>OY728160.1:1823301675-1824501675 GCA_963277665.1 Viscum album
GGACTCCGGTGCAGCAAGAGGCCGCTAAGCTTCGCTGCTTTGTCCAGACACTGGAAGGGCCAGCATTTGTCTGGTACAGCCAGCTCCCCGTCGGGTCGATAACTAGCTGGGAGGACCTTCGTTGACAATTCCTCTACCAGTTCAGTTCCACGACCCGGAAGACGAGTATCGCAGACCTCTTCAAGTGAAAACAGAGGCCTGATGAGCGAGTCGTGGATTTCGTCGCCCGATGGAAGGGTCTCACGTATTCCCTTGACATGCCATTGACTCAGGAGCAGTTGCTGACAATGTGCGTCGGGAACGTCAAGACCGAGCTGGTCCCTTCTCTGATCACTCAGAATTACCCCGGAGGGTTCAGGGACTTCTTAGACAAAGCTCAACGTCTTGAGGAAGCCCTGCAACAGGCCAGTCAGGCACACCCGCTGCCTCCTATGATTCCTGCAAGGAGAGAAAGTAGGGCTGAGCCCGCTGATGTTGCCCAGATAGAGGCCCCCAGGCCATTGGAGCTGCTGCCGGCGAGGCCAGCTCCACAGCCTCACAGGAATCCGCCTCCACGGGCTCAGTTCCCGGCCCAGCAGAGGCAGCCTCAGAACCGACCGGCCCCTCTGCGTAATGTACCGCCACAACCCAGGCGAGATAATCAGGGTCCACCTCCTCGGCAGGCCCCTCCAGCCCCTCGTCAAGACCACTCTCCCAGGTGCCCGTGATACCTGACTTACTCATTTCACGAGAATTAGGTCCCCGGTTATTTCCGGAGCGCCCTGGAGCAGAGGATTGTGCGACTGCCGGAGTGTTGGAGGCCAGAGGAGGCACATCTCACGGATAACCCCCGCTACTGCCCTTACCATCGGGCCCTGGGGCACACCATCCGGCGGTTCTACGTGTTTAAGGACTGGCTCCAAGACCAGATTAACAACAATGTAATCAGGTTGGGCCCAGCTCCAGCACAAGTGGCGGGCGTGTTCGTGGGATCAGATGACGATAGCGGCAATGAGGACGAATGGCAGCTGGTCTCCGACCGCGGATCCCAGAAGTATAAAAACTGGATGGCCCGCAAGACGATCATTCGCGCCCATGGAATCATCCGTGCGCGCTTGAATCAGCCTGAGCCCCCAGAATCTGCGGGTGCTGCTTCGGCATCATCATCCCAGCCTGCCTCTTCCGAGAAGAGCAAACGGCGGCGGCGCAAGAAGGAAGAGCGCGCCCCGCCAGTTCCGCCACTATCCCGCACTCTCGGCGACTTCATGCCCCCGGAGATGGGGATCCCTCCTCGGATCCATCTGGCGATGGATGATTCGTCCGATGACAGTATTGGGTACGCTTCGGTTAATACCGTCGAGCTGGTAAATCCCTTTTCAGGTCCCGACGTTGAAGAAAACCAGGTGGACCTCCCTAGTGTCCCCGGTCGTCGCCACCGTCGGAGGAACCGCAACAACAGGAGTCACCGGGGCACAGCAGTTGGTACCTCCAGCCAGGACATGCACGCCACTGAGACTAGGCAGCAGGCTCAAAACTGAGTTCAGCGCGCGCAGCCCCCCCATCCGGGGATGACGGATTCGCCTCCGCCACTGTTTGTGGTGTGGGACCAGGCAGAACCGCCTCAGCCGCGTCGCGATCAGCTCCGCCCTGCCGCAAGTCCGTCCCGGCCTCCTGACCCCAGTACGGTGACTACTTCCCAGGCTTCAACCAATGAACAGCGGGATGCGCCAAGCACCAGTCGGCCGCCGGCCCAACCGGCAAGGCCCATCATGCCTCCAACCGCAGAGCAACCTCCTGCAACCAGGGGCTCGCGCTTGGCCAAAAAGTATGATGTCCTGAAGCACTTGGCTGACATCCCAGCAAGGCTCTCCATCCTTGAGGCTCTGCGCATGTCACCTGAGATGCGCGAGGCACTCGCTGAATCCCTGAAGAGCCCCCTCCAGTTTGAGACAGAGGTTGCGGCTGCAGAGGCCTTTCACGCCGAAACGATCGAGGACGCCGAATGTCAGGCAGTTATCTCGTTCTCTGGTAAGGATGAAGACCCTCCTATACAGGGGAACATTCGTCCGCTGTATGTTACTGGCCAGTTCAAGGGCCTTGAAGTCCGGCGCTGTCTTGTCGACACGGGGTCCGGGATTAACCTGATTCCAACTCGGACGCTCCGGAGATTGGGGTTGTCTGAGGATGACTTGATCCCCTCCGACCTCAGGATCCAGGGGTACGACCGCACCGAGCAAACCCCGGTCGGCAAGATACGCTTGAAGACCCAGTTCGGTGACTTGGTTGCCAACACCGAATTCATGGTAGTCTCTCAAGACACTGCGTACAACGCATTGATGGGCAGGCCATGGCTCCACCTTCACGCGGTGGTTCCCTCATCATACCACCAATGCCTCAAATAATCCCTTAACGGTCGAGTAGGTGTGCTTCAGGGAGATGCCTCTCCTTTTGCCTCATGTGAAGCCCGCTATCTGGACGCGGACTATTACAAGAGCAAGGATAAGCAGATCCTGGCAGGTGAGGTCGAGCCTGTCGCTGTTGTAAGTGATCCCTGGGCAAGTTTGGATGACGCTTACGTCCTCCCGATCCAACGGTTGGACGTATCCATGGTATCGACGACCTGTGAGTCTCCTGATGAGATGACCGCAACCGCCCGTGCCAGCACTAGCGGCCCAGCAGGATCTGGTAGCCCCAATGCAGTTTTCAATGCAGTTTCTCCCATGGACGATCCCTCCCCGAGTGGAGAGGATGTGGAAGATGCACCCCCATCCTTTGAGGAGGGCGTCTCCGCCACGGTCGATGAGTTAGTACAGGTGAACCATGGAACCGAGGCAGATCCAAGACCCACATTGGTCAGTGCCGCCATGCCCTATGAGGAGCGGCAGCAGTACGTGGACTTCCTCAGGCAGCATCGTGATGTGTTCGCTTGGGGCTATGACGAGATGCCGGGGCTAGATCCTCAGGTAGCCGTCCACCGCCTTGGTCTCCCGGCGAACCATCGCGGGTTCAAGCAGCCTCCCAGGAAGATGCACCCATTCCACGGTGCCATGGTTGAGGCCGAAGTTGACAAGCTTATCAAAGCCAACTTCATGAGGGAAGTTCAGTACCCCAAATGGCTGGCCAACATTGTGCCGGTCAGGAAGAAGAACGGGCAGATCAGAGTCTGTATCGACTTTCGCGATCTCAACCGCCACTGTCCGAAGGATGATTTTCCCCTTCCGGTGACAGAGCTGTTGATTGACGCCACGGCAGGGTTCCAAGACCTCTCCTTCATGGATGGATACTCCGGATACAACCAAATCTGGATGGCCCCTGATGATGAGGAGTTCACTGCCTTCAGGGCCCCCCAAGGTATCTTTTGTTACCAGGTCATGCCCTTCGGCCTGAAGAATGCAGGTGCCACCTACCAACGGGCGATGCACCACATATTCAAGCCAATCCTCGGCACACTGGTGGAATGCTACGTCGACGACTTGGTGGTTAAATCGCGCCAGCGTCAGGACCATCTCAAAGATCTTGAGAAAGTGTTCGGCTTCCTCCGGTCTCGCTGCCTGAAGATGAACCCGTTTAAGTGTGCCTTCGGGGTCACCTCCGGAAAGTTCCTTGGATTTGTGGTAAGATACCGGGGTATTGAGATCGACCCGGAGAAGATCAGGGCGATTAGCCAGATGCCTCCCCCAGGTAACATCCGGGAACTTCAAGGGTTCCAAGGCCACTTAGCCTATATACGCCGATTCATCGCGAATCTGGCCGGCAAGTGTAAGCCCTTTTCTCGGCTCATGAAGAAAGGTGCCACCTATGTATGGGATAAAGAGTGTCAGACCGCTTTCGAGGAAATCAAGCAGTACCTGCTTCAACCTCCGGTTCTGATGCCGCCTGTATCCGGGAAGCCGCTGGTCCTTTATGTGACCGCCCTGGAACGGTCCCTGGGTGCCCTTCTCACCCAGAAAGAAAAACGAGGGAACAGAGAATAGCCTCTATTACCTCAGTCGCATGCTCCTCGATGCGGAAGTCAGGTATTCCCCCATCTAGAAGAGCTTCCTAGCGCTCGTATTTGCCGTACAGAAATTACGGCACTACTTGCAGCACCATGAGGTACAGTTGGTTTCTCGGGTAGACCCGTTGAAATATATCCTGAGCCGGACTATGTTGACTGGCCGTCTAGCGCGGTGGGCTGTGATTCTCCAGCAGTTAGACATAAGGTATGTGTCTCAGAAGGCCATCAAAGGGAAAGCATTGGAAGACTTTCTGGCTGCTCACCCGACCTCCGCGGATCAGCCGCTGGATCTAGGCTTTCCTGATGAGGCCATTCTCTCGGTCGATCATGCCGATCCGTGCTGGCAGATGCACTTTGACAGTGCCTCCCGGAGCCCCACCGGCAGAAGGCTCGATAATCCTAAGCTCAACAGAGTGGTCTTGGGTATCGTCTTCATTACCCCGGAGCAAGCCGTGCTGCCATACTCTTTCCTGTTGTCAGAGGGTTGTACCAACAATGAGGCGGAATACCATGCCCTCATCACGAGCCTCGAGTTAGCTCTCGAGATCGACGTGCCCCATCTGTGCGTGAAAGGGGACTCTGAGCTGGTCGTTAAGCAGATCAATGGTGACTATGTTGTCAGGAATCCGGAACTTGTGCCATTGCTGGAGTGCACCCTCCTTCTGATGGCCCAGTTCCCTTCTCGGCCAGAAATTGTCCATATTCCCCGGTCGTAGAACGGTCGAGCAGATGCTTTGGCCAGCCTTGCTGCGTCACTTGCAGAGCCTGAACAGGATAACCTGATCGTCCGTGTGACGCACCGCAGGCTCATCGCTCCCGTTATCCCGGAGAGAGATCGCGGCCCATTGGTAAGTAATCTCACCACGGTTTCCCCTATGCCCGGAGCCCCGAGTACCCCAGATATGGCAGTCAAACCAGCCCCTGATTGGAGGACGCCTTTGGTTGAGTACCTCCAACATGGAATTCTCCCGTCGGATCGGGCCGAGCGCGAACGAGTTCGACGCCGCGCATCGCAGTTTGTCCTCCAGAGCAGTCCCGGCCTGGAGCAGATCCTCTATAGACGCGGATTTGATGGTGTTCTCCTCCGTTGCCTCCATGAAGTTGAGATCCCACGAGTCATGCAAGAGGTTCATGCTGGTTCATGCGGTGCCCATCAGACTGGGCCGAAGCTGTCCCACCAGATTCGGAGGTTGGGATACTTCTGGCCCTCCATGATCCACGACTGCATCGAGTATTCCTGGAGGTGCCAGGCGTGCCAGGTTCATGTGAACTTTGTGCATCGGCCGCCGGAGCTTCTCCATACCACTAGGTATTCTTGGCCCTTTTCAGTCTGGGGGATGGACGTTGTGGGACCTTACCCGCCGGCGACGGCTCGCCAGTGTCGGTTTATTCTGACCGCCCCAGACTTCTTCTCCAAATGGGCAGAGGCGATTCCGCTCAGAGAGGTCAAATCCTGTTCGATCGCTGACTTCGTGACCTCCAACATCACTCATTGATTTGGAGTGCCTCACGCTATCCTCACGGATAACGGAGCCAATTTTCGAGCAGCCGAGTTGAAGAGGTTGTACGCCAAGTACAACATTCGCTCGAACCATACATCTCGCTATCATGCGCATGCGAATGGACAGATTGAGGCGTTTAACAAAACCCTCTCTAACATTCTGCAAAAGATGGTTGGTCAGAACAAGAAGATTTGGCTGGACAAGCTCCCCAACGCCCTCTGGGATTATCGGACGACGACTCGCAATTCCACCCAGATGACCCCTTATTCCCTGGTGTATGGAGCTGAGGCCGTCCTGCCCATCGAGATCCAGTTACCGTCCTAGCGCACTGCGGTCTACGACCAGTAAGCACCGGACAGAGCTGCTGAAGCCCGTCTAGTCGAGCTGGAAGCACTGGATGAGAATAGACTTCGCGCTTTGCACAACTTGGAGAGGAATCAAAGCAGAATGGCTCGAGCTTTCAATAAGAAGGTTCGCCTCCGCTCCTTCCTGCAGGGTGACCTAGTACTAGCCCTAAGAGAGCCAATGATCCCCGGCAGGAAGCCACCCAAGTTGGAGCCCAAGTGGGAGGGACCTCTTGTCGTCCACAAGGTCTATCCCAATGGCGCGTACTCCCTAGCAACTATGGATGGTGAGCGTGTCGCTCCTCCCACCAACGCTAGGTTCCTCAAGCAGTACATTGCCTGAGTGCACTTCGTCCGCGCGGCAAGACGTTAAACTGCCAAGCATCTTCGTCCAACACGACGTTAAACTGTACTTCGTCCCGCACGACATTAAACTGCAGTTCGTCCCGCACGACGTTAAACTGCATTCGTCCTGCATGACGCTAAACTGCACCTCTTCCAAGCTACAAGACGTTAAACTGTTCAGCATTTGTCCAACATGACGTTAAACTGTACCACGTCCACGCTGCAAGACGTTAAACTGCCAAGCATCATCGTCCTGCATGACGTTAAACTGCCTTTCAAGAACTACGTGCGGCTTGATTCCCATCCTTATGGGATACATAGGACCGCCTGAACATTCATGTTTCAGGCCCAGCCCCATCCTTTGGGAATTTCCATCCCATCTCGGGCCCTTGGCCCAGTTGCCTCCGGGTGTGCGGCGTATGGTGTGAACGCGGGGCTATGCCCTCATTCACGTCGGTTTGCTCGCCACGCTGTACGCCCCCCACGTTTGGGGATGCCTTCTGCTCCCCCCTTTCTCTTTTCGTCCTGCATGACGTTAAACTGCACTTCAAGAACTACGTGCGGCTTGATTCCCATCCTTATGGGATATGTAGGACCGCTTGGACGCTTGTGTCTCAGGTCCAGCCCCATCTCTTGGTTGATCACGGGGATCTGCTGTCTTTTGGTTGCTCTCAGGATGAGTCCTCCGACCCTTTCCGATGATCTGTTAACATGTTTTGGGTACTTCGGTCTATGGCCCGTGGTGTCGGATTCAATCCCGACAAGTCCTGTGTTGCTTGTCGGGCCGCGCGCTTCCTCTTGTTCGAGCCTTCACTCAAAGGGATCCTCGTTAGCGGTTTGGGTACGATGCCTCAGTGATCTCCCACCGCTCGGGGTCGATTTACCGGCGAGTCCTAGGCCGCAAATCGATATGAATCCTGTGCTTGAGCGGTTGATACTCGTTTGCTTGCCCCATCCTAGGCTGACGCGATCGGATGTTGTGTTGTGAATATGGTCAGCGACGTCCTTGATCGCCATGTCGGCTCTTTCAGGATCTGAACATTGGTTGCGCAGTCCTCATCACACTTCGCCTTTGTGCGTTGTAGTGGAATCTCGACACTCTCTTCATACTGACCTGTAGGACACCTTTACACGTTAGGCAGGCCAACTAGGGTAATGGTGTCTTTCGAGGCTCCCGCGATCTGAGCACCAAGGATATATGCTGATGTCCTCCCTAAGGGCCATGTGTAGCTGGACCCTCGTCCCCATAAGGAGGAAGGAGTCGCCCGAACAATCGCGTTCTGGGCCCAGTATAACTGGAGGCTAGCATCTCTGCCCCTCGGGTGATGGACGTACGCAGGCCCCTATCCCAGGATTCTTCTCCTGGAATCGTGCGTGACCGCAGGGCTGGGTATGTTCCCACCTCCGCTGAGTCCGCCATATCGCAATAAGAGGGTTCCTCCATGGTCCGAACCACACGACCTTAAACTGTGTTTTCTGGTCCTACCACATGACCGTAAACTGTGATCGTCTTGGCCGCCCGACGAGAAACGGCACTGCATCGTGATGTTCTCCTCAGAGGACACTCACGTTGGGCGCTGGTTAATAACCACGCCATTTATCAATGTCTTTTATGGCTTGATTATTGTGGCGACGCCAGGGATTTCCTAATCACAGGCATGTCGCTGCACAAAGAAAAACCATCCATCTTTATGGTCAAACAAGAAATATCAAATGCCGCTTCTTCTGGGTGCGAGGGCCAGACCCGCACCCCTCCCCGCACTGGTGCCCGATTGTGTTGCGCCGTGCTTCCAGAACTACGTGTGGCTTGATTCCCATCCTTATGGGATACGTAGGAATGCCCGGATGTTTGAAACTTCGGGTCCAGCCCCCACCTCTTAAAGATTCCCCCCTTCTCTGGGGAATCCGCCGCCTTTGGGTCACCCTCAAGGCGTGTCCCTCGACCCCTTGCAGTGGTCCAACGGTGTCAAGAGTACTCTGGTTTATTGCCAGGAGGGTCAGGTTCATCTTGGTCAGGTTCCTTCCACTTTTCAGGCTTCGTGCTCCCTTTCATTCGGACCCATCGCCTACGCCCTGGGTGGAGCCCCTGTGAGTGGTCTGGACACAATGCCTCAGTGCTCTCCCACCGACTCGGGCTGGTGCCCCCAAGGGCCTCGGGCAGCAAATCGATATGAATCTTGCGCTTGAGCGGTTGATGCTCGTTTGCTGCCTCATTCCATCAACGGTCAGTACGATATTGATGCTGCTTTTCCGCCACAGTCGGCAGTACTCCCATATCGTTACACTGGTGCCCCCAGTCCTTGAGTGAAGGGCCGCATGATTAACATTACATTTTCCACCCCCCATTCTGACCAGGAAAAATCTCGACACTCTTGACACTATCCCTCAGTGCATCTTTGCATATCCAGGGGATAGGACCACGATGTGGCGTACTTTGAGGTTCTTATGGTCCGAGCTCTAAGACCTTAAACTAAGATCTGCCCCTATGGTCCGAGCTCTAAGACCTTAAACTAAGATCTCCCTAAACGGGGTTCTACGTCCTGCATGACATTAAACTGCACTTTCAGAACTACGTGTGGCTTGATCTACAGCCTGATGGAGTACGTAGGAACGCCCGGGCATCTCGACTCGGGTCCAGCCTCAGGGATCGCTAAGTCTCACCCCTCCTCGTCGCCGGCCGTCTGGCCTGACTTCGGGTAGAGTGGTGCGATTGTGATATTCCCCCCCCCCCCGATTCAGCTCGGGATGCCCCATTGCAATGATGGGAAGCGACAGTTTCCTCGTCAAGGAGGTTCTGTCTAAGAATTGGGGTGATTCACGGCCAGATTAGTGCATCCTCCTAATACACTTTCCCCACGGTGGCGCAATTTTGAGAGCGTTGGATTCTGTCCGAACAAATCATCACTTCGCCCCACGCTTCGCATGCCCTATTGATCTGGATTTCCACCCTTGTGCCTGAAGGAACCCCCAAAGCGGCATTGATGATGACATGTGATCCGCCTCCTGCAATATGAATGATGACCTTCGGTCCGTCTATTGCAGTAGTATGGTCGATTGATCCATTGTCCGCTTGCCATCTTGGGCATTTCTTGGAAGGTCGACCGTTGTGGATTTCTGAATTCGGGACCTGCGATTCACCCTTTCTCATTTCCCTATGTTCGGATAAAATATTAACGCCCCTAGCGTTGCCCCTCTCGTGTGTTGGAACAAGTTGGGGGGATGATACATTGATTAGGTCTGAGGTCTCCTTTCCTAGGAATGATCTCCCTCTTTTCTTTAGAAATCCAGGCCCAATTACGGATGCCTGAAGCTTGGTTAACGCTCCCGCGAGATGATTTGTGGTTGAGCATGTTAAGCCAAAAGATGCAGATAAATATATTGGTTCATACAAATGGATCGAAATATTGAGTAGCGGAAGCAAATGTTCTGGGAGTGGAAAAAACAAAGCCCCTATGGATTAGCGTGCTGGATAAGTCTTTTTAACGCCGCTACCCTTTGGCTGGTGGCCTCCAGAGATGCTTCTCGCTCTCTGCGTGCCCTCTCCTCATCGGCGGTCGCAACACGTAGTTCGTCGATCCTGGCCTGTGCACGCTCCCGCTCGACTTGAAGTGTGACCATCTGTTGGCCCGCCTCCGTCAGCTGTACCTGGGCGTCGATCAGCTGGGCCGTTAGTTGCTCCACAAGCTCAGTGCACGCTGCGACGAAGGCCTCCTTCTCTTCCGCCTGCCCTTCGAGGCGTCAGACTTCCTGCTCCGCCACGAAGAGCGCCCGCGTGCTCTCCGACATGTCCCAACATTGTGTGACGTCGGCACGCCGGCGGCTCTCGCGCATCTTTTCGGCCATGAAATCACGGACCGTTAGATGGAGGCGTTGAGCATCAGCTCCCCCGGCACACAGGAAGCGCAGCCAGGTTTGAAGGGATCCCATGCGCCCCAGCCACTCCAATGGGTCTCGCTTAAGGAAGCGTTGGATGCACTTCCACCCCCTGC
Organism: Viscum album; assembly: GCA_963277665.1. Lineage (NCBI taxonomy): Eukaryota > Viridiplantae > Streptophyta > Magnoliopsida > Santalales > Viscaceae > Viscum > Viscum album. The sequence goes on from OY728160.1 coordinate 1,823,311,832, forward strand.
GGCGCGTTATCCGGCTCTCCTCGACCGCCTCCGCATCCGAGTCATCCATCTCCTCAGGGTCGGCAGGCCGGTAGGCAGGGAAGGCAGCCAGCAGGTCTGCTGCAGGGTCCGCCCCTGGGTTGTCCTCACGGGGGATAGGTTCCCCAAAATTTGGGCGACCTTCTTCTCCCGCCCCAGTGGCGTTGACACCCTCGTCTGCCCCCGACCTCTCTCCGATGTCAGCACCGCCAGCGTCCGCAGCCCCTTGATCAGCAGTTGGTGGGGCCGACTCGGTGTGGGAAGTCTGTTCCGGAGCAGGCGGCATGTCTTCCACCGGTCCACTCGTGGATGGCCCGGGTTCGACAGCCCGACGAGCCTCCAGTGTTGAGATCACTGCGCAGGGCATGCCGTGGTTAGTCACGGATCGTCAATGGAAAGCACCAGCAGTAAAGTAAGGAGACTTACGGGAGTTCAGAGCATCATCTTCCGCTGCCCCGGCCGCCGCAGGAACAGTTGCAGCAGGGGACCCTTCCGCGCTTTTCAATTCAATGATGGGTTTCTGGCCCCCGCCTTGTCCTGCTGGCGCCTCTCCTACTCCCGCTGAGGACGCCTGACCAACATCCGTGCGCTCCTGAGAAAGGTGGAGAAATGGGTTAGAAGCTGCATAAGAGAATGGATGAAGCAGGTTGAGTAGGGATAGAAGCGGACCTCGAGGAGCTCAGTGACATCAACATTGTCAGATCCGGCCACCTCGCCGCTCTCCCGCAGGCTCCCCTGATGGGACCTTCCCTCGGAGCCTTCATCCTCCCCCGTCTCCTCCTCTTCCTCGGAGTCGTTGCTACTGTCGTCTTCCCCCGGCGGCATCTGTTCTGGGGCAGGCTCTAGACTGAGCATCACCTTCACCAGAAGGGATGGCTCCGCACACTGACCACGTTGGCGGGCGTACTCGTCCATGGCCGTCAGATACGCATACTGCCGGTTGAAGTCCACCCTGTCGGCGATCTGGAGGCGCCCGACCTCTGGCAGATGAATTCCTTCTCTGAGTATCTTTCGCCAGATGGCATCGGTCCTCAGTGACTGTCGCAGGGTCATCCAGGCCGACCACAGCGCCGGGAAGACTGCATCGTGGGAGGGTTCGAGCAGACGCCTTACCTTCTTCCCGGGCCGCTCTTCGACCACCGCACGTGCCCCCTCTCTGGGCGCTGAGGTCGTAGCGGCAGCCTGCGATGTGCCCGCCGCCGAAGTCCCTGCTCGCGCCGGCTCCGCTGCTTGGCGCGCCTCCGTTCTCCCCCGTGTGGCGGCGCCTCGCCTCCTCCCTTGACGCCCGGTCTCCACGCGGGTGACCTCGAGCCGCCGAACTGGCTTCCGTAGAAGCCCCTCGGGGTACGCGATGTCCCAGTGTTCGGCGTACTCGGTTGGCAAGCCTGCGTCGACCCCGGTAGGAGGGAGAGTGATGACGTCGCCAGAGCCAAAGGCGGCGAACATCAGCCACATCTGGCGAAGGACGCCAGGGTTCGTCTCCTCCCGGACAGCAGTGAATACCCTCTTCGGCATCCGTTGAAGGCACCCGAACTTCCTGGCGAACCGGGTTGGCACGTAGGGCTCGCAGATCACCTTCCCGTCGATCCGAGCCACGAGCACCCCACCCCGCATGTTCAGGAAGTACTCGTGCTGCTCCAGCGGACCCTTCCCGTTGTCGATCATTTGGCCAAAGGGAGTGGGGAACGGGCTGAAGTTGAAATTGGCATGATTGCCAATCCGAATCCTCATGCCCTCCTCACTTAGGGTCATCGGAGCGACCCCCGCAATTTTCAGCAGGGAGGGTCGCAGGCCGTTGCCCGGAGGAATGATGGCGTTCGGAAACATGTACCCACCAAGGTGAGCAGCCACCCAGCCGTGGAAGAATTGGAAGGGCCCACAGATCCTTCGTGGCGACCCCCCTCGCGAGATGTGTCCCAGGATGGCGTACAGCTTAGCCAGCACCGGGACCCCGAGGTTGTATCTTTTATTGGCAGCCATGGCGCCCGCCATCGCCAGTGTCGCTGGGCGGACACCCATTATCGCGTCCCGCACTGGCAGGAGCCACCCACTCAGAAAGGCGGCCAGGAACGCTGCATACCGGACATTTGGGTCCCAGGCCTCGATAACGCGGTACCCCCATGACCGGTAGTCGCCCGTCTCCAGGACCTGCCAGTACGACCCATTCCGGCTCCTCTGAGCCGCGGTCGGGCACCGCTTCCCCCTGCCTGGCATCTTGACCGCTGGGTCATGCTCCAAGAACTGGCCGAACCACTCCTTGTAGGATATGTCCTTGTGGAAGTCCTTGATCTCGAGCCGCTGCGTAGACAGGTCAAGCAGATGCCATGTCAGAATGGGAGTCCGTGACCTGTCTTCCCAGATGTTCTTTGGAGGCAGGAACTCATCGTATTGGTAACCCTCCAGCGGGATACCTCCGATGCAGTGGATGTCCCAGAGGCCGATGCTAACCTCCCCATGGTGAAGATGGAAGGTGTTGGTATCCGGGGACCAGCGGGTGAACAGCTCCGGCCCGAGCTCGGACTGCTGGTAGAAGTGGAACTACGACGTCCACACCGCCTCAAACAGGCCGATGTACCGCAGCTCCTCCGTGAAGTGATCGCAAGTGTGGCGTACCCAGAACGCCCAGGCCCACTCACTGGTGAAATTTCCCCCAGACCGCAAGTCCCAGTCCTTCAGCCAGCCCTTGGTGTCGTCAGTGACACTCTGGCGATATGTGCTCAAGTAGAGGGATGGAGAGTTCTCCGCAGTAGGCTCACTTCCGACGATGGTTCGCGTCCTCGGGTTCAGGACATAGACATCTAAGTGTCTGGTCTCCCTGGCAGGATGCCCATTGTTGGTGATGTTATAGCGGGGATGCTCGTCCTCCCGAGTCACCCAGGTCCGTGGCGCATCAACCTCGAACCCTGGCACCGAAACCTCATCTAGGATGCCGAAGTTCCAGAGCGGCAGGTTGTCCGACAGCGGATATGTCTTCTGGGCCGGAGTCAGCAAGTCGAACAAGGATTGATTGTTAGAAACAATCTCCTTGGCTCCGTAGACCTCCTCGTTCGTCGCCATCTCAGCTCTGCGAGTGGCGGCATTCCCCTCATTTCCTTGATTCGCGGCCATCTCAGAAGCTCCGGGAGTCGTGCGGGTTAAGGGATGAAGCGTGCGGAATCTGACGAGGCTGGTAGAGAAGTTTGAGAGTTGGCGCGCAATCCTAGTGGATGGCGCGCAATCGGGAAGTCCGTCGCGTAAAACCCCGGGTGTTCGCGCAAAATCAGGCCGAAATCCGGAGAGGTTTGCGCGACGAACGATTGAATTCCGCGCCGGAAAGGGAAATTTCGTGCACGAGAGCTCGAATGCTTATCGCGCGGAAGGCCAGAGTACGGTGCGGGGGACCCAGGGCCCCTATTTATAGGCAAGGCCGGGAGTCCGCGCTGCGCGGAAAGCGCTTTGCGCGACCGCACCGGCGAATTTCGCGCCCGACGCCCTTTTTTGCGCCCCACAGTCCCGCGCCACCCATGACTTCAGCATTCTGGCATCTCCCTCGGAACCCGATCATTGCGACCTCTCGCCGATCAGATTCCGAGGGGGGGCTTTTGTAGACGCCGGAAAAGTCCGTTGTTCCCAAACGAAGCTCCGGATGCGGGAAGCGAGGTCATATTTGGAGTCGGAAGCCCGTTTCGGAGGGCTCGGAAGCCTTGTGCGGAATTTTGGAGAGCCACGCGCAAAGTTGGAGTGCCGCGCGCAAACCTCCCGGGATGCGCGTAATGCGCTGGGCCGGTGCACAATTTTTCGCGCCCGTTGCCCGCGCGACTCCCTTGCGCGCCAGGCCCGATTCCGCGCCCGCGAAGGGAATTCCGCGCCCGCGAACCGGATTCCGCGCCCGGGGTTGCCTATAAATATAAGGCGACCCGCGACGTTTTGAAGGTGGCCGGAATTCGAAAGGTCTCTCGTGTGCGCAATCCAACCCCTTCCGCGCGAAATGCCGATCTTTAGGTAACCTCCCTTATTTCGCGCAAGAAAGCCTCGGGGTTCGCCTTCACGCGCAATCCCTTTGGCTCCTTTCCTTTGAATAATTCTTCACCCAAAGGCATTAGCGCGCAAAGGAAGCCTCTTGCGCGCAATTGCCCCCGGGGTGCGCGCAATCCGGCCCGATTGCGCGCACCCCCCGTTTTAAAGTGGCCATTCATCAAAGAATTAGCTGTTGCCCCCGCGCGCTATCCGAAGCCCGGTGCGCGCAATCTCAATCATCTGCGCGCAAAGCGCTGGCCCAATTGCGCGCCAGCCCGCCCATTTGCGCGCCGACCCGCGGTATTGCGCGCCAAACTTCTCTTTTGCGCGCAATCTGCCGAGGTCTCCCCCTTTGACCCCCTGAGGGTACCCGCCTGCGTGGCGCCCGATGATCTTCATCCCGGGTGCCCGCACCGTGCGTTGTCTTCCCGCGCGGCCCTCCAGGCTCGCGTGAAGTGACACGAACCCATTGGCGGCGTCACATATTCGTCCGCGCGGCAAGTCGTTAAACTGCCAAGCATCTTCGTCCCACATGACGTTAAACTGTACCACGTCCAAGCTGCACGACGTTAAACTGCCTAGCATATCGTCCGCGCTGCAAGACGTTAAACTGTCATGCATCTTCGTTCTCAACACACGACATTAAACTGTACTTCGTCCGGCAAGACGTTAAACCATCCGCTTCATCCTCAACACACGACATTAAACTGTACTTTGTCCGGCAAGACGTTAAACCGTCCGCATCACCTGATCCCATGCCCCGCGCGCAGGGTCCTCCCGGTTTGGATGTGGCCCCCACCCGCTCGTCTCTGCAGGGATGTCGGGATTGGAGTGGCCTTCGCCCACGGGGGTATAATGTTACAAAAAGAGCAAACTACGTGGACTTTGATCCCTGTCTTCTAAACAGGGTACGTAGGAAGCCTCTCCGAGGTTCAAGCCCACCACCTGGTCGTCCCGGTCGTACTCACGTCGGTTCGTCCATCCGTGGACCCCTCCCGGGTTCACCTTCGCGTCGATTCACCTATGAATCCGCTCTTGTGGGGGACTGCACATGTGTATCTCCATTGCACTTCCCCACTGCCTTTTTCTATTTTCCTCTTCAACGTCCAGCATGACGTGAAACTGTGATCCACCCGGCCGTTCCATCCCCCTCTATGCGAGGTGGTTCGGTTCAACCCTTCGCCCGGCAGCCTCGATCTCTTCGTGAGTCGGCTTGCCGATTTCCATCATGACGTTAAACTGTATATCCGAACTACGCTGACTTTGATCCGGGCTAACGCGCGGTACGTAGGAAGCCCCTACGGGGTCCAAGCTCTTCACTCCATCATCCATCCTGATCCTTACCCGGGCCGCCACATCCCGGTGGGGTCATGCCACTTCATTCCACTCCACTTCACTCGGGAAGCCGCCCATGTGCTAGCCCCAGCGTCGGAGGTTCCTCGCAAGGGGTTCTGTCATCTGATCCCCTTCTCGTGTTGATCAGTCCGATGCCGTCCCCGCTGGACGTTAAACTCGCGGCATACCCCGTGTTAAACATGGGAAGCTGAGGAAAACCTCAGGTGATACAGTTCCCCGCACCCAGCGCGGGATGCCTCAGGCCATCACGCCTTCGAAAAGCCCTATTAGGGACGGAAGGCAGACATGCAGAGTTGCAGTGTTAAGACACGCCCCCAACACCCAGAGTCACCCGGTCTCCTCACCGCAGGTTGCTGCCCCGACCAGACCCCTTGGAGCGTCTGGGTGGAAGCAGCGTAATTAACCGGTGCCCATGAAGATATGGCGCCGGGAACGAGATTCACGAACATTCTTAAATCTATGAGGGAGACCCGGATTAGGCAACAAGTTCCGAGGAGACGTCCACGGAAGGAGGAGTCGACATCCCATCATCCCGGTTTCGATCAAGGAGAAGACGCCCCTGAAGAAGGGATGAATGCCGCCCGCCCTTGGAAAGCGGGACTGCGGGGCCACAAGCCGCGCGCGCCCATCCCCTCAGGTCAACGGGCGCACGCGCGAACGCGTCCTGGCGGAACAGCATCGGAACGGAAACCCGATGCACATCCGCACTGAAACAACTAGGTCAGAGTGAAAACATTACAATAATGAAGTCCTAGAGGCAGGTAGCCTTATATTTGAATGAACAAAAAGTCCATTGAAACAAAACCCATTATAAATTACGAAAATGACCAAACCAAAGGCCCAATTTACATAAAAAAAACATTACATCTACATGCACTGCCTGTCTTCCACCATCTTCTTGACTGCTCTACCCATCAATTTGTGCTACATCCTCCATCATCCACAATCACGACACTCACCAACTCACCCCGAGCCCATCCATCCCACCAGGATGATTCCCTCACCTACTGGTGTCCATAACCCCCACCATCAAGCCAGATTAGATCGAGAACAACTAGATTCAGTGACCTTGACATGACTGCCACTATTGTGAATAATGTCTTCATCATCATTGACCACAAATACTACAGCTTAATAATGTATTTTTCTCTACCAATAGTGTTTCCAAGACCATAGAATCACTTCTATTTGGCCATATTAGAATAGAAGCAATAGGTCTGAAGTAAATCTGAGCATATATACCAAAGAGAGACAATACACCGTCATAACCTAGTCCCCCACCATAACTCCTCGTTGAAGTTGAAGCCTAAAGACACCACCTCAAATGGATTGGTAGACCCAACATAAAGAGACTCCATCAAAGAATCCGAATAATCTGATGAAGCCAAAGAGGTTGGGCCCTATGGGATGAAATCCTAATCAAAACAAAGATCTACCAACCGAAGTCAAGAGCTCATGTATAAAATATTAATATATCTTTTACATATACTTTATAATTTCATATAAATAATTTTAATTAATTTAATACATTATTTGATTCATACAAATATAGTGGTGATGAAAAATAAAACACGTTATTCTTTGTGGCAGTAGTCCGCATATGTATGAACAATGTTTTTTTGTTATTTTGAAATGGGGAAGTAAGATAATGGTTATTCTGTTAATATAAAAAAATTATATTAATAATGATAATAATTTCATTATATTAAAATTATTTAAATTTATTTAATAAGTGGTATAAGAATAACAAATGGTTGAATTAATATTGAGGAGAAAATACTTATGAAGTAAAATTGCATTTTGTCTTGTAAACCTTCTTAATTTTAGAAGGGATTTAGGAAATATTTAGGGACTATAATATAAAAAATGTGGGATATTATAATTTTGGTAATAAAGTTGGAATAATATTGGGTAGAATTTTAATTTTTGGTGTATATTTGATGGGGTGGAGGGAGGAACCTTTTATTAGTAAAGGTAAAAATGTTTTGGTAAATATAATTTATAAATAAAAAAATAATTTTCAACAAAAAAATGGATATAAAGTGGAAATACTAGAGGGTATGATAATTTATGGTCAATAAATCCCTTAAAAACTCATTTGGATACAAGTTTTAAATATGTTTTAGGTTTTTATCCTTTAGATTTAACTCTTCACCATTTTGAATGTTACTATTATAAATAAATTTTACCAAAAAAAATTATTTTTATTCCTAAAAATAAAATAAATCTCATTAAATATTTTTCACTGTTTTATTTTGAACATAAAATACCTCTTATTAGATTCAATTTTTAAATATTTTATAAATTATTTATTAAATTATTAATAGTTAATTGTTAAAAACAGTTTTAGGGAATAATATAAGTTATGTTCAATAATGACCAATATTGGTTTGTAAATTAGTCATAATATTTGTCAATGTATAATTATACTTTTGAAATAAATATATAGTAGAAAAAAATTGCTTCATAAATTTCATGTTATGGTTATATCCTAATGATTCCATAAAATTCAAGGTATTTTTAAAAACTATATTTTTAACTATTCACCTAAAAATTAATATTTCTATAAATATCATAATCATTAATCCAAGGATAATACTATTATTATGAATAAAAAATTGAGGTTTGGATTGTAAAATTAGAATTATAAAATTTAGCTATTAAACATCTAAAATGAATCATATAATATATTGAAAACTCTTTTTATAGGAAAATCAATTTTAAAAATATTAACATTTTTTAGTATTAATTAATATCAATTTATAATTAAATTTTTATTAGTTTATTATCTATAAAAAATAATTTTTTTCACCAATTAACTATATTATAATTAGTTCATTTAAATAAATTCCATTGTGCATAAAAATCCAATTTTTGAAGAATCATTTTAAGTATAAATTCATATTATTTGTTGTTTAGCTATACTAATTGAATTTAATCAGTGAATTAGTATTAATAATAAATTTTTATTTATTTTAAAAGTAAAAAAATATGAAATATATAAAACCCATGTAGTATATATAAATATTATATTATATAAACAAGTACATGTTAATATCCTCCTAGCATCTACTTATATAACTCAATAAGATATCCACTTAATACCTAAGGTTAAAATAAGATCTAGTTGATGTTTTAAATGGTGTATTAACTATAATGGATTTTATGGAAATTTTAATAACCATTAATCAATGTAAAAAATTATTATTTTAAACCATAATTTTTTTGAATTCAACTTGTTCTTGGTCATAGAAAAATTAGAGATAATCTACCTCCATTCCAAGCTCATAAATATGAATTTCATATAGATGAATTATACTAAATGATTCCATTTATTCTACTATATTTTTTTATTTTAATTTGGTTACTTATATATACAGTCTTATTAAACAGATATGGTAGAATGGCTATATCGTAATTATAATGTGGTTCATTTTTGTCTATTGTTGCTTATAAGACAATCTATTCTGAACAATATTTATTTAAAGGGAAATTAATAATAAAATTATGACACATTACATGAAAGGGATATTTTTAAGAAGGTTGTGTTTATGAAATTTGTTACAGAATTTTTCCATGCATTTGATAAATTAAATGATGTATTTATTAATGTCAATGAATATCAGTTGGAGGATAAAATAATTATAAAAGTTTTGGATTATTTTCTACTAGATATAAGTAAAAATCATTAGGATCAAACCTGAAATATGAAGAATGAATTAGAAGATATATTGTACTTTGTTGTGTTTGAGAATAAAATAATTTGTTTAATGTGAATTTAACATGAAGTAAAGTTGAGAAATATAGAATTAGCTTAGGAAGAATCATCCTAAAAATATTTGAAAATAATTTCAACAACATAAGTTCTTATAAATAAAAATTCTTTTATAAAGACACAAAATGTTGGAAAAAAGAGCTAAGAATCATCCCTTGATGAACCCAGTATTAACTTATAGAGGTGGGAAACCCATGCTCCAATTAAATTTTTTCACAAAGAATGTATTGTAACTACCAGTGCATGGTTCAAGTGAAAATATATTCAAATGTGGGTAAAATATATTTTGAAAACCCCGCAAATTTCTCAAGGGTTTCTGTGATAATTTTTAAGAATAAAATATCTTCAATGAAAGCTCAAAATATTTTGGGTTTCATGAAAAAATTTCAAGTGGTACAATATAGATATCCCACTACTAAACAAATAATAACGATATTTATTGTCCATTATAGGTGATTTAAGAGGTTCATACACATTTCCATTGGGTATGTAAACAACTTTTCAAATTATGAAAACTTGTGAAGTCTTAAATATATGTGGAGAAGAGTTGAAGATGAAATAAAACAAGATGATGTGTGATATACATCATAAAAGAAAATAAATCTATCAGTAAATAATATATATGAATAACTTAAATGTTTATGGGATTACTAAAATAGATGCGTTCAAATCTATTATGAGTTATTGTATGTACCATCAAAGAATAATTCATATATTTATGAAAAGAGAAAAAAATCGAAAACAATGATGTTAAGAAAATAAGACAAATCTTGCCAGGGAATGCAAATATGGAAGATAAATAAGTAAAAAAATCCCACTAAGTCAGAAAAAAATATGATCATGATGTCTCTATAGAGAAAATATTCTTCGATAATGGAAATAGAATCAAAATCATAGAACATTTTAAATTGGACATGGACATAAAATCGAAATCGATCAATATGAAATTAATGTGAAAAATTCAATCTATGAAAGAGATAATAAAAATACATTAGTGTTCGACACTTATAATGTAGAACATTATATATTACCTCAAAAGGGTAATATAATGATTATTTAAGAGCTATATGAAGGGAGAAAATTATCAGGTCATATAACTTCTAAGTGTTAGAAAAAGTTTCCAAGATAGGAGGAAATGTTTAATGATAAAAGTAAAGTATTATTGACTCATATTATCAAGGTTTCCACAATAAATAATGATTCCTCAAAAAATAATAAATTTGACCATTTTCCAAAAGAGTGGATAACAATTTGGATATCTTAGTTGGCAATGGGCAAGAATATAGATAAAGATAAATTGAAAAATTGTTCTCTACGTGGTAATGTGAAGAATAATGATTAATGGATCCAATAATTTCATATATTTCAATGATTATTTTCATGTTTTAATCCCAACATTATATCATTTATTGGGTAATTTTCAACTGCTTGAATTATAGGAGTGTTTTTGGATTTAGTGAGAAAATGGATTACATCTTGAGTTTTTAATTGCTTATTGGTTCTTTGGAATTTTTAGAAAAACTATTTCCCTTAATAATGAATGTTTTTAAGATTTTTTACATTAATTAATAGTATTTCAATGAAATTATTTTTGATCACATAATTTTGGTGGTACTATTGATGATTAACTGTGATTAGAAAATTCACAAAGTCCCCAAGTGACCTCACTTTGAACTATTAAGCGGTCACTTGTCTTATATGAAATGTATTTATCAACATCAAGGAGAGATAAAAATACAATAAGAAGAACTAGATAGTCAATAAGGAAACTCAAACTACCACACAATCATATTGATTCATCTTGAGTCCTCAATAAACTACATGATATATTTTTCCATGCATTTAGTTTTAAGTCATACAGTCAATCTATCAGCCACAAGAATAAACATGATTGACCGTATGATGAATCTTTCAGAGGGTTAGTTGTTTTTCATATGGTCTATCCATGAATTTTTCATCTCATGGTTAATCCAAAACATTTCAAAAAAAATTCACTTATGATTAATGGACGTAGGCCACATGCATTCTTTGGGGAAACTAATCGAAGATTCAAGATAAAAATTTTGGATATCACGCTAGTATTCATAAAACCAATAAAAATATTCAAAATGGATATAAAAAATAAATAATGGTTCAGTAAAACATAATATGTAAGGATGTATATTTCATGGAATATCAAATTTCGAAACATATTTGAATCCATGAGAGAGATGGTAAATTTATAAATTAGTAATATAGAAGATCACTTGGGGTTTTCAAAAAGTAAATTTGAAGGAACCAGGTACCTATAAATAAAATAGGTTTTATGGTGAAGATGGGACCTTCAATTGACCAAGACTTGGACTATAATTTAATGTCGTAGATTCAACTGATACTTATTTTATTCATTTCTATTTTCTATTTTTTTTGTTTTTAATGTGTTATCCTTCACTTTGATCCTCTATTTTCCCTCAAATTGAAGGGTAATTTTTAAGTGATTGAGGATGGGATTTTTTTTACCTTATGAAGACTGGGTCTATGTACATAATAGAATAAATATTTTTTTCTAATTGATTTCATTTTCCAATGAATGTTTAATTAATTTAATGATATTATGTTTAGGTTTTCAAAATTTTAGCTAGTAATTAATAATCCACCTCCTCCCGGTGAAACACTTTTCAAATGGGAAGTTTTCGTTAGGATGCGAGGGTCTAAAAAAATTGGAATATATGTGAGGATGGTGAGTTACTATTGGGTTGTTTATGAAACCAAAACCCATTTAGGTTTTTCCATTATATCTTAGTAGTAATCCAACAAATCATCAAACACATATGAATTGTTTTTGGCCAAGAAGTAATAATTGTTAAGTAAATATCCATAATATCCTTCATCGTAAGGTGTTTTTATGGACTAATAGATGAATCTTGAACCAATAAATTAAAAAGGGAATGAATTTAAAACCATTTTAGGACTATTATAGCATTACAATTGAAAATTTAACCCTAAAATAGTCACCCATCTCATTAAATGTTATCAAATCTTTGGATAATTTCTTTTATTGTTTTCAAAATCAAAAACCCAAACTCAATAAATTCATTTCCTACTATTAAAAATTCTAAAATAATTTGTGTACACTCCTATATTATAGAAAACCATAGGTTACCACTAACACTACATTTGATATATAAGGATGATTACATTTACCATTGTGGAACATGACATAAGAAAATAAAACATAGTAAACATGAATGTCTAAGGACTTGACTCCATGATCAACCCCTGACCCTCAAACCCTTATAAACTTACCAATAAAGGTAGGGCCACAAACACTACATTTAACATAGGTAAAAGTATATTTTTCACACCCCATAATAGGTACATTCAAATCATGGTTTTTCTTCAGGGGAGGCAAATAAAAAAACCAAATTTTATATTTCATGACCAGAAATTCAAATTACCCATTGTTTGATTTTGATCAAAAAAATATAATGAATTGTGATATGAAATAGAAACCTAAATCTAAAACCATATTATTGGGAAACCTCTATTCTATACTTGTATGAAACTAAAATTTCTCACTTAGTTCCCATCAAAATGGAAGTAAAGGCTAATTATACCCTCTAAGATCAATGTGCACATAAATTTTCCAATCAATAGAATTAAATTTATATTCTTGAATTTATAAATAAATTGTAGTTGAAAATAGATTATTTTAATTTATTTCCAACTACCATGGATTAGTATGATAAGACCTAGATAAATATATTAAATATTTTACAAATGTTTTATCCACTTTTAAACCCCCACGAAGTGGTTGAGGAAGAATTGAGGTCGATGGGATTTTCATTTTCTCTGGAAGGTGCTTAAAAGAATGGTTTTATAGCCTATAACTAGGAGAAGTTCGATATTGGGATTAATTTCATAGAATTTTCCTTAAAAACATATTCCCAACCTATAGGATAAAATACATCAAGAATGAGTTATAGGCCATTTGGATATCATCTAGAGAGTCTCTCTATGATTATTAAGAGTATTTTGAGAATATGTGTTCTAGATTTTCACATTAAGTAGTAGTGGAAAACAAATTCCTTTTGTTCTTCTTTCCTGGGTTTTTTGATAATAATATAAATTTTTTAAATGTAACATATAGAGGAGATTTTGTTGACAATTCACCAACGATATATAAAGGCCTAATTGAATGGATTTATCATTACTCGTAGAAATTTAACATAAGAGGTACAAGATTACGTGACACACATGATGAAAAAACTTCTAAAAAATCTTATTTATTATAATATGTACTTGAAGGGATAACAAAACTTTTGATATAGATGACTCTGAAGAAATTCAGTAAATTTTATTCACTAGTTATGGTATGCAGTTTGTTCTCATCATCTATTAATTTCATTGAATAGTGTACTGAAGTATGGGGTATAGAGAGATTTGAAATACTATTTAATCTTTGGAAATTTAAAAAAAAAATTAAGGATTATGGGAGAATGAAAAAGTTTAGTATTTATTTGGTGTCCAATTGGACCTGGTTAGACCCCAAACTAGAAACAATTTCAACTATAAGCACCATTACAACAATAACCAACAATTCCAACACCCACTACCCTTCCAAAAAACCCACAGACATATCTATATGTAAACCATGTACCAAACAATCCCTAATAAAATATAATATATAAATTTATATATACTAGCATAAAACCCCCAATACAACATCAATAGTATCCTAGAATTTAAAATCTGAAGATTGAAACCAGGGATTTGAAGAATCAGTTCTGTAGTTTGATGGATTTTTTATCTAATGATTAAAGCCTGTTGGTAGGCCAAATAGTTTCTAATATAAGGGAAAATATGAGTATGATATGTATAAAAATTATAAAATATATTTACCCAAATATCACACCATAGATGAAAAAAACAAAAAATTTGTGAAGAGAAAACATATGCATGTTTTCAACAATAGAAAGAACAAATAGACATTGGAGAATAGGCTTTGAGGAATCTGAACTAAACTAAAAGGAACAAGTTTCTGAAGAACCTATCTAGTAGTAAAAATATGGTGAATATAAGAAGGAAGGTAGAGGAAGAGCTAACCAAAGAAATAAGAAACCAGAGACAAATGGAGGAATCGGGGAATTGAAAAAATTAAATTGGGAAGAAGTGTGTTAGTCCTTATGACAACATAATTACCCAAAAAATGTTAATATCCAGGGACTTTTTATATCCCTTTCACCAATGGTACCATTATTTTTTGAGATTTGTTTTGTGATTTGGTTTCTTTAATAATCATAATGCCTCACCCATTTTTACATCTTTTTATATAGAATACTTGAATACAAGAATAGTTTTGGTATAACTTGTAAATTAATCAAATGGATTTATATAATAATTGTTAGGGTATGTCCTTGTGAAAGAACAAGATCTACAGTTCCTAATATAATTTTATGTAATGATCATGTTGGAAGATAGAATACCATAATAATCTTCAATCATTTTAGGGATACCATTCTGGAAAACAACCAGGACTATCATTAATGCCTAAAAAATAATCATTACCATGGGGTTTGGAAATATCATACACCATTTCAATATTTTTAACTACTTGAATCACCCTTTACCTAAAAAATCACTCCTTATATTGTCCCACTTTAAAGATTCTGAACCTATTTAATATTTAATTATGTTTCATGATATCTTTTCCCTAAATGAACACATGATGGTTGAAAATTACATAGAGGATGAAGGTGTACATAATTTGAAGAGAATATTCTCACATTGGAAGATGAAGTAACTTATAACTATATTTAGGTATTTTATTGTCTAGTTAATGATGAAGTAGCATATAATCCATCTTGTGTGTATAAAATACAATAAATGGAAATGGGTAGAATGATTTTGATTCCTTCTTTATAAGAAGCCCTGAAACAATAATTAAATCTTTTTCCCAGGGATTTTAATTAAGTGTAACTAATTAAGGAAGACAAAATATAAAATACCATTACCAATAACATGTACAAAACCAAAAAAAATAATTTATTGATATTGTGTAAGAAAATATGCAAGTGATATAGTGGATTTTAAGAGATATTCCTGCCACAAGTCTTAAAATCTACTGACGCATAATTTTACATGAGGGAGATTAAAAGACTGTTAGAGATCCTGAAATTGGCCTAATATTACCGAATTTATTCTAGTAAAAAAGATATAGATAATTTTTTTGTATATGTCATAATTTACAAAAATATCTCATTCACAATATGTCTTCCCAATCCATATGGTTACTAAGGAAACAGGTTTGGCCATTCTAAAAATAACCAAAATGAATTCATCTCTATGAGAAATCAGAACATCTATAGTGTGTGTATATTTTATAAAAATTTAAAAAAATTCATAGTAAATGATAAATTCACCATCCTATTAAATGACTAGGTTTAAGATATATTGGAATGGAAGAAAAATTATTTAATTTTAGATGGGTTATAAGATATTTTCAAGGACCTATTTCCCTAGAGGGATAAGAAAAACTAACCTACACATGTCACAAAGTAATATTTTACTACATAAGGATTCCATTTGAGTTATGTAATTCCCTCAGGTACATTACACATGTTTATGTTATGTATATTCTCATATTACATTGATGACTTCCTAGATTAATTTCTTAATTATTTCTGTATTTTTAGCAATTATTTTGATTTGTTCTTAAGCATTATGGACAATTTTTTGAGAACATGCATTGAAAAATAAAATATTATTTTCAATTTAGTGAAGTGTCAATTCATGATGGATAAAAGAGTCTTATTAAGTAATATAATCTCAAAAAAAAAATACATTGAGCTAGACATGTCAAAAATTGAACTCATAAATTCTATGGCCTACCCAACTTGTGTAAAAAATATAAGATCTTTTCAATGGAATGCAGGGTTTTATAGGATTCATATCAAATAAATAGAATGGATTCCCTTACCATATCTTGATATATTTTAAAATATATGATTTTTTTTTATGTTGAACTTAGTGAAGTAGTGAATAAACTTATAAGTAGATTAATCATGCACTGTTGATGCATCCACACAACTAGGAGATCCCTATTCAACTACCCTACAATGCTTCAAACCAAGATTTAGGTGTTATTATTTATGAAAGAATTGAAAGTATACCACATGTCATTTATTATTTCTTGAGGACATGGGATACTACTTATATCATCTATAAAACCAAAAAAAATAGTTTCTCATAGTTATTTTTATTTAGAAAAAATCAAATCCTTTTGATTGGGATTAAAGTCATCATGTTTTCAGAATATACATCATATATAAAGTTGATGAAAAAACCCACATCCAAAAAAAGGATATTAAGATCAATGCTTCTATTAAAAGATTTCAACAGAGAGATTAAGGGAAAACGGAGCTAAAAATGTTGTAGTTGATCACATTATCAGATTAACCAACATTTTTTAAATAGAAAATTTTAAATAGTATCCACTTAACTGACACCTACTAGGAGAACAATTGTATTTGGTTGAATTAGAATTCCCCTTGTATTAAAACCTGGTAAATAATTTCGTGACTTTATAGAAATCATATCATCTAAATCCCAACAAACTCAAAAAATAAATATGAATCTAGATTTTTTTGGGAAGGCTCATAAATGTGGAAACTTTATAATGATCATGTAATAAGAATATGTTTTTATGCAAGTGAAATTAATCCAGTTTTTGAATTCTGTCACACACTAGGTTTTAGTGGCCACTTTGGATCTCAAATATCTATAATAAATGTATTAGAATATATGTTTTATTTACCCTAATTTTTTAAAACATGCATAAGTGATTTGTAGAAAACGTGATAAATAAATGTTTTAAAAGAATATTTCAATGATATATGAAATTCCACAAAAAACAATGACTTTAAAAAAATTTATGTATGAAGAATACACTTATGGGACCCTTTACCTTGTTTTTTGTAACTCGTGTATTTTTTTACTATAGATTATGATGTAATTGAAGGGAACCAAAATTGATGTTGCTAAGGTTGTGTGTTATTTTTTTGGGTTTAATATGTTTTGTAGAATTAGAGTCCAAAGAGAATCATTAGTGACCATGGTAATCACTTTTTAGTAAAATCATAGAGGATTATCTGAGAAAATATGGAGTTCCCAAAAAAAACATCCATACCATACAACCTATAGAACAATGGGAAAGCTGATTTTTTTAATAGATACATCAAGGGAATTTTGTAGAACACTAAATCCACATATTGGAAGACACCATATGAGATTAATGGATTTTTAACAACATGTCTATGAGAATGAGCCCCTATTGATTGATTTTTGGGAAAATATATCATCTCCTACCATGATTGACCCCCACAATAAGCCATATCACCATGCTGATAGTTCACTTTTTTTTATTCTGGACATCACATCCCATGCATTTCATCAATACCTAGAATGGATTGTGGGTATCCAACCATCCTTCATCATCAAAAATATGTTGATAAAACACCCCATATATATATATATTAGTGACAAAACATTGTGCTCAACATGGGTGGGGTGCATAAAGAAAATCACAAGGAACATACTTGTTATTTATATACATATATCTTCACACAAGACCAGTCTATAGATTCATAAAAAATCACTAAAAATCTACAACATCAACACCTAACATCATAATGTTGCCACATATTTTTCCACCACTAAATGAAAGCACCATACAATCAAGGAACAATTCATATTCCACATTCCTACTATTCGTTAATTTTTTTTGTAATTTTCAAAGTTTCACATTTACCAACCAATTCCATTTAAAAAACCCATTTATTTATATTTTCTAGCCATTATTTCTTATACAATCATCAACCATTTAAATACACAACCCACTTTGATTCAAGTTTCCATTATTCATTTCAACATATTTCTAAAACCAGCACATTCCATTTCAATTTCAAAATTATAATTTATTTAATAGAAATGATACTTGGGAAACTAGAATAATACTACACATCACATAAATAAATAGCCAATCATCCTCATGATAAGAACCTCATACAACCACCATCACAGCCACAACCACTTTTTCATCACAACCAATATATCAAAATTGCTTTCCATAACATCCTCCCCATAGCATGGTTAAGTGGATAATTACCCCTATTTACCACATCTACACACATCAAAAATTCACATATTTGACTTTACTTATTCAAATATTCGTAGAAAAATTTATAGATGTATCAAAGTACTTTCCCTGACTTCCATATCTTTATTTTAGGGGCATTTTTGTACAAGCCATATATACAGGTGCAACTAATTTATTTTCCAAGTATAAGTGGTTAACCATTTATTCAATGTGTCTTCAAAAAAAATTAATCAACAAGGATTCATATAGAATATCAAAAAAGAAAAATATAGTCTACCAAAAACAATGATTTTCAATGGTACCCCAATCATAGATATACTCAATATTATAACACCAAAAAGATGTAAAGGAATGTGAAACATTCCCCTTCCCCTTTGATTCAATTAAATTGATTTATTATTTTTATTAATCTATTGTATAATATATTCCCAAAGGATAAAAAAAATCATGAACCCCTCCCACATGTTATAACAGATGAGAAATAAAGGAATCCACTACATAGAAGAAGATGGTTTGTATAATTCACTACACCCAAAATAGGGGTTCCACACAATGAATAAAACTATAATAGGAAAAGCTCAAACTAATAGTGGAAACATGATTCCAGAACCTGGGAATGGATATAGAACTTCTAGTCTCTATAAAAGGAATGACTAAAAAATGAAGAAATTTCTTCATCTTAGAATCAACAGACATGAAAACATCGATATTATAAGTTGAAGATTTGAATTTAAATTGATTATTAATGAAGATCTCATTTAATTCCACATGAAAGAGCCATTTAAAATATCTATATTTTTTTTAAAATAGAGGATATAAATATTATCTTTTAAAAATTCTCTAAATTCCCTTAATTAAGAGTTTAAAACCATTTTACATAAAAAAATATAGTAAAAAGGGAAAATTATAAATTATAGAAAAATTGGAATATGCTACTGGAAGGTTATACTATCCAGATCTACTGTTAGGATATACCACTAGGAGATACTATTAGGTGTTACCATCAAACACTACCATTAGGAGAAACCACCAGAAGACACCATGAGAACCTACCACCAGAAGCTACCCTCAGAAGATACTAACAGAAGCTACATTCAGAATCTACCATCATAAGTTACCATCAAAAGCTATAACTAGAAGATACTACTAAAATCTTCTGTTAGAAGTTACCATTATAAAATACCAAAATAATATACTTCTAGAATCTACCACCATACTATGTTTTCAACAACAAGAATCTATCTTTAGGAGCTACCATAATATGATACCGTTAGGTGCTACTGTCAGGTGTTATTGCTAGGTGATATCGCCAGGTGCTACAACCAGGTTCTACTGTCAGGTACTACCATCAGTTTCTACCACTGGGTTCTACTATTAGCTACTAAAATTACCCATTTTCCCTCCTATGCACCTAAAAACAACATGGGAATATCTTTGGGAATCTCTACCACTAGATTTTTTACAATTTAATTGTCAGAAGGTCCATTCCTTTACATCAGATACCTCTAAAACTACTATATCACTCAAAAATAAAAATGAACCCATAAGTAATGATGGAAATGGTCCAAAAAACTATCCCTCAAGATACCTATGAAGGATATCATTACATACCAAACACCACTGCTAACTGAACACAAATAATACATCGAAAAATTCTATCCCAACCATGAGCCTCTTATCATACACATTACCACTTGTACCACCCTTTAAACAACCATATAGAAACTATCCAAAAACTACCATAACCTACCCAAAAAGATCCCCAAGTACAAAAATCAAGGAATTCCATCTCCCATGTCAATGTACTATTAACTTTGGGAAGCACTAACTCACCCACAGGGTTTCAATCACATCAAGGTATAACACATCTTGATTTCGAATCTAGTTTTCCCTTCTTCATTTTCACTAAATATTTGATCACACATCATATCAAAAAGGA
Organism: Viscum album; assembly: GCA_963277665.1. Taxonomy (NCBI): domain Eukaryota; kingdom Viridiplantae; phylum Streptophyta; class Magnoliopsida; order Santalales; family Viscaceae; genus Viscum; species Viscum album. The sequence goes on from OY728160.1 coordinate 1,823,332,052, forward strand.
ATAATAACATATCATATATAACATAATGTTCCAACCATTACATCATCAAAAAAGAAAAAGAAAAAAAAAGACAAGTTCCAAACAACTCAGGGTACTGGGAACCCATCTATGTCTCACTATTTAAAGTGATTTCCTCTTGGACACCATGCATCGACAACACATGAACCAGGGGAATGGTCTTACCTCATAGAACATTCTCTCAATGACCCTGAATGTCAACATGATTCTATATGAACGTCACATCATCCACAATATCCAACTGTCCCTGTTAATATATGCAAGATTCATCATGAAAATACCAATGAAGATGAGAGATATTGAAGACAATATGGGACTGGTCCATTTATAGAACAATTAAAAATCAATAATCCATAATTCCAACACACCCTAACACCTTGAATAGTCCCACAAAATTGGGTGATAGGTTACTCCCCTTGTCAAACCTCAATTTACCACATCAAATGGAATCCTACAAAAACATGTGGTTTCAAACCTCAATCAATAAGGGCAAACTCCTATGATAAAAATAAGATTTTTGACCACCCTATATTACTTTTATCTTCACCTGAATAAGATAAACCTTCTATATTATTCAACCCTTGATATCGGGACTGAGGATTGTTTACTTCCCAACCTCTAACTAGCATAATATAGAATGAAACAACCTTCTGTACAATTTTTTAAATGGGGCTATGCTAATGGTTGAGAGATAGCTATTGTTATTGTGAAACATAAAAAAAGTCAAATTCATTATATATGATCCTCCAAATTTTATGAATCCTGATCAAAACATATTCTCGAGTGTTTTGATAGTCCTCTCTCTCTATTTGTCTTTCTAAGGGTGGAAAGTATTGATGAGGTGTAACTGAGTTCCAAAATAATGCTAGAATTCCATCCAGACTCCAGAGGTAAGATGATAATCCAGATTGGAGACTATTTTCCTTGGTACTCCATGAAACCACACTACCTCATCAACATAAATCTTTTCCAAAAAATCCATATTTCCATACTCCTAGATTGTAAAGAAGTGTGACAATTTCTTAACTGATCCATGACTAATTAGATCTCATCAAAACCACCTTGAGCCTGAGGAAATGCAATGAAAATATACATTGATATGTCATCCCATTTCCACTTGGAATATCCAAGTAATATAATAAACCATTAGAAACATGATTCTCTACTTTTACCTACAAGAAAACCAAAAAATTATCAACAAACTCCACCACCAACCATTTCATCCTAGGAAACCAAAAATGAATCCTAAAGCTAGGATACATTTTGGATACTCATGGGTGAACCAAAAAAGGTGAGATATCAAAATAAAAAAGGACTACCTTTTAAATTTATACCAAAACAGATAACCTCCCCGGAAATAAAATTATGTTCGAACAATCATTTGACCATTCCTTTGGAACATCACCATGGATTACATAATCATGCACCACCTCCACCTATGAGTCTCCACACCTAGGCACCTACACCTGCTACTTCAGAGAATACTGTAATATCATTAGAAACCAGAAACCTCCAACAACAACCAACCTTTTATCCTAGTGTATGGCTTCAAACTCCTCCTTTACTCTCTATACATCTATAGACTCTGTAACCACATTGTTCAGTGACTTCCTGCTCAAAGTGATGACACAAAATTCCCCTTTCAAAAGGTGTAGGAGATCTCAGAGTCATAATCTTAAAGAAACTCTTTCTACAAGCACTAATTCATATTCATATCATGTTGAGAAAAAATATACATCTACCTATCGGGATCCATAAATTCCATAAAGCGATTTCAATGAGATAATGTGGTTATTTATTTAGCGCTACTAATAGCTACACATAATGGATTTCATATTTACACTCAATGAGGAATAACTACATAGATCCATAGGAGATCACCACCATCTACTGCATCAATACACATTCCATACCCAGACGAGAAGCCTAAAAAACACCCCAAAAATTTCCCGTTCCTCTTGAAAATGGTGTGAATATCAATTTACTCTCTCGATATCCCATCAAGAGGGAAATTTCCTAACTTATTTGGAAATAGAATCCATAAAATATTCAAAAACCACATGATCCTCATCTATCCTAGCACACACTAATTTAACATGCAACTATTCCCTCAATGAAAGAAGAATATCAATTTTTATACTTCCCACCTAAAAATTTTGATGACCAATGATAACCGAAAGCTGGCCATGAGCTTTTGAGAAAAAGAATCTCATTTGAAAGAATTTTAATACAACATCCAAAGAATTAAACTATTCAATTACATGGAGGACATAGAATTCCTTTAACTGAAGAAAAATAGATCCCAATGACATTGATACGACTCCATCATCAGTATACACCCTGGGCATACATCAAACAAGAAGTTCTGGCCTCCGATTGGTATGGTAACACAAAGGGAAAAACAAGCCACCCTATGTCTTGTCCCAAAGTACGAGAGAGGGAATGATAAAAGAGTGGGATAATACCAAATATAACAAGTCATAAACATATATTGATGATAATATGATCATACCTCGAACAATATTTTTCCCCTCTCGCACTTCCACCTCTGCTACATGCATCTAACCACATCTAGCTCCTGCGCATATTTGTTGATAGCTGACTCCATGAAAACACATGGTTTGTAGTCCCCAAACTCTTGGACTAACATGAGGTGAGACTCTACTTTCTCTATCTCCCCATGGTGAAGAATAATAATTACTCCATTACTACTGAAATTGTCTCATTGAAAACTTTTATTGAGACTGATGTTGTACTTGACCACCTCCACCAATCTGAGCATGGAGGATCACTGTGAACAAATTCTTTTTATGGTCACAAACCCCATAGAAGATAAATACTATCCAAAATCCCTTAAGAATATCATGAAAAACACTAACATTAAAGATTGAATAGGAAACTACTATGGTTGAATCCATGATAGTTGAAACCTCAAAGGTCCTAGCGCCTTGGACCTTCCACTAACAACCTAATCCTCACGAAACCATATTTTGTGCACTCTCATGGTAAAACTCATCATGATTAAATTATATTCGTCACCTTAACTTGATTAGGAACCCCAAGATTTGTCAGAAATGTAATGGGAGTAACTTCATACTGGATAGAAGGAAACTTTCCTCCTTAATATGCCTCACTTGGGACTCCTTGTCAGACAAAAAGTATCAGGATAAACAAAAGGGGTCCTTGAACCTAATCCCAATAACTTATAATAACATGATCTCTGTTGAAGATAGATAAGCTCTTACCTATTTACATACAGTGTGGTCGATGAAGTGAACTATTCCCATAACTACCTCTGATATTTGATCGTTGAAACATATTCCTACATTCTCTCACTAATATTCAATGACCATCACTAACACAAATGTCACGACCTATACCCTGGTCTCATGATATGACTACCCCAAGCCTACCTCCTAAAGTCCATGGGATGGATACATGCACCGAAGGTGTTAACCTGTAAGTGGGATAAATTTTCCTGTGTACCTATATGCACACAAACACACAACCACATCCTAACACACTGAAAAGGAGAAACACATACCTCTAAAACAAAGATAAGTGCAAGTACAACTGAAATTAAGTGGTACATAATACAAACCCAAAAAATAACTAAAAACAAAAAGTTCGAAAAAGAATCTATGATGGCCATCTGCCGAAAACCCCACCTGATCAAGAGAGTAGTGAAGCTATTGGATGCCGAAGTAGTACGTCCTGTCCGCCCAGTCCTACTGGGCCCTACCTGGAACTAGGCCACCAAGTCCACTGTCATAGATTCCATTAGTCCTATATCCCTAGGCAACATTGTTATAACGTTGGTCATCTTCACTAGACACAACACGTGCAGGCGAAGCCCTTGCAGGGCTGGGTAACACATTACTCAGTAGAGACCTTAAAATAAAAAGGGAAGAGCACACAAAAATTCCTCAAAGTAAAGCACGAAACACAAGACAACTCACACTAGGTACATTTTAGCAAGTACAGTGGGTCTACCAAGTCACGAAGAGGTGCTTCCCAATATCCTAGGACTATTTAGGTACTCCTCCCCCATCACATATATTGGGCCTACAAAGTCACAGAGAGGTTATTCCCACTAGTCATGGACAATTAAGGTACTCATCCAAATTGCATACTATGGGCCTGAAAATTCACAAAGAGGTGATTCCCACCATGGGCCTTCCATGTCACAGAGAGGTGCTTCCCACTATGCTAAAAGCATGCAGTCTTTAGGTCTTTTCCAGTCACAAGGTTTTGTACATATTATTCTTGGGATAACATCTCCTCAATCCCATATTCAAATATCTACTTCCAAGAAAGTCACCATAGAGCATTCCAAAATATCCACCTCATCGAAATGGTCCCAATGCTGCAAACAGATCATCAATCGGACACATAGTTTGCAAGATACATGCGTTTTAGTATCAAGGGGGCCGAGTGCGATGGGGCCTGGTCTGATTTGGTCAGACTGACCCAAACAACCTGGCCCAGGGTCCCACATACCCTAGTTCATTTAGACGGACTTGACCTAACCGGGTGCGGGTCAAGGTCGATCTGGTCTGGCCTGGACAGTGGGGGATGCCCGACATGCCTTGCTAGACCTGACCCGGTTGGCCGAGGGTCCAACTCGGCGAGTCGTCCAATGAGTCAGTCTAGTCCGCCTAGGCCCGAAGTGGGCATGGGTCTGGCCTGTCAGTGTCGTTCTGTCCGGTTGTCTGTTCCCGCCCTTCTCGGTCCGCAAGAGGCGGACTAGTCTGCCTCCCTGGACGCGGCTGGATGTCGTGTCTGTCTGCCACCATCACCCTCTGGGTCACCACTGGGTGCCTCATCTACCATGGTCGAGTGACCATGACCCTCCATGTGGGATGTGTCTTGGTGCCTCATCCGCTACCCGCCTATGTGGTCTTGTGACCGCGTCTGCTGCCTCAAGCCTCCGGCCCAACCGGTAGCTTCTTCCACTGCACCACGGCCTGGGGAACCACGACCCTTCCTCCAGTATTCCATCATTGTGTGCCACCTCCCACCCGTGACCACTTCCACGGGAAAGCGCTGGCACTCACCAGCCCCACCGCCGACACCGGCGCACCAGCAAATTCTTCAGTAAACCACTAGGTCTGCATCAGTGGTCCGTACTTCATGATACTTGCACCTGCATTCTCCAGGTAACGTTCTCTCAACCTCGAAGTTTTTGAAATCTTTCTTTCCATCAATTCAAGAGTTTGGCGATTAATAACACCCCTGTTGTAGGGGCTTGGGTCTTTTTCGTATTGGCCCACAACCTCCACGTTAGAAGTTTACAACATAAGGGAGGTCTAGAGATTTTAATTCAAACAAAAAAGATAATTCAATCCCGTATAAAGAAACCCCAATGAAGTCACCCTCCTACAAGAATGCATGGTCCATAGATTAACCTGTTCATGGGTTAATCCACATTCGTCAATTTGAAATAAAAACGGGGAAACATTAATATCAAACAACCCCTACCTCTTATGACGGTTGATTTCGTAGTGTTCATCCTCAAGGGATTTAAGATATCAATGTCGCTTATCAGCTCTGATCTTTGAAAGGCGTCGAAGATGATAAGGTTCTACCGGTATTCATTTTTCTTCGCTGGTATGGAAATCCATCAGAGGTTCTCCAGATAATCCTCCAAAATTTTAATCCAAATTTCCCTAGCATGTTGAACTGTAAATATGAGCACGTCGTAACCTTCCCATTATGATGTGGCGTTGCATCATTACACTATTTTATTTAAGAAACAACATCGCTATTATGTGTCATTATAGTGTCATTATATTGCGAGTTTAATGATCCATTAATGAGCCTCATTGATGTGCATCGTCGCCACCCTCTCGCTGCCCTACAACGTCACCGTCTTCCACCCAAATGTGGGGATGAAATTAAAATAATTCTTTAAAATTATTTTATTATTTTTCTTGAAAAGTCTAGAATTTTTTTTTATTCGGCCCTTGTTGGCCTAAGTTGAGTCATTTCTAGGTGAATCCCAGCATTTTGAATTCAAAGGTGCCCTCATATTTTTGATCCGAGTGATGGTTCAAAAGATAGAAAATCCCACTCACACGTTTACTGAACTTACCTTAAAAAATGTTCAAAATTACTTTCTAGGATTTTTGGACCTCATAATCACATGTTGTCGAATTTCACAGTCTCGAAATAATTCCGTATAAATAAAAACAATTAAACAGAAATTCCGAGATGTTACATTCTCCCAACCATAGGGTTTTACGTTCCCAAAAGCCAAAACAACATCTAAACAAAATGATGGGGGTATTGAGAACGAATAATAGCCTCCCATTCCCATGTGGTTTCCTAGAGATTCATGTACTTCTATTGAACACGCACTAGAGTAATCTACTGCCCACATAGGACCCACTCCTATCAATCCTCTATCTCTATTGGGAACTCTACAAACGCCACGCCATCACCAAAGTCCAGCACACCCTAGTCGATGACGTGTGATGGATCAAGCATGTACCTCCTCAGCTATGACATGTGGAAAACATCATGCACCTAATTCATATGTGGGGGAAGAGATTTTTAGTATGCCACCTCACCAACTCTGCTCTATATCTGAATAGGTTTGATGAATCTTAGAGATATCTTGCCATCCTTCCATATCTCTACAATCCTCATTGGGGTGAGACCTGAAGGGACACATGATCTCCCTCCTCGAATGCAATGGGTCTCCATCTTATATTGACATATGACTTATGGTTACTCTGTGCATTCCTCATCCACTCCTAAATGATCTTCACATTCTTGGTGGTAGACCCTAAAAACTCTAGACCCATGAGTGCCAAATCCCCCGGTTCTGTCCAGCGTATGGGTGATTTGCAAGGCCACCCATACAAGGCGTAAAATGGTGCCATGTCAATGGTGGAGTGATACCTATTGTTGTATGAAAACTTCACCCATGGAAGGTGGTCCTCCCAACTATTAACAAAGTCAAGGATGAAATCACAAAGCATGTCCACTAGGGTCTATATGGTCCGCTCTGTCTGACCATCAAACTGGGGAAGAAAATCTGTGCTGAAACTCATCTATGTCCCAAACGCCTCCTCTAATCCCTTCCAAAAACAAGATGTAAATTGATCATCATGATCAAAGATGATCATCGATGGCACCCCATGAATCCGCACTATCTCCTGGACATAGATACTTCCCAAGGCCTCTACCTGTCCCTACTCCCAGATGGGTAGTATGTGAGCCGACATGGTGAGTTAATCAACGACCACCCAAATAGAGTCATGACCTCTAGATTTCCGTGGTTACCCCATCACGAATTCCATTGAGATACCATCCCATTTTCACTCTGGTACCTCGATTAGCTGAATCAAGCCTGCTGAAACTTGGTGCTGGGCCTTCTCTTACAGACAAGTGAGGCATCCTAAAACAAACTTGCCCACTGCTTTATACATCCTTGGACACTAGCACTGATGTTGATGGTCAACACCAAGGATGTACTATCAAGGGATATGTATGAAAAACCTTCAACACCTGCCCCAGTAACGACACTGGTACTAAGGTGTGGCCTATGAATAGGATGATGTGCTCCCAACCTATTGAAAATCTATCAGGAACCCGTCATAAGGATATCTAAGCATGTCAGACATCTAAGTCAACATCCACTAGCTATTCCTTCCTAACTTGCTATAAGAGTGGGGGAGTAACAGTCATCGACTAGAGGTAAGCAGCTTCGCCATCATCCATGGAGGATATCCACATTTCGGCTCACTACTATGTTGCCTCACTCAACAGATGCATCCCAGTCCTCCTTCTAAGAACGTCTACCTCCACGTTCCCCTTTCCAAGAGTATATAATATCTCAAAATCATAGTTCTGGAGGGACTCTAGCCATTGCCTCTATCTCAGTTTCAGGTACTTCTGGGAGAAGATATACCTAATAATCTTGTGGTCGGAATACACTATAAATTGTTCCCCCAGCATGTAGTGTCACCAAATCTTCTAGGGAATGACCACTACTTCTAGCTCTAGGTCATGGGTTGCATAGTTCTCCTCATGCTGCCTCAACTGCTCTGAGCCATAGGTGATATCCTCTTGCTCCTACATTAGGATAAAAACAAGCCTGGTACCTGATGTGTCGCAGTATACTACATACCCAAAACCCTCCTCTGGTAATCTCAAGATGGGGGGCACTAGTTAGTCTATACCTTTGCTCCTGGAAACTCTACTGGAATTTCTATGTCTGCACGAATGGATTTTCTTTTCCTGTCAATGCCAATAAGGGTGAAGTTACCCTAGAAATGTTTTGAAAAAAACTCTGATAGTAACCATCTAACCCTAAGAATCTCTGTAAGTTAGTCACACTCCTTGGTGACTCCTAAGAAATCACTACATTTATCTTCACTGGATCTGTTGCAACTCCAGCCTCTGAGATGACATGTCCTAGGAAATGGACCTCCCAAATCCAAAACTGAATCTTTGAAAGTTTACCATAATGTTGGTGTTCTCAGAGTGTATGAAGGACTATCTATAGGTGTACCACGTGATCCTCCTCGGATGTTGAGTACACCAAGATGTCATCGATCAAGACCACGACGAACCGATCAAGGTAGGGATGGAAGATCCTATTCATGAGGCCCATGAACACTCCTGGGGTGTTGGTCACACTGAAGGGCATCACCAATAACTCTTAGTTTCCATATCAGCATCTTAATGAAATATTTGGTACATCCACATCTCATACCCAGAGTTGGTGATAGCCTGATCTAAGGTATTTCTTTGAGAACCATTTTTCTCCATTCAACTGGCCAAAGGGTCATTAATTCTTGGAAGTGGGTGCTTTTTATTCATAGTCTCCTAGTTTAGGTGATAGAATTTCACAGAAAATGTAAAAATCCCATATTTATTCATGGAAAAAAGCATCAGGGATGCCCATGGTGAAACAATGGGCCTTACAGACCCCTTCTCCGGCAAGTCCTACAGTTGTACCCTCAGCCCGTGAAGCTCTACTGGAGAAATTTGATATGATAGTGTGGATATCGGTGCCATCCAGGGGTACAGGTTGATAAAAAAAGTCTACCTATCTATTAATAGGTAGCCCTAGAGCCTCATAAAAAACATCCTCATACTCATCCACAACTTTAGAGAATCTTGGACTCCTATCATCCACTACACTAAGGGTTAGTCTAGCGAACTGGTGAGTGATCAGCTGTACCCTCCTTTGAGACTGTCTGTCCCACATTGCAAGGGTTTCCTTCTCACCGGTGAAGGAAAAACTGGTCCCGTATTCAAGGAAACACCATACATTATTCCTAAAATAGTGGATCTGAGCATAGACTATAGATAACTAGTCTATACCCAAGATGACGTCGTAAGGACTTGATGCTACTACAAGGAGATCGCAACCGAAGCTCTCGCCTCCTAGAGTAAGATCACACAGCTGACACCAGTGTATAATCATCGAATACCCTCTCACGAGAGTCTTTATATTTAAGGATCGATCCAACTGCTCTATAAAAATATCCGAGCTCCGAATGAGATCCATGGAATGGAAGGAGTAACTAGCACCTATGTCTATAAGTACAACAACTAGGGTGGAGAAGACACAGATCGTACCTTGGATCATCTCTCGGGTGCTATGGTCATAAGCCTATGCTGCCTGGAGCTAAGCTCACCCCTGTCTACTGGCTCCCTATGGTCAGGGTGGACCACTTGGGGCAGTAGCGGTAACACCCTGAATGGTCACCCACCACCTGCTACTCGTCCACATCCCCTTTCGCATCTTCCTCCCTATGGACATACTCACTAGAACCACTGCCACTACCTCAGCAGCCCATCAACCGTTTTTTGTTCATCTGTATGGTAGGACGCGCAGTCACATTCCATGTGACCCTGCCCGTCGTATGAGTAGAAAAGCCTAGCCCCTGTCTAAATCCATCTGGCCTCAGAGCCTCACACCGCCAACCCTAATTCTTGGGGTCCTACATTGAAATACCTGGCCCACTTGGGCACACACATCTATTATCTTCTACCTACTGAAGACTCCACCTCTTGGGATCTGATAGTAGCTCTAGATGTGGGAGCCTACTCAACCAAGAAGACCTCCATTAGAAGGGATCACTCCAGCACCCTGGCTTGGGTAGGAATTCTGAGAGACACCACCAAAGCCTTGATCTACCACCTGATTCCCTGCTAAAAGGCTCGAGCCCTGATGAAATGGTCTCACACAATATCTAAGGATTAGAGGGAAATCTATGGGAGCCTTTCCAAGTACTCGCCCACCATCATGTTTTCTTGCAATATGTGGAGCAATCCTAAATTCCTAGAGAGTGAAAGCTTTTAAGAAAAAACTCCAATAATAAAATCCTCTCAAAGTCAACCCAAGTGAGTTTCGCCTATTCATGAGTTTGAATGGTCGAAATCCACTATATCCTAGCTGATACCTATAGAAGGCTTAATACCAGGATCATTATCTAGTTAGGAAGTATCCTCACTAGGCGAATGACCCATGTCATAGCCGCCATCCAATCCTCAACAACTTGAGGATCTATCTCTCCCCTAAACTGGGGAGGTCTCTATCTTTGAAACTCATGTAAGGCACTGAGCCTTCGAACCACCACTACAATAATTGTCGATAGTAGATGATGACCATCAGGTGGTGGTGGCACTGGTGTACAGCCTGATGATTCCATCTCTAGAACTGGTGCACGTACGAACACCTCATCTCTATGAGGGATGTCCCCAAGACCTCGTATCAGAATCCTGGCTCGTAGTCTATGTGGAGACATCCTGAGATAGATCAAGATGTTCCACAATTAGAAGGATATACCTAGTGAGCTGACTCTTAATCAAAATAAGGAGATACTCATTCAACCGTTATTTTCATGTATTGAGCCGAAAATAGAATTCATGGTCCTATTGTATGGATACATCAGCCGCCGCACCAACATTGGACTCCCCAAATCTAAAAATAAATTCATTACACATAACACTATTGTCCCCATAAAACATCAGACTCCCATTTTTTGAGGGGCAACTGACCTCCATTTGAAACCAATTTTTCATGACTTGTCCCCCAGGGATTATGCCGTGACTACCCCAAACCAGACTCCCAAAGGCCAAGGGATGGGGAATAGCACTGAAGGTGTCAACCTGCAAGTGGGAGGCATTTTCTTGAGTACCTGTATGAACACACACACCCAACCACATCCCAACACACTGAAAAGGGGAAACAAGTAGCTCTAAATCAACACTGAATGAAATTACTACTAAAAGTAAGTGGTGAGTATACAAACCCAACAAAAAACTGAAAACAAAAAGTACAAAAAGGAAACTCGGATGGCCATCCACAAAAAAACCCACCTGATCGTGAGAGTAGTTAAACTATTGGAAGACTAAGTAGTATGTCATGTCCTCCCGGTACCACTATTCCCTTCTTGGTACTAGGCCACCATGACCACCATCATAGTGTTTGTAAGTCCCATCTCTTTGAGCACCCCTATTGTAATGACGGTCATCTGCACTAGACACAACACGTGTGGGCGAATCCCGTGTAGGGGTGAGTAACACATTACTCATTAGGGACCCAAAAAAGGGAAGGCCACAAATCAATTACTCAAAGTAAAGAAAGAAACATAGGACATCTCACACCAGGTACATTATAGGGTAGTAACAGTAGTATCATTAGTCACATCGTCGAACAGCTCAGCTACTGGAGAACTCCTCCTCTTGAGAGTATAGTGGGCCTACCAAGTCATGAAGAGGTGCTTCCCACTAACCATGGACTGCATTGGTACACCACCCCAGTTGTGTATCGTGGTCCTGTAAAGACACAGATAGGATTTTCAACTATGTGCCTACCAATTCACAGAGACGTGATTCCCACTTGGCCAAAAGTTAGCAGTATTCAAGCATTATCCAGTCGTAGGGTTTTGTACGTAGTGTGCTTAGGAGAACCACTCCTCAATATCTTAATCGGATCTCAACATCCCCTAAAGTCACCAGAGTGGATTCCAAAAGATCTGTCTCATCAAGAGTGTCCCAATTCCACAAATGGTGTGTCAATCAGACGTGTGGTTTGCATGATATAGACATTTTAGTAACCACGGGGTCGGTTGTAATAGGGCCCGATCAAACTCTGTCAGACCGACCTGACCAACCCGGGCTAGGGTTCCACATACCCGAGTTCATTTAGATGGACTCAACCTGACCTTATATGGGTCGAGGTTGTTCTGGTTCGTCCAGGAAAGTGGGCCAAGCCGAATAGGCCTTGCTCGGATCGACTCGATTGGCCGAGTTTCTATCCCACCGATTCACCCTGTGACGCGGTCTACTTTGTCCCAGCCCGAAGAGGGTGAAGGTCTCACCCACTGGGTGTGGGTCTGGCCAGATAGTGCATTCCCAAATTGATGATCTTCAAGTTTGGCCCACAGTGCAGGTCAGGTAGGCTGGGCAGATCGTGCCCTGCCTGGTCCGTAAGAGGCGGACCGGTCCGCCTCACTAGACGTGGTTGAACATCGTGTCCATCCACCTTCATCACCCCACAGGTCACTAAGAGGTGCCTCCACTAATACAGTCAAGCGGCCATGGCCTGTCGTGTAGGACGTGGCTCTTTTCCACTTCTATGGCCTTCCGACGCGGTCGAGAGACCATGTCTGCCACCTCCAGCCGGCAGCTTCTTCTGTTGCGCCATGGTGCGCTTAGCCGTGACCCTTCCTCCGGCACGCCATCATGGCATGCCTCTTGCCACACATGTTCGCCACTGCGGGCCACCGCCAGCTTTCACTAGTGCCACCGTTGACAGCGGCGCACCAAAGAATTCTTTCGAAGACCACCAGGTCCACACTGGTGGTCCATTCCTTGTGCCTCTTGGGCCTACGTTATCTAGGGAAAGTTCTCTATACCAAAAAGGTCTCAAATCTATATTTTCATAAATTAAAGAGTTTGGCCACGAAGAACACCCATCATAGAGGGGCTCAGGCCTGTTTCAGGTTGGCCCACGCCCTCCGCATTATATGTTTAAAACACAAGGGTGGTCCAATGATTTTGATTTAAAAACCAAATATAATTCAATCCCGGATAAAGAAACCCCAAATATGTCGGCCTCCCGCAAGAACATATGGTCTATTGATTAACTAGTTCGTGGGTTAATACACATTTTTTGTTTTGAAATAAGAATGGGGAAACATTAAAATCAAACAACCCCCCACCTCTTATGGCGTCTAATGCCGCAACAGTTGTTCTCTATGGATTTAAGATGTTGACGTCGCTTCCCAACTCTGATCTTCAAAAGGTGTCAAATTTGATGAAGTTTTTCCAGCGTTCATCATTATTTTCTAGGGTGGAATTCAGTCAATGATTTTCCCAAGAATCCTCAAAAAATTTAATCAATATTTCCCCTGTACATAGAACTATAAATAGGATCACGTCACAACATTCCCTTTTTGATGCGGCGTCGCGTCATTACGCGTCTTTAAAGTGTCATTACGCTACAAGTTTAATGAGATATTAATGAGCATCATTAATGAACATTTCCACTTCCATGTCGCTGTCCCACAGTGTTTTCTTCTGCCAATCAAAATTGAGAAGGAAAATAAAATAATTCTTTTAAATTATTATATTATTTTTATCGAAATGTCCAAAAAATAAATTTTCCACTCGACTCTTACTGGCCAAAGTTATGTCATTTATATGAAAATCCCGACATTCTGAATTCAAAGGTTCCATTAGATTTTTGATCTGACCAATAGTTTAATAGATAGAAAATCCCATTTGCACCTTTACAGAACGTACCTTAAAAAATGTTCAAAATTCTATTTTGGGCTCTTCGGACCTCAGAATCACATGTTGTCGAACTTCTTGGTCTCAAAATAATTCCATATAAATAAAAAAATTACACGGATCTTCTATGATGTTACAAAATAGATCACTGCATCTGAATAGAATATAATATGAACTACTACACTAAAAGGTCTTGGTTCATAATGAAGGTGATCTCGATCTCCTCTAACCATCTCTATTTCTTCATATTAGAAACACTTCCCTCATACCTCCCCAAGGATTGTTGCTGAGTACCATAAAAAACCATTATCAATGATCATCCACCTAAATTTGATCAACCTTCCAGTGATCAACCTTATTAGCCTAATAAACCTACTCTTTCTAATCCATATACATATGAGGACCTGAATCCATAGTTGGAGGGGAAAAATATTTCCTAATCCCAATAGTATGGACTTTTTTTATGGTTCTTTTTGTTCATTAATTAATTTTATCTACCAAAAAACCATATAAATTGAAATGTGAACACAAGTCATCATCATGAATTTACCTCTCATAGGTATCTACCTTGTATAAAGTACCACATCACATGGTTCTTTTGTAAGCTCATACTCCTTGAATCGGACCACGATGGGACCTAAAGTCCTATGTCATACCCGGTCTTCCCTAGACAATGTGACACACCAAGATAAAATGACTTCATTGCCTCCCCAACATAAGAAATCATCATTATTCCTAACTCCAAACTATATGCTATCTCTCAAACTCTCTTCTGATTCAACTATATCATGACCCCCTCCCATAGAGATACTGTAATGAAGGGAGCAAGATAATGACCCCTAGTCCCACCACTAGTAGGCCACAGGTTGGTGACTATACCTAAGGGTATAAAAACCTCATAAAATATGAGACATTACCCTCGATAATAAAAACATTACTAATAAAGTTTCTTTTATGTGAATTTTAGGAAAATAATATTCATAGAATATTTATATAGGAAGTATTGAAAGAACATTGATCTATGGGAAAATATTTGTTTAAATTATTCTGGATGTGTTTTACATTTTTTTGGAAACCTATTCATACCCTATATTTTTAATCATAACATAAAGTTCAGTAACCCTATGTTTGGAATAGCATTTATGGATCATGTACCCAATGTTGTTGGAAAATAAGGGATCCAAAACAATACGTTTGGAAGAACCCTATGTTTAATGGAATAAACATATGGTCCATAAAACCAAATTTTGTGAACATCCAAAAAATATCAACCATACTTTTGGAGTTTTTCACTCTATGAAGGAACCCTACATTTAATTGGTCAAGGATAAAGATTTAAATTAATGAAATTATCCATGTTTTCTATAATAGTATTCATATAAGTAAATATCATTTTAATGACGATTTATGACCTGTTGAAAGGGTCATATTGAACGGATAATATAATTCATATATTTATGGGAAGTTATGAGTCTTATGAATGATTTTTAAATCAAGTATTTGTTATTTATTCTGTTGTATTTGCGGAATTATTTTAACCTAGATCTATTTTAATTAAAATATAAATACTCAGATGGTAATCTTATGAAGATTCAATTTTATAGAGAACTAAAAAAACACAATATATAGATATATGAAATGAAAATAAATTATTTTTTCATGTAAATAATAGTGTATCTTCACTTTTAGTGTAAACATTTAGAGACATACATGTTTTTATTTAGTTACTGTGATTATTGTTACTTCTTTTATTCCTTATTGTTAAATATTCTTTTATAAGTTCAAAAAAATAGAGTTAAACGTTAGAGACAAACATGTTTATTAATTGTTTTTTATTTTCTATAATTTTGTTTAAATAAATAATGTGAAAATATTAAGGATCAATTTTCTTCTGCATGATGTTTTTTAAAGATCAAACACATCTATTAGTTGCTGCTACTGCAGTTAGAAAATATGTGTTCTCAATCAAATCAATCACTATTGATTTATAAGAGTTTTAACTTCTAAGACATAGTCATGGTGGTGATGTAGTTTTAGATTATGATATTATACCATGTACTTTTATTATCCTATACATAACTATAAGGCCTTGTAAAATCCTTGTTATAAAGGTGTCAACTTCTTGTACTTAGTTTTATATGTCATGTGATAAGCGTACCTGTCTAGTGAAAATCACCAAGCTCATAGAGAGAGAGTTGGTAGAGTATACTAGGGTATATTTGTTCCATGAATGACTATACATAACTGTGTTCTACTACTTATTTATTTCCACATCTCACTTGTCTTTAAGAGATAAGGATAAAATCACTACCTGACAAGAGAATGGCTTTGAATTGATTAATGGTTTTAAAGGATCATAATTCAACCCCCCACTTATGTCTTCATAATAGTTATTCTGACCTATCCAACCTAAAAAGAGGTATTAACTTGAAGGTATCTATTTATATATATCTCATAATTAGTATCCTTGAATATTCTAGTTCTTATTTTGAATCCCACAAGTTGTATCAAAGGATGGGATCTAAGAGTATATTTTCCTCAGGTAAATCGTTGAATTTTTTTTATTCTAATACCAAAAGGTTTTTGCAAATTTATCTTTTTGCTTTAACAAGCCTTAGTTAAATTTTCAGAAGAAGGCCAATCCTAGAATGGATGGTCTTAGGAAAGCTATTTCAATGATCCATCCCCCATACATTAATGGTGATAAGTATGGATGTCAGAAATCTTACATGATTATTTATTTTAAAAATCATGGAATAAGATTTTATTTAAAGGTTTTCAAACCTTATGAATTTCTTAAAGAATATATAAAAAAATTGGATGATTATGAAGAAAAGGAATATGATATTAATTCAAGGGAAATGAATGTTATTGTTTGTAGTTTAGGGATTGATGAGTTTAATTGAATTTATCAATTTCCTACTACCTATAAAATATATAAAACTATTATTATTTCCTAAGAAGGAACTGGAAATGTCATAAAATTAAGCAAAACTATAGAAATGTTAAATTATGATACTTTCACAATGCATGAAGATGATAATATCTACAAGATAATATAGATATTGAATTAAATTTTCAATAATATTACTACTTTAGGAGATCCAATGATTCAATAAGATCAATAATTAAAAGTACTTAGAGTTTTACCCCCTAAGGGGAGTGGATTATCTACTGCTAAATGACAATCATCATCTATAAAAGATCTATCAAAGAAAGAGATAATTGGAACCTTGATGATGTGTGAAGTTGAGATGAAGTCTGAAGTTGAAAATCATATCAAATATAAAGAATATGCTCTCAAAACTGCTTTTGGTGAATCACATGAATTAATTCTTCCATATACAGATAAAAATTTATAAAATCTTATAACAATGATTGAAAGATTTTATTATACAAGAATTAAAGATTTTAAATAAAATAGATGCAATAAATTAAAAGATAATGGTTATACAAAGATTAACTATCCTTTACTAAAATATCAAAGGAAATATAATTATAAAATAAAATGTAATAAAATTATAAAATTTAGTTTGAGTGACTCTTCTGGTTTAAATGATAAATCATATACAAATACTGAGGATGAATATAGATAAAAAATGGTATGTATTGTGGCTTATATTGATGAGGTACAGTCTTCTCACTCTCAATAATCTAATTCTAAAAAATGATCTTATGATGAATTGAAAAAGTATTGTTTTATGCTACAAGAAAAATTTGAATTATAATGGAAATATCATAGAAAACATAGAAAACCAAATGCTGTTATTTCATTTTACAATGAAATATTTTCAAAGATTATTTCATATTTAAATTATAATTCTTCAAAAATTTCTTATGATATACGTGAAATTATAATTAATGAATTATTAGATGAAGTTGGCACTTTAAAAATAATATTTTAATATGCTTAAAAAAGAAGAAAAATATTTGAATAAAATCCTTGGAAAAAATGACATTCACAAAGGAAAACATGATATCATTTGTAATGGTGAAATACCAATGTTATATAGGAATTATTTTGTTCCTAGCCTAAATTGAAAAAGAATGAAAACTATTAATTTTTTTATTGTGGTATAAATGAACATTAAGAAAATAACTATTGCTCCATAAAAAATCAGTTTTTTAGTATTAATAAATATTATTTTACAAAATAATTACTCATCTATAATAGTAGATAATTTATTCAACATAAACTTATTTGGTTACCTAAAACCGTACTTGCAGATACCGCGAGACCCAAAAGCATATGTGTACTAAAATGAACTTTTATTGGAGGTTTTTTGGGAATAAACCACTAAACTACAAAGAAAATTTTTAAGAGTTTGACTAATGGTTATATGGAAGTCTCTATCATAACAAAGGAGTGATAAATTATGAAGTATCTCATTAACAAAAAATCCTTAGTATAGAAATATATAATCCATGAAATATTTTATTCTCATATATATGTCTCATTTCATTAGTTATTTTATATAGTGGAAAGATATATTTATGCTAAATTTTTTAAATCCTTCCTTCCTCTTTGAATTAAATCTTACTATATTATTGTATAACTAAATCACTAAAACATTAAAAAAAGTTTTGTGAAGATCTGGATTTATTTAATATTTTATATTATTATTATTTTTCTTTTATTCTAAGTAATGAAGTTTTATCATAGAATAAATTTCATACACAAAATGACTTTTCAAAAGATAAAATATGTGATGATTATTTTATATTTTTTGACTTAATAATGTGAAGTGTCATTGCAATATTTCAAAAAAACGTATCACCTTCTTTAAAACCCAATAATATTCATTTTTAATACATGTTTATATGTTTCTTCTTATTCTTCATCAATATATATTGTTTACAAATTTATGAAATTATTCCGAGAAAGATGTACTGATCAAGAAATTTAATTTCATAGAAAATTCTCTCTCAAAATAGAATGAAAGTTAATCCTTCTTATAATATGTCAAAAGAACAATCAGTTTCACATGTTAATGATAATTTTGAAGAATATTCTAGAAAAATAAGAATTTTCATGGTTATTAAGAAAAAATGGTTTCATTATATCGAGGGATTAAATGTGAAATGTCTTCTAAAAAACTTCTATTTAAAGTTAATACATTAATTGAAGAAATAGAAAAGCTATATGCTGATAATAATTCATCTAGAAAATAATCTAAAGAGCTATATAATGTGATATCGTTTAAAATAGTTTTTATAACCTTTAAATGGAGTTTCATAATTTTAAGGAATGTTTAATCTCAATAGAATACATTGAAGCGTATAAAGTATAAATATTTTTTGAAGTGGTGTTACCCAGAAGGGAAGTTGTTTCTATATTGGACGTTGATAAACTAAAAGAGTTTCTGGTTAAAGAAGTTTCATATTCTTTTCCATATCAAATATATAAAAATGTATGATGTAAAATTGAACAACTTTAAGGAGTTTTAAAATATTTAAGTGAAAATGTTCTATGTTTGGAAGGTTTGGATGATCTGTCTAGTCCTTCCAAACACCCCCAAATCTTTTTTTCTTGTATATTATTTAATGTCAGTCTTATTTTTTAAAATTTTCTGATTATTAAATATGTGTTATATATTGTATCATAATATTATTTTTGATGGTTTAATATAATTATTATAATATTAATTAATTTACTAATATATTAACATGTTTATAAATGTTTAATTTCTTTATATGTGGTAAACTATTCAATTAATGTGTATAGTAAAATTATATTAAATATAATAAATAATTTCCTCAATTTTTAAATGTTCAAAAAAAATTAAATTAATAGAAATTTTAATTTAATTACTTAAATATCTTTTACAACTATGCTATGATTTAGAGGGAGTTATGTTAAATATTTTATTATTGTTTCATGAATTAAATGATTGAATACATACATTAAAAATTATTATTATTAGTGGAATAATGTTTTATATAATCATGAATTCTTATTTATATCCTTCTTGCATTAATTTAGGGGGAGTTCTTAATTTTTTATATATTAAAAATATATTTTATATTAATAAAAACACGTCATTTTTGTTGTCACAAAAGGGGGAGAGTTTGGGAGAAAATGTGATGAAATTTATGAGAATTTTATGAGAAGTTAAAAAAGGGATATTATTGATAAAGGGGAGATTGTTGAGTAGTTTATGTATTTTTATTTGTTTTAATGATATTATTTATTTTATGGTTTTTTGGGATTTGTGATAAAAAATATGGAGATTGTTATGGATATTTTGATTTAATAATCTCATTAATTTCTTCTTAGTTTTGATTCTAAAAAACACAATTATTTATGTGACTAACAAAGTTGATTTTATGGGAATTTTATAAAATTAATATTTTCTAAAATATTTGTTTTGGAAGCATTTATAGGACATTGATCGGTGGGAAAATATTTTTTTAAAGAATTATGGACCTGTTTGAAAGTATTCTAGAAACATTATTCATACCCTATGTTTATAAGCATAATTTAAGGTTTGGGAGCCCTATGTATGGAATAATACATATGGATCATCCATCCTACGCTTTTGGAAAAGTATGGATTCAAAACAAAAGGTTTAGAAGAAAATACACATTTAACATAATAACTATATAGTTCATAAACCATAAATTTATGAACAATTGTATGTTTTCAACCATAATTTTAGATTTTTTTCTATATGAAGGAACCCTGTGTTTTACTTTTCAACGATGGAGTTTTAAATTAATGATATTTTTCGTATTTTCTATAATGGTATCAACAAATGTAAATAATATTTTAATGATATTTTATGACTAATTCATACACTCATATTAAACAGATTAAATTTTTTGTATATCTATGTGAAGTTATAACTCTCTTTAATGAATTTTAATTCAAATATTATCGATTTATTATGCGGTATTTGTGGAATGATTTTAACCTGGAGTTATTCGACCTATAGTAGAAATATTGATATGGTATTATTTTTAATATACAATAACATTGTGAACAATGAAAACAAAATATATAGATATATACTACGAAAATAAAGATTTTATTCTTGTAAATAATAGAGTATCTTCTCCCTTAGAGTTAAACATTGGAGACCAACATGTTTTTATTTAGTGACTGATATTTCTATTATTGCTACTATGCATTATTGTCAAATTTTCATCTACAGGTTCAAAAAATAATTTTTCAGAGTACAATTATGAGGACCATATTTTTTTCATATGATTGGGGTTTTATCTAATTATATGTAATGAAATATTGTGCAAAAAAGAAGATCTATTGGATGTTGTTGTATGATGTTGACGATCCAAAAAATCTTCTATTTTTTATTGAAACTGTGATAAAATATGCGATCTTAATAAAATAAATGTAATTTGATATATTGATATTTAATCTGGTCAATGTTAGTCTTGGAAGAGAAGGCGTTTCAACATCTCAGACTGAGCTGAGGATTTACAGTTCCCTATAAAAGAACCAAATATCCTTGTAAAATCCTTATTATAAAGGTGTCAACTACCTGGACTTAGTTATAGAGATCTTGTGTGTAGCACCCCATGGTTTAATAAAATAAATGAAATGCATGAAACTTTGTTTTAAGTAGGTATTTATAACTAGCCTTTAAACATAATTTTATACTTCTATGTTTTGAATTTTGAAAAACGGTCATCTACAATTTTTTTCAGTATGTTATTTGGAGTCTGATGGAACCAACTTTTTTTTGGTGAATAGTAACATACCATTTTGAATAGTAATATGACCCTAATGAGTAGTAAATTTTATTATTATTTTATTTTCTTAATGATTTAATATAATGTCATCTTGGTTAATTTTTCAATTTCATATAAAAGCAATTATATAATTAAAATTGTTGATTTTCCAATTAAGTTTGATTTTATTTACAAAATAAATTAATAATATTTAGAAAATTATTTTCAAAATATGGAGTTCATTTTTGAATTATAAATGTAAAAAAATGGCTTGGGGGAATTTTTGAGATTTTTCTGAAACAGTTGAATTTTCGATGAATAGTGAAATACAGTAAAATACCGTATATTCAAATTATTAGTGAAATACACTATTTATGACGTCATAAGTTATGTAAGGACACTTGGTTCGAACTCAAATTATTTTATTACAATTTTGGGTCACATTAATGGAGATTATTCATAGTCTTGAAGAAATATATTATAATAATGATTTTAATAATGTAAAATACATCCCCTCCTCCACTATAAATACCAACCATTTCCCTCTCTTCCTCCCAAACCACTCAAGACTTGAGAATTGTATAATTTCTACAAAATTACCTCCATAATCTCTTTTCCCAATTCCAAGACCAACTGATCTCACCCAAAGGCCAAAATCATAGGCCTTAAAGAGGATCTCAAGGAGAAGAGATCAAGAGATAAGAAATCTGCTTCCTTTTTCATGTGTTTTCCTTTCCTTTCCTTTTTTTTATTATAGTATCTTCCCATCCTCTTATCCAAGAGGCATGGAAGCTCTATAAATCATATATATTCTGGATGTTCTCATTTTCATGGAAAATTCATCATCATTCTTCTTATCATCTCCCACTTATTCAAGGAATAAAAACAATGTCTGTGTTGTGTCGAATTACCGACATCGTGGACGATGTGATTTCAATTTTCATTAATCATTTCAAGTCTGGTTATGAAAAAAAACTTATGGTTGCAAAAGGTTTTAATATATTTATTATGCATCATCCCTGGTTTGGGAATTTTTTTACACATGGTATTAATTTATAATACAAAATGAGGTCGTTGTTATCAAAAAACCACTAAAATTATTTAAACGAACATCATTAATGTTTTAACTTATGAATAATCCCCACATCAGAATTAAAAATGATAAATGTTATAAATTATGGTTTTAGAAATATGTAACTATAATCCCTTTCCAATTTTTTAGTTTCACTCCCAATCGTCAAGAATATCCATCATCAACCGACCATGGAATACATGTAAAGAACACACCCAAAACAATGCAAGGAACAATATACTAACAATTAAATGATGAAATGATGTAATGATATTATCATATAAGGTATTATAAATATGGTTATGTTTCTTTAATATATATATATATATATATATTAACCATTATACAGGAGGCTTAAACACATTTTAAGTAAAAAGAACCCGAGGTAAGGGAATTTTTAACCCAATTTCCAATCTTTTGGATAAACTTCTAATTTATCCATTATATTTTATTCAGATCATTGGTGTGATGAATTTTTTTTGTATTATATTTTATTATATGTATTTACAGTGTATAGACATGTCCATTCCATTATATTAATTCTCACTCTGATTATATTTTTAAGGGACTTTCCTTTTAAATTCATTTTAAAATTCTCTTTATTAATTTCAAAGGGATTGAATTTTTTATATATAAATTGAATGATTAATTTCTCCTGATTTCAAGATAAATTTTTATCATGATATGTTACATGGAAATTATTTATCTTTTTTTGATCCCATTATAACTGAATATATGTTTGGTTGATCCCATTATAGCTCAAGATATGTTGGTTTGATCCCATTATAGCTCAAGATATGACGGGTGATCCCCATTATAGCTCTTCAATGCATTGGGTACTCCATAGATGGAAGTTGACAAAAAGGGTTATTCCATGTGTAAAGGTGAATGTAAATGTGATATGGTAAATATTTCCCAAGTAAACTTCAGGATGTCTCTATGCATATGAGTTTTTATGATTATGGGTTTTATTGGTTTTTATGTTATCACTTGACTAACACTTTCATTATTTATATCCCTTACTGAGTTTTATACTCATCCAAATTTTTTAATTTTTTTCATGGGATATAAGGATGGGTAAGATCAATAAGGGATTCCAGATGAATGATATAGAGGGTTGTCAATGAAATTATGTTTTAAGCATTAATGTTTTATATTTTAAAAATATCGACAGTGGTTTAGTATTAGCCTCTTGTACGAATGTGGTATGTTATGAATGTAAGATATCATAATTATTTAAAACTATAAACCCTAAAAGATTCTCATTGTTTACTAACGTTTGGTCTTGTCTAAAATTCAATATTAACTAACATTTTAAGGTCGGGTCATTATAGTTTATATCAGAGGATGATTTAGATAACTTTAGGGGTTATGATGTTGTCAAAAGAATTCCATAACTAATTTTTTACACTATGATTAATTTGAAATGTTATGGAATTAAAATATTAACATGTTTTTTCATCTAAGATATGTTTGTTCAAAATGGGTTTCCATTGAAAAAATAGGTAATCTGAACTAGGAAGGCACCAAGAGGTCGATATCTGTCTGAATCTGCAGCCTAAAATGGTAGGAATTGGAACCGAGAAGTTTGTGAAAGTAATGGATTAGTCAACTCAAGAAATAAATGGTGTAAATATCCATTCTAGAGAGAAACATGATCTACCATGACAAAGCATGTCTTTTGTGGAGTATTTTATGTGGCATCATCCTCCAGCATTCATTAGAACTGTCGATCTAGGGATATCTGAAGGATGGATCAATGCTCTACAAAAGTTATTTTATGTCATGGGATGTTAAGAACGTCAAAAGGCTACACTATCCATTTATCATTCGAAAGGTGAAGATGATTAATGGTGGTCTCTGGTTAATAATATGAGAGAGAGAGAGAGAGGGGTGATCTTGATAGTCTAGAATGGGATGATTTTAAAAGTCTTTTTCTTGAAAATTATTTTCCAAAAACTATTCAACTCAGAATGGAGAAAAAATTCCTGGAGATGAAGTATAATGTTGAAGATTTTGTGGAAGCATATGAAGCCAATTTCACAAGACAATCCAGGTATGTACCCGATTTTACTTGGGATTTTGAAAGTAAAATTAATAGGTTTTAATCTAGTTTGAAAAAAAAATTAGTAGGGATTTGGCCTCATGAGAGGTTAATAGCTATGACAAGCTAGCTGAGATGGATTTTTTTGACACATATGTGCCTCGTGATGAGAAGAATAAGAAGTGGTTAGGTTGGAAGGAAATAGGGAAGAACTCGTCACTGAAGTCTAGAGGTAAGAAAATTAATTTCCCCACTTGTGAAAAGTGTGGAAAAAGGCATCCTGGTGAATGTCTTGTAAATTCTAGAAAATGATACAGATCAGGAATATTTGGATACAAGTCTCAAGAGTGTAAATAAAATGATCCAAAAACTTATGAGAATCCTATGGTGAGATGTTTTAACTATAATTAATTGGATCATTTTGAAAATGCTTGTCTGAAGCTAGTTACTGAAGCAGGGAATCACTAATATAGAAAAAAGAAGGGTTTGGAATTTGAAACCACTTCAGAAGATATTGAGCCATCAAAAGAGGTGGCCTTAGGTAAATTGATTGTTTTTACAGATTTTGAAAATGTGTTTTTTGACTCAGGTTCTACACATTCCTTCATTTGAGATGAGTTTTTAGAAAAATTTGGAATTCAACCTCATGATATGAAACCAGGTCTCATGGTAAAAACTTTTGGAAGAAATATTTTGGCAAAAATAAATTATAAGAATCTACCTATCCTTGTCTTTGGAGAGAGTTTACCTACAAAACTTGTTGTTTTTCCTCTAGTAGAGTCTGATGTTATTCTAGAAGTGGATTGGCTTTTTTTATCATGCTATGAAAGATTATAGAGAGAAATAAGTTGTTTTTTGAGAAATAATTTTAGTTTGTGAACAACAATGACCCCATACCATTAATAACATTTCAAGAAGCTAAGAAAATAATAAAGGATGTGAATGAAAGTTATATTGTTCATATTTTTGAAGATAATGAAACTACCCAGATTAATGATATAACAGTGGTAAATGAAAACTTGGATTTTTTCTCGATTATTTTATCGATGTTATTCCTAATCAAGAGGAAGAGTTTACTATTGACTTAGTTCATGATGGTAAGCCAATTTCTAAACGTCCTTGTTGAATGGCCCAAATGGAATTTCTAGAATTAAATTATCAGTTTGAGGAATTATTAGATAAAGGCTTCATCTGACCCAGTACTTCACCATGGGGCTCTCATGTCTTGTTTTTTTAAGAGAAAATATGGTTCAATGAGACTTTTCATCAATTATAGAGCATTGAATAACATTACTATTAAAAACAAGTATCATTTTTCTCATATTGATGATTTGTTTGATCTGCTCCAGGGAGTATAGAGTTTTTCAAAGGATGACCTGATGTTGGGGTACCATCATTTGAAAGTAAAGGATGAAGACATCCCAAATACTGTGTTATGTACTAGATATGGTCATTAATAATTTTTAGATATGCCTTTTGTGTTAACTAATGCACCTGTTGTATTCATCGATATTATGAATAGAATATCTCGTGAGTTCTTGGATAATTTTGTGGTTGTGTTTATTTATTTCATTTTGATATATTCTAGAATTAAATAGGAGAATGAAAAACATCTAAGGGTTGTTTTGAAAAACTCAAAAGAAAAGAAACTGTATGGAAAATTTAGAAAGTGTGATTTTTGGATGTAACCTATTTATTTTCCTGGATACATTGTAAATAGTGATTGAATAAAAGTTGATACTGCCAAAAAAAGTGATTTTTGAATGGATAAGACCTATAAATGTTATAGATATTGGTATTTTTGTTGGATTAATAGGTTATTACTAATGGTTTGTTAAAACATTGCAGGGTTATCTAGCCCACTAACTAAGTTAACACAAAAGGGGTTAAATTTGTTTGGAGAGATGAATGTGATGTTTGTTTTCAGGAACTAAAGAAGATGTTGGTGAATGCTCTAGTTTTTTCCTTGCCTTTCTGAAATGTTGAGTTTGTCGTCTATAGTGATGCTTCATTGGAGGGATACAGTTGTGTTCTGATGCAGAATGATCAGGAAATTGCTTATGCTTCAGGCCAACTATAACCTCATGAGTTAAATTATCAACACTTGATTTGGATTTGGAAGTTGTGGTTTTTTTCTTTGAAAATTTGGAGGCAACACTTATACAGAGTCAAATGTCAAATATATTATAACCATAAAAATCTGAAGTATATATTCACTCAGAAGTAATTAAAAATGAGGCCTATATGATGGATTGAACTCATAAAGGTTTATAATCGCATGATCAATTACCATATAGGAAAATAAAACAATGTGGTGGAAGCCTTGATTTGAATACATCATGCATCATTAACCATGTTACATTTGGAACATGATCCCTTGATTAATGATTTGATGAATTTTAGCTTAGAAGTTGTCGGTGAAGGGAATATATCTATTTTGTTTCAAGTTTCAGTGTAGTCATTACTATAAAATAGAATTAAGAAATTGTAGAAGGAAGAGTGTGAGATATAGAAAAAGGTATAATTGGTTAAAATGGGTTTGTTTCTAAAATTTAACCTAGATAAAGATTGTGTTTTATGTTCTGGAAAAAGGTTATTTGTGCCTTGTGATTCATAGTTAAAGAAAGATTAGTTGTGTGAAGCTCATAGTTCTCTATTTTCAATTCATCATGGCAGTACTAATATGTACAAAGACATTCAAGAGTATTACTGGTGGGATGGAATGAAAAGGGATATTGTAGAATTTACTATGAAATGTCTGAAATGTCAACAGGTTAAAGTAGAGAAGAAATTTCCAAAAGGGTTTATTCAGCCATTGATAGTGCCGGAGTGGAAATGGGAGAATATATCCATGGAATTGGTGGTGGGACTACCTAATAATTCTTGATGTAACAATGTGATTGGGGTTATTATTTATCAGCTGAAAAAAAATTCACATTTCATTTATATTAGATATACAATGTCATTGGATAATCTTTCTCTATTGTACCTCAAAAAGATTGTTAGGTTACATGGAGTTACTCATTCAATTATATCTGATCGGGATTCCATGTTCAGTTCTAACTTTTGGAATGGGTTTCAAATGTTTTTGGGAAAAAATTATTTTTCAGTACAACTTTTCATCCTCAATCAGATGGGCAGTAAGAAAGAACAATTTGGACATTGAAGGATATGCTTCGAGCCATTTTAATGGACTAATAGAGAAGTTGGGATCAACATCTTTCTTTAGTTGAGTTTTTCTAATAATAACAGTTTTCATTCGAGTATACAAATGACACATTTTGAATAATTATATGGGAAGAGGTGTCAAACTCCATCTTTTTGGGATGAAATCAAGGAAAGGTTGTTGATGACACCAGAATTTGTAGAGGAAGTGGCTAAGAAAGTGAAGATGATCTGGTATCACGTGAGGACATCTCATAGCAGGCATGGAAGTTATGCAGATAATAGAAGAAAAAACTTTTCTTTCAAGGTAGCTGACCACGTTTTCCTTAAAATCTTTCTATGGAAAGTTTGATGCGTTTTGGTAAGAAATGAAAGCTAATTTTGTGATTCATTGGGAAAACCATATAGTTGAATAAGCCAAATGGGAATCTGAAAATGATATTAGGGAAAGTTACCCTCACTTATTTAACGAGTAAAAAAAATTGCGAGGATGAAATTTCTAGATTGTGGGGATAATGTAACAACCCATGGTTTTAAAAAACAATAAATCAAATTCATGAAAAAATTTTCTAAGTAGATATTTACAACTAGATTTTGAACATAAATTTTCTACTTCTATGTTTTTAATTTTGAAAAACATGCATATACAATTTTGTTTAGTAAGTTGTTTGGAGTCTGATGGAACCAACTTGTTTTTTGGTGAATAGTAACATACCCTTTTTAATAGTAATATGAATAGTAATATGACCTATAACACCCCAAGCTTCCATGGTATGCTTCTCTTTGAATAATACAGTAGTGTGTGTTGTACGCAACTTCGAGTTCTAACACACACCACAACCAATCAAAGTTGCAGTTATGAATAGTAATACCCACTTTTTGAAATTTTATAAATTTTATCTCTCAAAATGAACTTCATTTTTTGATTCGGAATATCGAATTTAGCCTAGGGTGAAATTTTGATACTTTTTGGATAACTTTTATATTTTGATGAATAGTGAAAATTACTAAATTTTAATTAAAAACAACTTTTTTAATAAAAATAATTATTAGTGATAAATTACGAATTTGAGTGGATTTAAAGTATATTTATAATATATTTTTTCCATTTAATACAAATTTGTTCATTGGACATAATTTCACAATTAAACAAGACATAAACAAGTGTCAATCTTTTGATAGTTATTATTTCTTAAAAACAAGCTTTTTGTTTTGACAGCGGGAATTAATTTTAAATTAATTTATGCCACTTCTGTGTTTTGAATTTGGAAAAATGGATTTCATATTTGGGACCAGGATTTCCAAATTGTTTAAATAGGTAACTTTCATTTTTAGAAATTTTGAATAATAACTTCGGTAAATATTTTATTTACCATGGTTAAAGGGTAAATCCGGTAAATAAGGGTAAAAAATATTATTAAAATAATAATAAAAAATAATAAATTACCCTAAAACGTGTCCTAAACTTATTGGTGGATACATATCCGACCATGGGAATCTTTGGGTCGATTTTGGGACCCCAAGGAGCCACTTGTAGGTGATAGGGACACATTATATTAATTAAGTTAAAGTAAATACAAAAATGACATAATAATATATCTTTTAGCAAAACAATTTGTACATATGGTTATATATGTTATATTTTCGACTATAAATATTAATTAGAAATCTAAAAAGATTCCCTACATAATGGTATTTTATTTATAATTTTTAAATATTAAATAATTTAATTTATTCATGACACAATGATGATGCAGTAATTACTGTGTTAATGAATGATTAAGATAATTGATATTATAAATACCCAAATAAATGTAATTTGAGACTTTTTATAAATTAAAATAATTTTCTAGGTTACTATGACATATTAGGATTATTTATATAAATTTTGTTCGACGTAATAATGCTGTTATGAATTTATCAAAAACAAAATACCCAATAGTGTCAAAATTGACATAAATGTGTTTTAAAAAAATATTATATTATAAATTGATATGAAATTCCTAAAAATCAAAGGTTCGGCCAAAAGACTTATATTATGATATTTGTATCATTAATGGACCACTTGGGGGTCGATTGGAAGTTTATAATAAGTTTATTAACTATATAATATAAAAATACAAAGTGACATGGTAAATGTAAAACTAATTAACTAAGAGTTTAAAATAAAATATAAGGTTAATATAGTGAAAAACACCTATCTAAAACCTATTGTTTGAGTGGTTTTCTAATAATACCCACATTAACCTTTAAATAATACACTTTGGATCCATTAGAAACTGAATATGAATTTATTATAAAATAATATTTCTAGCTTTTCCTGAGGTGCCCCTCCTCCCCCTTATAAAAGGATACCACTTCTAACCAATTATTCACACCTTCAAAGCCTTTTGGTTCGGCCAAACTCTGCCCAAATACTCTCTCAACTTCCCTAAATTCAAACTATAGGCCTTATTTTGATCAGAAATCCATCCTAAGGATCCCTTTTTTTCAAATCAAAAGGAAGAACCCAAAGAAGAGGTAATGATTTCACCACCCTCTTTCAAGTTCCTTTCTTCTTCAACATCATCTATTATTTTTTATTTATATTCTAAAATAATAAATCCAGTATATTCTATATACAGTGATGTTATAATAAATATGGAACAACCAAATTAATTATTCTATACATCCCTTGAATGACATGTCACCATACATGCGTACGTATGGCCTACCGTCACCACATCGTGGTGTAATTGTTATTCAATATATTATTATTTAGATGGGTATAATAATGATGAATAATTCATGTAAATAATAAATATAACATGATAATTATTCTTTATATATGATATACTATACAATTATATATTATTTTTATATCAAAAAAATGATATTGCCGCTCGTGCGTACGTACGGACTACCATCTTCACGAACGGGATGAGATTCATTCCCCATCGTATCCATTCAAGTCTAATTCTCATTCGATGATTAGAAATAATATTTAAGGAATTGATATCATTCTGGATATGAATAATATACAAACCTATCCATAACAAACATGGCTTATGTAACAAAACATCTAAAAGAAAATGAGTAAGTTAACACCCGAAACGACGATCATACAAAGATATTATTAACAAAGCAGGGTTAAAAGATCATATATGATATCATATTAATGTATATGATTCTTTTATAACTTAATAACAATTATTTCACAATTATATAGGAAGTTAACTTACCCTCAACTAAGGAAAAGTACAAGTTAAGGGTTATTTCACACTCTCTTCATTATCCGAGGTTGTTTATACTTAATTATCTACTGGGACCTCTTTATCATCCACATCCATGTTTCTTAAAAATATATTTCAAAACACTCTTAATATTTTACAGAATATGGGTTAAATTCATTTATACCCTTTTTTGACTTTCTATAATAAGTTTATAAAGGAATCTTTCCACCATTTTCCAAACAAGGTGCTTTTTAACCTTTTCGACAGAATTAAGAAAAGAATGTATTTTTAACTTATACGGCCGATGTGACTATTTTACACCATTAAAAAGTCATTGAAGATTCCCTTAAAAGTTTATAAAAAAATTCAATGTAAGTGTTTTATTTAATAATTATGGTACTTTTAAATGATTTCAAAAAATAGATATTTCTCTCAAATAGTTTTGATTTCATCGATGTCATCCTTTGATGGATTTCAAGCTTATTTGATGTTTATTTATTATGATACAAAACTTCCATATTGTATTGATGGTTTTGTGATATGTTTGATTGTGGATGTGTTATTTTTATACCATTCATGGTTTATGGAGAAAGTATTGAAATTTCGTATTCTAGTTTTAATATGAATGATTATGTTATGTTTAAACCTGTCCATATGAGGAATGCATTGGACTTAATAAGTGATGGGTGGAGCCCGCTATAGCTCCTCGATTCATCGGTAGGTCTCATGAGACAAACTAGTGTCTTGGCATAAGGCCTGGACAAAATCTTATTTGTAGTCTTGGCATGAGGCCTTGACTATGTGGATATGATAGTCTGGCATTATGCATTCCATCATTATGAAAGTGGTTATTGATATTGCATGTGATTATTCGACTAGTAGAATATCCATGTGAATAAGTAATTGGAATTATTTCATTTTATTTATGCCATATTATGATTAAGTTCAAGTTTAAAAGG
This sequence comes from Viscum album, assembly GCA_963277665.1. NCBI lineage: Eukaryota > Viridiplantae > Streptophyta > Magnoliopsida > Santalales > Viscaceae > Viscum > Viscum album. Next base: position 1,823,363,975 of record OY728160.1, read on the forward strand.
CTTTTGTTTTAGTTATACATTGCCTTAAATGTTTATGCTTATTTTTGAAAGTTTACGCTATACTGTTATCCTTACTAGCCATTTGAGTTCACCACTTTCTATATTTTATTCTTCCCGGGATGTGAAGAAGTATTTTATGAATGACCTGCAGGGACAGTATGAGGGGATATGCTTAGGATAACTCTAATTTTCATTACAAATCATTATGAAGGGTTTATGAGTATATACTTCCTCAAAGAAAACATTTTTACGATTATGGATTATATCCATAAATAGTTCAATTTATGTTAAGTGTTTTATAAGTATGGAATTATGTATTTTGATTCATAAAGTAATCTAGTTTGTTCCATTGTTTATAAATGGTGCCTAGTGGAAGAAATGTAAACCATATCAATGCACACACTCCATTTAGCGATTGACCTCCTCCTCAAGATAATTATAATGGAGCTGGTGATAAAACTGGTACTGATCAGCTTATCACCATACTGGGACAACTCACTCAGGTTATGAATAATAACCTTACCCGTATGGAGCACCCTGATCCACAACGTGGAGGATCAATGTTAGATCTCTTCATGAGGAAAAAAACACCAACATTCTATTTCAGTACAAATCCATTAGTAGCTGAGCAATGGATAAGTTTCCTAGAAAAAATATTTCAGGTATTGGGGATTAGTGAAAGGGAAAAAGTTATCATGGCAGTTTACCGCCTCACTAGAGATGATGATCAATGGTGGTCATTGATTCAAAACATGAAGGAAGATGATGAAGTATCAAATATGGAATGGAGGGAGTACAAAGATTTGTTTTTAGAAAAATAATTTCCTCGTGACCATCGAGCAGATATGGGAAGGCAATTTCTGAGTCTGAGACAAAAGGAGGATGAGAATGTCACAAAGTATGAGTCTAACTTTACAAGGTTATCAAGGTATGTTTGAGATTATATACGTAACCCAAGAAGTAAGATTGATCATTTCTTTTATGGGTTAAAATCGTTTCTCCATCGAGCATTAGTCTCACAATCCTTCTCATCAGTTGTAGACATTGTCTCATGTGCTATCAAGACAGAAAATGAATTCTCTAAGTCTTATGACTTTAAAGAAAATCAAGAGAAGAAGAGATATGTTGATCAATCTAGGAATGTAAATAAGGGGAAGAAGGGAAAAGTTGAATATCCATCCTGTAGTAAATATTGGAAGAAATACCCTAGTACTTGCTTGAAGGGAATGAGAGTCTGTTACAAGTGTGGTGAAAAAGGCCACCAAGATCGTGACTATAAGGGGAAGAAGGAAGCTACCAATGTCCAATTATACAATTGCAGGTAGATGGGACATTATGAAAATGAATTTCCTAAGCGTCAGGGGAACTTACCTCACAAAAGGACAAGGGATCAAGGCCAAGATTATGCTATTACTACAACTAAAGTAGAAGTTCTGAAAGACGTAGTGGCAGGTAATTTAATGGTTTCCTCAAGTTTAGAAAATGCATTATTTGTTTCTGGATCATCAAATTGTTTCATATCTTCCCAGTTTTCTAAGAAAATTTGATATTTACAATTTGATTTAACAAGGGAGTTATTAGTTAAAACTCTTAAGGTAAGTATCATTGCAACAAAGTTTTGTGAATCAGTCCCCATTAGAGCACATAAATGTTCTTTATCTACTAATCTCATAGTTATACCTATGATTAAGTTTGATATAATCCTTAGTATGGATTGGATTTCGGACCATGATGCGAAGATTTATTGTAAGAAGAAGGAGGTTTCAATTTTTGATGATGATGATAAGGAACACCTTATCTTTAGAGAAAAATCGTCACCACCTAATTCATATCTAGATCCACCCCCAGTAGCTCAAAAAAATCAATTATTGGGGAAGAAAAGAATGAAATGACTGTGGGTGAGGAAATTAATGTTCAAATAGAGGATGTACCTATTGTGAAAGATTATGTATATGTGTTTCTGGAAGATTTACTAGGACATCCTCCAGAATGAGAAGTTGAGTTTTCCATTAATTTAATTCCTCGATCAAGGCCTATATCGATGACCCCTTATAGAATGGACACTGTAGAATTAGTGGAACTAAAGAAACAACTATAGGAATTGAGTAATAAGGGACTTATTCACCCTAGTGTTTCTCTATGGGGAGCCCCTTTTCTTTTTGTTAAAAAGAAATATTGATCTATGAGGTTATGTATCGACTATCGGGAGATCAATGCTATAACAATAAAGAACAAGTATCCCCTACCACGCATTGATGATTTATTTGACCAACTGCATGGAGCCAAATACTTTTCAAAGATTGACCTTCGATCTGGATACCATCAGTTGTGTGTGAAGAAGGAAGACATTCCGAAGATAGCATTTCAAACCAGGTACGAGCATTATGAGTTTACAGTAATGCCTTTTGGGCTGACTAATTCACCCTCTGTATTCATGGATCTAATGAATAGAGTTTTCAAGGAACATATCTATGATTTTTTGGTGGTATTTATTGATGATATCTTGGTACACTCCAAAAGCTAAGAAGATCATGAAAACCACTTGTGCATTATCCTGAAGTCTCTGAGAAGACATGAATTATATGGGAAGTTTAGCAAGTGTGAATTCTGGCTTCAGGAGATTTCTTTTCTTTTACATATTGTCTCTAAAGATGGAATCTCTGTTGATCCTTTAAGACCAAGGCAATCCAAGAATGGCCTGCACCGATGAGTATAACCTAGGTACGCAGTTTTATTGGTTCAGAAGGTTATTATCGACGTTTTGTCCAGAATTTTTCCCAGTTGGCTAATCCATTAATAAAGATCACACGTAAAGGGGTTAAATTTGTTTGGAAAAAAGAGTGTGAAGAATGTTTCTAAGAATTGAAGAGAAGATTTGTCAATGCTCCTATATTGAATCTATCATCGGGGGAGGATGGGTTTGTTATTTATAATGATGCATCGAAGAAAGTACTTGGTTGTGTCCTTATGCAGAATGATAGGGTTATTGCCTATGCATCACGACAGTTGAAAATTCATGAGAAAAACTATCCTACTCATGATCTCGAGTTAGCAGCTGTGATCTTTTCTTTGAAGATATGGAGACACTACCTCTATGGTGAAAAATATGAGATTTAAACTGATCACAAGAGTTTGAAGTATATTTTCTCACAAAAAGAACTCAAAATGAGGCAAAGGCGATGGCTTGAAATACTCAAGGATTATGATTGCACGATACACTACCAACCAGGGAAGGAAAATATGGTGTAAGATTCTTTGAGCAGAAAAGATCAATGAGTTTTGAACATGATGATAATTGAAAGGGATCCTATTTTCATGGATCTAGTAATGTTGGATATGGGAATCACCATGGAAGGTGAAACATCAATGCTTTTTCAAATGGTTGCCAAACCATATTTACTAGAAATGATTAAGAGTTCTTAGAACAATGATGGAGAATTTCAAAAGAAGATTAAAGATATGAATGATGGGAGATTGAGAGACTTTGTGTATGAAGAAGGAATTTTGAAATTCGGGAAGAGACTTTGTGTTCCCGATATACCTGATTTAAAAATGGAATTGTTAGATGATGTTCATAGATCCTATTTCTCTATACACCCTGGGAGCACCAAAATGTATAGAGACTTGAAGGAACATTTTTGGTGGGACAACATGAAGAGGGAGATTTATGATTTTGTGTCAAGATGTATGGTTTGTCAACAAGTGAAAGCAGGAAGGCAACGTCCTGGAGGAGTCATGAAACCTCTTCCCATACCTGAGTGGAAATGGGATAATATCACAGTGGACTTTTTCATGGGATTACCAAATACTCCTAGAAGTAATGATGCAATATGGGTTATTGTTGATCGTCTTACCAAGTCAGAAATTTTTTTTTCTATAAGAGAAGATCTACCAGTGGAACGTCTAAGAAGACTATATATTAATGAAGTTGTGAGACTTCATGTAGTATCCCTATCGATTGTTTCTAATCGTGATCCCCATTTTAATTCAAGATTTTGGAAAAGTTTTCAGAAGGCCTTGGATACTGAACTTTATTTGAGCACTGCCTACCACCCTCAAACAGATGGACAATCAGAACGGACTATTCAAACCATAGAAGACATGTTGAGATCTTTCTCACTTGACTTTCAGGGTATGTGGGATAAATATTTACCTCTAGTATAATTTTCCTATAATAATAGCTTCCATTCAAGTATTCGGATGCCACCATATGAAGCGTTATACAGAAAGAGATGTCATACACCAACCTGTTGGGATGACGTTGGTGAAAGAAAACTTGTAGGCCCAGAACTGGTGGTGGAAATGAAGGAAAAGGTAAAGGTAATCCAAAACCACATCAAAGCAACTCAAATTAGGCAGAAGAGCTATGCCGATAACCGAAGGAAGGATTTGCAATTTCAGGTAGGAGATCATGTTTTTGTGAAGGTATCTCCATGAAAGGGAGTTGTACATTTCGAAAAGAATGGTAAATTGAGTCTCAGGTATATAGGACCTTTCTAAATTCTAGAATGAATTGGGGTTGTAGCTTACCGTTTGGCAATGCCGCCAAGTCTCTCCAAAGTTCACGATCTATTCCACATATCACTATTCAGGAAATACATGCCCGACCCAACGCATGTACTAACTTACGAGGAATTAGAACTGGAACCCGATCTATCTTATTGCGAAGAGCCCATTAGGATTCTTGATACCAAAGAATAAGTTCTGAGAAACCGGATGAATCGTCTGGTAAAAGTGCTATAGAGAAACCATAAGATAGAAGAGGCAACGTGGGAACCCGAGCAACTTATGATGAAGAACCACCCAAGTCTTTTCATGCGGTAGTATTCTATAAATTTCGAGGACGAAATTATTTGAAGGTGGGGAGAATATTACACCCCAAGCTTCCACGGTACGCTTATCTTTGAATAATACAGTAGCGTTTGTTTTACGCAACTTCGAGTTCTAACACAAACCACAACCAATCAAAGTAGCCGTTATGAATAGTAATACCCACTTTTTGAAATTTTATAAATTTTATCTCTCAAAATGGACTTCCTTTTTGGATTCGTATTATTGAATTTAGCCTAGGGTGAAATTTTTGTACTTTTCGGATAACTTTTATATTTTGATGAATAGTGAAAATTACTAAATTTTAATTAAAAACAACATTTTTAATAAAAATAATTAGTAGTGATAAATTATGAATTTTAGTGGTTTTAAAGTATATTTAGAATATATTTATACCATTTAATACAAATTTGGTCATTGGACATAATTTCACAATTAAACTGGACATAAACAAGTGTCAATCTTTTGATAGTTATTATTTCTTAAAAACACGCTTTTTGTTTTGACAGCGGGAATTAATTTTAAATTAATTTCTTCCAATTATGGGTTCTGAATTTGGAAAAATGGATTCCATATTTGGAACCAGGATGTCCAAATTTTTTAAATAGGTAACTTTCATTTTTAGACATTTTGAATAATTACTTCGGTAAATATTTTATTTACCATGGTTAAAGGGTAAATCCGGTAAATAAGGGTAACATATAATATTATAATAATAATAAATTACCTTAAAACTTGTCATAACCTTATTGGTGGATACATTTCCAACCATGGTCATATTTGGGTCGATTTTGGGACCCCATGGAGCCACTTGTGGGTGATAGGGACACTTTATATTAATTAAGTTAAAGTAAATACAAAAATGACATAAGAATATATCTTTTAGAAAAACAATTTTTAAAAGGGTTATATATATTATATTTTAGACTATAAAAATTAATTAGAAATATAAAATGATTTCCTACATAATGGTATTTTATTTATAATTTTTAGACATTAAATAATTTATTTTATTTATGACACAATGATGTTGCAGTAATTACTGTATTAATTAAAGATTAAGATAATTGATATTATAAATACCCAAATAAATGTAATTTGAGACTTTTTATAAATTACAATAATTTTATAGGTTACTATGACATAGTATTATTGTTTATATAAATTTTTTTCGAAGTAAAAATTCTGTTATGAATTTATCAATATCAAAATACCCAATAGTGTCAAAATTGACATAAAAGAGTTTTTAAAACAAATATTATATTATTAATTGATATTAAATTCCTAAAAATATAAGGTTCGTCCAAGAGACTTATATTATGACATTTTTATCATTAATGGACCACTTGGGGGTCTCTTGGAAGTTTATAGTAAGTTTATTAACTATATAATATAAAAATACAAAGTGACATGGTAAATGTCAAACTAATTAACTAAGAGTTAAAACTAAAAGATAAAGATAATATAGTGACCCAAACCTATCTAAAACCTATTTGTTGAGTGGTTTATACCCATCCCCACCTTAAACTTTAAATAATCCACTTTTGATCCATTATAAACCGAATATGAATTTATTATAAAATAATATTTCTAGCTTTTCCAAAGGTGTCCCTCCTCCCCCTTATTAAAGGACACCACTTATAACCAATTATTTACACCTTAAAAGCCTTTTGGTTCAGCCAAACCCTGCCCAAATACTCTCTAAAATTCCCTCACATCAACCTAGAGGACTTAGTTTGATCATAAATCCATCCTAAGGAGACCTTTTGATCAAATCAAAAGGAAGAACCCGAAGAGGAGGTAATGATTTCACCACCCTCTTTCAATTTCCTTTCTTCTTGAACATCTTCTTTCATTTTTATTTTCATTCTAAATTAATGAATCCAGTATATTCTATATACTTTTATGTTATTATAAATATGTAACAACCAAATTCATTGTTTTATACATCCCTTTAATGACATGTCACCATACGTGCGTACGTACGGCCTACCATCTCCACGTCATGGTGTAATTGTTATTCAATATATTATTATTTAGATGCGTATAATAATGATGTATAATTTATGTAAATAATAAATATAACATTATAATGATTCTTTATATTTGATATACCATCCAATTATATATTATTATAATATCAAAAGAATGATATTGTCGCTCGTGCGTATGTATGGAATACTGTCTCTACGAACGTGATGAGATTCATTCCCCATCGTATCCATTCATGTCTAATTTGCATTTGATGATTAAAAATAATGTTTAAGGACTTTATATAATTATGGATATTAATAATATACAAACCCATCCATAACAAACATGTATTATGTAACAAAACATATAAAAGAAAATGAGTATCTTAACACCTGAAACGACGATAATACAAAGATATTATTAACAAAGTAGTGTTAAAAAATCATATATGATATAATATTAATGTATATGATTCTTGTATGACTTAATAACAATTATTTAATCATTATTCGGGAGTTTAACCTACCCTCAACCAAGGAAAATTACAAGGTAAGGGTTATTTCACAATCTCTTCATTATCCGAGGTTGTTTATAAGTAATTATTTACAGGGACCTCTTTATCATCCACATCCATGTTTCTAAAAAATGTATTTCAAAACACTCTTAATATTTTATAGAATAAGGGTTAAAGTAATTTAAACCCTTGTTTTACTTTTTATATGAATTTTATAAAGTAATCTTTCCGTCGTTTTCCAAACAAGGTCCTTTTTAACCTTTTCGACAGAATTAAGGTAAGAATGTCTTTTTAACTTATACGGAAGATGTGGCTATTTTACGCCATTATAAATTCATATAAGCTTCCCTTAAAATGTTATAATAATATTTTCAAATTAAATGTTTTATTTAATAATTATGGGACTTTTAAATGATTTCAAAAAAATAGATATTTCTCTCAAATAGTTTTGATTTCATCAATGTCAACATCCTTTGATAGATTTCAAGCTTATATGAAGTTTATTTATTATGATAAAAAACATCCATATTGTATTGATGGTTTTTTGATATTTTTGAATATGGATGTGTTATTTTTATACCATTCATGGTTTATGGAGAAAGTATTGACATTTCGTATGCTAGTTTTAATACGAATGTTTATGTTATGTTTAAACCTATTCATATGAGGAATGCATTGGACTTATTAAGTGACGGGTGGAGCCCTCTATAGCTCCTCGATGCATCGTTAGGTATCATGATACAAACTAGTGTCTTGGAATAAGGCCTTGAAAAAATATTATTTGTAGTCTTGGAACGAGGCCTTGACTATGTGGTTATGATAGTCTGGCATTATGCATTCCATCATTATGAAAGTGGTTATTGATATTGCATGTGATTATTCGACTAGTAGAATATCCATGTGAATAAGTAAATGACATTATTTCATTTTATTTCTTCCATATTATGATTAAGTTCATGTTTAAAAGGATTTTTTTTAGTTATACATTGCCTTAAATGTTTATGCTTATTTATGAAAGTTTCTGCTACATTGTTATCCTTACTGGGCATTGGAGCTCACCCCTTTCTATGTTTTATTTTTCCCAAGATGTGAAGAAGTATTTTATGAATGACCTGTAGGGATAGTATGAGGCGATATGAGTGTGGAATATGGAGACTATGTTGTTGTAGTTTTCATTTTATGATGTTATGTAAACTTTATGAATATATCTAGTTATTCCAAGGCTACTAAACTAATTGGTCTTTCGAGAGTTAATATTTTGTGATCATGCCAATATTATGTAATAATGCACCGACTCTGGGTAACTAGGGTCGGGGTGTTACATGACCCTAATGAATAGTTAATTTTATTTTCATAAGGCATTAAGATAATGACATCTTGGTTAATCTTTCAATTTCATATAAAACCAGTTATAGAATTAAAATTGTTAATTTTTTAATTTAGTATGATTTTATTTAAAATTAAATTAATAATATATAGAAAATTATTCTCAAAAAATGGAGTTCATTTTTGAATTCTATATGTCAAAAAATGTTTAGGGTGAATTTTTCAGATTTTTATGAAATAGTTGAATTTTTTATGAATAGTGAAATACGGTAAAATACAGTATATTCAAATTATTAGTAAAATACACTATTTATGACATCATAAGTGATGTAAGGACACTTGGTTCAAAATAAAATTCAATTATTATTATATGGGGTAACATTAATTGATATTATTCATATTCTTGAGAAAATATTTTATAATAATGATTTAAATAATGTAAAATACCTCCCCTCCTCCACTATAAATACGGCCCATGTCCCCCTCTTCCTCCCACACCTCTCAAGACTTGATAATTATCTAATTTCTACCAAATTACCTCCCTAATATCCTTTCCCACTTTCAAGACAATATGGTCTCACCCAAAGGCTAAAATCAAAGGCCTTAAGGAGGATCTCAAGGAGAAGTGACCAAGAGGTAAAAAATCCTCTTCCATTTTCATGTGTTTTCTTTTCCTTTACTTTTATTTTATTATAGTATCTTCCCATATTCTTATCCAACAGGAATTAAATCTCTAGAAATCATGTATAATTTATATTTTCTCATGTTCATGTAAAATTCATCATCATTCTTCTTCTCCTCTCCCACTTATTCAGGGTATACAAACATTGTCCGTGATGTGTTGAATTACCGACATCGTGGACGATGTGATTTCAATTTGATTTAATTAATTCAAGTTTTTTCATGAATCCATTTTTATGGTTTAACTGGGTTATAATATATGTATTATTTATCATCCATGTTTCTGCTATTATTTTGTACGCATGGTTTTAATTTATAATACCAAATGAGGTCGTTGTTATCAATAAACCACTAAAATGATCTAAATGGGCATCATTAATGTTTTAACTAATGAATCATCCTCATTTAAAAATTAAAAATGTTAAATGGTATAATATATGTTTATGTAAATATGTAACTACCATTCTACTCCAATTCAGGAGTTTCACTCCCAATTGACAAGAATATCCATCATGAACTGATCCTGGAAAATATGTAAAGAACGCAACCAAAACAATCCAAGGAACAAAATACTAAAATTAAAGAGTGAAACAATGTAATGAAACGATCATATAAGGTATTATAAAGATGTATATGTTTCTTTTAGATATTAATAACACTCTTTTAACCATTATACATGAGTTTTAAATGCATATGTAGTAAGAATAACCCATGGTAAGAGAATTCTTAGCCCAATTTCCAAAATTTTGGTTAACCTTCTACTTTATCCATTTTGTTGTATTTAGATTATGGGTGTAACAAATTATTATATAGTATTTGTTATTATGTGTATTTAAAATGTATACAATTTCTATTCCATTCTATTAATTCTCACTCTGATTATATTTTTAAGGGACTTTCCATTTAAAATCATTTTAAAAGTTTCTTTAATAATTTTTAAAGGGATTTTCTTTTTATATGTATATGGAATAAGTGATTTATCTTGATTCCAAGAGACTTTATTACCATTATATGTTCCTTGAACCTTATTTATGTTTGGTTGAGCCCATTATAGCTCAATATATTTTGGTTTGAGCCCATTCTAGCTCAAGATATTTCGGGTTGAGCCCATTATAGCTCAAGATATGACTGGTGAGATCCATTATAGCTCTCCAATGCATTGGGTACTCCAGATATCGAAGATGACCAAAATGGTTATTCCATGTCTAAGGGTTAATGTAAGAGTTATGTGGTAAATATATTCCAAGGAAACTTCAGGATGTTTCTATGCATATGAGTTTTTATGATTATGTGTTTTATTGGTTTTTATGTTATAAGTTGACTAACACTTTCTTTCTTTATATCCCTTACTGAGTTTTATACTCATCCCAAGATTTTAAAATGTTTTTTCACAAGATATAAGCATTGGAAATAGAAACAAGGGAGTCGTGATGAATTATATATAGGATTGTCAAATAAATCATGTTTTATTCTTTAATGTTTTATATTCTGAAAAAAATGGATAATGTTTTAGTATTATCCTATTTTATTAATATGGTATGTTATGAATGTAATATATCATAATTTTTTAAAACCCTAAACCTGAAAATTTCCCTAATGTGTAATAATGTATGGTATCTCCTAAAATTCAAGATTAAGTAACGTTTTATGGTTAGGTCCTTATATTGTGATAAGAGGACCGGTCAAGTAAAATTCCCTAATCCCATGGAGAGAGTATTGGTGGAGTGGACTAGGGGATATTTGTGTTGTGAACCACTATTAATCATTTTGTTCTTTTCCTTAATTATTCCCATTTATTTCTTTATTTTAATTGATATTAAAAGAACATGTGCACAATAATGGAATTTATTTGAATATTTGAAAGGTTTTATAGGATTATATTTTACACACTATATTTTCTTCCGCATATCCATTTAGACCAATCTAATGTAACCACATATATTTGATTTTATATTTCATATGTTAAAAAAAGATTAAGTTTTTACATTATTTTGTACCTATGTATATATAAAAATATGTATATATTAATGAATATGTTTATTTATTATGTATATATTTGTCTCTATATATGTATATATATAGTTTGGTTTACAATGCATATTTACATAATATATATATGTGTGTATATAACACTACATGCGCATTAAAAAACAAAAAATTGAAATATATTTAAATAAAAAAGTGTCAAGGATTAAAATGTTTTTAAAAATGTTGCATGAATAAATGAATAAGGGTTGGGTGTAGGAATTGAATGGTGGAAGTGGTTGGTGGGAGAAATGGGAATAAATATAAGAGAGCGGGGTTTTCAAAATAAATAAATGGCAAGGGGGTGGAGAGATAGGTTTAGTAAGCGAGTTACCTAAATCAAATAAAAAGGTAGTTTGGAGGGAGGGGAAATAAGGGAAATGGTCACAAATTTTTTATAAGATGTTAAAATGTTTGATATTAATGGGAAAATAATTTTATAAATAATATGATATTTTATAATTAAAATAATTCGAATTTATTAAGAATAATTCTTATAAAAATAATTTTAAATAAATAACAAAATTATTCAAATTACCTTTATAATATCTCCCTCTATATCAATCGTTTCAATGCACTATCAGTTTAGTTATATTTTTCATGATAATTAGAAGGTAAAAGAATATTTTTTTCATAGGAATTGAGTTATAATTTACTAATTTAATTAAATTATATTTTTTCTTTAAATTTTTAAGGATAGAGAATCAAATGATTATATCTTTTTCTAACACCTCTTTTGTGGAATATTAACATTCTGTTAAAAGTTGGGTAATCTAGTGGAACCATTCTGTATCTCAAAATTATTTTAGTTTGTAAGGGTGTCCCAGAAGCTTTATGTCGGACCTTTCAAACATCATTTCTAATCTCAAACAAGTCTTTAATTTGAGGAAATTGGTCCTTTTTTCTCACCTAGTGTATCATGGGGGATGATTTATACTTTTTAATGACTGGTATGTCTTTCCTTATAATGATAAATAAAAGGTTTGATTTAAATTGAAGTTGAAAGGGATAATAGTAGCCTGTTTTTCAAGTTTTGTTATAATATTGATATTGAGATAAAACTGGTATAATTCATCAATAACAATCATGGTATTTGGGAGCCTCTATTGGTCCTAATTTGTTACGTATTGTGGAACCAAGATTGGTTTTATTGTTTGATATCCATTAAAATTGAATTGGTTAATCAATTATAGTTGGTTAATAAAATGTTTTCCCCAATATTTATGACTTGTTTGATAATTAATTTAAATAAAGAATTGTAATGTGATTGAATCCCATTTTTCCTAAATCTAAAAAATGATATGTTTATGTGATTTGTATGTTGTGTGGTCGTGCTATGGGAAAGTGATTTGTAGTTATGATATAAGATGAATGATATGGGAATGGGTTGTGTTGTGATATATATCTAGGTATTAATGGAATTAAAAATTAATATTAAATTAGAATGTAATGAGATGGAGTGGATAATGAATGACTAAAAAGATAATGGAAATTGTGGTTAATGTGGTTGTTCATACATGTGAAATAAAAGGGATGAAAAAATTGTGTGGGTTGAATTTGGTAAAGAAATAATGAATTTAAGTTGGTAGAGTAGTTTGAAGGGTTTGTGTTTATATGTGAATTATTGGGATGGTAAATATAAATAATGTGGCTAATATAATTGGAACTATTTGGTAATATGAAAATATAAAAAATGGTTTAATTTGAAAACGGAGGATGAAATGTAAAATGTGGATTGTTTCATGTTATGTGGTGTTCTTAATTTTGAGGCGGGATAAAAATTATAGATGTTGTGAGTTGGTTGGTTCCTTATTTTGAACCCATAAGATCGAATTGTGTGTGGATTTATATATATATATATACACACATTGTATATTCCTTATTATTTCTTTTCACACCCCTCCCATTTCTAAAATGTGTGTTGTTAACTAAATATTTACAGTGTTTTTTCCAATATCTTGGTGATGAGGAAGGATAGCTAGCCACCCACCCTTCTCCACTCCCACTTCCATGTGAAAATATCATTAATGGCTATGATGAATGGATGTAAAAAAGTAACCCTATCTAGATTTGATGTGAGGTTGTGTGTTGGACCAGGTGTCTTCAGGTGAGATGTGATGATATGGATTACTGCGGGGGTTGTTCATCATAAGAGGAGGGAATGAGTTTGATTTCCTTCATGTTCAAATACCCTACTATACAATTTATGAGACGTGGTGTGATGGACCATGTTTCTATGGTTATCATGCGATGTGATGGCTCAAGTGTCTTCATGTATGATGTGATGTGATGTGATGTTATACAGAAGAGGTAGGGTTCCATGATGTTTTTCCAATGGGGTGTGGGAGTGGCTAATTAGTGGGAAAGTGGTGCAGGGTACCCTGTAGTTGATATGATTCATTTTTTGTTATTATACTTGTATTTTTTTTTGGTGAGTGATCCTTGGTGAGGATGTGATTGGTTAGATGACCTGTTTATGTGTGGTTAGGATTTACTATTTACCAACAAGAGTATTAATATGCTCTGGTCACATGTGCATGAACAAATTTGGTTTTCCAACTCAGTATACTTGTTTGATCACATTAAATATATAATTTTTTTAGGTTTACAAGAGGACTCCACGGACCCTTCTGGACATTATTATCTTATAATTTTTAGCTACTCCTATGTCACTTACAATGCTATTATTTTTTTGGAATTCATTTGATGAATTTTATCTGTATCTATTTTACTTATACTTGTATTTTGTGAAGGTTTTGGTTTACTTTGTATGTTATGTCATAGAATTGATTAATTGATGATATCCTATCTCCTGATCATATATTATTATAGATATTAATACCTCCCACTTATGATATTTTCAATGATAGTTGCTTACTTGGGTCCTACTAGAGGTGGGAAATAGGTGAAACTATATCTCTTTCTTCATTAATGTATCTATGGAGGGAGGGGTTCATTAAATATTTTTATAAGATGCGATTGTTGAGAGATGGTATAATGTTTTTAATTGGGAACTATGAACATTGCATGGGTTTGTAGGGAAACAATGTCAGTTGATCTTGGTGTGTGACATAGTTCAAAGATTGGTAAGGACACGAGATTTTAGGGACACTTTGATTCTGTTCCCATGATATGATTTTATTAAATGACCAAGTGAGTTGGACCTATTTATAGTTTATAATCTTAATAGATGTGCGTGCATCATTATTGATTGTTTTTTGATTGAATTAGGTGTTTTTAGGAAGTTAAGGAAATTAATTAAGTAAATCCTGAAATTTCATGTGTGTTTTTCTTACGTTTTCATCACTATACTTGTTGATGAACTGTTATTTCTTGATTAATTAATCATGTAACATTAAATAAAATAGAAAGATGATGGTTAACTTTCTTAATATATTTTTAAGACTTTTTGAGGCATGAATGTGTTGTTTTCTTGACTTTTATGACATGATTTTTAATAAATTGATTTTTCTTCCTTTCATTAAATGCATAAAATTTCATATTTAATTCTTAATGTTTGAAATTTTTTGAGAACAATGCTTATTATATTTTATTGTTAATAATTTTTTATGTTTTAAAACACATATAATGTATGTTACCTTGAATAGATTTCATAGTGGCCTAATATAATGAATTATTCTGAAACAATTATTAGAGGTATTCCAGTTCCCATGTGAGTTAATGTTACATGTGTTGCTTTCCATTATTAATTTATCATGACATACGTTATGAACATGTTAAAAAACATGGTTTTGGACATTTAAATTCTAAAATTTCTGAAAAATTTAAATCTTCATTATTGATGATTTCTTTGAAATTGAAAACTCTGACAATATAACATGGTCCATATTTTTTCCTGATTGTAATTCTATATTATTGATATAACCATCTATTCTATAAATGTTTTAATGTGTAAATTCATGTAAATTTATTTCTAAATATGGAAAATCATAAACATGATTTGTGGTCACCTATTGAGACTTGGAACAGTAAAAATGTTTCAAATTTTTTTTTTATGAATGAAAATAATTTTAACACCCGAAATATCCTTACCTTCCATGTTAAGTCATGAGTGTATTGTTTTGGGAATCATTCTTAATGTTGAAAATATTTTTTTGGTAACTCGGAAAATTCAAGTATCTAAGACATGAGAATGTAACTTATTTCATATGTTGTATTTAAATATGTAATTAGAATCAAGTTATCCTTATTGTAGTGGATAAGAATGTTTTCTGAGAAATTTAATGATTAATTAATGTTTAGTTCTAGCATGAGGAAATATAAAACATTGTAATAAAACTTGTGTTTTATTAGTTTTTTGATCAAGGGGAGTGTTTTAATTTGATCATTTCGAAAGAATTGCGTGTATGTAATGGGGTATTTGAATTGTGAAAAAAAACTATCTTGTAAAATTTTTTAAATAAAGTTGTAAGTTTGTTTCTTCATTAACAATAATAATCTATGAAGTATTTTTTAAGAATATTAAACATTATTTGTGAGATAACATATGTAAAAAATCAACTTTAATGTGGCTATATGATAGAGATATTTAAATGAAAGGCACGGTGTTTCACTGAAAATGAATTTAAAATGTTGAGCGTTGTTTGAGTTTGCATTGTTATTAATGAATTTATGTTTTGATATGCCTTTTTAAAAATAACTATTGTTGGAAACCTTACACATGATGTGATTTTTGTGGATTATGAGAACCATGATGTGACTTCTTGATTAAGATCACCATGCATTAAATGATAATCATTTATATCTGGGTAATGAACCAGATACCATGTAAAATTTGAAATTATATGAAAACAACCATGCTAAATTATGAGGTGAAGTAATGTTAGACACTAAATAATTATGGAAGTCGAAATGCATTGCAGCTATTTGAGGTTTCTTCTATTGTGTTGTCTTGTGTGATGTGTGATGAAAAAAAATATTCAAGCATATGAATCGGGGAAAACCTAATCCCTAATTAAGATTTTTTATACTTTTACATGATTAAAATCGTGTTAGATAGTCTGTGACACCCAAAGTGGATAATATCATGACATGGGAGATGAAATTTCATGATTTGAGTTTTTGGGGATTGATGTGTGGCGATAGTGTTGGTTAGTTTTAGTGAAACATGGAGGATGAGATGTATTATGTTTTTATGTGCAAAGGGTGGTTTTTTATGATAGGTAAGGTGAAAATAATATGGGGATTTGTGAAATTTTATGCATGTTTTCATTAGTTAGTGATTTTGGGTTAGTGGATGTGGTGTGTAGTGGTGGTGATGTGATAAGACATGTGTTTGTTGTTGTGAGATATATTATATTGTTATTTGGTGTGAATATTTGGATAGAATCACCCACCACCCATAAAATGGTTAATCATGAAAATTAGGTAATAAAATAAAAGGGTTGTTTTTCAAATCATGAAATTAATGAAGATTGTCTAGCCTACCACACCGAAATCCTTTAATTAAGTGATGTTAATGTTTTAATAATATCTTTTTGGTTCGGTTTTTTGTAATTGATATTATGTTTATTGAACATTATATGTCCTCAAAAATATTAATAGAGGGAAACTCTTTCCCACTTTAAGACATAATACATTGCGACACATTTTAAAACTGTGCAGATGAGTTAGTGCCCCCTAAGTGGGAAATATCATGGTGTAGTGGAGGGGTTCCTTTGATTTTTATGCTTTCAGTAGCTCTATATATATTGATATGAATTATTGTGTTGGTTGGTAAATGTTATGTAAATTTTGTTCATGGGTATGCTCTAAATAAATAATGGTTTGTTAGAAAATGTGGTAAATTTTATATCTAGAAAAAATTTATTGTTCCAACCATATTCTTTGTTTTGTTCACATTTTATTTCATATATAAAATTTGGTAATATTGAAATATGATTTGAAATGGAATGGTGTGTGTGATTAAAGCCAGCTATGGTGAATTAAAAAAACTATGATTTGGTTTTCTACTAGGAGTTGGATATTTAATCTATGAATGAAAATTTTGGTTTCAAATAATGGTTTCCCATGATTGATTTATATGTTTTACTATTTTATTTTTTTGGATATTTGTGTTGAATTTGATGTGATTATGTTTCCATAAATGTTAATGAGATTCATAGAAATTTTCCAAAAATTCTAAGTTGTTTATTTTTTTTATGAATTATTCAATCTCATGTTGACATATGAGATTGATTTCCTCCCTTGATGTAATGATTTATTAATGGTCTTACTCCTACTTGAGAGGTATCTTCATTGGGGGAGAATTTCGAAAATTTTGTACCTTTATATTCTTTTACATAGTGGTTTTTATGTTTCAAATACATTATTATCCTTGATAGGTTCCTTGTGAGTTGATTGTTCAGACCAACATATCAATTTACTTAATGTTCTGTTTTTATTCTCGAATAAAATAATTTCTAAAAGGTATTCAAGGTTAGTGTATAGATTTTTTGATCCCTTACCTTTATATTTTACTAGGTTTATAGGATTTTTTTGAAGTTATCTAATAATAATTATTACTCATGTTAGGGATAAATTTTAATTCAATATTTAAAGGGCTTTGTAAAATAAAATTTTAAAAAATATTATATATAAAATAAAGAACTTGCATATAGGGTTTTTGTAGATTTGAAAACTATGTATGTTAATAAAATTTGTTTCACACATCATGTGTCATGTTATATATGTGTGTAAATATATATATTTTCATGAGTTATGTAAATTTTAAATATTTCAAATAATATTTGAGTTTAAAATATCACACACACACACTAGCACACACTAACACACACACACATATATATTTATACATATCCTTGTTTTTAAGCATGTATGTTTATCACAATGTCATATACAGGTACATATATTAAGAAGTTATTTATTATTCATAGATATATATATACACAGATATATATATATGTATGCATGTTTTATATGTTAAAAAATGTTTATATGTGTACATTATTTTGTACATATTCATAAACAAATATATATATATATATATATATAAAGGATTATATTTTATTTATTGTGTTCATATATATGTATATATATATATATGTCTTTATATATGTATATATAGTTTGGTTTTAGAAATATATATATATATCACTGCTTGTGCATTTAAAAAATGAAAAACTGAAAGATATTTAATGAAAAAAATGTTAAGGTTTAAAATGGTTAAAAAATGTAAAATGAATAGAATAATAAGGGTTGGGAAAAGAAATTGACTGATAAAGTGATTGGATAGAGAAATGAGAATAATTATAAGAGAGACGGGTTTTCAAAAATAAATTTAATGAAGAAAAAGGAAATGGAATGAGGGGGGATAGATAGGCCTAGGAATGGAATTAGGTAAATTGAATAAAAAAGTAAATTGGAGGGAGGGGAATTGAGAGAAATGAGTATTGAATTTTTAAGAAATGAAAACATGTGAAATTAATGGGAAATTAATTTTATTATTTGAATGATATTTTATGATTAAAATCATTGAAATTAATTATGAAAAAATCTTGTAAAAATTCGGTAAAATAAATACCATGAATATTTAAATTCTCTCTACCATATATCAATAGATATTAATTGGAACAACATGCAGCTAGTTTTGTTAGATTCATCTTGATAGATAGAAGGTAAGAACCCAGTTTTTTGCAGGAATCAGGAAATAATTTATATATTTAATTAAATCTAATTTTTGTGTTTAAATTGGTAAAAAAGAGAATCAGAGAATTATATGTTCGTTTTAAATTTATTTTGAAGAGGATTAAAATTTTGTTATGAGTATTTACATTAAGTTGAATCATTTTTCATCTCATTGTGATTTTGGGTTGTTAGTGTTTCCCTAAAACTACATGCACTACCTTACAAACATTGTTTTTAAACCTGATCGAGTCTTCGTATTAAGATATTGGATCTTAATTTTCCACCTAGTATATCATATTTGTGGTTCTATAATTTTTTATTTTCTAAGAAGTTGTTATATGGTATAATAATGATAAATAACTTGTTTAATTTAAATTTAATGGGAATTAGATTTTAATAATATGTGTTCATAGAATGTGTTATTATTTTGATATTAAGATTATATGGGTTTATCGCTTACTGAAAATGATTGTTTTTGTGTGTAGTGTCCCCAGAATGAAGGCCATTATAACCGGTGCCCTGAGTCGGGTCATCACAAGACCTCAGGTGTGCCTCCTTGTACACAAGTGGTTGTCGACTATCAATAATGTTCTAAAGAGGAATATGGGGAGACCATACCCACTTATCAGAGTGAATCCACTACAAAGTTATCACAAGAAGAATAAATAACCAACATTTACAAAAATAGACAGCATGTAACAAAAACCAATATGTGACTGTGAACTCATTCTATAACAAAATCTTGAGAGAATACACTACATGTAAGAAATTTTGACAAAATAATCAAAGGATAAAAATAGAAAAATCATATAAGCTCAGACCCAAGTCCCAACCCTGTCCTAACCTCCATGCTTCAACCCATAAAACCATGCACAATCAAATGCCATATCCTTACTATTATCATGTACCTTAAAAAAATTAGTATCTTCTTTGGTTCCCAAGTTCCATGGTGGCCTGAGCAGGGTGTGAGTACTGCTCAGTAGGCCACAAGCAACGACGTCTAATGGAATAGCCAGTTTTTACCAGGTTTATACAGATAATAAGTAAAATAAATAATCAATAAAACAAGGAAAACATTTAAGTAGTTATCTAATATTAATTTTATCCATTATATTCTCTATTGTTAACTAACAACAACTAACTCAGGTCATAATGGGGGTCTAAGCCAATGAAAAATGGTGGAACACATATTTAACCACATGCGACTTAACTAATCCCAACACATCACATATCCATTTTGTATAATATTCATTTAATTTATTTTCATCATTATTTCCATTTAAATTCTTAGGATATCCGCAATACTAAATTTATATTCCTCTAATGGTTCATGGGTTATGCATTTATATAATTTACATTACAGCCAAAACTGATCATTTTCATTGAAAATGGGAATAAACCAAGTCCCTATCTCACTAGGGATAAAAAAGCACAACAACACATTGTTCTCACCTCAAAGTATCAGTATGGGTGGAATGAAACTGTTAAGGGAAAAGATCATATATCCCCTTCTCTAACCCATGCATTTTGTGGTGGAGTTTATAGCTTCAATCTTACTTACCATGGACGTAGAACCTCATGTAAATGTCATACACTACCATGTAATTTACACATGATTCTTTATCTATTCGCCACAAATATCATTTCACAACCAAAGTAAATCAATTAACAAACTACCACAATTCATAATTCATCAATACATAAATCATTCTCATGACACAACACATAAACATGTTACCATTTTCAAACCATTTTACATTAACCCATTTACTATATATTAAACACCGCCTTATTAAATTCTATCAATTAAACACAATAACATTAATCTTACTATAAAACCATTTCATATTTTCCAACATAAAACATATGTTTTTAAACACATATATTATTTTTCATAAAATCCCATTTATGTAATTCCATTGGCTATGCATGTTTATCAATTAGTTCACAATAAAACTATGTTGTCATTCCAACATAATTTTCTTGGGTCATATCTCACTAGACCATAGACCAATTCAATAAATATGGTCCCAATGAACCCTTAAACCATATTATGACATAAAATAAAATTCTAAATAATTATTAGAAGACATATCGAAGCCACCCTTTAAAATGTGGACCTTCATTTTGAAAAATAAAAGTTGCCCAGGGTATTTCATTTCCATTTTAACAATCCAATAAAACCATTAAACCATTCAACCCTTTTCATGAAAATGGAACCTCATCCATATTTCAAACCTCATTTGAAATATTTTTATAAAACCCATTTTTTATATCACTTTCATATTGACACCTGCTTTCAAAACATTTCTCACATTAAAACATCATTTTCATTAATTACTCAAAAATCATGTTCAGGCCCCAAACAAGCCATAAATTAATTCCAAAACACTTTAACCATTTAAAAAAGTTGTCTTATAAATCATTTAAATCAATCCATTTACATACCCAATAAACAATTACACTTTTATTAACCATTCTCCCTCCTA
This sequence comes from Viscum album, assembly GCA_963277665.1. Classification (NCBI taxonomy): domain Eukaryota; kingdom Viridiplantae; phylum Streptophyta; class Magnoliopsida; order Santalales; family Viscaceae; genus Viscum; species Viscum album. Next base: position 1,823,385,461 of record OY728160.1, read on the forward strand.
ATACCCTTATCTCATGGTTTAATAAGTTTACTCACCAATTACAAGAGTCTAGATTACCCCTTGGTAGCCCTGGTTTTGGTATCACATCATCGACGAGCCCAATGGAGTCTGTAAAGGGTCTCAAACCACAATCTAGGGTCTAAATCACTATTCATAACACAACAATTCACAATGCAACATGGAAGAGAAATAAAAAAACACAAACATAACACATCCAGACTATACGAGAAATCTTAATGACCACCTACCTCGTGTTCATTGATGAACTCTTGCTTAACCTTCACCCTTTATTCAAACTCAAAAAAACACTAATGACCAAAACTATAATCCTCTAGAAAAGAGAAGGTTTTAGGAATTTAGAATAAGAGGAGATATTTTACGAACAGTAATATCGAAAATAGAGAAAAGGGGAGTGTTAGACTCACCTGGATCTTCAATTATCAACCAAATGGACTCCAGACACCAAAAATAAAAGGAAAACCGTCCATGGAGGAGGACATGGCTTCTGGTTCATCAGCTATGGTAGAGGGGTTGAATAGTTTGAGAAATAAAGTGTGGATCTAAAATACCTGAGACAAAAAACTATAAATTTTTTAACTTTTAATGGGGAACACGGTTTACCACGACAGGTTTCCCAACCCTGTGAAAACAATAGACAAGCCACTATATAAGGAAATTTGGGTAGCCCTATTACCTAGAGATGCCCACAAAGTATAAAAAACTATGTAGGAACTATGTAGTAGCCCTTATCTAAAATGGTCACCAAGACACATTGTTTTCTAGGCTTGGTACATGGTTTTATATAACCATCTTCCAACCGTGTGCTATGTGCTCTTCAGACTATCTTCTCCTCTTTTCCTGTCCCACACCCCCAAAACAATTCCAAAACTTATGGCACTCATGAAACCATTATTTAACCACAAAATATGGTTTAACCAATTTTTCTAAAAAAATATGTACCTTCACTAATGATTTGAATCTTACAACCTCCCCACCGTATAAGAGATTTTTCTAAAGAGGTTCGTCAATGCATTTCCAAACCCTCAAAACAAAAAAGGTCAAACCACCGAACCACTGATCATACTTCACCTTCTAATTTTTTCCCTAAACAGGGCCACACCACATTTATTCTTGATCAAAGAAACAATCCTCCTCAGAGAACATTTCTCTCACTAAGTTTCATGATCAAAATCTAATTCTCCTTGAAGACACAACCATCTAAAATCATCATTACTAACACGGAACATAGTGGAAATCTCTAGTTAACACCACTAAACCACCACACGAAAGGATACCAACTAGGCATTATATTACCCTAGAAGAACCACCCAAAACACTCTCAGTCTCATCCACTTCATTATTTATGGCCCAAATCACATGGTGCCATCTCCCCCAGATTCATTCAAAGCACTAACGATGATCCAAACCCGACAACACCCGAGGAGACATCATGATTTTCAACTACATCTCATGACTTACCGAATCCGTACCTCAAATAATAACAACCTCAGTCCATTTCTGAACATTAAAAAATCACAACCCAATAAGACTCTTCATCTCAATGTACTCAACCTGACAACACTGAAGCCAACACTCATCACCAAAAAAAATTCATCTAGATGGATTCCACCCGAGTCCATCCAAATTTAACTATCGTCCATTCCATTAACCAACACTTTTATATTATGGTATCCTCACCTTATCCTTTAACAATACCACACCATTTATGTAGTATTGAGCACTTCCATATTACAAAATGATACTGATAGAACATTAATTCCTCTTTCATAACTTACCCAAATCATTTTCCAAATCATTGTGCCCATCATCCAAGAGAACACCATCCAATATTAGAAATATGTAGTTCAATTGAGACCATCTCGATTGGACACTGCCACTATCCATACTTATTTAATGGTAACTTGGTTCTTCCTCAACACCTATTCTCCTTACCGAAGTGCACTTATCCATCCAAGTTAACTAAATGTGGCTTATAAGCCACCTCATTTATTCCATTTTTCCCAGTAGAGTTGGTCCATCCTCAGTCGACTCACTCCATTGATTCCAAACCTCCACGATTGGTATGTCTCCACTTTACATAGCCAAAAAAACTTTTAACTTAAGACGTACCACCCTCAACCACACCCACCTACCGTAGTCATCCCTAGCATCTGGTAAAACTTCGCCATCATGACAGTAACTATTATTCAATCTACTATCGGGCTTTACATCACTCTTGAAAACATCTCTGATGGGACTACTCTGATTAACATAAGAACTAGCCAAATCTTGAAGATAGTACTCATACTAATTGACCATCACACCTTAGGACAATTTTAACATGCACCTCATAGGTTACAAATTGTCATATTGATGCCACCACATCCACTTCATAGGTTTCTCCACACATCCATGACTTAGGATGCTGCTCCCCACCATAGGAGTGTCAATCTATCTTCTTTCCTAAATCCCTTACAATCATCATATCTCACTCCTCAATCACAATACAAACATTGAAATTGGACGTGGTTTTTCTTCCTTTCCCGAAATAACTAAACTAATGTTACTTGCTAACCATTCTCTTCTTCCAAGAATGAAAACTAAGAAATTATTCAACATTTTTTCCAACCCAATGACCTTTATCACAATCGGCTATTGGTAAAATCCTCCACTACATGGCTCCTATACACATAATGCTCCTTTTGAATATCCTCCATGATGTTTCACATCAAAACAAAACACACTAATGTCACTTGGCGTAAATTCAGAGCCTTATCAACTCACCTAGGATGATGTCAAGATATTGTAAATGATTATCATTAGAAATAATTATGCTAAGAAGTCATTGAATATCACCACCAAAAAACTATCCACCACCACCATAACCTCTCACTAGGAGGACATCTCAATCCATGGAAGGTCTTGGAATTAATTCCCACCAATGCATCATCCACACTATAACACCACAACTCGAATAAGTTTCCATCCAAACTCACCACCACCTCATAAACCTATACCAGATATTCTTAGCCCTACAATCATTTTGGCCCCATTATCATCACCCCACCTGAGTTCTTCTTGAATGGCCTCTCTTAGCACATCAAATATGCAATGTTTCACTCCACCAGTCTAAAAACAATTAGTTTCTCGCACTACCATTTCCTTTACACTTTGATTCCATGGAAACACATTAACTTACATCTAACTCACCTAGGAACATATCCTAATGATATCATGAATCTCTAACACGTTCCCATCATTGAAAAATTTTCAGAACCATCGAGGTATCACACTCTCCTGAGACCAAACACAAAACCCATCTCTAGCTCACATGAACCATACATAACTCAATCTAGCCCCAAACCAATGTCTCATTCCACATATAAATCCATCAAAACCCTAGTTTCAGGTCTACAAATGATATTTCCCTTCACAACCAATCCCATAACCATGTTTAAGAACTCTATTTCTTCTATGAGGTGATTCTAAGGCATAACTATTCACTTTTAACAAAACCCGATGGCACCCACAGTGCTTAGATCCCCCCTTTGAAGCACCACATATGCTTTAAATTCTAATTCACATGAAAAATCGTTCCAAACTCCCTCGAGGCTTCCATAAATTTCTTAAGTTTGTTAAATCATTTCCACTTATGAAGCTATACCACCCAAAACCATTAAACCTTCCACTTATCCCTTGAGTTTAATACTACACTATGAAACACTTCCCTATATTCCACTACCATGGCCCAAAATTTATACCTAGTCCACACAAACCCCTAAACACCAACACCCCAACCAACCTCTCTCACAGTTCATACTCAAAAGTATAACATTATCAAATCCCTAAACAAGAGCACTCGAGCTTCACCAAAAAAAGGTTACTAGTTCCCTCTAACCCACAAACAAAAACTCAAACGAATGACTATTCACAGTGGTCATCCTACCCCAATTCAAAAAACACTACATCTAATGCACCATACAACCATTTACTCTAAATCCTCCACCAAAGATACTTACCCACATATACGGATACCACATACCGAAAAATCATTCTAGGTTCCAAAACATCACTTGCCAAGTATTAATCCAAAACATTCAACACATTCACATTGACATACTTCGTTACACAACCTATATGTCACAACCTAAACAAAGATGTAGAAGGATACATACCATTAACTAGAAAACCCAAATAATCAAGATTCCAAATTCCACATCCCACCGTCTCATGACTAAGGTACTCTCATAGCTCAAACCTTCTGTAAAAAGGGTCACAACCAACAATAGGGATAAACACCACTGGTGTCTCTAAAAGGTTTCAATATTATCCTATTTTTTCAAATTAATTATCCATACCATTTAAACCCACTATTTCCTTCCTTCCAATGGCCCGAAGACCTTCATTTTTTTGTTGATTTTTGATAATCCACCTTTGATGGGGTGAGGTGGAACCCTTACAAGGCCCGTAGGTGTAAGTATAACATGGCCTGTAGGCCTTATAGGTATTAATTTTCGTGTATGATTCAAACATCACATACAACCCAGAATAACTACTTGGAACTGCTCCTCCTCAGCTTCTTCATCACGAAATCTGCTCTCCACCTTCGCGTGGCTGTTCGGCTAGGCATTCTCGTGGATTCACAGGCTTGTCCCGATGGCAGGTGTCATACCCTCTCATTCTTGTAATCCATTTAGCTTCTGATATGGTAAAAGATCCTTGTTTATCCTTCATGTAGAGATTGTTCCTCGTAGGTCATCTGGTTTGCATCTTCACTTAAGGTGGCCTGAAGGCGTTGAGGTGACTCGAAGACCTTACTGACCCGAAGGCATGGGTGGCCCGAAGGCCTTAATGGACTTAGAAACCAAATCGGTGGCCCGAAGGCCCAAACGGGGGCATATTCCTGGCTGTTATAGTGCCAAACATTACCTTCCATAGTTCCCGCTACAGTACCTACTACAGTACTGCACAGTTTCCGCTACAGTGCTGCATTAGTACCCCCGAAATAATGTATCCTCCTGAATTTGATCTTGGGTCTCCCAGATGCACTTACGGAGTCCTTACCAACCAGGATATGGCTCATTTTTTTAAACCCTCTATTTAACTTTTCAAAGATTTCATTTTTCGAAACCCAAACATTTACACTATCAAAAAACATTTTTTTCCCATCATTTCAAAAACATCAATTTTATTCAAAGTCATATTTCAAAACACATCTCCTTTACAAACTGAAGGATTTATGCTTCTCAAAATCACATTTAACACCCATTATTCCATTCAATTTCAATTTTTATACCCATTTGGTTCTTCATCATTTCTTTCAAAAGTCAGTCAAAGGCAACATACAGATGACCTATCTATCATATGTTCTAAGCACGATGCATGAAATCACACACCCACTCCTTCCATGTTGGGACAAGAGATGAAATATCATAAATAAATAACATCACATCCAATCATTACAGCCAAGGTGGAAATCTCTACCTATTGTAAAATCAAAAAAATAGAACATCATTTCACACTCATGGACACTTGGATTTTCCCCCATATGTGGGGATTCATGCACCAGGGCATGAGCTCATTACCAAGTCCCAAAAAGATCCTAGTATCCTATCTACCATGCCTAAATAGTAAGACCAAATAGTTCCTCATTTGATACCACATTGTAAAATCTCAAAACCGGAGGACTCTATAAGTTATTCCCTAAGGCGGGTCATCACATGACCTCAGAAACTACTCCCCATAATCTAGAGGCTACTGAATAGAAGTAAGGGTCTAAAGAGGAACAATGGGGATACTATCCCAACTAATTAGATTTAAGACATAATATAAGTAACACAAAAAGATAAATTAACCAACAATAAAAAAAATACAAAACATGTAAGAAATACCAATAAGTGACCATGTAAAATTATATAAAAATATTTGTGAGGGTACAATACCTGTTTGATAGTGAGACAAAATAATCAAATGAAAAAACCAAAAAAATAATCTAAACCTAGAACTGAGTCCCAACACAGTCCTAGCCTCCATGCTCAAACACGTCATCCCATGCACTACCAAATGTTGGGTCCCTACTCTGATCCTATTCCAAAAAAGTAGCATATGATTGGTTGACCAAGATCTATGGAGGCTTGAACATGGTGTGAGTACAACACGATAGGTCACCACCAATGATGCCTAATGAAATTGTCAATCTATACTAAGTGTATATAGGAAATATGTAAAATAAATAAAAAAGGGAACAAACAAAATATTTAGGTATTTCTATAATGTTCATTTTAATTACTTAGTTATCTAGAGTCAAATAACGACAACTAAATCAGGTCACACTGGGGTCTAAGACAAGGAAAAAAATGTGACACACATATTAATCCACAAGGTATTTAACTAATCACAACTCATCACATACCTAGTAGTTGCAATTTTTGTTTAATTAATTTTCATTTTTATTACCATTTCATCCCTTAGGATATCCTCATTACTAAACTCATCTTCATCTCATGTTCCATGTGTTAGGAATTTACGTAATTTACACTACAACCTAAGTAGATCAATTTCCTTGCATAAGGGAATAAACCAAGTCCCTCTCTCAATTGGGATAAAAACAACACAACAACCTATTATCCTCATGTTGAATCCTTAGTCCATGTCGAATGAAACCATTTGGGGAATAGATCAACCATACCCTTCCCTAACTCATTCATTTTTGGGTGGAGTTTATAGCCTTAGTCTAACTTGAGCCATTTCCACAAACCAAATCAGTTTTCCAGCAAAACCGACACCAAACCTGGCCCAGGACAATGTCGGAAGGGCGTTCTCGATCCCCATGGGATGGAACAAGTGTCCAGGTATCATGAAATGAGAATTGGGAATTATTTACCCAAGTTTATAAACTTAAAACAACAAACGAATATAGATTTTTCAAACCAAACAATCATTTAAAAAAACTCATAACTGAATTACATATTTTGAAACAACTCAAAAAGACTATAAAAAAGGTAAAAAACAAAAGGAAATAGCCCAAGAACCCTCATGTCAAAGGGAACCACCCTCAATCCATCTCCACAAGACATCACCAACAAGGACCTGCTAGAAACCCGAACCAGTGGAACTAAAAACTGTACCCAACCTGCGGCAACAAAAATAACCAATTCTACTTACACTGATGGGTGTAAGTAGGGTGTGATCCAATGCCCAATCGGATACCACCAATAAGAGATTCCATGTGATAAACATTCAATGATGAAAAGCATGCATGTTTTAAAAAACATTTAATTTCTAGTTACAATTTCTAAAAGATGAAATATTAAAAAATCAGTTTTCAAGTTGGCTAATTTAATGAATCCACACATTTAAAATAAATTCCATTGCTACTGAATTTTCCAGACAAATATAATGTATGAAGATGGTATGCATAAAGGATCTAATGAGCATAAGAAATATGAAATAACCAGTACGCACTAGCTCGTTGTGGGTCCCAGGTACCTCGTATCTCGGTGAGAGTAACCATCACAAATATCCATTTTCATGCACAAACCACTTGTAGGGAACATACCCATAACCTAGTGTTCCCCAATAACCATCATCATAGTTTCTTTAGAGTTTCAAGAGTCAATTTTACTAAGTGAAACTGAGGCCAAACCCCACAGATTCACTAGCGTACTAGTACACGTCCACCCACCTAGATACCTGGGATTTCCCTTTGTGCTAAAAAAATTTCAACAAGTCATGAAATATAATTTTCACATGAAAATGTCATTTCCTCTTCAAAAATTCACCAAACATACCACATGTATACCACACATTTCACAAAATACAACTTTTCATTCAAATTGATTTGAAATCCGACTCACACCAAAATAGCCCACAACACTTTTCACATTTCTTTAAAACTTCCAAAAATCCATTAAAAAAATTTATAAAACCATTCCAATATATTAAAACTCACATAACAGCTCACTCACATGTTACATAATACCCTTTTTCATAACCAAAATCCATTTTTCACATCACACTCACACAAAAAATCTCACATCACTTTCAAATCTTTTACACACTTTAGTAAATCCTTCAAAAAAAATTGTAAAACTTTTCCAAGATGGAACTCTTTACAAAACAGCCCCTCTCACATTTAAAACATACCATTTCAGAATATATACAATCCAAAACATTTTTACTATATGGTTTCACCACTTACATAAATCATTAAATCATTCAAATCATTCATAAAAGAATTCCAAATTGTATACCCAATATTTGCTCATAAAACCCATTTTAAAACCATATTTTAAGGACAAAACCACACCATAACACTACCAAAGTATAATTGTCCACCCCAGAGGTATTTATATAACCACTTTAAAGTGTTACAAAATCACCTTGGATAATACCACGAATGATACAAATGAAAACACCCATTTTCATAAAATGCTCTCAAGAAGTATAACAAAGTTTTACAGAAAAAACTATTCCAAAAACCCCCTTCCAAGTCCCACATGACACTAAGGCATTAAAAAACAGAATTTTCAGCCCCTTTCGATAACTAATAAATCAATTTCACATTTTATAAAACCACCACAAAAGATATCACATGTGTTACTTTCGAAAAGTACACAACTTCAACAATAATGCAATTATAAAATTAAATGCTTAACCAAATCCCTCAAAAATGGTTTTCAAACCACACACAACATATAGGGAAAATGAAAAACTAGTAAAAAAAGAAAACTAACTCATAAAAGAATGGTTAACCGTGGAATCACCTACCAAAATTGTTGAATCCCTCAAAACTTGGTGTAAAACATCAACAGCACCACCGCCGCACCACAAGGAAGATAAATCCCACCCTAGAGCAAAATATTTGTCCCAAAAGACACCAAATCAAACCATAGGTTCTAACCCTGACTTCTGAACATTTTAGAAGATAATGATAGAGAGAGGAAAGCTTAAGGAAAAAGGAAGAAACCATGAAGGAATCACCAACCTTGAAACATATTGAAGAAATCACCCCAAATACACTAGTTTCTGAATTTGAAAATATTCAACCATTCAAGGGAGATTCTAAAAAGGTTGAAGAGATAATTTAGGAACTATAATGGGGGAAAATAGAGGTAAATGAAGGAGTTATGAAATAATCAATTTACCTCTTAAATATTGATGATTTGATATTATTAGAGAAGTTTCATATATATTCGCGATGAAACCAAGATCCAAAGAGGGGTAGGAGAGAATGGGGCGCACCTTTGGTATGTGGGATTGGGGGAGAGTTGGAATCACCAAAGAAACGTAAATATTGAAGGAGATATTAAAGAATTAAAAAATATTTTTAATTTAGGAAATGGGATTCTGGTTAGGCCCAATACCTAAAATAAAAACCCATATCTACCATGATTATGGATTCCTAAATGGTCAAAATTAACATGGTGGTGTTAATAGGATAGTTGATGAAAAGTAGGAATTGTAATGGATAAGAAATGTTGAAAAATGAAGGATTTATAAAAGAATAAAATTTTATTTTTAAATCTGGAATTGGGTTCACAGTTTGGACCAACTCATGAAAACTTACCCATTCCTCCATAAAAGCTTGGGAAACCTCCAAAACAAGGAATGAATGGAAATTAAATGAAATTTAACTTTAAAATAAGTCCTTTATGTGATAATAATCCCCACCATGAAAATCGTTTGTCCTCAGAAAGCCACAGAAAGGCCATATACAAAAACCAAACCCAACCGATAAACCAAGATGTACTTCTTTGCAAAGCTTCGCTCCCAAGGGCCAAAACACCTCCCATGATCAATTAAGGAAGGATTAATCTCACAACCCAAACTTACACCACATTCCTGAAATGATCAATCACATTCTTACTTTATCCCAAAATAAAACTCCTCAAACACTATCCGAACAAGATTCAAGAAATTCATGCAAACGAATAACAACTTCGATCAAGGTTACAATTACCTTACTTTAACTAAACCATTGGGCGCTCTCCAATCCCAACGTTTACACAAGAATGATATTGGTAGCTAGATAGTTCCGAAAAAGACTACTTACCACCAAGCCAATACCATGGGTAAATATGAGCTATTGGTAATGGGGGACACAAATAGGTACCCCACCATAAGAGACAACCTATATTTTTCTGAGACAGAATCAGGACACTAACAAGGGGAGACATGAACAGACTCCCTAGTACAAAGGGTAGAATTCCATTCAATGTTTATGAATGAACATACATGAGAATCATAGTGGGTATCCCCACCATAATAACCAACCATCTTAACCGATCAACATGGGCCGACACAGAAAGACCCAAAAAAAATTAACGATTTGGGAAGGGTGTAGGGTTAGTCTGCACGGTTTGGGAAACCATGCACTAACTGTGAAGATCATTCTATCTTCAAGGATTCTTGGCACATGATCACTACTAATTGTGCAAAAACTGTGTCCTCAACACGTATATCCAAATTTCCAACCATTTTCTACTGACTCAATGGATACCAAAGGGGGGGGAATGACATTAGGTGATGACATGGGTACAAGGCCCTCCACCAATTTCCACCGAATGAGTACAACAAATAAAAAATGATGAAACCAAAGTTTCAAACTATCCCTTTATTTCATACTAAGGATAGCACATTGTAAAAGGGTTTAAATGACCTTGGGATTTCCCCTGACTATGATCCAGCCTCTCCCAGAGACCTATGTCTAGAGCTCAAATGATTGAAGCATCTTTGGCCTCACATTTATGCTTTGGAAACCCCCTAAATGAGAATTATTCTTCTGGTGCCACCAACAACTACACTTCAATCCCCGATAAGATTACCAAGACATAACAAATTCCAAACTCACCTTAATTGAACCCGATATTTCACTGAAACAAGGGCTCAAAAGATGCACACACATCCCACCTTGTTTCTTCGGGTGTGAAAAAATAGAATAAAAGAACACCAATACACACCTTCTACTAAAATGGAAGATTTTAATGTTTTTCCAAGGCGGAAATTCTCCCAACATAACAAGGACTCTTAGAGGATTGCACGATGTTCACCTTTATAGTCAATTGAGCACATGACATCACAATGAGTTACCAAACTAGACCATGGAGACTGATATAAACAATGCATCGAGATGGAACTTATACAACATCCCAAAACAACACACGATTCTAGAAAGTAGCCACAATATGGTCTCATGACAAGATTTCCCTCATTGGTAGTTTAATGTGAACTCTTTCTTCTAAGTGACTACGAAGGACTGAGAGGACCACTTAGACACCATCCAGATACTCATCCATGCTAACAACCCGAGGTCACTTCAACCTTCAGAAAATTAGGAAACTTAAGAAGCTAAGGTATCTTTCAACCTTCCATGATCAGTCTCCCACTACAAAAGGATACAGAAAAATACTAATAAAGGAAAGGGTGTAGACTCAATCTAAAAAACTAAAGAAAATGATTCCTTATATTGATCAACCAGAGGATCTTACAACAACAAAACAACCTAGGATGCACTTCAGTTGTGCACAAACCCTTAATGGGGTTGTACCTAATCCAACGACAGAACCCCAGGACATAACCAACCCGATCCATTGGTCAAGACATACCTTAACCAGATCCAAACAGATGAGGGGAAACACCATAAAGGCTTCCCAAAATATTCTCATAGGATACAACTAACCGGCCCTTCAACCCAACTTACCAACCAAACACACAACCAATACATTGTTCAAAAAAGAGGGGTTCTTGGACTCAAAACATTCAACAACATCAACATTTCCAAAAACACATAATACACACCATACCCAAACTCTCATCAAGAAATCATGTTTTCCTTTTAAAAAAATTTCTTCGAAAAAAAACGGTCCAGTAGTTAGCATATTCCCCAATGGTACCCCATGGGCCCCACACATGCATGTTTTCGTGCCACACTGGGCACCCTCCTCATATCCATCCCGACACTCATCCATTCATGCCATTAACCATCCATCATCCCATATAACCCCACTAATGTGGTCACTCATGAAAATACAAAAGGCTAATACAAAAACTCATTCCACTTTTCAAAACCAAAACAATCAACCAATACTCCCTTTTTCTCAAGACTGCTAATCACAAAATCGAACCCAAATTACCGCATTAAAAAACTTTTTAGAAAGGCACAATAATTCCAATGAAAAATCACTTTCAAGTCATTCGCATAAATTTCAAAACATCTCATCCCATTAAAAAAACCATTTAATAGTTTAGAAAACTCTATTGGAAACACTTTTTCAAAACCAACCTTGACATACTTCATGCTTTCAAAAGAGGTGAAAACACCCCATTTTCCATTCTAATACAATTCTAAAAATTCAGTTCTCTATTTTGAAAAATCAAAAAATTCCATTTTTATTAGATAATCATTTCACAAAAACTTTAAACTTCTTAAAACCAGGTCACTTTAAAACCAAAGTTTAAAGATTTCAAAACTAAATAACACAAGATAATGTGAGAGGATACTAGTTTTAGTGGGTGACATGGAAATATGGTTGGGGAACATATTCCAATCACTTCACTATCACAGACAGTGTTCTAGGTAATATCCCCAGCTCCACATGGCCTGCCAGGCCCTACGAGCTCACTAAGACCATTAACCCATCTCTCTTTTCATTTCCCCTAATCATCACCAATTCAAGAAATCCAAAGAACTCATATAAATCCTGACATCCCCTGGTGACTCCAATCCCATCATGAGTTGTGGTGATCAGGAACACTACCATAACCGAAATACCAAGTCCCAACAATCCAAACGTTAGACTATCTCGACTGTCCCCCAAATAACATGACCCAAAGAGTTAACCTGAACCTCCTTTGATACCATTTTGTCATGAACCAAATCTGGTTTCCCCCACAAACAACACCAAACCCAGCCCGTGATAAGAACCGAAGGGAGTTCTCAATCCCCACAGGCTGGCACATGTGCCCTGGTATCATAAAATGAGAATTGAGAACTATTTACCTGAGTTTATAAACATAAAACAACAAAAGAATCCAATAAAATGAATCTGGATTTTTCAAACCAAAAAATATTTTACCAAAATTCAGAAATGAATTAAAAATTTTAAAACAACTCAAAAAAGACTATAACAAAGGTAAAAACCAAATGGAAACATCCCAAGAACCCTCATGGCAAGGGGAACTACCCTCAATCCATCTCCACAAGACTTCCCCACCAAGGACTTGCAAGAAACCCAAACCACTAGAACTAAAAACTGTACCCAACCTAAGACAACAAAAATAACCAAGTCTACAAACACCGAAGGGTGTACGTAGGGTGTGAGCCAATTCCTATTATGATACCACCACAAAGAGATTCCATGCGACAAAAATTCAAAGATGAAAAGCATGCACATTTTCAAAAACATGTAATTTCTAGTTAAAATTTCTAAAATATGCAACTAAAAAATTGAGTTTTCAAGTTGGCTAATTTAAAGAATCAAAACTTTTAAAATAAATGAAAAAGATACTGAATTTTCCAGTGAAATATACCATATGAAGATGGTAAGTATAAAGGATCTAATGAGCACAAGCATTAGGAAATAACCCCTAGGCACTAGCTCATTGTGGGTCCTAGGTACCTCGTATCTCAGTGAGAGTTACCATCACAAATATCCATTCTCATGCATGAGCCACTAGTAGGGAACATAACCATTACTTAGTGGTACCCAATCATCACCATCATAGTTTATTTAGAGTTGTAAGTTTCATTATTGCTAAGTGAAACTGAGGCCAAACCCCATAGATTCACTAGCATACTAGTAAACTTCCACCAACCTAGATACCCAGGTTTTCCCTTTGATCTCAAACAAGTTCAAAAAGTCAAGAAATATAATTTTCACATGAAAATATCATTTACTCATCAAAAATGCACAAAAAATACCACATGTATACCACATAAGTCACAAAGGACAACTTTTAATTCAAATTGATTTGAAATCCAACTCACACCAAAATAGACCACAACACTTCTCACATTTCTTAAACACTTCCAAAAATCCATTAAACAATTTTATAAAACCATTATAATATATTAAAACTCACATAAAAACCCACTCACATGTTATATATTACGCTTTTTCATAACCAAAATCCATTTTTCACATCACACTCTCACAAAACATCCCACATCACTTTCACATAACTTACACACTTCAGTAAATCCTTCAAACATTTTTGTAAACAATTTCCAACAAGGGAAAAATCACAAAACAACCCCTATAACTTTTAAAATGTAACATTTAAAAATATTCACATTCCAAAACATTTTTCCAATATGGTTTCACCACTAACATAAATAATTGAATCATTCAAATCTTTCATAAAACAATTATAAAGAGTATAACCAATCTTTACTCATAAAACCCATTTCAAAACCATATTTCAAGGACAAACCACCCCAAAACACTACCAAATTAAAATTGGAATCCCTAGAGACATTTATAAAACAACTTTCAAGTGTTATAAAATCACCTTGGATAATACCACGAAAGATACAATGAAAACACCCATTTTCATAAAATTCTCTAAAGAAGTATAACAATGTTTTACACAAAAATCCTATTACAAAAACCCCCTTACAAGTCCAACATGACACTAAGTAATTAACAAAACATAATTTTCAGCCCCTTTAAACAACTAATAAATCAATTTCATATTTTATAAAACTACCACAAAAGATACCACATGTGTTACATTTGAAAAGTTCACAACTTCATCAAAAATGCCATTATAAAATTAAATGCTTAATCAAATCCACCAAAAATGGTTTTCACACCACACAAAGAATATTGGGAACATGAAAAACTATTAAAATAAGAAAACTAACTCATCAAGGAATGGTTAAGAATGTAATCACCTACCAAAAGTCTAGAATCCCTCAAAACATGGTGCAAACCTCAACCGCACCACCGCCACAGCACAAGGAAGATAAATCTAGCCATAGACCACAATATTTGACCAAAAAGAAACCAAATCAATCCATAGGTTTGAACCCCAACTTTTAGACATTTTAGAACATAATTAAAGAGGGAGGAAACCCTAAGAGAAAAGGAAGAAACCAAGAAAGAATCACTTACCTTGAAAAATATTGAAGAAATCACCCCAAATACACCAGTATCTGAATTTTCAAATAGATAACCATTAAAGGGTGATACAAACAAAGTTGAATATATAATTTAGGAACTATAATGGTGGAAAAAGAGTGAGAAATTAATGAGTTATGAAATAATCCATTTACCTCTACAAATCTAGGAGATTTGAGAAATTCAGAGATATTTCATCCAAATTCGCGATGCAACCGAGATCCTAATAGGGGAAGGAGAGCATGGGGGCGCACCATTGGTATGTGGGCTTGGGGGAGAGTTTTAATCACCTAAAAAACGTAAATATTTAAGGATATATTATATAATTAAAAAAATTAATTCAGGAAATGGGATTTCGGGCAGGCCAAATCCCTTAAATAAAAACCCATATCAACCATGGTTATGGATTCCTAAATGGTCCAAATTAATATGGTGGTGTTAATAGGTCAGGGGATGAAAAGTAGTAATTTTAATGGATGAAAAATTTTGAAAAATTAAGGAGTTATAAAGGAATAAAATTTTATTTTTAAATCTGGAATTGTGCTCACAGTTTGGCCAAATTCATGAAAACTCTCCCATTCCTCCATAAATGCTTGGAAAACCCCCAAAACAAATCATGAATGGAAATTAAATGAAATTTAACTTTAAAATATGTCATGTATGTGAAGACCATTGGTGTAGAACATAAATTCAATGTCCCACCCTACCAAGCCATGTACGCATTTTTCTTTATACATTCACCACATATACCTTTTCCGAACCAAAGTCATACAATAACCTAACTTTCACAATTAAAAATTTATCAATAAATAAATCATTCTAATACCACTATCCATCAACATGTTACCATTTGAAAACCATTTGACATTAACCCATTTACTCTATACCAAACACTCCCTTATCCCGAGCTACAAATTAAACACAATAACATTATTCTCATTAACAAACCATTTCACATTTTCCAACAAAAACAACACCTTTTTAAAGGTGTATATCATTATGTCTAAAATCCATTTTATGTAATGACATCAACTATTCATGTTTATCTGTTAGTTCACATAAAAAATATGTCATAATTCCATCATAATTGTCATGGGTCATATCTCACTAGATCATAGATAAATTAAATTACTGTGGTCCCAATGAACCCTTACCCACATTATGAAATACAATGAAATTTTAAATACTTATTTGAATACATCTCAAAGCCCATTTAACACATATACCTTCCAATTGGAAAACTAAAATATGCCCAAGGGATTTCATTCCCATTTCAACCATCCAATACAACCATTAAAACATTTTCATAAAATGGAAACCTCTCACATATTCAAACCTATTTTTAAATAAATTTATAAAACCCCTTTTAAAAATCACTTTGAGTTTGACACCTCCTATCAAAACATTTTTCACTATCAAATATAATTTTCATCAATTACTCAAAAATCATGTGAAAGCCCCAAACATGCCATCAAATATTTTCAAAACCCTTCAACCATTTACAAATTAGGACTTATTAATTATTTAAATCAATACATTAACATAAAAATTCATCAATTAAAATTTTATTACCCCTTAAATCCCATAATACTCTTATTTAATGGTTTACTAAGTTTACTCTCCAATTACAAGGGTCCAGCTTACCCCTTGGGTAATGTTAGGTTTGGTTTCTCATCATCAACAAGACAAATGTGGTCCATGAAGGGTCTCTCACATCAACATAGGGTCCAAATAAATATTCATAACCCAAGAATTAAAAACTCCACATGTTAGTGAAATAAAGAAACCACATAAACACATAACACATCAAGACTATGGGAGAAATCATAAAGACCACTAACATCATGTCTGTTGGTGAATGATTTCTTAATATACACCAATGATTCGAAATCAATGACACAATAAAATGAAAACCTAGAATCCTAATGAAAAGGTGAATGTTTTAGGGATTTGTAAGAAGAGGATAGATTCTACTAGCCTTAATATGGAACATAGATTGAAGTGGAGTGTTACACTCTTCCAGATCTCCATTTCGAACCCAAATGCACTCTAAACCCCCACAAATAATAGGATAACAATCCAAGGTGGATTAGGGGTTTTTGGTTCATTACCTATGGTATAGGTGTCAAAAGGGATGAGAAACTAGGTGGGGATATAATAATATCAATGTAGAAAAACTGTAATTTTTTCAACTTTTAATAGGGAACACAGTTTACCCCCACTATTTTTCTAATCCATGTGAAAACCATGTGTAATAAAATTTTTAAAGTAAAATGGGTTGAATGGTTAACTAGAGACACCCAAAATGTTTACCAAACTATGAGATAATCATTCCCTCACCCTTTGTATAAAGTTGTAACCAAGAAACATGGTTTCTTGGGCTCAGTGCATGATTTTCACTAACTGTGAACCAACTGTGTGGTATATTTTGTTTGGAAAATCTTCTCCTCTTTTCATTTCCCACACCCCCAAATTACTTTGAAAACTCCTAGAAATAAATATAACATTATTTAACAATAAAATGGAGTTTAAAGATATTTTTTTAACAAGGATGTACCTTCAAAAAAGATCAGGATCTTACATTGAGAGCCTTTGTCTATGAAGATTTGATATATGTTGTGGAACCTTGATGGGTATTATTTTTTTGGAATCAATTTAAGTATAATTAATTAATTAGATATATTTGGCTAATAAAATATTCTCCCCCAAATTTATGACTTTTTTGGGATTTCCCTTAAAAAAATAGTGTAATGTGATGAAAGACCATTTTTCCAAAATTTAAAAAAATGTTATGTTTTTGCGATGTGTTTGTTGTGTGACCATGAAATTTGGTGTTGATGTGTGGTAGTGATATGGGATAGAGAAGATAGTAATGGGATGTGTTGTGATATATTACAGGTTAGTAATGGAATTAAACAATAATGCTAAATTGTAATGGAATGTGTACGAGTGGATAATGCTTAGAAAGATAAGGGAAATTGTGGTTAATGTGATTGTTGGTGAATGTGAAATGAGAGGGATGAAATACTGGGGTGGATTGAAATTGATAATGGAAAATTGAATTGAAATGTTGTGTATTTTTAAGGGATTGTGTTTATATGTGAATTAATGGGTTGCAAAATATAAATCAATTGGATTTTTTTATTTAAATGGGTGAGTAATATGAAACCTAGAAAATGGATAAATATGATAATGATGATAAAATGTAAAATGTGTCTTGTGGATTGTTATGCGGTGTTGTTTTGAGTTGGTTGGTTCCTTATTGTTAACCCATAGATCTGGATTGTGTTTGGATATATATATATATATATATTGTGTATTCCATGTGATTTCATTTGTGCCCCTCCTTTTTCTAGAACTTGTACCGACAACCAAATATTTTTGGAGTGGTTTTACTGACATCCCAATGATGAGGATAGATAGATATCCACTTGCTCTTCCCTACCCCCTTTTCCAGGCGATGAAGAATTGAACGGGTTGTGATGTAAAGATGTAAAAAATTTCACTATCTAGATAAGATGTGAGGCCGTGTGTTTGACTAGGTGTATTAAGATGAAATGTGATATGAAGTGATGTTATTGTTAGGGTGGGGCTTGTGCATGGTAGAAGGAGGGAATAAGGATGATGAGGGTGGGTTCCAATGTGAGGTGATAGATTATGTGTCTGCCTAAAGTATGTGATTTGATTTGATTTTATACAGATGATATAGGAGTACCATGATGTCTTCCACTGGGGTGTGAGCACAAACACTTAGTAAGTGTAACATATAACCCAAGAAATCCAAAACATAAGCATTAAATGCATAATACGGATAAAATAAATAATCTGAATGATGCCATAATCAACTAAAACTAAGACCATTATATTTTCATGATAATAAATGAAAACATGGATATCAATATTATTGATCTCATACTGATGAAATGCATAATGTTGGACCTTAAAAATATAATTTCAAGGCCATGTTACAAGAAACTATATAGATAAGGGGAGAGGTATATACCAATACCAAAACTATTTTATCTCATGAGACTTATTGATTCATTGAGGGGATATATAATTCTATTCCCCAACCATCACTTTTTTTATGTCTAATGTATTCACCATAAGATTCGACATGGAATTCCATTTTATTCACTAAGGAAACTATGACTTAATAAAATATGGTTATCCACATATAGAAGAATATAGAATGTCAATACATAATCAAACTATGTTAGTATTCAATAATCATCATGAATTTTAATACTTATTCCCATATAAATTAAAAGGATAACATGATCATAACCCATATGGAGGATGAAAGTGTATGGTTAAACAATCATTAATCAACTTTACCATAATCATATGTTTTAGAATAACAACATATAGAATTTAAATACTTTTCCACCTATCAATAAAAGAGATAAAATGTTCTTTACCCATCCAGATAAATATGGTGTATATTTTCAAATGGACATAACCACAGTGAAAAAAAGGAAACACAGAAATGTGTTATCATAAATTAATGACACCCACATAAAAAGAATGCCTCAAATGATATATAAAAATGGTATCAATGATCAAATTGTCTCATACCATGTGTTCAATACCCTAAATGATAATTATATACATTATAGGTTAAACCCTATAACATAAACCTCATTAGAATAAATATTTTTTAAAATGATAAGTCAAATGTAATTAAAAACGTAATATATCTTTTAAAATACATTTTTAACATTGATGTTAAATAAAAATTTACATGTCAGTTCTAATGGAAAATCTTCAAAAGGTAACATGAAATATTTAGAAAAAAATTATTTCAAAAAAGAATCTAAAATAATGGACCATTTATAAGACATAAATTTATCATGGATAAATGATGATAGGAAGACAAAACATATGAAAGTGAAAGGGAAAACTCATTATTATTTAATAAATACCTTTATTCAAAACAAACATTTATAGAAGAGTAAAAAATTATTAAAAATTAATTTTACAAAATAGGATTAAAAATACCATATAATAAAATATTAGTGAGGGAGAACCCAAAATTGTAATATCACTTTTTACATTGAATCATTGTAACTAAAATAAAGGAGATTTGTGTTATCAATATCCCTTATGGGAAATAGACTCCAGGAATGTCACGAACCGTCCTCGGGGCCCATGTCGTGACTACCCCAAGCCCGCCTTCCATAGGCCAGGGGATGACGACTAGAACAAAGGTGTAAATCCCGATATAAGGGAAGGCATTGCCTTTCTATAAGAAAACAAACACCACAGAGTACGCAAGCTGAAGTAAAAACTAAGTAAACTGAGTACAAAAGTAAGTGCTGGAAAGTAAATCGGCCAGTATACAAACCCAACTGAAAGTACAGTACAAATGAGAAAAAGGAAGTACAACAGCTGAAATGTAAAGAAGCAACCACCGAGTCATACTCTGGAACTCCCACCTGAAGGGTGGGTACAGTTAGACTCGTCTGCTCCTCGGGTCCAGCCGTCCGCTCTGAGTACGTCCCGCCAAGTGCTCCACCTCCAGGTACCGTCCCGCTCCACAAGGTCAACTACGATCAGCGTTGTCCATCGTCTGCAACCAAAACAACATGGTGTCGGCATAGCCCGTGCAGGGGTGAGTATATGATACTCAGTAGGGACCCCGAGACCCCCTAAGGTATCCCGAAATCCACAAAGGATAAACCATAGGAAAGATACAAAACACGAAGTATCAACTGTCTCCACTTAGGTATATGCCCATACATATACCTAAGTCATCAATTCTAGTTCTGCTCCAGCTCACGAGCCCAAGTGCAACCCAGTCCACACAGGAAAGCATAACCCAATCCACACAGGAAAGTACGACCTAGTCCACACAGGAAAGTACAACCCAGTTCACACTGGAAGGTAAAACCCAGTCCACATAGGAAAGTACATCCCAATCCACACAGGAAAGTACAACCCATTCCACACAGGAAAGTACAACCCAGTCCACACAGGAAAGTACAACCCAGTCCACACAAGAAAGTACAACCCAGTCAACACAAGAAAGTACAACCCAGTCCACACAGGAAGGTACAACCCAGTCCGCACAGGATAGTACAACCCAGTCCACACAGGAACGTACAACCCAGTCCACATAGAAAAGAAAGTCCATCACATCAATGATAATGATTTAAATTCAAGACTCATCTCACACAGGTATACATCATTTGTAAAGAAAAAGAGATGATCATATGTAGTTACTGATTCATCTAGATGGGACCCATGTAGGATACTGGACCAGCTAAGCTGTCGGACCCACGTAGGATACTAGTCCAGCTACTCTGTCGGACCCACGTAGGATACTACAACAGAGGTCAATACTGTCGGACCCACGTAGGATACAAGTACAGTAGTCATCACTGCTAAACCCACAGAGGATTCCAGTACATTTTTCATCGTCATTGAACCCACTGAGTATTCCAGTACAAAAGTCTTCACCATCGAACCCACGGAGGATTCCAGTACGGAAGTCGTTGCAATCGCAGCCAGCTCTAGGGTTCCCGCACACAGCACGCTCGATTCCATGAGGTTCCGCTCCACGAGCCAAGGGGGGTCGACACATAAACTGTCACTAATTCCATAGTTGATGTATCACAAAGTTCCATCTCTTCAAAAGGAACTCAATGTGACAGACGGCGCGTCAATCGGACGCCCGATCTGAGAGTTATTGGCTTTTTCGTCCCAGGGGCCCGGTTGGTTTTTAAGCTAAAACCAAACCGACCATACACCATCTACGTTCAATCTTCTAGTGGAGTTATCCAAAAGAACCGTCTCACTATGAGGAATCCAACAAAGTTGACGGCACTTCAATTGGACGTCCGAAGCTCAAGATATAAGCGTTTCCGCTCCGAGGAACCGGTTGGTTTCGTGTTCGAACCTACCCGGCCATACCCAAATTTCTCTGAAACCTCAATTGTAATATACCGAAATGACCGTCTCGGTCCAAGGATCACTACTCAACATACGGAACGTCGATCAGAGGTTCGTAGCCCATGTTATAGGCATTTGAACAGATATGTCCGGTAATCAGGGGGTTCGGGCCCAGTCCGACCCGGCCCGATACCCCCTGGGTTGGCCCGGGCCGGCTAGAGCGGCCCGGCCTAGCCGGTATGGCCCAACCCGGTGCGGGGGTCCGGCCCAGTGCATGCAGCCCGGCCCGACGCAGTCGGCCCGGCTCGCGTGGCCGGAGGCTCAACCTTCGGCCGAGCGGGAAGTGGGGGCAGCTGCCCCCCCCCCCCCCCCTTGATTGAGAAACGTCGGATCCCTGTGGGGTCCAGCCTTGCCACCTGCCGGGGGTTACAACCCCCGGTCTTCTGGAATACGGCCAGTCGTATTGTCCGACTGGTGTTCCGCCACGGGACCCCTGTGGGTACCGCCTTCCGAAGCGCCAGTGGCCGGCTAAGTCCATCCGCCCTCCTCTGCACCGCCGTGGCCCTTGTCCGACCGACGCAGCGCGACAGCGCCGCGCCCCTCCACCGCGGCCCGCCCTTAGCCATGGCTTCCTTCAGCTTCACCGGTGTGGCGCGACGGCACCGTGCTCCTTCACCGCGGCCCGCTCCGGTCGCAGTTCCCTCATTCCCGTGCGGTGTGATGGCACCACATCACCTCCATTTCAAGCGACAATAAAGATAAACAATAATGGGAGGAGGATCGACCGTGTTTGTGTGGTTCGATGTCACGAACCAGCCGGAGTCGACCCTGAACCGGTCACCCAGGCCAGCCCGCGACAAGTCCCGAGAGGCGTTCCCGATCCTCCCGAGATGGTGACAAGCACCAAGGGCATCAACAGAGTACACAAGGGAACGATTTCGCCCATATATAGACAATCAAACAAACAGCGGAAATAAACGGACAACCCAAAATGAATTTATATAAAAATTGGACTAAATATTATTTGTACAAGAAAATAAAATTAGAACAAAACCAATAACTCAACTAAACAATCCCAATGAACAACTAACTCCATGTGACACTTCTGTTCACTCTCCAACACAATGATAAAATATCTCCCAAGGTGATCGAACTAAAGATGAAACCTTCACAAGGGCTAAAAAAAGAAGAAGACTATAGGCGTGAGTATTAAAACTCAGTAGGTTAGCCCGGTATTCTATTCCCAATTCACATTACTTTAAAATAAAAGAAACATCAATTTATAGTTTTAAATTCAAGATTTGAAAGTATGGTTTTCAAATGAGGGTCCATGCTATAATAATTATCAGACAAAAACATGCATGTTTAATAAACAAAAATGCAAGTAACAATTATTTTCAAAGAGGTGAAACTTCAAAATGAAAATAGTTTTCAAGATGGCTGCTTTAAAGAATTTTATCATTCAAATAAATAACACATACTACTGAATTTACCAACCAAACACACCGTATGACTACGGTGAGTACAAAATAGCCAATGAGCACTAGTCATAGGAATACCCCTAGGCACTAGTTAGTTGTGAGACCCAGGTACCTCGTATCTCGGTGAAAGTAACCATAATAAATATCCATTCTCGTGCACGAGACACTAGTAGGGAACATACCCATAACCTAGTGGTCCCCAATCATCATCATCATCATCATATTTTAGTTAGTGTTGTCATCGTCAAACTTGTTACGTGAAACAGAGGCCAACCCCCACAGAATCACTAGCATACTAGTACACGTCCGCCCACCTAGATACCCGGGATTCCCTTTAGTGCTCAATCAAGTTACACATATTATCAAATACACATTTCACATCCACATTCCATTCCAAAACCATAAAAACACAAACATCCCATAATCTTTCTTCACATTTTTTACACTAATCCACAAACCGCTAAATATTTTGGTAAAACAATTTCATGAAGTGTATTGAGGCCTTGCACATAAAACTCTTTCAAAAACACTCTTTAAATTATAAACACACATCATAACCAAACCAAATCATATTTGTCAGCCCAATAAAAATTTAATAAAATCATTTAATGGACCATAAAACAATCCCAATTTCACAACTTGTTATATACAAGTAAAACACTCCTTCATTTCGAGGAAATGCCAAACTGGCCTTTAAACATTTTCTCAAAACTAACCTTTGATGAAGGTATGAATTTTAATTTTATTAAGGATATGTATAAACATCATTTACAGCATCAAACCTCATTCATAAATCTCTTATAATACTCAGGTTACATATTCAAAACACAACCATTTTCATAAAGATGTGAAACGGTCCATTTTTTTGGGCAACTTGGGCCAAAATATGTTGTAAATCAAAACCCACATGTTTGTAAGAACAAATCCAAATTGTAAATCAATATAAGTACCCAAAAATACCATTTATAATTCTTCCAATTCCTTTATAAATCCAATCAAATAACTTTTAAATCACACATCACACATAAGAGCCAATCGGGCAATTTACCGAACACATGTCATGCCCTTTTTAAACAAAACAATTTATTTTATGTACATGAAAAGTAATAAAAAACCAATTCAATGTCATATTTTAATTCAAGATACTGTAACATGTTAAAAATACCATAAACCAGATTATGAACCTCACAAAATATTTTCAAGAGATAATGGAACATTTAAACAAACACTTGTTGATTACTTTCATGACAAAACAACACTACCTTTCACATAACAGTGATTAAACAACGACTTTTCACACCAAGAAAATTATAAGAAGGATTTAAAACAATAATATACATTTATATCAGTATAGGATAATATTAAAATTATGAAACTTCTATGATAAAAGCATGTGCAAGGGATATCCTACCTCAAATCTTTGGCGTAATTGAAACGCACACCCGAAATCACCCTCCGTGGGTTTATAAACCCTAAAACTATAAATACCAGACCTAAACAAACATAAAACCCATCAAAAAATATTGTATAACAAAACCCTAGGTCGATCAAGAGTAGGGTACAATATAAAACCAATAAATAATGAAAGGAGGGGGAAGAGGAAGAAGAAAAGAGAAGGAATCTCACCTTTCACCCTAGAAAAGTCTTCGTCTTCCATTAGATCTGCAACCCCAGAGGGAAGGGAATGGCTTGAAAATTCATGGAGAGACTCCTAAAATCTGGACGAACCAGGGAAAGAAAATTGGTGGCCAAAAGAGTACGAATTGATTAATTTATGAATGATACAATTTACCTTGTCAAATCTGGACGATTTGAGGTAACCTGAGAATTTTCGCCCTCTTACGCGACTCATATGAGCTCCAAAGAGGCAAAAACGATATTGGGGGTGAGGATAGGGATATTGGATTCTGGTGGGAGGTGTAATCACCGAAAAAGATTAAAAAATGAAAAAGATATAAATGAAACAAATTATTTTTTTTAAAACAGGAAATGGGCCCATGGGCTGGCCCAATACCTAAATAAGTAACCCAAATTCACCCGGCTTACGAATTTCTAATGGGTCCAAAAGGATAAATAAATTTTAATATATCAGTATAGGACAAGTGGGAAGTTTATTGGGTGAAAAAAGATGAAAAACAAAAGAGTTATAAAAGAAAAAAATTCAGTTTTTAAAACTGGGAATGGGCTCACGGTTGGCCCAAATCATGAAGCAACCACCCTTTCTTCAAAAACTCCTAAACAAGCAATGGGGATCCCAAATTATGGTGGTTAGACATATATGAAACTTCAAAACTCAAGATTCATCTCATCAAATACCCATTAAGAGGATAGGGATTTCTAATGGGCCGGATCAATACAAAGACAGAAAAAAAACCGTGTGTGACAATTCTCCCCACCATTAAAGCTTTCCGCCCCCGAAAATCCATAACACTTTCCAGCTGAAAAAAAAACCCCTAAGGATTACAGAATGTACTCCCCACCATTATGAATAAACTATACCTAGAAATGTTCTTAGGGTGAAAATCCAGGAGACCCATGGTGGGTCTCCCCACCATTAGAAACCAACTAGCAATGAATAGACAAGAATTTAACATGATCTAGAGTTGGGACTCACTCACACAAGCCCAAAAACCCCTCCTACAAAAACCTACTATACCAAGTTAATAGAGTTACAACATGAACATATAAACCACCCACTCCCAAATGGATGGGACAATAACTTGGTCGACACATTCAACACAATTCTGGACCCCCGTCACTTTGGGATGGGATGGTAGGGGACCCAATAATTTGGCCACTAAAACCACAAAAGAAACAAATAAACTACCCAAAACTCTCCACCTATGAATAGGTAACACCAAGACTACACCTGATTTTTACAGGCGGTCCACACAGGTACATTGATTGAAAACCCACATCCATGAAGGAATAACCATAGACACTGTGTGAGGGGTTAAGTCCACCACGCTTGTTGCGACAAAGGGAAATTCATAGAAATGAGGAACCAAAACATTGACATAGTAACTAACTTACCAAAACAGAGGAGTAAGGATCTTAATCTAGCACTCCACACCTCTGTTCATTTCCTGACTGCGTGAAAAGCTTCACTCCGAGGGCTATGGCTGGAGCCCTGATTCATGAAGCATTTGTTGCACCGCAGTCAGGTGATAAAGATCACACCACTCAAAAAAACCACACTTGATCACCAAAAAAAAACCTTCATATAAATAGGAACTCATAGATACATATCAAAATTCCTTATCACTCCAAATGAGGGGCATAATAGACGAGGAATTAGACGAAACACATCAACATCACCGAACACAACTGCTCTGTCCAAAATAATTATCACGACCTAGAACCACTTTTAATAGATCCCAAACTACTCTCTATTCCAACAAACAGGTTGAGGAATCATCAAAATAGGTGGATTTAACATTTGAAATGAATCCTTAGGTTGATCAGCAGGAAAGATTTCCAACGGAGAACTATCCCTGGCCACATCACAAAATCAAACACATCTTTAGAAACCCAATGAAAATTTCTCCAAAACCAAGACACCAACAAGATATCATCTCAAGATACAACAAGAGTATGAATTGTAGATCACAAGGGAGATTGCTGAATAAAAAACTCTTCTACAACATAGAAAAAAAAACGGGCCACATAACCATTGGTTTATAAAAAAAGGACAACATTTTTCAACTCAAAACACTTTTGAAAAACAAACTAACTTGGTGGGTTTCAACATTCACCAATGGTGTTTCATCAAGTCTCACACACATGCACATTTCCATGCCACCCCAGGCACCCAACCACCATACCATATATTTCATCCTTCCAGATATAAATAAAACCATGCATGTGAGCACTCTTGAAAACACCAAAGGCTAAAACAAAACAACATCATTCCAAAAATCATGTACCTTCAAAAGGAACACCAACCACCAAGTGAAAAACCCTTTTCATATTCCACAAAAAAACCACAATTCATTAAGAACCATTTTCTTAAAAACCTACCCCTTTTAATTTTAAAAAAAACTTTTTAAATAACCAAGCCACTCCAAACAACCCCTTCCCATTTTTTAAAAAAAAAATCAGCAATGTATATTTTTATAATCTGAGGTCCATTAAGACCAATACCGTTTGTAGTAAAACACCAACCGATCAAAACAAATTGCCAAAACTAATTTATCCAATTAAAAAACTTTTTAACATCCTAAAATACCCCATTTAAAAAAATATCCAGAATCACTTTAAAATTATTCACAATTTCAAAACATTTTATTTCAACAAACCACAATTTTAGATTATGGATAATCCAATCCCTTTAAATCATTTCTGCTTCCCCCAATTTTTTTCACAAAAACACAACCTTCCAAAACCATTATTATATTTAATTATTGAAACCCCCTTTTTTCACTTTTCAAAATCTAATCCTTACATTAAAACCCATTTCCACAATTCTCACACAAGGATTTTAAAAACAAAAATTCAGAATTCAAGAAAGGTTCAAGAGACCCAAAAAAAGGGAACTAGTGTCATTGGGTGACTTGACTATATGGTTGGCGGCCATATGCCAAACACAACACCAACACAGAGAGACTTATTAGGACCATTACCCAGATCCACATGGCTTGCCAGGACCTGTGAGCTCACGGAGGCCATTAGTCAGACTCCCCTTGTCATATCCCAACACCAAAAAAAATCAACCAGAACAAAGGACACTAATAAAACTGGACTCCCTTGGAAAACTGAGGATTAGAATAAGAAAGAGTTCGCGACGCTCTTCATGAACTTACCCCTCAAGTCCCAACAATCCTACTCCATCTACCTTGACATCCCCAAAATAACAAGGGCACTCTAAAAATAAAGGTCCGCTAAGAGCCAACCTCCTCTGATACCATTTTGTCACGAACCAGCCTGAGTCGACCCTGAACCGGTCACCCAGGCCAGCCCGCGACAAGTCCCGAGAGGCGTTTCCGATCCTCCCGAGATGGTGACAATCACCAAGGGAATCAATAGAGTACACAAGGGAACAATTTCTCCCATATATAGACAATCAAACAAACAGCGGAAATAAACGGACAGCCCAAAATGAATTTATATAAAAATTGGACTAAATATTATTTGTACAAGAAACTAAAATTAGAACAAAACCAATAACTCAACTGAACAATCCCAATGAACAACTAACTCCATGTGACACTTCTGGTCACTCTCCAACACAATGATAAAATGTCGCCCAAGGTGATCAAACTAAAGATGAAACTTGCACAAGGGCTAAAAAAAAAAGAAGACTATAGGCGTGAGTATTAAAACTCAGTAGGTTAGCCCGGTATTCTATTCCCAATGCACATTACTTTAAAATAAAAGAAACATCAATTTATAGTTTTAAATTCAAGATTTGAAAGTATGGTTTTCAAATGAGGTTCCATGCTATAATAATTATCAGACAAAAACATGCATGTTTAATAAACAAAAATGCAAGTAACAATTATTTTCAAAGAGGTGAAACTTAAAAATGAAAATAGTTTTCAAGATGGCTACTTTAAAGAATTTTATCATTCAAATAAATAACACATACTACTGAATTTACCAACCAAACACACCGTATGATGACAGTGAGTACAAAATAGCCAATGAGCACTAGTCACAGGAATACCCCTAGGCACTAGTTAGTTGTGAGACCCAGGTACCACGTATCTCAGTGAAAGTAACCATAATAAATATCCATTATCATGCACGAGCCACTAGTAGGGAACATACCCATAACCTAGTGGTCCCCAATCATCATCATCATCATATTTTAGTTAGTTTTTTCATCATCAAACTTGCTACGTGAAACAGAGGCCAACCCCCACAGAATCACTAGCATACTAGTACACGTCCGCCCACCTAGATACCCAGGATTCCCTTTAGCGCTCAATCAAGTTACACATATTATCAAATACACATTTCTCATCCACATTCCATTACAAAACAATAAAAACACAAACATCCCATAATCTTTCTTCACATTTCTTACACTAATCAACAAACCGCTAAATATTTTGGTAAAACAATTTTATGAAGTGTATTGAGGCCTTGCACATAAAACTCTTTCAAAAACACTCTTTAAATTATAAACACACATCATAACCAAACCAAATCATATTTGGCAGCCCAATAAACAATTAATAAAATCATTTAATGGACCATAAAACAATCCCAATTTCACAACTTGTTATATACAAGTAAAACACTCCTTCATTTCTAGGAAATGCCAAACGGGCCTTTAAACATTTTCTCAAAACTAACCTTTGAGGAAGGTATGAATTTTAATTTTTTTAAGGATATGTATAAACATAATTTACAGTATCAAACCTCATTCATAAATCTCTTATAATACTCAGGTTACATATTCAAAACACAACCATTTTCATAAAGATGTGAAACGGTCCATTTTTTTGGGCAACTCGAGCCAAAATATGTTGTAAATCAAAACCCACATGTTTGTAAGAACAAATCCAAATTGTAAATCAATATAAGTACCCAAAAATACCATTTATAATTCTTACAATTCCTTTATAAATCCAATCAAATAACTTTTAAATCACACATCACACATAAGAGCCAACCGGGCAATTTACCGAACACATGTCATGCCCTTTTTAAACAAAACAATTTATTTTATGTACATGAAAAGGAATAAAACACCAATTGAATGTCATATTTTAATTCAAGATACTGTAACATGTTAAAAATACCATAAACCAGATTATGAACCTCACAAAATATTTTCAAGAGATAATGGAACATTTAAACAAACACTTGTTGATTACTTTCATGACAAAACAACACTACCTTTCACATAACAGTGATTAAACAACGACTTTGCACACCAAGAAAATTATAAGAAGGATTTAAAACAATAATATACATTTATATCAGTATAGGATAATATTAAAATGATGAAACTTCTATGATAAAATCATGTGCAAGGGATATCCTACCTCAAATCTTTGGCGTAATTGAAACGAACACCCGAAATCACCCGCCGTGGGTTTATAAACCCTAAAACTATAAATACCAGACCTAAACAAACATAAAACCCATAAAAAAACATTGTATTAAAAAACCATAGGTCGATCAAGACTAGGGTACAATATAAAACCAATAAATAATGAAAGGAGGGGGAAGAGGAAGAAGAAAGGAGAAGGAATCTCACCTTTTTCCCTAGAAAACTCTTCATCTTCCATTAGATCCTCAACCCTAGAGGGAAGGGAATGGCTTGAAAATTCATAGAGAGACTCCTAAGATTTGGAAGAACCAGGGAAAGAAAATTGGTGGCCAAAAGAGTAATAATTGATTAATTTATGAATGATACAATTTACCTTGTCAAATCTGGACGATTTGAGGTATCCTGAGAATTTTCGCCCTCTTACGCGACCCATATGAGCTCCAAAGAGGCAAAAACGATATTGGGGGTGAGGATAGGGATATTTTCTTCTGGTGGGAGGTTTAATCACCGAAAGAGATTAAAAAATGAAAAAGATATAAATGAAACAAATTATTTTTTTTAACAGGAAATGGGCCCATGGGATGGCCCAATACCTAAATAAGTAACCCAAATTCACCCGGCTTACGAATTTCTAATGGGTCCAAAAGGATAAATAAATTTTAATATATCAGTATAGGACAAGTGGGAAGTTTATTGGGTGAAAAAGGATGAAAAAAAAGAGTTATAAAAGAAAAAAACATCAGTTTTTAAAACTGGGAATGGGCTCACGGTTGGCCCAAATCATGAAGCAACCACCCTTTCTTAAAAAACTCCTAAACAAGCAATGGGGATCCCAAATTATGGTGGTTAGACATATATGAAACTTAAAAACTCAAGATTCATCTCATCAAATACCCATTAAGAGTATCGGGATTTCTAATGGGCCGGATCAATACAAAGACAGAAAAAAAACCGTGTGTGACATTCAACCTCCTCCCGTTGTGACGATAGCAGGCGGCCAAAGAACGAGTATACACAACGACGAACAAGCGAAAATTTAATTTATTAAATTTGAACTTAACCCCTACCACAAATGATGTTCGCAGAAGCTAGCATCGCGGGGGTGGATTCGATGACGGCGTTGGCGTGCGTCCAAGAAGGGAACGACGTCTCACACCAGCTGCGGAGAGGAGAAGGAACAACACGTCGTTGGAGAGTTTCCACGTCAGTGCCTCATCCTTTGTCGTGGAGGAAGAAGAGTACCGAGGATATCGGGTCGCCGATTCGAGCATCCTTGACGAAGTGTTGTCGTTCTTCGTTGAGGATGAAGACGTTCTTCACCGAAGAAGGTGAAGTTCTTCAAGAGACTTAGAGTTCTCTCCTCCAGTCCTCAACACAACCAATCTGACCCCAAAAATAAAATAATCTATTATTTTTTTATTAAGTCATCCCATGAGTTCAAAATTCAAAAACTTAATTCCATTAATTGAATTAGTGTGTTGGCGTGATTAAATGTGAGGAGAGGGGAAGTCACCCAATTAATGGGAAGTTTAAAAGTTAAGATGAGTTACACATATTAAGTGGGGGGTTTAGAGGAGTTAGGGAATGTGAGGGGTTGGGCTCGTGTGGGCCCCACCCCACCTTTATTCTCTCAATGGTAGTTAACAACAAGTGGGTCCCACCCAACTTCCACACATAGGTTATAACAACTTAGAATGTGAAATAAAATTGTAACATAATTTTATTTACTTCACTTTTAAATCCACTTTTTTTTAACAACTCCTACCGAGAAAACGCACCTTCGGGAAAGGTCCTCCTAAGAAATTACCGACACTACGGTTTCATCGGTGCCCTCAGATTTCAATTCTGAACACCAGACCAAAAGTTAGAAAGACCCGCTCGTCCGTTCACTGAATGTACCCGAGCTAAACTTTAGAAATTTATTCCGGGCACACTGGGCCTCAGAATCAGGTGCCGTCTGAAGCCACGGACTTGTAAAATTCCAAAGAAATTAAGAAAAAAAATTCCTACAAATTTATGGGTCTTTATATTACTCCCACCTCAAGGATTTATGTCCCTGTAAATCTATAACCCAAAACTAGGGAAACTAAAGGAGGTACCGAGTACGCAACTGGGCCTCCCGCTCCCATGTGTTGTCTTAAAAGTTCCCACGCTACCAATGAAAGTGCATAAGAGGAATCGATCATCCCAGTAGGACCCGCTCATGTCGATCCTCCACCTATACTGGAACCATTTCATAGTCTCTCTATCATCGATGTCCAGCTCCCTGTGGTCGATGATATACGTCGGGTCATGCACGCATCTCCTCAGCAGAAATACGTGGCAGACGTCGTGCACCCGGTGCAACTGAGGTGGAAGGGCCAGATGGTAAGACACCACGTATACCCTGCTGAGGACCTTGAAAGGTCCGAATAACCTCGGATATTACTTTCCACCTTGGCCAAATCTCCTTATACCTCGTCGAGGTGAAACCCGTAAAAAGTCATGGTCGCCATCCTCAAACTCCAGTAGTCTCCGCCTCCTATCAGCTTAGGTCTCCTGTCTGCTCTATGCAGTCTCATCTACTGTGAACCATAGGCGATCACTGCCCGCTCCTATATCATGACACACCCGAGTCTGGTCCCTATTGCTTCGTAGTGAAATATGTAACCAACGCCCTTAGGATGGGCGCACTGGTCAACCTCTACCTCAGCTCCTGAAAGCTCTGCTGAAAGTGGTGCCACAAATCTGTAGAATTCTGGCACAAAGGTAAGTTTTCCCATCTCCTGAGTGATCAAATGCACCCTCTTAGGCATGATTTTAACCTATGATTCATGGGTTTTACTTTCCGCCGACCAAGGAAAACCCCTTCCCAATGTTGTAGATAAACCACAACTGTTTTGCCTAATACCGCCAATCTGTGTATGAACTGTGGTTGCCCAGTCCATACTCAAACTAACGTCATAAGGCCTCGACGCTGCCACCAAGAGGTTCCAACCAAAACTCTCACCTCAAGGGTCATATCACACCGTCGGCGTAAGTGTGATTATCGAGTCTCCTCCAAAAGTTATCTCCAGACGTGAGGGTCAAGTCAACGGCTTAACTAGAAACTCTAGGTCTGGGACAAGATTCATGGAAGGTAGGAATGATTGGTACCTATGTCTTTTGATAGGGCAGCTAGTAGTCGACACAAGACGTACCTAAAATCATTCTTAGAGCCCTTGGGTCACACTCCTTGACTGCATGCAGTTATTCTCTTCCCCTGCCCTCCAACTCCCTGATCCTGGCGGGGACTACAAAAGTGGGTGGTTGTAACATGTTGAAATGTACACCACCTCATGCTACACTCTAGCTCTGATTCCATGTCTGATGCTCTACAGATTCACCTGTCCTTAACACTTCATCTTCTTGAAATATTTACCAGCCCATGTCTCTGAAACTGGCTCCAGTTCCACGCCCTTCCACTACTAACATCCTCTCGATTTATCCGATCAGCCAAAGAACATTCAACCACAAAGGTTCTCTCTAGCACCCTAGCGTGAGTAGGAATGCATAGAGGAAAATTGCTGGCTTGGTTGTTCTTAAACACACCATGCTCAGAAGTCCGAGCCCTGAAGCACTATTCGAATCGTATTCATCAAGTACTCGGAATGATCGATATGCCTCGACGAATACTCAGCTACCGACACATTGTTCTGTTGTAGATGTATAAGCTCTAGAAAAACTCTCAGCCACCTCCTCAAGCCAGTCCTCAGCCGCCTGAGAGTCGGGCTCACCTCGGAACATGAGGGTATCTGATGCTGAAACATGTGAAAGGTACTAAGCCTACATGTGTCATCTACCGGTACCGCCGGTTGTAACTGCTGACCACCAGGAATTGATATAGCGGGCACACTATCCTAAGGTACTATCTCAGGCATCAGTCCACGTGCTGAGGCCATATTACTATACAGACCAACCTCATGGTCACTCACTAGAAAACACTAGTAGCTAAGTCCACCATCCACTCTACTAGTGTCTCAACTAGGCGAAAAACTCTAGCAATCGCCTCCATCCAGTCCACTGCTGCCTGAGAATCCTTCTCGCCTCGTAACCTCGGAGGCCTCTACTGCTGGGACTCGATCAACGTGCTCTGTACCAGAGCCTCGTCGCCCAGTGGACCGTCATCGTGTACTCTATCTTGGGAACCCTAGATGGTTGTCTTCGCAGCGGCATCCTGTTAAAGAATAGGTGCGCCACAGTCAAACAGTATACCTGGTGAGCTGACTCAATGAGACCACAAAGGAAACTCTTGAAACACACACGCAATCAGTGTTTTCGTGCACTGAGTTGAAAATTAGAAGTCAGGGTCCTGGTGTATGGATACGTTTGCTTCCGCACCAACACTGGTCTCTCTAGACTGATAACCACACTCAATACTCTAAACACCATTGCTTCAAAGAGACGAAATTATCAGAGTCCTGAGTCCTAAAATAGAACTGACTCCTCTGATACCAATTTGTCATGACCCATCATTGGGGCCCGTGTCGTGACTACCCCAAGACCGCCTTCCATAGGCCAGGGGCTGGTGACTAGCACCAAAGGTGTAAATCCTGATATAAGGGAAGGAATTTCCTTTATATAAGAAAACAAACACCACAGAGTACGCAAGCTGAAGTAACACTAAGTAAACTGAGTACAAAAGTAAGTGCTAGAAATTAAATGGTCCAGTATACAAACCCAACTGAAAGTACAGTACAACTGAGAAAAAGGAAGTACAAAAACAGAAAAGTAAAGCAGCAACCATCGAGTCGTCCTCCGGAACTCCCACCATAAGTGTGGGTACAGTTATACTCGTCGGCTCCTCAGGTCCAGTCGTCCGCTCTGAGTATGTCCCTCTAAGTGGTCCACCACCAAGTACTATCCCGCTCCACAAGCCTCAACTACGATCAGCGTTTTCCGTCGTCTGCAACCAACACAACATGGTGCAGGCATAGCCCGTGCAGGGGTGAGTATACGATACTTAGTAGGGACCCTGAGACCCCCGAAGGTCTCCCGAAATCCACAAAGGATAAACCATAGGAAAGATACAAAACATGAAGTATAAAATATCTCCACTTAGGTATATTCCCATACATATACCTAAGTCATCAATTCCAGTTCTTCTCCAACTCACGAGCCGAAGTGCAACTCAGTCCACACAGGAAAGCATAACCCAATCCACACAGGAAAGTACAACCCAGTCCACACAGGAAAGTACAACCCATCCCACACAAGATTTTTTTTTTAAAAAAAAAAAATTAAATAAAAAATTTATTGAAACAAAAGAGAGATTACATGAAGCGAAAAGACGGGATTTTTTTACAATCTCTATCCAAAAGATGAAATAGATCTGGGGGAATAGAGTCCATCCAAGTCATGCTTTGATGGACACCTTTGTTGGCTAGAGCATCAGCAACGGCATTTGCTTGACGATAGGCATGAGTAGCTATAAACTCGATCCCACGGAGTAGATTGAGACAGTTCAACCAGCGAGCAGTGAGCGACCATGATAGATGAATGTTTCCAGTCCAGATGGCATTAATGATGGTGGTTGAATCACTTTCAATCCAAAGCTTTCTCCAACCTCTTTGAAGAGCAAAGTCAACAGCATGAATAACGCCGAGCATTTCCGCCTCCAGAGAGGAAGAGTGGCCACAACCAACAAAGAAACATCCATGGCAATGCCCAGCTATGTCCCTAAAGATAGTACCGCAACTGGAAGGACCAGGGTTACCTTTGGAAGCGCCGTCAACATTCACCTTGATCCATCCTGGCATCGGGGATTGCCAAAAAACTTCAAAGAGGCATTTTGGCTTTGGGAAGATACCAGGAACATGAAGATGACGGAGGATCATAAGGTCACCAACCGAGTTGTTGCAACAGTCTTTTTGAATTGAGGCTGCTTCATGAATCGCGAGGAGAATTCGGGATTTCCCTGCATTAAGATAGAAAGAGTGATTATTGTGAATAATATCATTTCTAACATACCAGAGTTCATGAAGAAGTTCTGCCACTGCCACCAGAAAGAGATTTTTAACCTGCAGAGAGGCATCATGTCTAGTACAGTTTATTAGTAACAAGTTAATAGAATCAGTAATGGGCAATCTGCAATTAAAAAGATCAAAGATGTAATTCCAAAGGGCAGAGGCCGTCGCACAAGATAGAAAAAGATGATTGGCATCTTCCCTATGTTGGTTACACATACGACATTTAGAGCAAAGAGAGATGCCAAAAGTTTGGAGGCCAGTTTCCGTGGGTAATCTGTTGTGCGCAATGCGCCAGATAAGGATGAGTCTAGAAGGCTTGATGTAGGGTTTATTGAAATGATTCACCCAAGAAAAAGCATAGTTTTCAATGGATTCAGGATCAGAAAAATTATGCTTATAAAAATTTTTTGAATCCAGGATGCCATTGGGAGAAGGCTCCCAGACAAGGAAATCACCAGCAGAAGAAAAATCATAATTTTCAATGGCTTGCATAATGATATCTAGGAAATCCCAGGAAGGTACAACCCAGTCCACACAGGAAAGTACAACCCAGTCCACACAGGAAAGTACAACCCCGTCCACACAGGAAAGTACAACCCAGTCAACATAGGAAATTACAACCCAGTCCACACAGGAAGGTACAACCCAGTCCACACAGGATAGTACAACCCAGTCCACACAGGAAGGTACAACCCAGTCCACATAGTAAAGCAAGTCAATCACATCAATGATAATGATTGAAAGTCAAGACTCAGCTCACACAGTTATACATCATTTGTAAAGAAAAAGTGATGATTAGATGTAGTTACTAATTCATCTAGCTGGGACCCACATAGGATACTAGACCAGCTAAGCTGTCAGACCCACGTAAGATACTATTCCAGCTACTCTGTCAGACCCACGTAGGATACTACAACAGAGGTCAATATTGTCGAACCCACGTAGGATACAAGTACAGTAGTCGTCACCGCCAAACCGATGTAGGATTCCAGTATGGTTGTCGTCGCCGTCGAACCCACGGAGGATACCAGTACAGATGTCTTCACCGTCTAACCCACAGAGGATTCCAGTATGGAAGTCTTCACCATCGAACCCACGGAGGATTCCGGCACGGAAGTCGTTGCAGTCGCAGCCAGCTCTAGGGTTCCTGCACACAGCACGCTCGATTCTATGAGGGTTCGCTTCAGGGCCAAGGGGGGTCGATACATCAACTATCACAAAGTCCAGATTTGATGTATCACAAAGTTCCGTCTCGTCAAAAGGAACTCAATGCGACAGACGACGCATCAATCGGACGCCCGGTCTGAGAGTTATTGGCTTTTTCGTCTTAGGATCCCGGTTGGTTTTTAAGATAAAACCAACCCGCCCATACTCCAAATACATCCTAACCTCAAGATAAGTAAGCCAAAAGAACCGTCTCACTAAGAGGAATCCAACAAAGTCAACGGAACATCAATCGGACGTCCGGAGCTCAAGATATAAGTGTTTCTGCTCCGAGGGCCCGGTTGGTTTCGTGTTGAAACCAATCCGGAAATACACAAAGTTCTCAGAAACCTTGTGTGTAATTTACCTAAACGACCGTATAGATCCAAGGATTGATACGCAACTGACGTTGCATCGATCGGAGGTCCTTAGACCAAGTTATGGGCATTTTAACGGATCTGTCTGGAAATCAGGGGGTTCGGGCCCTGTCTGACCCGACCTGATACCCCCTGGGTCGGCCTGGCCCGGCTAGCGTAGCCCGGCCCAGCCGGTGCGGCCTGGCCTGGCGCGGGGGTCTGGCCCAGCGCGGGCGGCCCGGCCCGCATGGCCGGTGGCTCGGCCTTCTGCTGAGCGGGATGCAGGGGGCGCTACCCCCCCCCCCCCTTGATTGAGAAATGCCACCTGCTGGGGGTTACGACCCTCAGTCTTCCGAAATACGGCCGGCTGTATTGGTCGGCCGATGTTCCGCCATGGGACCCCCGCGGGTCCCGCCTTCCGAAGCGTCGGCGGCCGGCTAAGTCCAGCCACCCTCCTCTACACCACCGGGGCCCTTGTCCGACCGGCGTCGCGCCCCTCCGCCGCGGCCCGCCCTTAGCCGCGACTTCCTTCAGCTTCACCGGCGGGGCACAACAGCACCACGCTCCTTCACCGCGGCCCGCTTCAGTCGCGGTTCCCTCATTCCCGTGTGGTG
The DNA here is from genome assembly GCA_963277665.1 of Viscum album. Lineage (NCBI taxonomy): Eukaryota > Viridiplantae > Streptophyta > Magnoliopsida > Santalales > Viscaceae > Viscum > Viscum album. The sequence continues at coordinate 1,823,424,121 of OY728160.1, forward strand.
TGATGGCACCGCGTCGCCTCCATTTCAAGCGACAATAAAGATAAACAATAAGGGGAGGAGGATCGGCGGTGTTTGTGCAGTCCGACCTCCTCCTGTTGTGACGATAGCAGGCGGCCAAAGACCGAGTATACACAACGACGAACAAGCGCAAATTTAATTGATTAAATTTGAACTTAACCCCTACCTCAAAAGAAGTTCGCAGAAGCTAGTGTCGCGGGGGTGGATTCGATGACGGCGTTGGCATGCATCCAAGAAGGGAAAGACGTCTAACACCAGCTGCGGAGAGGAGAAGGAACAGCATGTCGTTGGCGAGTTTCTGCGTCGGTGCCTCCTCCTTTTTCATGGAAGAAGAAGAGGACCGAAGATATCTGGTCTCCGAGTCGATGATCCTTGACGAAGTGTTGTCGTTCTTTGCTGAGGATGAAGACGTTCTTCACTGAAGAAGATGAAGTTCTTCAAGAGTCTTAGAGTTCTCTCCTCCATTCCTCAACACAACCAATCTAACCCCAAAAATAAAATAAGCTCTTATTATTTTATTAAGTCATTCCGTGAGTTCAAAATTCAAAAACATAATTCCATTAATTGAATTAGTGTGTTGGAATGATTATATGTGAGGATAGGGGAAGTCACCCAATTAATGGGAAGTTTAAAAGTTAAGGTGAGTTACACATCTTGAGTGGGGGATTTAGATGAGTTAGGGAATGTGAGGGGTTGGGCTCGTGTAGGACCCACACCAACTTTATTCTCTCAAGGGTAGTTAACAACAAGTGGGTCCCACCCAACTTCCACACATAGGTTATACCAACTTAGAATATGAACTAAAATTGTAACACAATTTTATTTACTTCACTTTTAAATCCTATTTTTTTTTAAAAACTCCTCCCGAGCAAACACACCTTCGGGAAAGGTCCTCCTAAGCAATTAATGGCGTTGCGGTTTCATCGGTGCCCTCAGATTTCAATTCTGAGCACTGGATCAAAAGTTAGAAAAACCCGCTCGTCCGTTCACTGAATGTACCCGAGCTAAACTTCGTAAATTTATTTCGGGCGCACTGGGCCTCGGAATCAGGTGTCGTCTGAAGCCATAGACTCGTAAAATTCCAAAGAAATTAAGAAAAAAAAATTCCATCAAATTTCCGGGTCTTTACAATGAAACATAAATGATTTGAAAATATATTTATGTGGTAAAATGAAAAAATTATATAATTAAATATAATAAAATAAAATGGTTTATTTAACCCAAATTTTAAGAAATAATTTCAATAGAATGATCATAAGAATATGAATTAAAATTTAATTAGAAAAAACTATTATGGTTGGAGTAACACTTGTGTAAAAACACATTTGAAGAATATAAATTTATTTAGATTAATTTATAGTAGGAATTACAATGAAATAAATTTTAGAGAAATCATGGGATATTAAATTAGTATAACACAATAAAAACGAAACATGGTTCATGACAAGTAAAACGTCTTAAGGAATTATAATTGAGACCGACAAAACCCTTGCATCTTGAGATACATTTTAATCAAAACCCCTTGAATTTTTGGGGTTGTAAGTGAAGTTAAAGTACCCCGATTAAGACAATTATTTATATGATATCTAAAAAAAGTAGTGTATGCACCACATAAATAAAATTCGGTCTATAATAGTGTAACTATCACAAAGAGAGGAATTTGAGAGGAAAAACCCTTAACATGGTCATGATTCGTTCTACACTTACACCGAATGTGTTGAATAATTAAATTTAGCCTATTAAAAACATACCTAAGAATAATTTTAATAAATATAAATACTTATACTCATTAATAATCAATCCTTTAATATATATATACATTAGATAGTTTTAACATATTTTTCACACTAGGTGTATGTAATATTTAATGCTTTGAACTAGTTTCATAAAAGTGGTGACTATATGTATTATTTTTTAAAATTAAATAATTATTAGATATTATAAGGCACTATAATAGATGTTTAATGATATTTTTTAAATATATAATTTCATTTCATGGTATTTTATGTTAGGATATAAGAGGATTAAATCAAAAATGTACATGTTTCATTGATTCCTTAAATGTAAAAAAGTGTTTTCTTAATTATTGAGTTAAATATGGATATAGACTTACCATAACATAAAATAAAACAATGTATACACGATTCTATATATAATATTATACCAATAAAATATTTCTTATAGAAATCCATCATATTAATGCATTGTATTGTTCTACCTGGTTGTTAAACCACACCAAATATGAACCTGTAAAGACCCATAAATTCCATGTCAATTTTTTAAATTATATGAGAATTTTACGAGTCGTAGAAAATTGACGGCGCATGATTCTGAGGCCCGGAGTGCCTGGAATGAATTTCTGAAATTTGTTAAGTACATTTAGTAAATGTGTAAGTGAGTTTTTATAACTTATGAACTGGTACTCGGAATTGAAATCTGAGGACACCGTTGAACTCACAGCACCGATATTTTTTTAAAGATACCTTCACATTGATCGTAGTCGGTTAAGGGTGGAAGATAGTTTTTCAATTTTTTGTGGAAGAAGATAAATAAAATAATTAACATTTTATTTTTCTTTTGAAATTATGGATGTGGGGACCACCTAAGCTAGAAAACCCCCAATTTAAATTTTTGGTGGTGGGGACCAACCAAACCCCTCTTAATGGAAAAAACCTATCAAATCTCCAATTAATAAATTGAGCCAACTACAATTAATTAAATGAGTAAAATTTAATTAATTGTTACACTTATTTTTAATAATTTGACTCTTCATTATTGTAGGGTTGGAGGATTTCGTTGGCAAAGGATCTTGGGAGAATTGTGGAGAAGTGTTATCTCCAAAGAATAACTTTTCCTCTCCATCAAAGAACGAGGAACCGACCCCGAGCCCGTATCGGAAGGGCTTTGCAAAAGCAACAAACACCAATGTTCTTCAATGACTTCGTCTTCTACCTCTTGACTCCTCCAACAAATGAAATGATAGGGATTGTTATTTTGAATACCCCTTATCCATTCTTGACGTTCCTCATGATTCAAGAACAAATAAGATGCTCGTTACAATTCAAACACGGAGGGTTTGTTCCAAACAAACATAGCCTAACCTATCCACAACATTAGTGGATTGTGGTGATTTTAAACCAATATCGATGTATCAGGATGAGTGCAGAAGTCTATAGAATGAATAACGGGCAACCGGGGAGTGCCCGGTGACCCGAAGAACGTTGCTGGCAACCCCTGTCGGCGATCAACACCGGTGGGGCTCGGGAGCGACGACCAGAACTTCGATCAGCCGCGAAGTCGGCGGCAGCGCAACCACACCACCAGAAAATGGCCATGGCCCGTCGGCCACGGTGGATTGAGGGTGGTGTCTGGCGCACATTCGGCCGAATGATGGTGGTAGCCAAGTGTGTCCACGTCGCCCGGTGTGCAGTGGTCGCAGTGCATGACCTTGATGGCGATGGAGGGGCGGCTAACTCGCTGCCAGCCGCCGGTGATTGTGCGGCATGTGACCACGTCATGCGGAGGAGGGTTGGTTGTCCGGCCAGCCGCGAGCTGAGTGGACCATCCAACGGGCCTGGTTGGACTTAGTGGGCCGGGTCGGACCCAGGGCCAGACCCGGGTCGGGTCGACCCAGGCCGGGTCGGATCGGATCCATACTAGTTTTGACCCTTTTTTCTCTTTCAGTCATATCTTGAGCAACATGCATCTATTTGAAAAACCGTCTATGGCACCAGAAACCCTAGAATGAGATGACCCTTTTGATATACCCCACTTGAGTTTTGGATAAAGTTGGGGTTCAACCGGGTTTGATCGAACACAAATCCAACTAGGTCCTCGGGACTAAAAGGCCAATAACATACAGATCAGATGTCCGATTGATGTACTGTCTATTGTGTTGAGACCCCTATTACATGGTGGCCCCTTGGGATACATCTTCTTGGAACTTCATGGAAGTTGGAGTATCAAATTGTTTCTTGAGGAGTGGATCCTCCTAGAATCAAGCGAGCTTAGTGCGGGAACCCTGTAGCTTGATGTATCATGAGAAAGGGATCCTATTTTGGTATATGATTTGGGATCATATGTGTGTATGTGTTCTGGTATCCCACTTGGATCTGCTCTAGGAATCCACGTGGGACTACTCAAGGATCCTACGTGGGTCTGTTGTACTATGATCCTATGTGGTTCTGATGATTTAGGATCCTACGTGGGTTGGATGATGTAGGATCCTATGTGGGTCTGCCTCTTAACAGAGTAATATGTTTCCATAGTTACATCTAATAATCTTTACATATGTGCCTAAGTTATAACTGATGTGAGAAAAGTCTTTACCTTTGGTAATCTTCTATGTGGTGTACCTTTGTGGTACTTACCATCATGGTGATATCTTTGTGATATTATTTTGTGTGGCATACCTTTTTTATACTTACGTTCATGGTGGTTACCTTCATGGTATTCTTTATTTTTTGGAATAGTTGTACTTTGGATAAGGATTGTGGCCTTGTGTTTCATCATGAATGAGATGGGTATACTTGGTAACTTATTTATATGTATTGGAATATACCTATATAGGTTTATTAGTTGTTTTCATTATTTGTGGATTTTGTGAGACCTTTGAGGGTCTTGAGGTCCTTACTGAGTATCGTTATACTCACCCCTACACGGGCTATGCCAGCACCTTGTTGTGTTTGGTGCAGACAACAGACAACACTGACTAAAGATGAGGTTACCATGAATGGAGGTAGCTCGAAGGTGGACCATAGAAGAGGCATACCACATAGACGACTTTTTGAGAGCTGTACCAACCTTTTAAGTAGGTTCCTTGGTGGGTGTTCATAGGTGCTGTTTCAGTTTACTTGTACTTTTCAGTTTTCTTGTACTTTCTTGTTGGGCTTGTATTTTGGGCCCTTTTTCTTACATTACACACCTAGTTTACTATACAGTTACTTGTGTTTGTATCTTGTTTTGTGCTTGGTTGTGTGTGTTTACAGGTTATAAAGGCAATGCCTCCCAGTTTTTGGGAATACGCCTTTTGGTGCTAGTCGCCAGCCACTGTCCTATGGAAGGAGGGATTTGGGTTGTCACGGAATGGGCCCAGGGGAATGGGTCTTGACAAATTGGTATCAGAGGAGTCAATTATACCATAGAACATTGGACTCCAATATCTTTAATAGAAATAGTGTTAAGTGTAGCGAGTGTGGTTATCAGTTTAGGGAATCCAGTGTTGGTACAGCGGCCGACGTATCTATACACCAGGACCCGGACTTCTAATTTCTGACTCAGTGCATGAAGAAACTGATTGTGTGTGTGTTTTGAAAAGTTTTCTTTGTGAAATCTTCATGTCAACTCACCAGGTATAACTTATTGACCATGGCGCACTAGTTTATTTTCAGGATGCCTCCACACAAACAACCAGCTAGGGTTCTTGGTATAGTATGTGAGGATATCCCACTGAGCAACAAGGCCTTGGTGTAGGGCCCTTTATCAGTAGAGGAACCAGTGGAGGAACCAGAGATACAATTACCTGTTAGTCCACCGATGCCACTAGCCCCAACAGTAGATGGTTCACGATGCGTGAGCACGTTGCATGAGTTCCAGCGCCAGAGGCCCCCCATGTTCAGGGGTGAGATAGACCCATAGAAAGCCGAGGATTGCCTGGAAGCTGTGATGAGAGTCTTCTGAATGGTAAGGACACCAGAAGATCTCATGGTGATCCTTATTGACAATATTCTATAGGCAACAACATGTAGATGGTGGAACTTGATGCTCCAGGTTCACGATGAGGTGACACTTCTCTAGGAAGACTTTGAGAGCCTGTTTCGAGCAGAGTTTTTTCCAGCAACCCTTCGCGTAGTGCGCATTCAGGAGCTTCTTCATATACAGCAGGTCAGCATGACTATGGCTCAGTACTTAGCGAGGTTCACCGACCTCTCACGCTACTCCACTGATATGGTGTGAGGCCCCTTCTTCATGGCCCAGACCTTCGAGTAGGGACTCGGGCGGGAGATCTGGGATTCGATGATTTCTATCAGCATCCTGATGTAGGTGGGGGTGTTAGAGCGAGCCCTCTTGGTAGAGAATTTTATTGCTGAGCAGTCACCAGTAGTGAGACCCACCACCAGGCATCACGTAGCGGATTCTTCTTCAACTAGCAGTAGACAGATGTCACAGAGGTCCAAGAGGACCAGACTTATAGGTGGACGACTGCAGGATTCAGGGTCGGTTGTGCGGGGCAACAAAGACAGAACCAGTCCTGTGAGGAGAAGACATTGTTACGCATGTGGTGGGTATGGTCACATAGCTCGTGACTGCCCGACCCGCCATAGAGATGATCAGAAGATGGTCAAAGTAATTCCTAGTCCGAGACCGAGGTTTGAACGAGGAGGTCCGTAGGAAGAAGGAGAACGTGGAAAAGGAGATGGTCGTGCAACTAGCAGTGGGTGATAATTCAAGATGTTATTGGCACCACCACCAGGTGTTCAACCACCACCATAGGGAGCAGGTGGGCAGGGGTGAACTCAGCTCCATCCAGCTGAGCCCTATGACCATGGCACTTCAGAGATGATACAAGGCAAGATCTGTGTCTACTCCACCTTAGCTGCAGTACTTATCGACACAGGTGCCAGTCATTATTTTATTGACACTTCTCTCGTTTGGATTTCAACGATTCTGACGGAGTCGTTGGCTCGATCCTTATATCTAGAGACTCCTACATGGGAGGATTTAACAATTACACACTAGTTCCAGTAGTGTGAGCTTACTCTAGGTGGCCAGAGATTCAAATGAGATCTCTAAGTAGCCTCATCGAGGCCTTATGACGTCATCTTGGGTATGGAGTGGTTATCTACAGTCCATGTTCAAATTTACTATATCAGGTGAATAGTGTTGTGAATTCCTAAGGATGGGACTAGTTTTACCTTTATCAGAGAGAAGGGATCCTTTGCAACACAGGATGGACTTACCCGGAGGACAGTGCAGCTGATCACTCATTAGTTGGCTAGACTTACCCTCGGAGCAGTTGATGTGGAGAGTCCCAGTTATCCTGTATTGGGGGAAAAGTATGCGGATGTCTTCCATGATGATGTTTCGGGTCTACCTCTACACAGATAGGTAGAATTTTAAATTTAATTGTACCCTGGGACGACACTGATATCTATACTAGCATATCGGATGGTTCCTGCGGAGCTTCATGAGCAGTGGGTACAACTATAGGACTTTCATGGGAAGGGATTCATCTGACCCAATGTATCTCCTTGGGCAGCCCTAATTTTGTTCTCCAAGAAGGAATATGGGAGCTTGGGACTTTGTGTTTACTATCAGAACTAGAACCAGGTGAATGTGAAAAACAAGTACCCACTCCCGAGGATTGACGACCTCTTTGATCAGCTGAAGAGAGAATGGTGGTTCTCGAAGATTGAACTCACATCAGGCTGTCACCATCTTAAAGAATGAGATGAGGGTGTTCAGAAGAAGGCTTTTAGATGTCGGTATAGACACCACGAGTTCATGGTCAATCTGTTCAGCGTGACCAATGCTCCAACATTGTTCATGGGACTCATTATCATTATCTTCTATCCATACCTTGATTGCTTTGTAGTAGTCTTCATCAACAACATTCTAAACTACATGGCTACTGAGGAGGAGAATTATTATCATTTGAAGATAGTTATAGACACACTCTAAGAGCACCAGCTTTATAGTAAGCTCTCGAAGTGCTAGTTCTCAATCCAAGAGGTTCAATTTCTAGGACATGTCATCTTAGAGGTTGGAGTTGTGTTGGACCTAGTGAATATTGAGGCAGTAATTTCTTCAAATACACTCAGCGGTGTGATGGATGTATGGAGTTTCCTGGGTTTGGCCAGATACTATCGAAGATTTATACTAGATTTCTCTATATTTTCATAACCTTCATCAGCGTTGATGAAGAAGGGGCAACCCTTCATGTGGTCGGAGAGATGTCCCCAGAGTTTTCAGGCGCTGAGGCAGAGACTGAATAGTGCCCCCATCTTTAGGCTTCTGGAGGAGGGTGTTTGGTTCGTAGTCTACTACGATGCAATAGGGAAAGGGCTCAGATGTGTCCTGATGTAGGTGCGAGTAGTTATCACATATGTTTCTCGATAGCTAAGACAACATGAGCAGAACTACGCTACCCATGACCTGGAGTTAGTAGCAATGTTCTTCACCTTGAAGATATGGTGGCATTACTTGATGGATGAATGTTTTACAGTCTACTCAGACCACAAGAGTCTCAGGTATATCTTCTCTCAGAAGGACCTGAACCTAAGACAATGATGTTGGCTCGAGTTCCTTCCGGACTATGACTTTGAGATAGTCTATACTCCTGGGAAGGGGAATGTTGTAGCAGATGCACTCAATAGGAGATATGGTATACAACTACTAGGTGAGGTAACAGAGAAGTTGGCCGCTTTACAGATATCCTTTGTGGAACGAGATGGATAAGAATTTCTTTAGTCTCTAAAAGTCACTCCCCCACTTCTTCAGCGAGTCAGGGAGGCACAGTGTGGGGACACTGACTCTGAGGCTCGACGTGTTCAGATATCCTCAAGGTAGGAACCTGATGAATTTTCTAAAGGTTGAGAGCACGTTATCCTTTTCAAAGGATGTACCATGGTACCAGTGTCACTTCAGGAGGATGTTTTGTGGGAGTTCCACACATTCCCTCTAGTGTTACATCCAAGAGTGGTGAAGATGTACAGGGATCTTCGACGATAGCACCGGTGGCCGAGAATGAAGAAAGAAGTACCAGATTTTGTCTCTCGGTGCCTCACTTGTCAACATGTGAAGGTGGAGCATCAAGTACCAACAGGATTAGTTCAGCCTTTAGGGGTCCCAAAGTGGAAGTGGTATGGGATATCCATGGGCTTTGTGATAATAATTCTACATACATTCAGGGGTCATGATTCTATTTGGGTGATCGTTGACTGAATCACCATGTCTCTCCACTTCCTACCTATCAGAGAGCAGGGTTTAGTAGAGAGATAAGGATGGCGCTGTGTACAGGAGATTGTGCATCTACATGAAGTACCCTCAGCGATTGTCTCCGATAGTGATGAACTTTTCACTTCTTGTCTATGGAAGGGGTTGTAAGAGGCTTTCGGATGTAGCTTTGTTTGAGCACCGCCTTCCAACCTCAGCCGGATGGCCAGACTAAGCGGACCATTCAGACCCTTGAGGACATGCAGCGGGCTTGCGTCCTTGACTTTAGTCACAGCTGGGAGGATCATTTTCCCTAGGTGGAGTTTTAATACAACAAAAGATATCATTCCACCATTGGGATGTCACTTTTCAAGGCGTTGTACGACTGGCCATGTAGATTTCCTTTGTGCTAGATTGACCTAGGGGAGTCAGCACTCATGGGACCAGATATGGTATGGGCTACCACAGAGAAGCTGCAAATCATCTAGGAGTGGATGAAGATAGTACAGAGCAGGCATAAGTCTTATGCTTACCGGAGATAGAGACCTCTAGTGTTTGAGGATGGTGACCACATCTTTCTACGAGTCTCGCCCCGATGAGGTTTGTGGAGATTTGGCCAAGGTGACAAGTTATCTCTAAGGTTAATCAGACCTTTTCATGTCCTTAGAAGAGTTGGTGAGGGGGATTACCACTTATCTCTTCCACCCCAGATTCCCCAGGTGCATGGCGTCTTCCACATATCCTAGTTGAGGAGATACGTTCATGACCCTTCACACATCATTGACTGGGGTGAGGTAGATATTGATGATGGGGCGATGTTTATGGAGGTTCTAGTGGAGATCGAGGATCGACAGGAGATATTCCTATGTGGGTGATGGATACCTTTGGTGCATGTACATTGGCAGCACGAGAACCTCTAGGAGAGTACATGGGAGTGGTAGGATCAGATTCGTTATTACTACACCCACTTGTTTTCCTAGTTTCTGTGTTGTGGCTATCGAGGATGCAAAACCTTGAGGCAGGGAGAACGTAATGTCTCAGAAATTCCATGTAATTTTTTTAATTATATGGGAATTTTATGAGTCCAAGAAATTTGACAGCGGATGATTCTGATGCCTGGAGTTCCTGGAATGAAATTCTGAACTTTTTTTAAGTACGTTCAGTAAACATGCGTGTGGGTTTTTATAACATTTGAACCGGTGCTCGGAATTGAAATCTGAGGACACCGTTGAACTCGCAACGCCGATATTCGCTTAAAGATACCTTCACCTCGACCGCAGTAGGTTGAGGGTGGAAGATAGTTTTTAACCTTTTTGGGGAAGAAGAAAAATAAAACAATTAACATTTTATTTTTCTTTTGAAACCTCTGTTTTGAAATTATGGAGGTGGGGACCACCCGAGCTAGAAAACCCCGAATTTAAATTATTGGTGTTGGGTACCACCCAAACCCCTCTTAATGGGAAAAACTTCTTAGCTTTCTAATTAATAAATTGAGCTAACTACAATTAATTAAACGTGTCAACTTTAATTAATTGTTAGACTTATTTTTAATAATTTGGCTCTTCATTTTTGTTGGGTTGGAGGATTTCATTAGCAAAGGATCTTGGGAGAATTGTGGAGAAACTTTCTCTCCAAGAGATAACTTTTACTCTCCAATGAAGAATGAGGAACTAACACCGAGTCCAGATCGGAAGCGCTTTGCGGAAGCAACAAAAACCGACGTTATTCAACAACTTCATCTTCTACCTCTCGACTCCTCTAATGAAAAACAAATTAGGGTTTGTTATTTTGAATACCCCTTAAATGTTATTGATGTTCTTCATGATTCAAGAACAAATAATACACTTTTTATCATTCTAACGCAAAGGGTTCGGGCCAAACAAACACGACCCGAACTCTCCACAACCTTTGTGGATTGTGGTGGTTTTAAACAAATGGTGACGTCCTGAGACGAGTTCTGAAGTCTACGTAATGAATAACAGGCCACCAAGTCACACCCTGTGACCTGAGAAACATTGTTAGTGACCTGTGCCGATGACCGGAACCGGTGGGGCTCGAGAGCAGTGGTTGGCACTCCGGCTGGCCACGAAGATGGCGGCGGGCCAATCGCACCACCAGAGAAGGGTCGCGGCCCATAGGCCAGGGCGGAGTGAGGGTGGTGGCCAAAGCATGGTCATCCACATGATGGAATTGGCGGTGTGCGTACGCACCGCCTGACATGCAGGGGTCGTGGTGCGAGGCCGCGACATCGATGGAGGGGTGGCTAACTCGCTGCCGGTCGCCGGTGATGGCATGGCATGTGACCGCGCATGGTGGTGGAGGGTTGGTCGTCCGACCAGCTGCGAGCCGAGTGGACCGCGCAAGGGGCCGCCATCGTGGGTCGGGCGGGGTCAACCCAAACCGGGTAGGGTCGGCCCAGGCCAGGTCGGACTGGACCCGAACCGGTTTCAACCCTTTTCGCTCTTTTTTTGCCATATCTTGAGCTATGAGAATCTGTTTGAGGAACTGTCTGCAATTCCAGAAACCTTGGATCAATATAACCCTTTTATTATACTCCACTTGAGTTTTGGATAAAGTTAGGGTATAGCCAGGTTGGATCGAACACAAATCTAACAAGGCCCTTGGGACTAAAAGGACAATAACTTACAGATGGAGCGTCCGATTGATGCACCGTCTATTGTGTTGATACCCCTATTGTGTGGAATTCCCTTAGGATACTTCTTCTTGGGACTTCATGGAATTTGGTGTATCGACCTATGTCTTGAGAATTGGATCCTCTCGGAATCATGTGAGCTTAATGCGAGAACCTTATAGGTGGATGTAACATGAGAAATGGATCTTATGTGGGTATGTGCTTTGGGATCCTACGTGGGTTTATGTTCTTGTATCACTAATAGAAAAACACCCTATACCAAGGGTTTGGTACTGTTGGTATAGGTCTCCAAACCATCGGTACAACCTATACCAACGGTTTGGAGGACCATTGTCTTGTTAGGCGTGGGAATAAGTTTATTCCAACAGTTCTGAAAAAACCATTGGTATATTCCTATACCAATGGTTTGACAAACTATTGGCATAGGTCATATGAAAAACTTATACCAACGGTTTCATAAAATAGTTGGTATAAGTAATTCAAAAAAATAAACCTCTCTTGGTTTTGATCCCAGAAACTCCCGTTGATAATTCAACAACCTAACCACTACCCTAACATGACTTTTGTGAATATAATTTCATAAATATATTTATATTTATATTTGTATTTGTATTTATTTTAAATTTTGATTTGTTTAATTTTATCTAATGAATGATTCCATAAAATAATGTTTGTACCTTTACCAACGGTTCTCAAAACCATTGGTATAGACCTATACCAAGGGTTTTGAGAACCGTTGGTATATGTGCTTTGATTTTTTATCTTTACCAATGGTTTTGGCCAAACCGTCGATATAGGTCCACCCTATACCAACAGTTTGGAAACATCCCTTGGTATAAGGTCACTATATTTGACCTATACCAACGGTTTTGGCCAAAACCGTTGGTATAGGTCCATAGAAGTGGCTTATACCAACATTTTTGGCCAAACCATGGGTATAGGTCTAAATCAGTGACCTATAGAAACGGTTTTGACAAAACTGTTGGTATAGGTCCATATAAGTGACCTTTACAAACATTTTTGGCCAAAGCATTGGTATTGGTCCAAATTAGTAACCTTTACCAACGGTTTGGACAAAACCATTGGTATTGGTCCTATTTCTACTAGTGTATCCCACTTGGATCCGCTCTTGGAATCCACATGGGACTACTTTAGGATCCTACGCGGGTCTTTTGTATTAGGATCATACGTGGGTCTAAGGATTTAGGATCCTTTGTGGGTCTGATGATGTTGGATCTTACGTGGTTCTGCCTCTTAAGAAAGTACGATGATTTATTTGTTACATATAATCATCTTTACTTCCATAAATAAGTTATACCTAATGTGAGCTAAGTCTTTACTTTTGTGGTAATCTTCAGTGTGGCATTCCTTTGTGGTACTTACCATAATGGTGATATCTTTGTGATATTCTTCATTGTGGCATACCTTTGTGGTACTTACCTTAATGGTGGTTCCCTTCATGGTATTCTTTCCTTTGTGGAATAGTTTTACTTTGGCTAAGGATTGGGGCCTTGTGTTTCCTCCTGAATGAGATGGGTATACTTGATAACTTAGGTCTATGTATGGGCATATACCTAAGTAGGGTTGTCAGTTGTTTTCATGATTTGTGGTTTATCCATTGTGGATTTTTTGAGACCTTTGAGGGTCTCGAGGTCCCTACATAGTATTGTTATACTCACCCCTACATAGGTTACACCCGCACCTTGTTGTGTTTGGTGAAGACGACGAATAGTGCTGACTGAGGACGAGGGTACCAGGACAAAAGGCAGCTTGGAGGTGGACCTGAGATGAGGCATACCATAGAGACAATCGTTCGATAGCTGTATCTACCCTTTTGTTAGGTTCATTGGTGGTAGTTCACAGGATTTGTTTGAGTTTAATTGTACTTTTCAGTTTTCTTGTACTTTCCAGTTGGTATTGTATTCTGGCCCCTTTTTCTTGCTGTACACACCCTGTTTACTATACAGTTACTTGTGTTCGTATCTTGTTGTGTTCTTGGTGGTGTGTGTTTATAGGTTATAAATGCAATGCCTTCCCAGTTTTAAGGGAATATGCCTTTTTTGGTTAGTCACCATCCCCTGGCCTATGGAAGGTGGGCTTAGGGTAGTCACAGCATGAGCCCCAGGGGAAGGGTCATGAAAGAACCTATCAGGACTAATGGATGATTAAAAGATGATTTAGTTTTAATATCATAATACAAGAAACAAAATGATATTATTTAGTTTTTATCAGTATGATATATAATAATTTTATATACTTTTAAATATAATATAATTTATATATTGTTATTTCTTATAAATATGAGATTATTTTCCTCTTAGAATGCTTAATTTAAACAATTGAATTAATGATAATAGTTTATTGATCACATCATTAAAAGTTTCTACAATTTTTCATAATGGAACCTTAATTATATCATAATCATCATATTTATCCTTTAATAATATCATCACGACATGTGATGTATGGAAGTGGTGAAAATAAAAATTATAACCAATCATTCCATACAGGCTGTAGTCCACATATATGCCTGATTTATGTTTTCATTTTCCATTGAAATAGAAAGGTACTATTTTGTTTTATGTTTTTTATAATAATAGAAATTATGTAAATATCATAATTTTTAACTAAATTACTTATATATACCATCCTTCTAAAGTGGTTAAGGAAAATGAAACATGTTTCATAGAAGAGGTGGTTTTCCACACAATGCATGAATTACAGTTTCATTTTTCTTAATAGAAATGGAAAAAGATGATTGGAGATAATTAAAATAGAATAATAAAATAAAGTAAATAACCAAAATTTACTTCATTAAATATGTATTTGAAAATTATACTCGGAAAAAATTGAAAATAATGAATTTATGTAAAAAATATTACTCATGCGGTGAACTATGTAAGTTCCTTTGAATATACCATGGAAATGGATTACATAGGCTAATTTGTATTGACTAGAAGATAAAGGGAGTGAAATATTATTCTAGGTAATGGAAAAAGGGTCTGGTTATAGGATGAAAAAATATATTTTTTAGTGCCTCAATGGGGTGGTGATAATCCCCTTTCATTATGGTTAAAACGATATTTTTTTAAACATTTCAATGTAATATTAGGGGGACAATTTAAAAATGACATGTGGATCCAAAATTAATAAAAAAAGGAATATAATTATTATATATTTTAAATAATGTCTAAAAATTTACCACATAAAATACAATAATAAATAGTATTTTCAAAAAATATATAGAAAATAAAAAATTAAAATAAACACATAACTTTATAGTTTGCACAAACCATGTTCTACTTAAATAAAAATAATATGTTATGTTGTGAAAATGAAAATATAAATACTATAAAAAATATACTTAAAATACTAATGAAATTTAAAACATAGACTATCCATATTTAATATATGTAACACCCTGTGATTTTAAATTATATATTTTTATTTAAAACAGAGTGTTTTCAATTGTTTTCTTCACACACAACATCAAACCAAAACAATCCATAAAATTTCACATAACTTTTAAAATGTAGCCATAGATTTGGAGGGTAAAAATACTGATAACCAAATTATGAAATATATGTGGAAATAAAAATTATTTCATTATTAATACTAAGGATTTTATAAAAATTCAATTAGTGTAGATAAATATCTAATAAAACTAATTTATACTTTCAAATGATACCTTTATAAAATATGATTTTATATGACTTATTTTTACAAAAGTAAATGTATAATGGTGAAAATATATTATTGATAATAATAATATATTCAAACTAATTAGTAACTAATAAGTAATAAAAGTAATAATAATTAATATTTTAATTTTTTTTTTGAATATAATTTTAATTATATTTTTATGTTTTTATTTAAAAGAAAAATTGATAAATTGTATAATCTTAATTTTAAAAAATTAAATTCATTTTTAGACATATAATAACAATATTATCTAAATATTAATTTTTAGGATTTTGATAAATAACAGAATTTCTAATTGAATAGTGAAGATTCAGTTTCTACCAAAACTGTAACATTATAATTATTTATGAAATACCTAGAAGTGTATAAAATCTTAAAAATGATAAAATATGTGTTTAATGTGTTAAAATAAAAATTTTAAAAATAATATGTGTAATTTATAAAAACAATGATTAAAATTTTATTGACATATGTTTTATTTTTCCCAAAAAACATTTTTTGGTCTTTTTTAATTTAAATATTTTTAGTAAAATTTAGTTTTTGATTGATTTGAAAGCCAAATAAGTTTTTTTATATAACAAACCAATTTCTATCATTAAAATCAAATACATTGAAAATTATATCATATATATAAATTTTAATCTTAAAAATACACTTTTTTTGAAAAAAAATATGTTTTTTTGCATTACTTGTAATAATAGTAAAATTGAGATTTCTTATAAATATAAATTTTCACTTTTAAAAAAGATTTATATTTTTAATCAGTAGCTCCTAATTATTTAATAAGTTAAATTTTCTTTTTTTGAATTAAAATTATATTACTTAGGTAAAAATTAGCTACTAGTGTAATTCCAAAAATGGTAAAAGATAAAATTATAAAAGAAAAAGACTTAAAATCATGCTTAAAATATGTGTGAAAATGAATTATTGAGGACTGATTGACCTTATTCATCCTAAAATACATTATTTTCAATTTTTGAAGTGGTTTAATATGTTTAACACGTTCTACCTTTATATTACGTTTTTATGAATATTAATATTCCATTCTCGCCACTTATAAAAGGGCCTCTCACCACCCCTTTAAGAACCACAAAAAAAATTATGTTTACACTTGACAAAACTCAATTTTTAAATAACTTATAATCCCAATTTTTTCATTGATATTTTAGTCTCATGATGTTAGACTAAGACCTCTATTTAAAAGGAGTCCGCTAAGGGAATTCTCAAGTCCTCAATGTCCGTAAATTTTTCCTAAAATTTATTTCTTTTTGTTATTATAATACCAAAACTAATTTCACAGTTCATATATAATGAAATAATTAATTTTTTAAGATAAATTTTATTATTCTATGGTAAAAAATATTAACCACCTTCCCCTTTCCTATTAAGAAAAATGAAACAATCATTTATGCAATGGGTAGACTTTCTCCTCAATGAAGCGAAAACATCTATTTTTCACACATACACTCTTTATTTATTATAAATGTTAAATTAAAAAATAAAGAATAAATATAATTATAGTTATTATAATTAATATAAAAATGATCAACCACATTAATTTCTTCTCATTCATTAGAAAATGATAATATTAATCAGGTGTTGTGCGGACTACCAACTACATGAAATAACATATCTCATTTTTAATCTAGATTCTTCATTTTTATTAAGATATAATAAAATATGATTCAATGCCATAAAATTAACTAAATAATTTTATAATTCCTATATAAGAATTACATTATTCCAAAAAAAAACACTTTTATAATCATAATCATCCATTAATTTTGGTATGTTCATGTTTTGGTTGATCTAACCACCTACATAGACAATGATATAAAATAAAATAATGGATTACTAAGTGTAATTAATTAATCATAATATATCATACAAATAATTTAAAATAATAACACAATGTTTGGTAGCATACACAACACATAACACCAAGTCTAAATAAACCCCAATATACTATTAAAATATTATTATTTATTTTATCAATAATAAAGTAGCCAATGAATTGGCGGGTATGAATAGTATTAACCAAAATATGGTATATTTATATAGAGTTATTAATAAAAAAATTAATTTTTTAATTCTTATAAACGGACAACTTAATTTTTAGTAAAGTTATTTTATTCTTCACAAATAAGTTTCCTTCATAAAGGATTTTTATTATTATTTAAGAGAAAATATTATAATTAATTTATATAAATTATATAAATTGTATTTTATAAAAATAATTTAATTTTTTAAATCATCATATCAATTTTTTTGTGGTGAAATGTTCATATTTTTCTAAAAAGATTCATTTTATTGTGAATAGTGAAAAATACCTATTTTATTAAAAAAAATATTTTATTTCAACCATTTGCAAAGATACTTTTTATTTTAAATTTATTTAAATGTAGAATTAGTTTTTTTTTATTAATAATCCAATTAAGTTTATTAAAGTCAACTATATTTATAAATTGTTCATAAAAAAAATTTACACATAATAGGCATTTTTCTTGAAAAACTATTTTGTATGCACACAACATTTTTCTCTCTCTTAATAAATTAAATTTATCAATATTGGTGAATAATTGTAACGATATTTATATATTAAATATTCAATTAAAAATTATAATATTCATATATTATTTCTACTCTTCATGTGATATGAATAAATTTAATTTATGATTAGAAACCACATTTTTTCTAGAAATGTGATATTTACTTTCCTAGAATACTTATACTAAAATTAATTCTACCACTTAATGGTACTAGATTCCATAAAATTTAATTTTTTTTAATTAGAAGGTTAAAATTTCTAAAAAAAGACCCTTTTATTTTGGGCCAATGTGATTAGTAATCGTGCTAAAATATATCAACATGGTAAAGGTTAAATTCAATCAATATAAGTTAAAAATAAGTGATTGTGCCATATTTGTTTATGTTAGATATTATGGATGGATAAAATTATACTATTTTTACCTTAACCTAAAAATGGGATTGTTTAACGGATAATTTTCTTTGGAAATGACCCTTATAGTTTTTAAGTCAATGAACTTACAAAATATCAATCTCTAAGTTTTAAAGAACTATAATGTGGAAAAAGAGACATAATAAAGATATGATTAAAAATAAATTTAATTTTTTAGAAGAATAATTTTATTTTAATGATATGAATTTATTAATAATTTTTAGAAATTATATAAATACCCTAAATTTTTTTAGAACACTAACATTGTAATGATATAATTAACAAAAAATAAAACAAAATAATTAATTTTAAAAATATTAAAATTCATATTATTTTAATTATTTAACGTGTCACATGAATTTTATAAATCAATTTTTCATTTTATGGTAGTTTTAAATTGTTATATTAAAATTAATTTTTTTTCTTGATGTCTTTAATGTCAAATTAAATAAATTGATTCAAAATTTACATTAATGATAATTTATCAAAATAATATTTTATTAAATTATTTAAAATTCATAAAAATATTATCATCATAAATTTTAATGTAACATTGTTGAAAAAATAATTCACTTTCCATTTAGGAGTAAATTTTCCATTTATAATAAAATTATTAAACATTTTCAATTAAAATAGTAGTGATTGTGGTTAAGGTCAAATATAATTAACTAAGGAGTTGATCAAAATAGCAAGGATTAAAATGATATAAAAATTGTCCAAATTTTGTGGGTATATTTTATTTCAACCATATAATCTTTTTTATATTAATTAACTATTATTGGGAAGAATTTGGATGTCGAATAGTCTTCTAATATATTATTTCTTTATGAAATTCCAAAAGTACCCCTCACCTCAATTGTAAAAGGAAACCCATTCCAACACATCTTTACACCACATTGAGTAGTATATCTATACTATACCCTATAATGTACTCATATAAATATACCGATATTTTTTTTTGAGTTTTATTTCTCCTCAAAAGACCTACCATAGGTCCTAAAAGGAGAGAACGAGATTACTTATACTGAAGAAGAGGTAATCATCTTTACTGAGTCCTTCAAGTTTATTTATCTTTATAAATATTATTAAAGAATTGTAACCATCATAAAATGATAATTAATGTATCGTAAATATACATATTTTTTATTATGATTATTGTAAAACCATATTATATCTATTTTATATCTTAAAAAAATGAAAACATTGTCTCGTGTGTAACTGTGGCTTACCATCTCCATGTATCAGTGTAATTTATTTTTCATAACCAATTTACATGGATAGTTGTAAATATTGAACTTATGAGTTTATATAATATTAATTACATAACTATGATTCCGAAACAATTTTATCACATATACCTTCTTACATTCCAATCCATTGGAAAATGATAACGTCGATCGTGTGTATAAGTGGACTACAAACTCCACAAAGAAATGTGAACCATTTTTCATTTTAATATTACATGAATGGAAATAAGGACAGATTTAATTAATATATATTATATAAATTATGAATTGATTATTTTTTGTAGATTAATTATTATTTACCTTTCTCTCGTTCCATTCGTTGAAAAGTGAAAATAGCATTCATACTTTTGTACGGTCTACCATATCTATAAAAAATGTAATTCATTTTTATACCTCTATATTTTAAAGATGAATATATATATATATACATATATACTAAATATATATGGTATTTATACTACTAATAACATTCTGGAGATGATTTAACCACAATTAATGTACAATTACATGAACTAAGAAATCAAAACATTCTTGAATTAAAAAAATTAACACCTGATTCAATGATAATAATAAAAAATGTGTAAGAAATGTTAAAAAAATGTTATAAATAGATTACATATGATATAATAAATGTGAATATAGTTCTATTATGTAAATATAATAAATTAAAATTTATTATACTGGATGTTAGAGAACTTACGAGGCAAGTCAAACTTTAGGTAATAGATTTCATCTTAATTTCCACTCCCTTGAGACATATTTGGTATTATGAAACTGTATATTTCTTTTGAGGGGTATATATTATAATTTTGAGTTACATAATGTGAATATATATTTATTCATTATGATTAATGATTATTTTCATTTTATTATCTTAAATAGTTTTCATATTTTAGTCCATGTTCTGCACTCTTTAGAACTTGAATCATGTAATGAAATGTTTAAAATAAAAACCGATATTTTCTATATTTTGATCAGATAAAATTTTATTCCATATCCATATATTGTATAATATTCTTTAAAAAATATTTTTACACTTCAAAAATTAATTATCAAAATACATTTTTACCCATCTTTGAATTTTTACTAAAATATTAGGGGGGAATCTTTTTCTATTTTTTCAAATGAGGTACTTTTTGAATTTTCTTTAAAAGGTATGGAAGTAATGTTGTTTACTTGAATTAAATGAATTTATTTTACCACCCTCATGACTAATATTTTCATGGGATATTCCAGAATACATTTACTTTATAATGTTTTACTTTATAATTATGTATTTTTTAAAATTAGTTATTTCAAAAAATAGAAAGGTTATTGTCATTAAGAATGTTTTAATGATATTTTATTGGAATTTTCTTTCATAAATTACAAAAAACCATTATTTTACTTATTTACCAATGATTATATGTTATAATTATACCATTCTTTAAAATATTTAGTCACTGGTGTTCATTTTATAGTACATTTTTCTTAAATATCCATATTTTTTTATCTATTATATGGAAATTTCCTAAACTGTATACCATTTATACATTAGGCATTATACATTGAAAGTATTTGAATGAATTTGGAATTTTGGATAAATTATTATTATTTAACCAACATAGAGATTTTTTATATGGCATATTTTTCATAAATTAAATAGAACATTCAATATATGATAAATGAATTCGACATAAAATCATGGGTGGGCCTTAGAATTACTTATCCCCTCTATGGATTGATAGGTCACATGAGAAAAATTAGTAAGATAACATTAAATGGGTTTTTTTTATTCCTATTACTAGTTTTAAACTATTTTTCCATAAGGAAATGATGGTGTAGTTACTATTATGTTTGATATCATGCAATCCAATATTAATAATTTCCTTTATTTAGAATTAAGTTATTATTATCAATAATGAAATTAATGCCTTTATATTATACATGGATTCATTTTATGCACAAGTAATTGATTAAATGAAATGTATTTTTAGTTATTTACCTTGGTATATTGATTGTTACTTATTGATTCAAGTTATCTTACACTATCTATAATACTTACTGAGCATCTGATATCACATTTTTAAATGGTTTTGTTTCCCAAGTATATAAAGAGAGATGTTATTAATAATATCAAGGATAAAATAATTTTTTAGGATATGTGTTTTATATTTGCAATTTAATATTAGAATCATGTATGTATCTAGTTCTCCGAAACTATTAAACTAATTAATCCCTTAGGTTTAGAATACTTACATCAATACCAATGTAATAAAGTAGACGCTGACAATGAGTTACTGGAGTTGGGGTCGTTACAGTTGGCATTTGAGAATGTTTATTAGAAGCATTGGGAACTAGATTTAAGAAAACATTGACTAGGAAACAAAAGCCTTCAACTAAATTAGAGTATAAATCTAAGTATATAATAACATCTTAAGCATTGTTAGGGTATAGATTATGTTTTGTTCCACTATGATTATTTTTTCTCATACTATGATTTTTTGGTTTTAGTTAATAGATGGAACCAAAAGTATATTTGTTTACAATGAACGTGTTGGATAATATGGATAATTTTAGATATTTTGAATATGACTAACCAATTATCATTATATATGATTAACAACCTGCACCTTAAGAAACTGTCAGTGTCACATAAGAATAGAATGAGAGAGTTTATTGAGAACTTGTGTCCTGGAGAACATGGACAAATAAATCAAAAATTTCCCTTATTGTATAAGTATGGAAATATGAATCTTTGAAAATTTATCAAAGGAATTGGAAATTTTTTTATTTTTGTATAATAAGGGCATAAATAAAATAATTAATAAGGAATAACAAATGGTACAGAGGAAGAGAATAAATTAGATTCCACATCAACATTTGTAGTTCAATGTCTTATGCATTGGGAATACATAAATTTTATGATTCGATGTCCTAATCCAAGAGTTAACCTTTAGGCTTAAGAAAGACCTATACTATGGAAATATTTAATGTGTGTGGATTGAATTTTTTTTATATTGGTACTTGATAATTATGTTTTATATTTATTATAATATTTTTGATATAATAATCATGAAACAACTATGGATTTTTCTTCATTATTTTTTCATTAAGGATTTAAAAAAATATGCTATCAATAAACAAGGATGATATGATTTTATTTTTGGAAAAAACGTGATTTAAAGTCTGATAACACTTAATATGTGTTTGATTCTAGTAAAAAGGTAATGTTTCTTAAGACAATAAGCCTATGCAAGATCCTAATTTTATAGGTATATACAGGCCTCTTGAAATTTTATATTATAGGTGTTTAATGTGATTAAAGATATTTTGGGAATCCTTTATGGGAATAAAACCCTATGGTTTAGAATATTATTTTACTAAAAATGTTATTTGGGGGATAATGATTTTATATTTTGTGGACATATGTTTAAAGTTATTGATACCCATTAAGGTTAATATGATTTTGAAGATCAGTTATATGTAAATTAGGGGGATAAAAGAGTTAGTAAATTTTGGGAATATACCTTATAAAAAATATACAAGTAAAAAAATTGTTATGATGTGTAATGTTAATTTTGAGGATATTCATCATATTATTGGTAATTTTATAGTTTTTGAAAAAATGACAACAAACATAATGGGTTCCAACCCATCACAAATGGAAATTCCACTTATAATGATCCCATATCCCAAGGGTGAGAAGGGTGTGATGCCTACCACTAGCCTATGTGATGTACTGTTTAGTGTAAGTTTTTTTTCTTAAATGATTTGACAGATAAATAATATGTTGATTTTGGAAATCCTAATATAGGAAATTTTTTTTTGACATTTATAGTATTTTGAAGTGATTAATGACATACCTAGATACCATTCATTGGTTTTAAATATATTTAACATTTAGGTTAAACATAAAGTATTCTTTGGGAAGAAAGTAATTACATTTTTGGAAGTTAATACTGAAGGGTAAGAGATAATCATTGAGGTTAAAGTATGATTTATCATATTGAATAACATATGCTAACCATTTTTTAATTGAAAAATACTTATAGGCAAAAGGAATGACTTATAAATCTTTTATTCATTAAAATTTCATTAGGAATGAAAAAATCATGTCGAATATCCATTTCCTATCGTAAGAGATGAAGTGGAAATAGATTGAATTAGAACTAAAGGATGTTGTTACACTTATAAAATAGAAAGTATCATGTAAGTATATTTTCTTGACTACTTTATCCAGATAGTAAAATAATCCCTCAACATTAGATAAATGAATTTTACATAAAAACATTATCCATATACTTTTCTTGTAGGAAAATTAATGTCTGTTTAACCCTTTATGGATTTATGGTTTTTTATGGTTAAATTTTTCATAACCATATTCTGTATCATTTTGTATTATTACTTGTATGATAGTTTTCTATTCCTTTTAGAAATGTTTACTTCCCATTGATGATATCATATTTGGAATCCTAGTTTTTGGGACCTTCATACTTTCCTTTCTCTATTTTGATGAGGATTCTCTACTAACATTTTTGTATGATGTGGGTAATCAAATTTTAATCATTTTATTACCATGTTCTGGTAAAAATTCTGAGGATTAGATTTATTTATGGGGGGGGATAATGTTACACCCTAATAATTTGAAAAAAAAGAACACTATGTTCGACAACACACACAACATGCATCAATAAGTCTAAAAAACACAAATATACTATTGAAATATTATTATTTAACATAATAACTTTATCCTAACCATTAAATTGGTGGGTATGAATCGTATTAACAAAATTATGGTATATATATAGATTACCTACTCAATAAATATGAATTTTTTAATGATCATTAAATCAGTACTCAATTCCTATTAAAGATATTTTATGCCTCAAAAATTAGTTTTCTTAAAATTAGTTTTTTATTAACATTTTGAGAAAATATTATAATTTATTATTGTAAATTATATTAATTTTAATTTATAAAAATAATATCATTTTTTGAATCATCGTATCAATTTTTTAGGATGAAATTTTCATATTTTTCGGAAAGCATTACTTTTCCATTGTATAGTGAAAAATAAAGATTTTTATTGTGAATCATAATTTTATTTCAACCATTTGAAAAGATTCATTTTACATTAAAATATTTTAAAAGCAATATTAGTTCTATTATATTATTAATAATGTTTGTTGTAATAATTTATGTGTTTAAATTTGGTATAAAAATAAGTATATACATAAAAAAAATATTTCTAAAAAAATATTTTTATTCATGAAACACGCTTCACGTGGGGAATATAAAAAAAATTATCATTATATATATATAATATAATATTAAATTAATGTTTTATCAAAAGTATTAGTTCATAAAAAATATTGTCACATTAGTTTGATTTTTGAAAATTTAGTTATGATTTGTTAGAGAAATTGAATGAAAATAGTAATTTAAATTGATTGTTTTTAAAAACATTAAAAAAAGATATAAATCAGTGTGGGGTGAGCTAAACTAAGTTCTATGATATCGTAGTTTCCAATTGTTAGCAATTATACTTCTGCTGGCTGGTTAGAGAGAGATTCCTCGATTGATTTGTCTCTTCCCATTGGTAAAATAGTAATGGTAATGGAATCCCAAATCATGTCTCAATTAGTCTACCCTTATTCCCATGTGTGTAGTGTAATAACACATTCTTTTGATAAGTTATGAAATTACCAATTGGGAATTTTTGTTCCATAATTAAAAACAATACCTTTCAAAATTCATCACAGGTGATGGTGATCGATGAACACTCACCCCCAACCCAAAATTTTTATATAGAATATAAGCAGGGAGTGGTGGAGGGGGACATGAATTATTGGAAAAAAATTGAAATAATATAAATCTAACCCTGGTGAAGGTTATTTATTAATTTAAAACGTATTGAATAATTGAAACTAGTTGCAATATGAAAGATAAATTTTTTATTCCATTAAACATATAAATTAAAACATAATATTTAGCTAAGCCTCCTCCTTTATTGATCACTCCAAGGAAGTACCTATTTATGGATAAGTAATTCAATCTGAATTAAGAGAGGGGATATATCATAGAAATAAGAAAAGAAGAAAAATAATAGAAAAGAAGGTAAATAAATTTGTAGCAGGACGTCATCCAGAGCTTCTCTCACCGATTGATCCTCATTCCATCCCCAAAGGCCCATTATTTATAAAGATAAAGAGCCTTTGGGTCATAATAATGGTCTATTAATTGGTCTTCCAAAAGAGTCCACATGACATTAATGAGTGGAGGACTCATAAAATGTTATATAAAATTTCTTTTCCCATACATGTATGAGAGTTTCACATCATTTACTTGTTTTAAGATGTGTACAGTGTAAGAATGGCCTACTAATTTCTAAATGATTAGACATTGTGTATAATAGAATTTTTTTTATTTAATGTGCGGCTTCATCATTTTCATGGATTGTTTTCTCACTTTGTAATTAATCATGTTACAAATCATGAATAAATTAAACAATATGTAGTGTTGTTTTCAAGAAGGATTCTCTCAGTTCAGTCTAGTTCTTTACTTATAATCTTTGAGTTCAGTCCTTGACTATATTTCATCTTTAATATATCTTCAAATGTCGGGTGTTGCAATGAGCCACTTTGCGTCAAGGAATAAAGTAATTTCAGCTCAAAAAATTAATGTCTATTTTATTTATTTTGATCAAAACTATACATCCTACCATAAAACATTAAAAAATAATTATCAGCAATATTAATCATTTAATTTATAAAAAAATCCATTTTATAATAAAAAATACATGCACAAAATGGTTCTGTCAATGAATACAAATTTTTTTTATTTTAATATATTAATTTTATCACTGTCATTGAATGGTTTTAAAGAAATTTATTTATTATATATCCAATAAAAAAATTAACAATAATATAATATTTTAATTATTCAAGGGATTATAATAAATTCAGTTTATGCTTAAAACTACATTTCTCTAAAAAAAGTTATTTCCCTCATGTCTTTTGTGGTTATGTTAAAACTAATTTCTAACACTTATTGGTAGTGAATTTGATAAAAAGGATTACATATTTGGAATGAATATTTCACCATTTTTTAATTGTTCCCCCTTTATTTTTGATCTATATGAATTATATCCATTTTAAAATTTGTCACCTTATAAAAGGGTAAATTTGATAAATCAAGTTTAAAACTAATTGACAAGGCACTAAGTTTTATTCTAAATTTTTAATGAATTAAAATAAATCCACTATGATCAACTTATCCTAAAAATAAAATTTCTTAATGGAATCTTATCCCAGAAAATAATAGATAAATTTATAAATTAATTAAAGTTACAAAATATCAGTCTCTTCGTTTTAAATATCTATTATGTGGCCACACAAGGAAAAAATAAAGATATGGATGGAAATAAATTTCTATATTTAGATTAATTAAATTAATTTTATAATATAAATTTATTTATAATTTTTAGAAGTTATATAATTACCTTAAATTTTTGTGCAACACTAATGTTTTATTTATTTAATTAACAGTTAAATAAAATCAATGAATTAAAGGTATTAAAATTTATGTAATTTGAATGTGATAATGTATACCAAAAATTTTATAGTTCTATTTTAAATTTTAGTTTATTTATAAAGTGTTATATTCTAATTAATTATTTTTATTTATGTATTAAAAGTCTATATAAATGAATAGTGTCAAAATTACCCTTAATGATATTTTATCAAAATAATATATTTTAAATTATTTAAAATTAATTATAATATTATATTCGGTCAATTGAATGGAAAATGTTTTAAAAAAAACATAAATGGTCTATATATGAGTCAATTTAACATATATAATTACATTATTAACCTTTTTTTATTAAAATAGTGTTTACTGTTATTGCGGTAAAAAATAATTAACCAAGGGTTTAATAAAAAGGACCAGGATTAAAATGATTTAAAAACTTGTCTAAATTTAGTTTAATGTTGTAATTTAAACCCTATCCAATAGTCAATAGAATTTATGTTCATTTGGAATCATTTCGATCTATAATAGTCTTATTATATTTTAATTTTTTTTGAAATTCCAAAAGTGCCCATCACCTCAATTATGAAAGGGCACCCATTTCTTCAAAACATTACCCCACATTGAGAAATATAGCATGAAAAAACCCTTTCAATTTATTTTATAATAACCCTTATACAGGTTTTTTATGTTCTAGTAAACCCAAAAGACCTACCCTAGGACCCATAAGGAGAGATCTATAGGACTTCTACCAAAGAAGAGGTAATAGACATTACCAAGTTCTTCAACTTTATTTATTCTTCAACATTATCATATAGTGTTGTTTCCATCATAAAATAATAAATACAGTATCATAACTATATTTATACCTTTTTATGATTATGGAACAACCATATTCTATCCCTTTTCCACCCTATAATGAACTAAAATATCACCCTTGCGTACGTACGACTTACCATCTCAATTTAATGGTGTAAATAATTTTTCATCACCATAATAATTGAATTGTTATAAAGATGAAACTAAAGAGTATATATATGATATTTATGAAATAAATATTATTATTTAACTATATTATTAGAAACGCCTTATTACCTTCCAATCTATTGGAAAAAATATATTATCAATCGCGCATACGAATGGATTACCACCTCCGTGAAACAATACGATCTATTTTTTATTTATGTTTTATTCATGAATTAAATAAATCATTAAATATATGGGGATTGCATTAGACATGCAGTGAATAATGGGTCCAGAAATTATATATCCCTTGGTTCGTCGATGGGTATAATGAGAAAAATAAATAATATATAATTAAATGGGGTTTTTTGTATTTATATCGATAGTTTTAAACTGTCTTGGCACAAGGTCTTGATGGTATTGATACCATGATTTTTGAGATCATGGCTCCAATATTAAGAATTTAATTCATTTAAAATTAAATTATTATTTTAATTAATGATATTACTATATTTATATTATCAATGGATGCATTTTGTTATCAATTTATTTACTAAATAGAATGTATTTTCAATTATTTATATTTCCATATTGATTATGCATTATTTACTTAGGTTAGCTTCCGTTGTACGTGACCCTTACTAAGATTATGAGTATACACAATTAATTTTTTCTTTTACAAAGTATTTAAATAAATATATTATGAATAATATGGAATATGTAAGAATATTATTATGTTATGTACTTTATACTTCCATTGTAATATGGGAATCATGTGTGTTTCTAGTTCTACAATACTATGAAATTGATTGATCCCTTGGGATTATACTCCTTATATCTATGCCAATGTAATAAACAAGATGATGACTATGGTTACTCGATTTGGATTCATTACCCATAATATATGATTTAAATAATTAGATTAAAATTTATTTTTCAAAATGGTAACATTACCATTAAATCATTAATTAAGACACCACCGTTTGTTTGTTAAAAATAAAAAAAACATGCTAGTTTCAAATTTCATCTAAAATATCCTTAACAAAAACTACCATTGAATGAAATTATAAAATTATAATTAATTTTTAATCTATTATTACAAAACATTTTATGATATGTAAATATTCAAATTTGAGATAAGAATGAAAAACAACACCGCTATTACGAAACAAGTTCAATGTGATCAAGATTACTCACATGCAATATTGAAAATAGATAAGAACTAAATAACGTAAATATATAGAATAATTATAAATAAATTTTATTAATGGTTATTGATATGATTTTTTTGAAATAGTTTATTTAGATAGTTATGTTTTTGTACATGAGATTCAAGTGCTTTAGTGGATGTTAGGTATTAAGGTAAGGGCTTCCTTGTCTCATTTTTAAATCAATAAGATGTGTTTGATTTGAAATGATATGTTTTTTTATTTATTTTATACACTGAACATAATATATTTTATATCATGTATTATATTTTATTAATGTTATATTAATTTAAATTCAAATCCCTCTCTTTAACATGGATTTGATTAAAATTTTACCCAAACAACATGGGATTCACTTCCGATATTTTATTCCAATAAATATTGTTTGTGAAATATAATTGTTTAAGTTAATTATGATAATTTATATAATACCTCATAATTTTATTTGGATATTCATGGGTTTTTACATGTCCCTTAAAAATTTCGTTTTTCCTTTAATCAAATTTTAGCCGTTAGGTTTCTTGTAAGTGAAACTTACCTCATAATTTATTCTCGCTTGAGATCCTACCATTTTCTATTTTTGTATTCATTATTTTTTTTGAAAATTTCCTTATCTCTTCCCCAATAATTGATTAATATAATTTTTCAAATCTTAAAATTCATTTAATTCATTATGTAAATTTTTAATGTTTTCTATATGGTTTGTTTTTGATAATGTGTGAAAAGAATATCTTTTTAAAGTTTTCATTTAAATTTTTTTCCACTACACTTATAGTTTTATATGAATATTTTTATTTATAAATTACTTGATTATAAAATAAATTATTATTTTTTTATATTTATAGAATATTTCTTTTAAAAATATTTCAAAATATAAAAGGTATTTCTTTTTGTCAAATTTATTTTTCTAAAACACCAAAAAAAATATTTTCCATCTATAACATTACCCATAGAAAATATAATGCATGAGTGGGGATTTCATACAAATATTACCATCCACTTTATTTATCTAGATGGATTATGTAATGTTCTCTTTCATCTATGATATGATACATCAGTTCCTCTTTCTTTCCTAACCATCCACTATGAATAAGCATATATTTTTTCAATGAGTTATCTTTCTGAACACCATGTTTTTTACTCATTTGATTGAGTGGTGTTCAATAAATTCCATACATTGATTGATTGGAGAAATTATTAACCTAAATGTACACCCTTCATTTATATTGTGTAAATACCATATGCTTTGTTATATTGGTTTTAAGGTATTTACTTATAAATTGACAAAATATCTTTGCATACAAATTTAAATTGTATGGGTTTATCATGTATTGATTCCTAGTGGAATTAACAATGATTTCCTTATTTTAATCCTTTTGAAAAGGAACAGAAACCTATTTTTATTTCCATGAGTCCTTTATGATGTGAGAAATAAAACCTGTTTTTCTCCAAATGGGTTCCATATAAAGTGATCATTGATTGAATTCAAGTGTAACACATAAGTGTTGATGAAAGATATGTGGGGTAAAATACTACCCTATAATGTGTTGGTAGAGGATTTATATATGACGATAAAAGTAGTCACAAGTCAGTTTGAGTTTCTTATAATCATGGGCCCTGATGGAGTGGCTCAGGAATTTAGTCATCATTGTACTAATGTTTGTTCAGTATCTCAAATAAGTTCTATATTCTTATAATATTTTATAATATTTTATGTTTATTGACTCGTGTTTCCAAACTATCTTAATTAATTTTTTTGGTTATGACATATCATATTACATGTCTCATGTTTTATGATCTAATATTTATTTGGTATTATTTTCTAATGTATCATGATCATAGATATATGTTTATCTATTTTCTACTTATGATATTTGATTTCTATCACTTATGCTTAGCCTTACTGGCTATCTGATCACAACCCATTATTTTTTTCCATTTCATTAGGTTATGAAGATGATTTTAATGTTTAAGAAGAATAAAAGGTAGTATAGTGTGTTAAAACTATAGATAAATGTTAAAATTTATGCTAAAATAAAATTTCTTATATATCTAACTGTTAAAGACACTAAACCTTACATTATTGGTATTATGATATTATTTTATGAGATATAATGATAAAATTATGGAATTAATGTAAAATGATGACATGTTTATCTCATATCTCTATATTTGGTATCAAATAATGGTTTATTTATTTTTTTGGATTAATTTAGATCATTTTAGAGAATTATTAGATAACATCAAGAAAAAAACATAACGATGAGTCCATGTGTAGGATAACATCCTGATGTTTTGGTGATGTATAAATTATATTGTTTTCAAAGAAAATAAATCATATTCTGGATACTGGAAAGTGGTATAGATATAAAATAGACTAACCTACATGCTATCATAATGAAAAAGGATAGTTGAGTATGAACTTAATCTTCATTTTTGTGCTTGATGAGTGGGTATAAGACTAAAAACCTAGCTAGACACTCTCATGGGATATGATTTGTTTAATCAGATTCACATTATAATCCTTT
The DNA here is from genome assembly GCA_963277665.1 of Viscum album. Classification (NCBI taxonomy): domain Eukaryota; kingdom Viridiplantae; phylum Streptophyta; class Magnoliopsida; order Santalales; family Viscaceae; genus Viscum; species Viscum album. The sequence continues at coordinate 1,823,455,845 of OY728160.1, forward strand.
AGGATGTATTTATTATACTATGGAATTTGGTTATAAATTATTGTATAACTTAAACTTAAGAAATATATATTGAACTATTGATGAATTTGGTTTAATTAAAAGCTAATTTTATTGTTTTACAAAGTGATTGTTTTAAATTTTATGTTTTTATAAGGTCATTTATGACAGTTCTCTTATGGTGTTAATCACTAATGTTATCTCCTTTTGGTTTTTGTGATGGATAATTCTATATGGAACCAAGTTAACAAAAAATACCATGTACAATGAAAAGAGTTTTCCAATGAGTATTATAATAGGATAAAAGATGAATTGAGATACCTTGTGATTATGCTTAATCAGCTATCATAAATTATGTCAAATAAAATGAACAAGGGTGAATTTCCAAAAAACCCAAAGAAGAAAATTATTGAGTTTCATGTATGTTTAAATGACTAAGATGATGATGGAAGGAACATTGAATTTCCTATGTGTAAGGAATTTGAGAAGAAACACCCTAGAGACTGTCTTAATGTAATTGGAAGATGGTTTATCTATGGTAAAGAAGGGAATATATAAAATAATTTTCAATAAAAAAATAAATTCTTTAGTGGACACGGTGAAAGGGAGAATATTTTATCTTGAGTTACCACATATAATTAAATGTCCTAAATGTAGTAAAATTTAGAATTCAATAAATCAATGACTTAATCCATGGTCCAATCAAGATGGTAGGAATCATAAATTTCCCTGATTGAGGGAATAAGGGAAATCCTATGAAACTAAAACTATTGGATTGAGTTTTGAAAATTATGTGGAGTAAAGAACACAGATTATCCACTCAATAACTTGGACTGTTGTATTTGTGTCTTATTCAGACCAATCTTTTATATATTGTATATTTTTTATGAGAATTAAATCACCCCCTAGAGAATTTGATATTGATTTTTTAATAAAAATTTCTAGTGGTATGATTATTATATCCCATATTTATGTTTATAGAAAAAAAACTTCTGAAAATGTTATTTTTATTTATGTAAATTAATTTTATGTGGTTTTGTAAATGGATTAGAAATATCTACATAGACACCTTATTATAAAAATAGAGATATTATATTTCATGTCATAAATAAACTAATGATCAGTTATCACTATAAGGATGAAAATGAACTCTCTAGGTTAATTGATTAAACTTTATAGGCCTTAACCTCAATCATTAAGGGTATTTAGATTAAATGGTTATGAAGAAACCGTATATTTTTATATGTCTATTATTAAGGAATAAATGAGTTTCCTATACTTACCCAATATATTGTGGTTTATATCTCTCCAGAAATTACATATTGAGTTATGCCCGTATTTTAGATACCTATAAATAATCATACCACTGAGTGATAATTTAAATTGATAGGATGAAATTTATTTAAGTGGGTGGCGGTTATATAACATAATAACTTGATATTAAAACCATATAATGCTCAATAACTTTCTATAAAGACAACATCAAACCAAAACGAATAATGAAATGTAATATAATAATTAAAATATAACTATAGAATTGGTAGGTAGCAATTATGCTTACTAAATTATGAAATATATATAGAAATAAAAAGATATCACACTATTAATACTATGGATTTGATAAAAAAAATTAAACTATTATTCCTAAATAACTAATAAGAATCATTTGCGCTTTAAAATGTCACATTTCTAAAAATGATCTTTTTATATAGTTTATTTTTTATAAATTTAATATATTGGGGATAAAATATATTTTTGATATTAATAATATATCAACACTAATTTATAATATTTTGGGAATAAAATTAATAGGGTAACATTTTAAAAAGGATATTTTTCTATGAAAATAATTTTCATAATAATTTTATGTTTTATTTAAAAGTTATTTTCCTAAAATTTAAAATTTTAATTTAATAAAAAAATTAACTTCATTTATTTACTTATAATAAAAATATTATATTAGGACTTATTTTTGAGATATTCAAAAAATAAATGATTTAATAGGTTAATAATGCAATGAATTTTTACCAAACTTGAAACTTCAAAATAATATAAGAAAGACATAGGAGTTTATAAAAAATTCATTGATCCAAGATATTTTTAAGAAGACAAACTATACATTTTTAAAATAATAAGATGAATTTATAAAACCCATGGTTAATATTTTAAGGAATTGAGTAATATTTTAGAATAAAAAATATGTTTGGACATTTCATTTAATTAAATATTATTTTAGTAATGTTTTGTTTTAGATTGATTTTATAAGGACCCAGCCTTAAACATTACATAAACTTGAATTAAGTTTATAATTAAAATTGAGGATCTTTTTAGGTTTCTAGATTTAGGGAATTAGGTCCTAACTTTTATATAACAACTTGAATATTATATTTTGACACTTCTACCCAGTATCCATTTTTTCATAAAATAAAAACTATTAAAAAAGAAACATGTTTAGTTTCATGTTTTAAACATAATGAATTTTTCTTAATCTCATCCTTGAACCTATTCAACTTTATTTACTATGAAAAAAAAGATTTCAAAAACATGGTATGAGCATAAAAATCTCATTAATGGATACATAAACAAGGAAAACTGTTAGTTTTATAAAACAAAACGTAAACCATGAATACATTATCATAAAGTAATTCTTTTCACCTTAAAGAAGTAGCAAAAACAATTTACTAAATATAATCTCATTTCTTACCATTTTTTGTAACGAAATGATTACCCTAAAGCCCATAAAAAACAATGTATAGTATATTAAGGTAACATGAGACATAAACATACATAAATGGAATAACCACATGGTCGACTTCCACACATATCACTGAATAGAATATCCATACGGATGACTTCCATTCCAAATTCATTGGAGGTTATAACAGAACCACCTATTCTTGGTTTATCACTGAACCACCCATCATTTAGTTTATCACGTAACCACCAGTCAAATGTCTAAGTACCATTACATAATCATAACATAGAAAATATTTCAAATATCAACATTCCACTGATAAATTTTTTTTTCAATCACTAGAAATCATTTCAATACATTGAAATATTTAATCCATTTCAAAAACCATTTTTCAATACTATAACACCCAAAAACAGAATAAGGGGTTCTTTTTCATTTCAAAAACATTAAGGCTTATAGAGGAAGCCAAATAATGATTATAGCGGCAGAGAATTCATTATCTCCACAAAATTTAAAAACAATCATTTTTTTATTTTGCAAAATGCTATGTAGATAAAATATTCCCTTAAAAAGTCAAAGGATATTATTATATACCTGTAAAAGAAGGAGGTGTATATTATCCAAATATGCCTCAATAAAAGAATATTGAGATGATGTCCCTTACAAAAATTCGCCCGACTAATGATGTTACATAAAAATTCAGAAAATGAGTTGATGGGAGTGAAAAGGGTCTCTCAAAACATGGACATAAAATCTATTGTATTAAGGATATAAAAGAACATGTCCCAACATAAGAAAATGGAAATTAAAATACTTTACATAAATGAACACTATGACAAAAATAGGAGGGTAAAAGCTTTCCTTACCAAGATTATTTTTTAAATAAAATAGATCGATTATGTGTATTCACTATAAGTACACATAAATCAAGTATAAATACAAGATAGGTAATAATCATATCATGTAACAATCAATAATTAGAAGATTATCCCAATGAGTTTAAATTGGGTTAATAAGTTCCCTTACATCGTGTCCAACTTGACTCGATCGTTCTTTAATTTCCTGAAAAATAAAATTAAGCTAATTTATAATTTCTTCATAAAATTTTCCAGTTTACTATTCCTTTAATATCACTTATCACCTTTCTATAACAATTATATAATTATTTAAGTTTATATCGGTCATTTTGTCGAAGTTTCGTACCTAAGTCAAAAGTGAACTTGTTATAATTACAAGTTGTTCATGTTGTCAAAATTACATTATCTCGAGAATTATATTAATGGTTTAAATATCACACACACACACACATATATATATATATATATATTTCATATATGTTGATTATATATGTACTTTTAATAGTCCATATCATTTGGAGATAATAAATGAAACACACCGTTCCTGGAGACGGTAAGCTATACGTACGCATGAAACCTACTTTCATTTATATTTCATGTTTAAAGGAATGAAAAAATAATGATACATAAGTATATTATAATTTAATTATAATATAATATTGTACATATTTTACATAATTTTATTAAATCCATCCTTTATACGTTCCATGTATGGTATGAACGAGTAATATCTCTTGGAGGGGGTGGTAGTCCGCACTTCCTCAAATGAAATTATTGTATTTATACAACATGAAAAGCATAAGGTTATGTTCTAAATGAGAATTAAAGAATAATAGAGATTAAATTAATATAATATATATCATATATAATTATAGTGCAATCATAATGGTCACCATAAGAGGTGGTAGGAGAGTATTGGACAATCATCATTTCGTGAGGCAGTAGTTCACCGTCCACAGAAACCTTATGTTCTATACCCATTAAAAGGAGGTGTGTATAAGTGTAGGTATAATAATATTCATCAACAAATCCTACTATATTGACAATACTGGTGTTTTCTATATAAACAAAGAATAAGAAGATCATAGGGAGTGGAGAAGGAAAAAATAATTGAATGGAACTTGAGAGATGACGTTACCACAAATAAGGTAACTACATTGGATTTGATCCAAAGGGCTATCTCGAATTTTTTCTTCATAGGTTAATGATTCTAGGAAGAATAGAGGGATTTTGGGAGCTTCTTGGGGTAGAGTGTGGACGATCCAAGGGGAATTGAGAGGTGTGGGTAAGGGTTAGAGGTGATGCCCTTTTATAGGAGGGAGGAGGGGCTTTTTCGAAAATTTTGAATGTATTATTTTATTATATATTCAATTTTGATTTAAAAAGGTCCCAAATTCATTTAAATCGAATATAAGGTTAATATGTTTTGAAATACTCTCATCCAATGGGTTTTATACAAGCTTTGGGCATAAAATTAACCTTGTCTTTTAACTTTAACCCTTAGTTAAATAATTTATCTTTTATCATGTCCACTTGATTATTCATACTATATGGTTAATATATTTACTATTATATTCCAAGAGACCCAAATAGGATCATTAGTGAATTTTTTACATCATATATACCATTTTTTAGAATCATTGATTTTTAGGGTTATTTTATCATCTTATAAAATATTAATTGTTTTAAAAACTAATTTATATCAATTTTTAAACTATTCACATCAGGATTTTTAAAAAACTATAACTTGATTCTTTAAAAAAACATCCTTAATTAAAAGATAAAAATTCATAAATATACCCAAAATTTGGGTATGGCATAAAAAATTTCAAAATAAATTTATTTTAATATTTATAATCTCATTTATTTAAACCGTTCATTAATAAAGTATTCACTACCTCACCATTGTGTCATAATTAAAATTATTTATTTAATATCTAAAAATTATAAATAAAATAACATGATGTATGAAATATTTTAATCTTTACAATTAATATTAATAGTATAATAGATCACTTATATAACCTTATATATAATTTTTTCTAGTAAAAGATATATGTTTATGTTATATTTTCCTTAACATTAAATTAAAAGTAATTAAATGTCATTTTCACACACAATTGGCTCCATGGGGTCCCAAATTCAACCCAAGGATTCCCATGGTCAGAAATGTATCATAAAATAGGCTTAGGACATGTGTTAGGATAATTTAATATTATAATAATATTATTTTTACCCTTATTTACTAGATTTAACCTTTAACCATGGTAAATAAATTGTTTTATGAAGTTACTATTCATAATGTCTAAAAATAAAAGTTACCTATTTAAATAATTTGGACCTCCTGATTCCAAATATAGAATCCATTTTTCAAAATTCAAAACATAGAATATTTAGAAATTAATTTAAAATTAATTCTCGTTGTCAAAACCAAAAAGTGTGTTTTAAGAAGTAAAAACTACCAAAATATTGACATGTGTTAACATCCAATTTCAAAGTGAAATGAATTAAAATAACCAAGATTATATTAAAAGTTAAAAATAAAAACTAATTATACTTTAAAACCAATTAAAATTACAATCTAACTATATAAATGAATTAACTTAAGAGGCAGTTTTGAATTTAAATGAAGTATTTTTCACTATTAATTAAAAAATGATATTTATCTGAAAGGTACTATAATTTTACCCAAAGTAAATTTTGATGTCCTACTTCTAATTAATAATTTTATTTTTTCAAATAAAACATATAAAGTTTCCGAAAATTATATTTTAAAGGGGTTCTCCATCAAAAGGCGGTAAAACTTCATTTTTTGAAAAATACTTCTTTTATCTAAAAAATGAATTTTTTCTTAAATAATATCTATAAAATATATAAGATGAATTTAAAACATTACATTGAATATATATCACATATTTTTAATTAAATAAAAATCCATAAAGAGTGATATTAAAACACAATTATTCTTTGTTAAATAGGTTTTCATAAAAACACATCCTTTATATTCAATTAGTTTTTATTTTAATTTTTAATAAATTTTGTTACCAATGAATCATTATTTAAACAAGTTTAAAACATATTTCAAAATTCATTTGATACTATTTATTCCCTCCATTCCAACGACTAGGAGTTAACTACCATTTAAAAAATAATAACATTATTATTGAAGTATAACTCATTTTTGTGTGCAATGTAATATTTTAGAGAAGCCCATTGTTTCATGCCGAGCACGCTATCAAAAAAGAGTACCCTTTAAATTAAAATTAATATCCAATTCATAAGTATTAATAGAAATTTAAAATTATTATTCTATAAATACCTAGGCCGTTACAACCTTCCCCCTTTTAGAAATTGCATCCTCACAATTTTAAAATTGGGCTTGGAAACTTCATTGAAAATCCCACATTGGAAAAGAAGTCAATAAAACTATCATTTTAAAGGAAATAAATTTAATTATTAAGGTCAACCAAGATAACACATACTTGGATTCCATGTAAGAAAACATGGATATGGAATAGAAACTAACTATCAAATATTAATAGAGAGTGATTGTGAAATTGATCACAGAAAGTTAACCACAACAATACACAAAATTCAACAAATACCAATCAATAAAAAAATGACCTTAAAATTCTTAACAGTAATCCAAACTAATATTGAAACCCAAAACTCAGAAGTATTTAATCACACAGTCTTCCACAATAAAACTTAACATTTATCTCCAAATAATATCGACTACTCTTAAAGTCTCATATTGAAGTGTAGTTAACCTAATCACATATTCTCTATGATAGGTTAATCATTTCAATAAATAACCCAAATATCTATATGTACAAAATAAAATCCTAGATTCTAACAAAATAAAATTTCAACCATTCCCCCACAAGTGAGATCCCATAGTATTCTATTTTCCATAATCATATAGTGTTCCCAAAAGAGAGAATGTCTTCCAAAATAACATTTATCACTTAATTACCAAATCATTTTCCTATACTAAGGATATCCATTTGATATAATATAGGTTACCAAAATGAACTTATTCTTGATCAATAAAATAATTTAACTAAAAAAATAAGTCATACTGACTAGGGATGACACGTAGTCCAATGGTAGGTGATAAATCCTAATCATACATTGGTTGTGGGTTCAATTCCCATAGCTTTGTCCAAAGTGGTGGGTTGTCACATGATCTGTGTTTTTTTCTTTTTTAAAAACTATATAATTTGATAACATTCCCAAAAAATAGATAAATTCCTCAAAAATAACCATAACATAGTTTAACCAAAAATGTTGTCTCACACCTCCCATTTTCATCCCAAAAAGTAATAACCTATAATTGTCTTGAATTAAAGGATCATATAAACTGAAATGGTTACTAATAACTATATATAAAAAAGAAAAGATAATTATTCCTTGAATAACATTTTCACATATCAAACATCCAGGTTACACATACTATAAAAATTATTCCATAGAAATCCCATCATCAAAAGTGACTTAATACTTTTAAGAATTTCATCATCCTAAAATCTACCATAACTCTTGAATCCGTTAAATGCAGGCTTATTACTCATTAAACGTTCTTTATGATCCATTAAACATTATTTTACAACATATCCATAATACTTCTTTCCTACAGAAAAACCATGATTCTTGTACTAAGATTCAATAATGTCAAAACATCTGCTAAGAAATAATCCATACCTTTCATTGGTCATTGTAAGTTTCCTCATCCACAACTGAAATTGCATTAGGTATTAGTAAAAATATATTTGTATGGTCCTAATGATCCCATTCCCAAAACATATTTGTAGGAAATCTATTTTTATAATGACCATGCACACCACACTAAAAACATTCAATTGATCCATCGAAAAGAACTTCATTCCCTTTCCTAGAGTCAACTTGACACTTCCTTTTTCCATGGAAGGTTTTTTCTTTATGAGCATCACTACCACATCTATTTAATCTTCCCATAACTTTGAGGCATTTTCCTAAGGGTTTAATTCCACATCCTTGATAGATAGGTTTTTGAATATACTTACCTTTATGATTATTACCTGAACTTCTGTTGGGATTTGTTTCTCAAATATTTTACGTCTTAGTAAAATCACTGAGGTTAAAGTGGTCAATAATGACTACATATTTTTGTTTATTAATGACCACAAGAGTTCCCATTACAGATCCCATTTCATTCAGTTTCTTATTAAGAAAACAATAACAATTTTTGTAACACCCCGAGATTTTATGAAAAATATTATTTTTGATTTCATTGATGTATTGTGTTGTACACTACACCAAAATGAGCTTTCACTACACAAATCCATGACTTGTATTTCTTTACACGCAATCGCGACCTTCCACGATAGCATGTGTTGTACGAAATATTGAGTTTCACTAAACAATGATATGTTATTAAAATATTATATAAACTAGCCATTATGAATAGTAATACCCACTTTTTGAAATTTTATAAATTTTATCTTTCTAAATGGACTTCATTTTTGGATTCGTAATATCGAAATTATCCTAGGGTGAATTTTTGGTATTTTTCTGAAAACTTTCAATTTTTGATGAATAGTGAAAACACTGGGTTACTATTTAAAAACCGAATTTTTATTTAAATAATTATTTATTTTATTTAAATTTATTTTAGGTCAAAATTGATACATAATACCTATATATGTTCAATTTAATTAATTGGAGTCATTTTATAATAATTTTAGATATATAAAAAGTTTATTGAACTTTTCACCGTCTTTTACCCACCTCCTAAGAGAATTTGGAAATTCACATAAAACTTAATTTTACCGCTTCAGTGAGTGGAATTTCAAAAATCTGAGAGACACTGATAATATCAAGGAGTAAAATGTGGTTCAATGAGATGAAAATAATTTTTGTTGAATAGTAACTTTTTTACTTTTATTTACCATGGTTTAAAGTAAATAGGGTAATTAAGGGTAAAAATGAGATTAATATTACCTTAACAAATGTTCTAATTCTATTAGAAAAGTGTATATCGACAAAAAAACCTTAGGAATAAAATATTATCATTTAGGTCCACTTGGATTAGATTAGGACACTTATTATTATTTTATTTAACGAAGAGTTAAAATAGTTAAAAACAACGTTTAATAACTAAAACATTTTTAATATAGGGTTATACATAAGATAAATTCAACTATAAATATTAATTAAAAAGTTAAAAAGATTTACTACATAATATTATTTTATTTATAATTTTTAGACATTAAATAATTCAATTTATTTATGACACAATGATGATGTGGTAATTACCTTATTAATGAAATATTAACATAATTGATGTCATAAATACCCAAATAAATGTAATTTTAGACTTTTTATGAATTACATTAATTTTATAGGTTACTATGACATGTTATTATTTATTTAATTAACTTTTTTTGAAATAATCATGTTGTTATGAGTTTCAAAAAAATCATGTACCAAATAGTGTCAAAATTGACATAAAATAGATTTTAAAACAAATATTATATTATTAATTGTTATTTTTTTCATAAAAATCTAAGGTTAGGCCAAATGACTTATATAAGGATATATATATTAATATTTAACCACTTGGGGTTATTTTGGCTTGTTATAGTAAGTTTATTAACCATATAGTGTTAGAAAACAAAAAGACACGGTAAAAGTTAAATTATTTAACTTAGAGTTAAATCTAAATGATAAGGATAAAATAGTAACCTGAACTTGTCTAAAACCTATTCATTGAGATTATTTCTAACCATACCCACCTTATCTTCGAAATAAATCAATTTGGAGCTATTAAAAACAGAATATGACTTTATTATAAAATAATATTTTAGGTTTTCCTAAGGTGCCCCTCTCCTCCCTTATAAAAAGGGCACCCCTTCCCTCTTCTCTTCACACCCTTTTGAGACATGAAGCTCGGCCAAAACCTGCCAATTTACCTTATAATCTTCCCTAGATACATTATAGAGGTTCTGGTCTCCTCAAAAGACCCGCCGTAGTGCCTTAAGAGGAGGTTAAGAAGAGGTGCGTCAAAGAAGAGGTAATATCCTTTACTGATTCTTTCCTATTTATTTTTTCTTCTACTTATTCTTCTTTATTTTTTTCATCATAAATTAATAACATAAGTATCACTAATATACTGATATGTTATTATAAATATGAAACAACTCAATTTCATCTTATATCCATCCTACGGAAATGAAATCATCGTGCGTGCGTACGTACGGAATACCGTCTCCACGTTGTGGTGTAATATATTTTCCACCACCACCTTACTTGGATAGGTATAATGATGTAAAAAAATAACTATGTATGATTATTGTAAAGGGATATTTATTATTAAATAATATACATACACTTCAATATAATTCCACGATCATGGGAATGATATCATCGCTCGTGCGTATGTACGGACTACCTTCTCCACGAATGCGATGAGATTCATTTTCCATGATTAACCATTAAAGTATGATTATAAAGTATATATAATAAATAATAATGAAAGATATTACAAAATAATGATACTTTATTTATGTACATGTATGTTTCATTTACTTAATTCCATTTAACTCAATAAGGAAACGAAAACAGCGTTCATGCGTACGTACGGTCTACCGTCTCCATGAACGGTGTATTTCATTTCATTTATATATCTATTATATATATATATATATAATGAATATATATATTATATATAAATCATGATTTACATTTTGTAAGTAAGTAAATCAAGATATAAGTATTAATAATATCAAGAACAACAATTCCAAACACGTACGATAAATAAAATGATTTTACCCAAAACGATGCTTTAACATAGAACTTACAAAAAAACGGGTAATATAAAGTCATAAGTGAACCATATATGATATCATAACAATGAATGTGATTTTTTAATAATTCAATGACATTATTTAAATCATTATAAAGGAGGTTCGGAAACGTACGAAGCATATCAGACCTAAGGTAAGGGATAATTATTCCAATCTCATTCTTATCCGAGATTGTTTTTTTGTAGGTATTTACTGGGGTTATGTATATTATCCATGTCCATATGTTCTCAAAAAAAATTCATAAAATTCTTACTTTTCTTCCATGTATGTTTAAAGACATTTTTACCCTTTTTTTACTTTTACCACATTGTATGGAAGGAATCTTTCTTTTGTTTACCATACGAGGTACATTTTGACTTTTCCAACAAAAGTACGAAGAGAATGTTTTTTTAACTTATACGGCATGAACGGATTTTTACAGTGCCTTATTCTCATGAAGGTTACTCTACAAGATTTAATGGTTATTTTCAATAAAATCCTTTTCTTTTAAAATTGTGTGGCATTTTGTGAAAAGAAAATGATTTTGAAAAAGAAAGGATATTTTCCTCAAGAATTCATTTCAAGTGTTTTATCAAAACCATTTTCCATCTAAGATGACATTATTTCATACGTGTATGTTTAAAGTATAATGTCTCTATGATTTACATGGTTTCATTTTTCTTATGATGAAATGATATCCATTTTTTTTATATGGATTATGTTATGATGGGATGATATTTATGAAACCCATTTTATTCTTTGGGTTATGATGAATGATTTATGTTTATTTTGTGGCACAAGTAAGAATGATTTCAATATGAGATGGGTGGGACCTATATATCCCTCCAATGCATTGGGTAAAGATTTATATCTCATGAGATAGACATGGCTGGAATGGTAAGTTAATCTGGTTCAGTAATACAGGACTGGAACGAGGAGTGAACTCGATTCAGAAAGGGACTTTGTCCACTAAGATGGTCTTGGCAGCAATTCCTTGGCTACTATGGAAATCATATCATGTGCTTAATGGTTTCCATAATCACATGTTTTATTCCCATGCTATTTTATCATGATTAATGTTTCTTTATGATATATGCCTTATGTACTGCCATGTTTTATGTCATTGCCCAATATATTGATGTTTAGACATTATGTTCATCTTTTTAAGTTCAAATGTATATGATTTGTTTTATTTTATCCATGCTTACCCTTACTGAGAATTTGATCTCACCCTTTATATGTTTTCTTTTCCCCAGGATTTAAAAAAAGTTTTTAGGTAAGAAAACCAAAAGGGGAAGATCTTTATGGGAGATGTCGATGATCTTTCACCACGATTAGAAGATTACGTTTTGAGTTTCCAAAGACACTAAACTATTACAGTCCTTGTGTGTCTGTTTTTGTTAGGTATTAAGAATTCCTCAAAAGTAATGTAATGTCCATGTACGTCAAACTTCAGGTCTCTACAGTTTTTGTCACATCTATTATTACTTTGCTGCATTCTAGATCCAACCATTTACTAAAACCAAAAAGTTCAATGTGAGTATATGGGTAAAATCATCATATAATATCTTATGAGGATAGTAAATACAACTATATACTAAATCATGTTATCTTAAACTCATTAAATTTATCTAAAATAACTATTACACTTTCTAATATTCTAACCATTATGGTTATTTTACATATGCTTAAATAACATCCTAACCTATAAAGTTATATAAACTGACCTCTGATACCATCTGTAAGGACCCGACCTTAAACATTACATAATCATGAATTAAATTAATAATTCACATTGAGGATATTTTTAGGGATATATCCTTAGATAATTAGGTCATAACTTATACATAACAACTAGAATATTATATATAGACACTTCTACTCTGTATCCATTTTTTTCAAAAAATAAAAACTCTTAAAAAAGAAACATTTTTAGTTCTATTTTTTAAACAGCATGACTTTTCCTTAATCCCATCCATGACCCTATTCCAAATAAATTCCTATGAAAAAACATTTCAAAAAATTTGGGATGAGTATAAAAAAATCAGTAAGGGATACATAAAGAAGGAAAACTGTTAGTTTTTCAAAACAACATGTAAACCATGAATAATTAATCGTAAAGTTCTACTTTTCACCTTAAGTAATTAGAAAAAATACTTCACTAAATATAATCTCATTTCTTACCCTTTCTTATAATAAAAATATTACCATAAATCCCATAAAAAACAATGTATAACATAAAAAGTTAACTTGGGACAAAAACCTACTTAAATGGAATAAACATATGTTCGACTTCCACACATTTCACTAAATGGAATATCTATAAGAACGATTTCTAGAACCAATTCACTATATGTTATAACCTAACCACCCGTCCTTGGTTTATCACAGAACCACCTGTCATTTTGCTTATCACGTAACCACCCATCAAATGTCCAAGTACCATTACATAATCATAACACTTAAAACATTTCAAATATCAATATTCCACTAATAACTTTTGATTTAAAATCACAAGAAATAATTTCAAGATATTGAAATATAAAATCCATTTAAAAAACATTTTTTAATACCAAAACACCCAAAAATAGAATAAGGGGTTTTTTCCTTTTAAAAAAATTATAGAGGAATCCAAATAACGATTACGGAAGAAGAGAATTCACTGTCTATACAAAAGTAAAAAAACATTCCTTTTTTCATTTAGTAAAATGCTTCATATATAAAATATTACCTTAAAAGTAAAATGGGTTTGTTATACACCGTGAAAAAAGAAGGAGGTGTGTATTCTTAGAATTTGAGTCAATGAAATGAGATTGAGATGATGACCCTTACAAAAATTTAGTAGCCTAACGACGTTACATAAAAATTCATAAATGAGTTGATGAGATTGAAAATGGTATCTCAACACTGGTAATAAAATGTACAGTAATAAGGATATAGAAGAACATATCCCAACATAAGAAAATGAAAATTAAAAGACATACCATAAAAGAAGACTTTGGCTAAAAGATGAGGGCGAAAGGATCCCTTACCAAGATCATTTTGTAAATAATATAGATCAAATATGTGTATTCACTATAATTACACATAAATCATGTATAAATACAAGATATGGTATTGTCATAGCATGTTATAAGAAATATTTATAAGATTAACCCAATGAATAGAAATTTGGTTCAGAAGTTCCCTTACCTCGTGTCTTACTTCCCTCGTTCATTATTTAATTTCCTAAATAATAAACATAAGTTAATTTCTACTTTCTTCAGAAACTTTTTCAATTTTATTATTCCTTTTATATCACCTATCACCTTGATATGAAAATATTATAATTATTCGAGTTTATATCGGTCGTTTTGTCGATGTTCAATACGTGAGTCAAAAGTGAACTTGTTTTAATTAAAAGTTGTCCATGATGTCAAAAGTCCATTATATACAAAATGATACTCATGATTTAAATATCATATATATCTATATTTATAATAGTCTATATCATTTGGAAATAAGAAATGAAATGCACTGTTCATGGAGATGGTAAGTCATATGTATGGATGAACGCTACTTTCATTTTTATTTCATGTTTAATGGAATGAAAACATAATTATACATACGTATATTATAATTAAAGTTTAATAACATATTTTATATATGTTACATAATTTCATTAAATCCATCCTCTATATGTTCCATGTATGGAATGTGTTGGTCGGAGTGGATACTCAAGAGGGGGGTGAATTGAATTCCAATTAAAATTTATGTTAAAAACTTTTAGGGTTAAAATCCCCCAAATTTGAACAGCCCAGTCAATTAAGGCAGTAGAGATATAAGTGATTTATTGTTTAACAGGTTTCTCAAAGGTTGATTACTCCTCAGTTGAATTAGTATGAGAACTAATTTGACTTTTGAAACAGGTTTACTAAACAACTCATATATACACACTAACCAGAACTAACTATCAAAGTGAATGTAAAAATAGATTTATGTCTTTGAAAATATAAGCATAGCGGATATATGTTAAACATAGTAAATCAAAGATGAACACAACAAATTTAAACAAGAGGTTCAGTCATAATTTAAGACCTAGTTCTCTCCACTTGGTGATCACCTGCCACCAAGAAGTTATATTAAAAGTGATACACAGCCTGTATCGGGCTTTAAAACAGCTTTCACAAACTATCCAGGTTTTTCAACCTATACCACAGTTCTACGTGGGTAAACAAATAAACTACCAAGACACACCATGCTTCTTCCACAGTTATACGTGGGAAACAAATGTAAGAATAGTTTTGTATGGGGATTTTAAGTATCCCTCAGTTCAAGAACAAAAGTCATTTTGTGTAACACATACACACTGCTCACAAATGTAAATTATTTAAACACAATAGAACTAATGATAGTAGGGATAAGTTTGGAATGCTCTATTGTGTTGGCAGATCAGTTGTGGACTCGTTGGAATGAATGAAATAAAGCTTTGGTCCTTCTCTGCAAGTTGCCTCCAAAACAGAGTGTCGCAACTTCCAGGTTGTGACTTCCAGATGTAGAGATGACCAGCTTCTAAGATTCAAAAACTCTTTCCAGCACACTACTACAGATTGTAGAAGGTTATTTTCAACGGATCTTCGTGAAGCTCTTGTTCTTTTTGTATTAGTTCTTTAGAGTTCCCTTCTTCTTTGAAGTATGTTCGAGTTCTATAACTTCTGATTTTGTGTCTCTCTTCTGTGTCATTTATATAGTCTCTTGTTTTTGTGTTTTGTTGTAAAGTAGGGGCCGACAAGAGAAATGTTTCAACCACGTGTGGTCTTCCTCTTACATCGTACTGTCTCCTGATATCCCTGTAAATAACATTAAATATTTTCAGGTGCATTAATTTTTCCAGACATGACCGTTATAATAGTATTAATAAAATGGGTAATGAAAATAATGGAATATCATTATACTGGTAGTAGATGCATGTCACACGGTAGACTTCACTCTCTACAACTGTGGACTTCATTGGTAGACTATTCAACTGAGGGCTTCAACTATGGTATTTCCAACTGTGAACTACAGTCTTTACAACTGTAGACTTCAACTTTAGCCTTTTAACGGTAGCTATTTATTCTTTGTAATAGTGGATCCTCATCAGTGAACTCCATCGGTAGGCTCAACGGTAGACCTTTAACAGTAAGCTTCTAATTTGTAGTTTTGTAACATCAGACTACTTCAACAGTAACCATTCCAACTGCAGACTTGAACAGAGAATTTCTCAACATAAGAATTGAGAAAGAGTCTGACAGTGGACTTCTAGTAGAAACCTTGTTACAATAGTGACCTTATGGTAGTAACTATTTGTCTGTGAGCTTTGATAAGTAGATCATCAGTAGGTTTGTGACAGTAACTGTGTGCCGGTAGCTTCCAACAGTGACTGTATATCTTTAATAGTGATCTGCAAGCATCAGTGACTTAAGGTGATAGTAAGTTATAACGGTGACTTTGAACAGAAGGCTCTAACCAGTATCCTTTAACAGTGAGCTTATATTTAGATAAATATGGACTGTAAGTTGATGCAGCAAAGTCATGAGTCTTAAGAATATACATTTTTGAGAATAAGATAATTTTATATGTATATTAAAAGGATTAAATACTGACTTAATATATTATGATCAATATTTAAACATGATTTGTGATTATTAAAATAGGTTATTTTAAAAATCTCCCCCTTTTTGATAATCACAAATTATGTCAGCATGTGTTAAAATTTGTCAAGTATTAGAGATTAATAAGCACAGTATTTCAAGATTTAGCACAGTATTTTCATATTAGTTTCTCAATTAGCACAGTAAGCATAGTATGCACAGTATTTCTCCCCCTTTGTTATTAGAAAAAAGAAATTCAAATGAGAGAAAAACTAAGAAGGATTATATTAATAACACAATACATTTCATGACCAAAAAGAATACAGAGTCCCTATCAAAATACAAAAACAAACTCAATCCACAGCATCCATAGGTAAGGTGTATTTCCCTTTGGAAGAAGAAGATGGAGAAGAAGCTTGAGGATCAGTAGGTTTAGGAATGGTTATAGGAATGACTGTAGGGGCAGCAAAAGAATTTCATGTGGTTCTGTAGTGGGTAGATTTTTGAGGGATCTGTGGAGTAAGGCTTCTGATAGCTTCAGCAGGAGACATGATGGAAGAAGAACCACTGGGTAAATATGTAGGTAAGTCAAGAGGGATAATGACAGGGGTGTAGTCCACATGGAGAACGGGGAGAATAAGATTTCTGAAATCCATAATAATGCTTCCTCCTCTTTCCATAGCAGATAAGAAATCATCTTTATTTTCCCAAAACTTATCCAAAGCAGGAGCCAATTCTCTCAGCTTGCTGACCTGCCCTCTAAATGCCTGAGTCATAGGAGGAAACTTCATATTATCTATCAAGATCTTTAAGTGGTTGGTCATTTGACTCTTGGTATAGTCCTTCTCAAAGTAGGCATCGACCTTATTCTTAATGGCCTCTTGAGAAGCAGTAGCTGCCCGTAGGTGATCACGAACAAAACTGCTGACTTCCCTAGTGGTAGCAAGTATCTGAGTATCAGAGGTGCCACTGGTACTGTCCTTAGCCAACTCTTCCTGGATCATAGTTCTGATCTGTTCAATGTTCATATTGGAGCTGGATGAGGGAAGGGGTTTTACCGAGAAAGCTACTATCTCTTTGAAAGACTGTGTCAAATTACTAACCACCTTCTGAACAAGTGCATCTTGACTGTTCAAATGTTCTTTGACTGATGTCTTAAAAGCCTCAAATACTTCCACAAACTACTTGACTACTTCTTTGATATATCTAATATCAGCATTCACATGGGTTTGAGAATAGTTCATGGAAGTCAATGAAGTAATCGATTGTCTTAGAGCAACCACAGCTCCTGTCCAACTCTCAATTTGAGTATGGCATACTTTGACATAATCCATCATTTCCTTCATGGGACTAGACACAGCACATCCCATATATAGCTTTAGGGATTTCTCCACACTCCTCATCTCTTCAACTAGTCATTTCTTCAAATCTGCCACTGAATCTCTTAGTGCTTCTTTCATTTCAGCCTTTAAGGACTCAAGGTCCTCCTTAGTTTCCAAATTTTCAGCCACAATAGGTAGGATAACGGAATCCCTTTGGGTCTGGTCTTCCTCATCATAATCTCTATAATTGAGTCCAATTACCATATATCCTGGATCCGATGACCAACCTTCGATGTCATAAAACATAGAAACTGAACCAAGATTCTCCCCCTCACTTAGAGCATTCTCATGAGGAATATCCTCTAACTTTTCTGCTCGAGGTAACTCCACAACCTCCTCTGTAACTTCCGCAGATGAAACAATCATTTTCTTTGATAGTTCAACAGTAGGGTGAGTCTTATCCTTTTTTGAGTCATCAATGACTCTCTCATCAATGGCAGTAGATGTCACTCCTGCTTCCTGATCAGGCACTATATTGTTTGTATTATCAATCAGGGGGCTCAAACTGAGATCTTCTTCTTCATTTTCCTCATCATCTACTTCAGCAATAGCCTCCTTTTCTTCATGAAGAAAATGATCAGATTCGGTAGCCTCAACCTCTTAAGAGGTGTCCTTGACAACATTCTGATTTGATTCTTCATCTTCTTCAGTGGTCTCAGTATCACTGTCCTTCAGAACAGTCTCTCTCCCTGGTAGTTCTTTTGGAGGGCTAGTTGCTCCAAAAGCTACAGTCTTTACAGGACTATGAGGTAAATCAGGATCACTCCCATCATTAATGGGGGTGTTCTCTCTTTGAGGGTCCACAGCTCTTTCAGCCTCCTCCTCATCAGAATAAACCGTTTTTGGCTCATCAGGCTTCAGGCCTGGATCTCTTTTGTCTTTTGGCCTAGTTGGTTGAGTAATAGGGTCAAACTTTTCATACACCTTTCCTTCATCATTCACCCATGTCCTCTTCCAGGGATTCCAGCTAATTTTCATGAACTTGCAAATTACCTTGGAGATAAAGACATTGTTCTTGGATACTATCATTTCTTCTTGACTTCCAGCCACACCCTTTACCTTTAGCATAACTGAAATAAGCTTGGAATGGAATAAGGCATTGGACTTCGAGCTTGCCTTGGTCATATCTTCCAATTGTACCATCAGTAACCTAAATAGGTTAATCTTCTTTCCATGCTTTAGTAAGTACATCAGGAATATGTCCTGGTACTTCAGTACAGCAAAGTCCCCTCTCCTCGGACTAAGTACATGCTGAATTAATTTGAATAAGAGCATGTCTTCTCCATTCATCTCAACTACAATGATCCTTCTTGATTTTCTATCTCCTGTCAGTTCTTCCAGAGCTTTTTCATATTTAAAAACAGTACTGTCTGGAAAATCCACTCCAGAGTAGTAATCAAAAATTCCTTCATGAGGAACTCTTAAACAGGCATCCCACTCAGTAGATGAGAAACTAACTTCATTGCCATTGAATCTGGACATTAGCTTATGCACATCCTCTTCCTCTTCGAACGTCATATATTCATAGAATTCTTTCACAAGATTGGGGTAGTAAGGTCCATTGTTGTTGGAAAATCATTCGGTCCATTCTTGGGTATCTAGTACTTTCAGTACTAATGACTTGCTCGACAGTAGCCATTCTTCACTTAACTCTTTTTCAGAAAAGATTTGTCTCTTGGTCAGATGCGGGTTTACAGGTCCCAACGGGGTGTTACTGGTGCCACTGGATTCGGCACGAGTTCTCTTAGGACTTGGAGCATCCTCATTGACAGTCGGGGGTCGCTTGGTTCTGGCCATAGAGATTGAGAGAGGTTTGAGGGCTCAGGTGAAGGGTTAGGGTTTAGGAATTTCGAGAGAAAGGTTCAAGATTGGGAAAGGAAGGTGGATTGAAATTTGTTCTTTGACTTTGATCTTATCATTTAGGGATTAAAAGAAAATAAAATAAAAATAATAAAAAGAAATAAAACAGTTCGAATTCCCACAAAAATAAAAACAAACAGTGAGGTATCCAACAGTAAGATGTATCAGTGAGGTACACCAGTGGGGTGCAATAGTGAGGTATAATAGTAAGATCCAACTGTGAGGTCTAACTATGAGGGTCAACTGTGAGGTCTAATAGTGAAGTTCGACTGTGAGGTCTAACAGTGAGGTTTGACTGTGAGTTCTAACAGTGAGGTTCGACTGTGAGGTCTCCTATACTGAAATTAATCATACCTAACTCATGTTTTATGTAATTTAACCTCTCATAATTCAAAGTATTTGTGAATATATCATCCAATTGTTGTTCAGTGCCAATGAATTCATGAGTGATATCACCCTTTTGATAATGATCCCTCAAAAAGTGACGTCTCACATCAATATGATTTATCTTAGCATGAGATACTGGATTTTTGGAAATGTTAATAGCACTTTTATTATCACACTTTATAGAAACATGTTTAAATTGATATCCATAGTCCAGTAAACTATTTTTCATCCACAGAGTTTGAGCACAACAACTACCAGCAGCTATGTACTCAGCTTCAGCCGTAGATAATGCAACATAATTCTGCTTCTTACTACACCAAGATACTAGTGACTTGCCTAAAATGTGACATGTCCCAAAGGTTGTTTTTCTATCTAACTTGCAACCGGAAAAATCAACATCAGAATAACTCAAAAAATCAAATGATTTTCCTTTTGGATAGAATAATCCTAAGTTGGGAGTATGTTTGAGATATTTAAAAATTATTTTAACAGTAGTTAAATGAGACTCTTTTGGATTGGCTTGAAAGTGAGCACACATGAATACACTAAACATGATGCCAAGTCTACTAGCTGTAAGATAGAGTAGACTCCCTATCATACCTCTGTAGTTGGTTTGATCCACTAGTTCTCCATCTTCATCTGTATCCAACTTACAGGTGGTACTCATAGGTGTGTCACTACCTTTACTACCATCCAAAGAAAAAAGTTTTAAAAGATCCTTAATATATTTTCTTTGATTCAGAACAATGCCATTTTTATTTTGAAAGATTTTAAATCCAAGGAAAAATTTGATTTCTCCCATTAAACTCATTTCAAACTCATTTTTCATCATTTTTGAAAAATCAACACATAATGAACTTTTAGAAGATCCAAAAATAATATCATCCACATAAATCTGTACTATCAAAACATCTTTAGAAATCCATTTAATGAAAAGAGTACGATCAACTATCCATTTGGTAAAACCTTTTGAAATAATAAAAGAGCTGATCCTATCATACCATGCTCTTAGATCTTGTTTTAAGCCATACAAAGCTTTAGACAGTTTGAAAACATGATTGGAAAAATGGGGATTTGTAAAACCAGGGGGTTGTTCAACAAACACATCCTCAACTATGTATCCATTTAGAAAATCACTTTTAACATCTATTTGAGAATGTTTGAAATTCAGATGAGCTGCATAGGCAAGTAGTATCCTAATGGATTCTAGTCTAGCTACAGGTGAAAAGGTCTCCTCATAGTCTATTACTTCTTCTTGGATATATCCTTGTGCAACTAGCCTAGAATTATTTCTAACTATATTCCCAGACTCATCTACTTTGTTTCTAAACACCCATTTAGTGCCTATGGTTAAGGTGTCCTTGGGTCTTTCCACTAATTCCGAAACTTTGTTTCTTTCGAACTGATTTAGTTCTTCTTGAATATACATTACCCAAAATTCATCATTGATTGCATCATTAATATTTTTGGGTTCAAGCTGTGAAAGAAAATCTTGATGTTCAACCTGGTTTCTTAGAGATTCTCCTGTTTGTGTTCCTCTATTTAAGTTGCCTACAACAGCATCTATAGGATGATTCTTGAGAGTCCTAATACCTTTAGGAAGGGTTGAACTAGATTCTTCATTGTTGTCTGTTGGTTCAAAATCAACAGGTTCAGATTCTAGAAAATTTATAGAACTGGTTATTTTTACAGGGGATTCACTATTTTTATCATTAAGGTTCAAATTTTATAAATCTTCCTCAATATTTTCAAGAGAATATTTAGGCTCATGTGGATCAGTCTCATCTAATTTCATATGAACTTATTTTTCCACACATTTGTTTTTATTATTGAACACTCTATAAGCTTTACATGAAATAGAATAACCCAAGAAAATTCCATCATCACTTTTGGGAGAACATTTTTCAATATTATCATTAGTATTAAGAATAAATACTTTGCAACCAAAAACTCTAAAGTAATTAACCTTAGGCTTCCTATTATTCCAAAGTTCATAAGGGGCCCTTTTTAGAATAGGTATAATTAATACTCTATTAATAATTTAACAAGTTGTATTTACAGCTTCAGCCCAAAAATAAATAGGTACGCCATACTCATTAAGCATAGTCCTTGAAATTTCTCAAAGGGTCCTATTTCTTCTTTCTACAACTCCATTTTGTTGGGGTGTCCTAGGGGCAGAAAAGTTGTGACTATAGCCATTATGCGAGCAATAGGATTCAAACTCATGATTCTCAAACTCACGGACATGATCACTTCTTAGGGTTTTAATATTAACTCCACTATGGTTTTCTACAGACTTAGAAAATTTGACAAAGTAGGAACAAGCTTCACTTTTGTGAGCTAGAAAGTATACCCAAGTATACATAGAAAAGTCATCTACAAGAACATAAACATAGTGCTTCCCATTTAAACTTGAAACTCTTGATGGTCCAAACAAATCCATGTGAACCAACTCAAGTGGTTGAGAAGTTGAGACTTCTTTCTTTGGTTTGAAAGAAACTTTATGTTGTTTTCCCTTTTGATAGGGATTACACACTTTATCATTTGGGAATTCCAATTTAGGTAAGTCTCTAACTAAGAATTTCTTAGATAGCTTCCTAAGTGAGTGCACATTACAGTGTCCTAATCTTCTATGCCACAACCAATATTCTTTATGAAAAGCATTTAAATAAGAAACATTTTGTTTATCTAAAGAGTTTAAATCAACAGTATATACATTCTCATTTCTACATGTAGTGAAAACTAAGTCATTCTTTGAATTGAAAAAATTTCATGAATCATTCTCAAATTTAACATTAAGTCCATCATCACATAATTGAGATATGCTAAGTAAATTATATTTTAATCCATCAACAAAAAGTACTTTAGAAATTAATATTGTATCAGGGTTACCAATCTGGCCTAAGCCGATTATTTTTCCTCTTGCATTGTCACCAAAGGTGACATGCCCACTATCAAATTTAATTAGACTCTTAAAGCACGAATAGTCTCCTCTCATATGTATTAAACATCCACTATCCAAATACAATAGAGTGTTATAGTAACTCTTTAAACAACTTCCTTGCAAAACAGATTAAACATGGGATAATTTTGGTACCCCGATATTCTTGGGTCTAGAAAGGTTATCCAATAAAACTTTGGGAACCCATATTTTCTTTATAGAATTTCTGAAATCAACAAACATATTTTGAGACATAAATAATTTTTTCGGTCCTTTAGAAAATTGTTTCTGAAAATATTTTCCAGAATTAGCAGTGAACTATCCAAGTTTTGGAACAAATTTGGTTTTGCTAATGTGTCTTTGTCCTGGCTGATATCCTAGACCAGTTGTATATTTTGGAGCAATATGTCTTCCTAGAAACTGTGTCAAGGTATCTCAACCAGTAGTGATCTTTTCAATATCCTTTCTCAATTGTTCATTATATAATTTGAGCTGAGTATTCTCTTTCAACAATTGAGCATTCTTTTCTTTTTCTACACTTAGATCTGTTTTAATATTACTAGTCAATGCATGTTGTTTCTTCAAGGATTTGTATTTATCTCTTAGTTAATTGCAGTTATCTTATAGTACATTGCAATATTCATATAGTTCATCCTTAGACATATTTACATCATTATCTGAGTCACTGTTATCTTCAGAATAATAATCATTTAGAATAGGGGAAATAGGTACCTCGGATATGTTAGTCATGAAGCACATGTTGGCATGATTCTTTTCAGATTCAGTAGCTTCTAATTCACTTGTGATGTCTTCCGAAGCACTCTAGGTTTATTTCATGGCTTTCTTGTACTTCTTATCCTTATAATCATATTTCTTTTTTATCTTTAACTTCGGACAGTCGGCCTTGATATGTCCTTTCCTCTTGCATTCATAGCAGACAATATCATCTTCCTTATCAGATTTATTCCAATCCTTCTTCCACTTACCTTGTTGATCATACTTACCCTTGTAGTTTGGCATTATGAAATTTTTTTTCTTCCAATAGAACCTCTTAAATATCCTGGCTATTTGGGCCATTTCTTAATCACTGTCTGAATCTGAATCTTCACTAGTTGAACTTACAGTATGTACATGTATTTTCTCCTTGTCTTTACTCTTTAAAGTAGTAGACTCGAATGCTACAGATTTTATTTTGGGTTCATCATCTTCTTCTTTGTTCACCTTCAATTACTCTTCATACATCATTAGTTTACCAATCAATTCCTTAACTGGTATCTTGCTGATGTCACATGACTCTTGGATAGACACACAAGTGCCTCTCCATCTGTCAGGAAAACATCTCAATATTCTCATGATCTGCTCCTTTTCTGGAACAGATTTTCCCAGTGATCTCATGGTGTTGACAATCTCATTGAACCTAAGATACATATCAGAAATGGGTTCATCAGGTCTCATCATAAAATTATCATATCTAATACTATAAGTATTTAATCTCATTTCCCTCACATTGGTTTTTCCTTCATGAGAAACAGACAAGGTGTCCCAGATTTCATCAGCTGTTTTACATGCAGAAATTCGGTAAAATTACTCATCTCCTAAAGAGAAGTAAAGATCATATATAGCTTTATAGTTATTATTATATTCAGACTTTGTAGCATCATCCCAGGTAGCTCTAGCAGTTTTTGGAATTTCATATTCTGATTCTATAGATGACCAAATATCAAAACCATTACTTTCCAAATGAATTTTCATTTTAATTTTCCATTGACCATAATTCACACCATTAAATAAAGGAGTCCTGTTATTAGCATCACCTTTTAGTCTATTGTCCATAACTAGATTATAGAAAATATTTTAAAGAGAGAAAATTTAGAACTAACAGAAATTTAAGATCTTTAAGTAAAATAAAAATCACAGTTTGAAAACAGAGGGTTTGAAAACATTTTATTTATAAATAAGAATAAATCCTATGATACCAAATGTTGGTCAGAGTGGATACTCAAGAGGGGGGTGAATTGAGTTCTAATTAAAATTTCTGATAAAAACTTTTAGGATTAAAATCCCCCAAATTAGAACAGCCCAGTCAATTAAGGCAGTAGAGATATAAGTGATTTATTTTTTAACAGGTTTCTCAAAGGTTGATTACTCCTCAGTTGAATCAGTATGAGAACTAATTCGACTTTTGAAACAGGTTTACTAAAAAACTCAGATATACACACTAACCAGAACTAACTATTAGAGTGAATGTAAAAATAGATTTCTGTCTTTGAAAATATAAGCATAATAGATAGATGTTAAACAGAGTAAATCAAATATGAACACAAAAAATTTAAAAAAGAGGTTCAGTCTGAAGTCAAGACCTAGTCCTCTCCACTTGGTGATCACCTTCCCTAAGCAGTTATATTAAAAGTGATACAGAGCCTGTATCGGGCTTTACAACAGCTTTCACAAACTGTCCAGGTTTTTCAACCTCTACCACAGTTCTACATGGGTAAACAAATAAACTACCGATCCACACCAGGCTTCTTCCACATTTATACGTGGGAAACAAATGTAAGAATAGTTTTGTATGGGGATTTTCAGTATCCTTCAGTTCAAGAACAAAATTCAGTGTGTGTAACACATACACATTGCTAAAAAATGTAAATTATTTAAATACAGTAGAGCTAAAGATAGTAGGGATAAGTTTGGAATGTTCTATTGTGTTGGCAGATCATATCTGGACTCATTGGAATGAATAAAATGAAGCTTTGGTCCTTCTATGAAAGTTGCCTCCAAAACAGAGTGTCGCAACTGTGACTTCCAGATGTAGATATGACCAACTTCTAGGATTCAAAAACTCTTTACAGCACACTACTACAGATTTTAGAAGGTTCTTTTCAAAATAACTTCATGAGGCTCTTGTTCTTTTTGGATTAGTGCTTAAGAGTTCCCTTCTTCTTTCAAGTATGTTTGGGTTCTATCACTTCTTCTTTTGTGTCTCTCTTATGTTTCATTTATATAGTCTCTTGTTTTTGTGGTTTGTTATCTAGTAGGGGCAGACAAGAGAAATGATTCAACCACGTGTGGTCTTCCTCGTACATCGTACTGTCTCCTAATATCCCTACAAATAACATTAAATAATGTCAGTTGAAATAATTTTTCCTGACATGACCGTTATAATAGTATTAATAAAATAGTTAAAGAAAAGAATGGAATATCATTAGACTGGTAGCAGATGCATGTCACATGGTAGGCTTCAATCTCTACAACTGTGGACTTCATCGGTAAACTATTCAATTGAGGGCTTCAACTATGGTCTTTCTAACTATGAACTGTAGTCTTTCCAACTGTAGTCTTTTAACGGTAGCTGTTTATTCTTTGTAACAGTGGATCCTCATCAGTGAACTCCATCGGTAGGCTCAACACTAGACCTTTAACAGTAATCTTCTAATTGGTAGTTCTGTAACATCAAACTACATCAAGAGTAACCTTTCCAACTGCAGACTTCAATAGATAACTTCTCAATAGAAGACTTGAGAAAGAGTCTGACAGTGGACTTCTAGCAGAAACCTTATTACAACAGTGACCTTATGACAGTAACTCTTTGTTTTTGAGCTTTGATAAGTAGATCATCAGTAGGTTTGTGACAGTAACCGGGTACCGGTAGCTTCCAACAGTGACTGTAAATCTTCAAAAGTGATATTCTAGCATTAGTGACTTAAGTTGATAGTAAGTTATAACGATGAATTTGAAAATAAGTCTCTTACTAGTAGCCTTTAACAGTGAGCTTATATTTAGATAAATATGGACTGTAATTTGATGCAGCAAAGTCATGAGTCTTAAGAATATAAATTATTGAGAATAAGATAATTGTATTTGTAGATTAAAAGGATTACAGACTAACTTAATATATTATGATCAATATTTAAACATGATTTGTGATTATTAAAACAGGTGAGTCCAATCGCATGAACGATTCATTTCACTTTGAGGGGGCGATAGTCCGCAATTCCACAAATGAAATTATCATATTTAAACGGCATAAAACCATAAGGGTAAATTCTCAATGAGAATTAAAGAATCATAGAGATAAAATAAATATCATAAATATCATATATAATTGCAGTTCCATCATAATGTCCACTATAAGAGGTGTTATGAGAAGATTGAACAATCATCATTTCGTGAGGCAATAGTTCATCGTCCACAGAAACAATATGTTCTTTAACCATTAGACGGAGGTGTGTCTAAGTGTAGGTTGAATGATTCTCATAAAAATAGCCTTGTTTATTGAGGATACTGTTTAAGTTATATAAATAAATAAGAAGAATTTTATTGGTAGTGGATAAGGAAAAAATAATGGAAAAGAACTTGAGAGAAGACGTTACCTCAAATCGGGTAACTTCATTGGATTTGAGTGAAAGGGATCTCTTGAATTGCCTTATGCATAAAAGAAGGATTCTAGGAGGAATCGAGGGATGTTGTGAGATTATTTGGACATATTTTTCATGAGAAAATGGGGATTTATAGGTGTGAGTAAGGGTTAGAGGTGATGCCTTTTTATAAAAAGGGGGAAGGGGATCTTTAGGAATGTTTTAAAGTATTATATTATTATAAACTGAATTTTGATTTAAAAAGGTCCCCAACTCATTTAATTAAAATATAAGTTGATTAATGTTCAAAATACTCACATCCAATGGGTTTTATACAATATTAGGGCATACAAGTAACCTTATCTTTTAGCTTTAACCCTAAGTTAACTTATTTAACTTTTACCATATCCACTTGTATATTCATACTATGTGGTTAATATATTTACTATAAAAGACCAAGTGACCCAAAATAGATCATTAGTGACATTTTTATGATCATATATTTCATTTGGTTGAATATTATATTTTTATGATTATTTTATCATTTAATAAAATATTAATTGTTTTAAAAACTAATTTATCTCAATTTATAAACTATTCACATCTAGGCATTTAAAAAATCGGTATCAACTTGATTATTTCGAAAAACCTTCATTAATTAAAATATAACAATTCATAATTATCCCTTAAATTAGTGTATGGAATAAAATGTTTCAAAATAAATTTATTTTAATATTTATAATCTCATTTTTTAAATCATTCACTAATAAGGTAATGACTACATCACCATTGTGTCATAATTAAATTTATATATTTAATTTCTACAAACTATAAATAAAATACCATGATATAGGAAATATTTTTATCCTTCCAATGAATATTTATAGTTTAAGAGATCACCTGTATTACCTCATATAATTTTTTTAATAAATGTTATATGTTTAAGTTATATTTTCCTTAACATTACATTAAAAGTAATTAAATGTCATTTTCACACCCAGGTGGCTCCATGGGGTCCCAAAATCGACCCATGGATGCCCATTGTCGGACCGGTATCATCAAATAAGGTTAGGACACATGTTAGGGTGATTTAATATTGTTATAATAATATTTTTTTACCCTTATTTACTATATTTACCTTTTAACCATGATAAATAAAATATTTACTGAAGTTACTATTCATTATGTCTAAAAATAAAAGTTACATATTTAAAAATTTAGTATCTCTTGATTCAAAATATGGAATTCAATTTTCCAAATTAAAAACAAAGAATTTGCATAAATTATTTAAAAATTAATTCCCTGTTGTCAAAACTGAAAAGCGTGTTTTTAAGAAGTAAAAACTACCTAAAGAGAGACATGTGTTTTTGTCCAATCTCAAAATGAAATTAATTCCAATAAAAAAAATTGGATGAGATATTAAAAAAAATCCAATTAAACATTTAAACCAATTAAAATTACAATCTAAATATATAAATAAACTAGATTAAATGGCAAATTTGAATTAAAATGCAGTTTTTTTCACTATTCATTAAAAATGAACTTTATTAGAAAAATACCAAAATTTTACCCAAAGTAAAATTTGAGGTCATTATTCTAAATAAGAAGTTTATTTTTTCAAATAAAACATAAAATGGTGTCAAAAACTAGGTTTAAACAGGTTTCACCATCAAAAGGTGGTAAAACTACATTTTTAGAAAAATACTACTTTTGTCCCAAAAAATGAATTTGTTCTTATATCATACCTAGAAAACATATAAGATGAATTTAAAACATTACATTGAATATATATATTATATTTATCATTAAATAAAAATCCATAAATAGTGATACAAAAACACAATTATACACTTTTAAATTGGTTTTCATAAAAACACTTCCATAATATTCAATTGGTTTTTATTTCCATTTATAATAAATTTGGTAACCAATGAATCATTATTTAAACATGTGTAAACCATATTTCAAAATTTTTTTATCCTATTGATTCCCTCCATTCAAACGACTAGTCATTAACTACCATTTAAAAATATTATTATTATTGTAGTATAACTCATTGTGGTGTGAATTGTAAGATTTCAGAGAAGCCTGTTATTGCATGTCGAGTATGATATCAGAAAAAGTGTCCCCTTAACTTAAAATTAAAATCATATTAATAAGTATTAATAGAAAAAAATTATTATTATATAAATACATGGGTCATTACAGATTTTAAATCCACATTAATTTTATTTGTTTTATAAGTTAACAATTTATATCATGAAAATCAATTACATTGATAAATTTACGATATAAATAAATTTTAAGCATAAAAATACATTTTTCGTTAAAAAGAAGGTTTTAACGAGTAACATGTGTTAATGATAAAATTAATTTTTATTATAAATATAAATTTTATATAATAAAATTCATTTCATATTTTTAATTATTATGTCAATGTTATGTTATAAGAGAAATTTTATATTTATTGATTAAAATTAAATTACTGAGAAAAAATTTCATACTAGGGTAAAATCAAAAAAGGTAAAAGTGAATATTCTAAGATTAAATGACATAAAATAATGCATAATTTTTTTTTGAAAATTCATGTTTGAGTGATTATTGACCTTTTATCATCCCCCACTCCATTATTGTCTATTTTTTGTGCCACCTAACTGTATTTTCATGTGATCACTTTATATTAAGTGTTTATAATTAAAAAAATTCATTCTCTCTATTTATAAAAGGGGATCCTAATACCATTCAAGAACACCCTAAAAATTTTGTTTAATATTTAAAATATTCATGTTTTTTCAAACCCTTTAATTCCATTCCTTATCATTGAGATTTTTGTCACAAGATATTGGACTAAGACTTCCATTTCCAAAGAGCCTTCCATGTGACTGCCCAAGTCCTTAGTATGAGTACTTTTTTTCTTATGTTTTTTTTATAATTACTTTCCCAAACATAATTTTATAATTCATATATAATTAAATAATTATTGTTTTTATAATTAATGTTTTTATTTTAAGGTAATTACTGTTAGCTACCTTTCCAAATTTATATTAAGAAAGACGAAACTTCCATTTGTGTGTTGTGTGGACTACCACCTCCACAAAGATATGACTTTAATTTTTTCACCACTGCCTCTTTTCAAAAATTATTAGTGTGAAATTTAATAATAAATATGAAATATATATTTAAATTATGATAATTTAGTGATAAATTATAATCCGCATTTATTTATTCTCATTCTCTTGAAAATGAAAAGTTAACCATGTGTTGTATAGACTACAACCTCTATAAAGTAAATTATCTCATTTATTATCTAGTTTCTTTGTTAATTATTAAAATATCATAAAATATCATCAATATTTTTATAATTATCTATGTAAAATCATTTTAATTTTTTAATAATTATACTTTTCCAAAATATTCAACTTCTATAATCATAATGATCAATTAATTAAGGTTTATTCGTGTGTGGTATGTTTAACCTCTTACTTGAAGAATGATATAAAATAATATAATTGATGAAAATAAGAACCAAAGTACTAATGATATATTAGGTATATAATTAATTTTTTTTTATTTTTATAGGTAATGGTAATGTTAATATAAACTCATTAATTAAGGCACCACCGTTTATAAAAAATCACTGAAACATGATTATCGCTGAGATCATATACAAGAAAAATACCCTAAAGAGTCATATTCGGAAATAAAAAAAACAATTAAAATGAATAAATTATATAACATTATACTACCAACAAATGATAAACCTTGGGAGAACATTGAATAATAACACCACCATTATGAAACTTATTCAATACAATCAACAATTTTCACATCCAAAATTGAAAACAAATAGTGAATAACTAAAATACATGTAGAGAATAATTAATAATAAATTTTATAAAAGGTTATATATATGAATTTGTTTCATAAATATATTATTATGATAGTTTTTTTCTATGAAGGTGATTCAACCACTGTAGTAGATGGTTAGAATTATGATAAGGGTTTCTTTGATACATTTTCAAATCACTTTGTCATGTTTAATTTTTCACACAATAAATCTTTTATATGGTGTATAAACATAAAATGTGGGATTTTATTTTTTTTAGTCATATTTTATTTATTTTATTTTATGTTCAATTTCAACCCTTCTCTATAAAGGGGATTTGATTAAAATGCTACACAAATAATTAGGGTTTTTTTGATAATCATGTTTACAAATCAAGACTTTTTTTGAAAGATAATACATATAGATAATTTTTATTTTCTACTAAACCCCTTATAATTTTATTTGTATATTCATGGGGTTTTATATTTTTCCTTGACTCATATTTTTCTTCAAGGGTTTCTTGTGAGTTATTCCAGTCCTGTATCTTCTTCTCAACTAAGAATCTCCTTTTTTCGATATCTATATTCATGGTATCATTTTGGAAATATCCTTATCTATGTATAAATAATTTTTTATTTTCAATTTTCACTACTTTTAATTCATTAAAAAATTCAACAAAATTTTTAATGTTTTACATATGGGTTTTTTTCAATGAGTGAAAAGATTTTTTTTTTTAAATTTTCATTTGAACACATCTCTAAACACCTTTGATGTTTAATATGAATATTTCTCTGAAACGTTTCATGGTAAAAAAAATAATTTAATACTTTAATTATAAAATATTTTTTTAAATATCATGGATATTTATTATTTGGAAACTAATTTTTCCAAAACAATTAAAAAATCTTTTTTTCTAAGTCTTTATCTATGGACATATATTATGTTTGATTGAGGATATTATTAAAATGTTACCATCCATATTTTTTTCCTAGATGGATTATATAATGTCTTTTTCTATTAAAGATGTTATCCATCGCTATCTTTTTCTTTTATAATGATCCACCATGAATAGTCATAACTTTTTCCAATGCCTTTACATTGTAAATCCAAGTTTTTCATTCTATTCATTAAAGGGATTCAGATAGATTCTATACATTGATTGATTGGTTAAAATATAACTTTAGCACATACCCTTTAACTACATTTTTTAAATACCATATGCTTTATTTTCTCAATTGAGGGGTATTAACCTATAAAGTTATAATATATCTTTGGATACCAATTTACTTTTCATCAGTTTATTATTCTATAATTATTGATGGAACTAGGAATTATTTAATTTTTTAATGCCATTTGAAAAGGACTTGAAACCCATTTTATTTATGTGAGTTCCTTATAATGTGAGAAATTAAACCCATTTTTCTTTCTATGGTTTCCTGATGATGTGATGTATGATTATTTTCAAGTGGAACATGTAGGTATGGATGAATGATGAGTGGGGTCCTATATGACATTACAATTCTTTGGTTAAGGATTTATATCTAATGGGAGAAATATTTTTGAGTATATTTTAGTTTTTATATGTAAAGACCCGTAAATTTCAAGGAATATTTTTTCTTAATTTTCATTGGAATTTTACAAGAGCGTAGTTTCTGACGGCACCTGATTCCGAGGCCCGGTGTGCCCAGAATCATTTTCCGAAGTTTGGCTCGGGTACGTTCAGTGAACGGACGAGCAGGTTTTTTTAACTTTTGAACAGGTTCCCGGAATCGAATTCTGAGGGCACCAATGAAATTGCAGCGCCGGTATTCGCTTAGAAACACCTCTTCCGGAGTTGCGTTTTCTCGGGTGTGGTTTTTAATTTTCGGGCTTAAAGTTAAGAAATAAAATAATTTTTCGACAAATTTATTTTATTTCACTTAAGCCACTTGGAAGCCACTTGAAGCCACAAAAAAGTGGCTTAAACTGAGTTGATACGGATAGGATGCTATCCAAAAAATATCCTACCCCTCGGTAGGATATTTGTGAGGTGGGGCCTGCACGAGCCCCGTCGTTTCTTTCCGCTAAGTAACGCACCCGCGAAAACCCGTCACTATGAAAGTCAACTGACGCGTTTTCTTAATTTCTTAACAGACCATTTAATTTGGCGGTTTATTTCGTAAATTAAATGAGCTGTTTCTTTCGTTGAATTAATTCAACGAATTGATGGGTCGTTACTTACCCTTTTTCGTGTGTTGGCATAATAATAAAATAAGACCAACCAGTCTTTTGAAAGTTTGCGCATTGAGAGGATTTGACAGAATCCTTGTATCTTCTTTCTCCTTCGCGAAAAATGCGAAGAACGCGAAGAACGCCGTCATCCGCGGAAATCGACGACGCTCTAATCCGAGACGTTCTTCCCCACCCCGATCTCCGATCACCAACCGTTTGAGGTGAGTGATTTCGGGTTTCTTCTAAAAGTTCTTTGTGGTTTAAAACGAAAAACAGATTTAATTATTTTATAATTAAAATCTGTTGTTTCTTGGTCCGTAGAGTTCGTCGACGCTACGCCGGATTCTGCGACGATGCGACGCCCTTCCGCGATGACGCGACGATCTCCACCTTCCGCGACGAGCAATTCCGCGAAGAACGCTCGTGAGCGACGACTACGAGGTAGGGATTTTATTTTTGGAATTACCCCTTTTTATTATTCCCGTAAATGTTTCTTTAAAAAGTTAAAGAACCGGATTTGTGAAAAATTTTAAATTTATTAAAATTGTTGTTTCCTGTGTGGAATAAAAATTCTCCCGTTGTTTATATCTAACGCGGAGGGTGCGGGCCAAACGAACACGGCCCAACGACCCTCTGTCGTTCTTCGTTCTTGTGTGGGTTGACGGGTGACGACGGAACGTGCCGCAACGGAGTTTTGATGATTCCGTAGTGAAGAATGAGTCCCGGGAGGAGAAACGGCGCAGAAGGGAAGAAAATCGGGCCATCGGAGCGACTCTGGCGGCCCGCGGAAGCCGGCGGCGGCGCCCGGCGCGCCGCCGGAGGAGACCGCCGCGGCACCGGCCACGGCGGCGGCGCTCGTGGGACGCGACTGAAGCCACGTCCGGCCACCAGGGAGACACCCCGCGGGTGTCATGGGGGTATCACGCGGGGGGCGGCGGCTCCCCCCCCCCCCCCCCCGCGTCACTCGGGACGCGGCTTCAACTGCGTCCGGCTGTCTGGCCGACACCCCGCGGGTGCCGCGGGGGTGTCACGCGGGGCGGCGGCTCCCCCCGCGTCGGCCGCTCGGCCGCTCGGCCGAGCCGGGCCGGGCTGGCCGAGCCAGACCGGTCCGACCGGGTCGGACCGGGTTCGGCCGACCCAGGGGGGGTCGGCCCGGGTCGGCCCGGGCCCAGACCCCCCGTCTTCAGACGGTTTTTGTTCAAATGGTCGTATCTTGAGCTACGGGCCTCCAAATGACTCTCCGTCAGCGGAAACGCGATCCTTGGATCGAAACGGTCCTTTTGGTATATCGCACTCAAGGTTTCGGAGTACTTTGAGTTCGGCCGGGTTGGTTCGTACACGAAACCAACCGGGCCCTCGGAGCGGAAACGCTCATATCTTGAGTTACGGATGTCCGATTGACGTGCCGTCAGCTTTGTTGTTTTCCTCTAAGTGAGACGGATCTTTTGGAACACTCCTCCCGATTTTTGGATGCAGGTGGAGTACGGTCGGGTTGGTTTTGCCTTAAAAACCAACCGGGCCCCTGGGACGAAAAAGCCAATAACTCTCAGACCGGGCGTCCGATCGACGCGCCGTCTGCAACATTGAGTTCCTGTTGACGATACGGAACTTTTGGATACATAAACTTCGGACTTTGTGTCAGTTGATGTATCAGCCTCTCGGCTCGTGGAGCGAACCCTCCCGAACGAGCTTGCTGTGTGCGGGAACCCTAGTGCTGGCTGCGACTGCTACTTCGATAGCGACGACCGTGCAGAGATCCTCAGTGGACTGCGGCGACGACCGTGCAAGGATCCTCAGTGGACTGCGCCGACGACTGTGCAGAGATCCTCAGTGGACTGCGACGACTACAGCACTCAGCGATCCTACGTGGATCAGTGCTACAGGTCCTGTGTGGACCCGATCCTGTGTGGGTCTGATCCTGTGTGGGTCAGCGCTCAGCGGTTCTGTGTGAGCCAGCGCCTACAGGTCCTGTGTGGGCCCGATCCTGTGTGGGTCATTGCAGGGGTTAGTTACCTATCGATCCTTCGTGGGTCCGACGACTTAGATGGATCAGTGATCATCTTTATCGTCATCCGAAGAAGTATACCTGTGTGAGCTGAATCTTGTGTTACTCTCCTTTGTGGATTGTGTTGAGCTATCCTGTGTGGATTTACTGTTTACTCTCCTTTGTGGATTGTGTTGAGATATCCTGTGTGGATTTACTGTTTACTCTCCTTTGTGGCTTGTGTTGAGCTCTCCTGTGTGGGTATACATTTTTCTTTCCTGTGTGGACTGCGTTGTTCTTGGGCTCGGACGTTGGAGCCGAACGGGAATTGATGACTTAGGTATATGTATGGGCATATACCTAAGCCATGTCAGATGTTACTTCGTGATTGTATCTTTCCTTTGTGGATTATCCTTTGTGGATTTCGGGAGACCTTCGGGGGTCTCGGGGTCCCTACTGAGTAGCTTATACTCACCCCTGCACGGGCTATGCCCGCACTTCATGGTGTTGGTTGCAGACGATGGGCAGCGCTGATCGAGGTGGAGGCGTGTGGAGCAGGACGGTACCTGGAGGTGGACCACTGGGCGGGACGTACTCAGAGCGGACGGCTGGACCGAGGAGTTGTGGAGGCTATTTGTACCCACCCTTCAGGTGGGACTTCCAGAGGACGGCTCGACGCTGCGACTTTTCCTTTCAGTTGTTGTTTTTCCTTTCAGTTGTACTTTACAGTTGGGCTTGTATTTCCAGCCCCTTTTACTTTCAGCACAGCTTGTACAGTCTTTACTTAGTGTTTACTTTTCCGCTTGATTACTCTGTGGTGCTTGTTTACTTTTCAAAGGCAATGCCTTCCCTTTTTGTTGGGATTTACGCCTTGGTGCTAGTCGCCAGCCCCTGGCCTATGGAAGGCGGGCTTGGGGTAGTCACGGCACGGGCCCCGAGGACGGGTCGTGACAAATTGGTATCAGAGCGAGGTTCTACCGTAGACTCTGATCTTTCTTCTATGTGAAGCAATAGTGTTTAGCGTATTGAGTGTGGTTATCAGTCTAGGGAGTCCAGTGTTGGTGCGGCGGCCGACGTATCCGTACACCAGGACCCTGACTTCTGATTTCCGACTTGATGCACAAAAACATTGATTGCATGTGTGTTTCAAGTTTTCTTTGTGATTACTTGTGTCAGCTCACTAGGTATACTGTTCTGACCATGGCACACTTGTTTCCTTTTCAGGATGGCCCGACGACAGTAGCCAGCTAGGGTTCCGAGAGTAGAGCGCGACGATAGCCCGCCGAGTGACGAGGCCTCGGTACAGGGCCCGTTGACAGTAGAGGCACCGGCGGTACCTTTACCCGCCGAGCCCCCGATGCTTCCAGTACTGGCAGTTGACGATGCACGACGCCTCGGAGCTCTGCACGAGTTCCAGCGCCAGCGACCACCCAGGTTCCGTGGGGGGACGGACCCCCAGGCAGCCAAGGACTGGCTGGAGGCGGTCGTCCGAGTTTTCAGGCTAGTGAGGACACCAGCATACCTCATGGTGATCCTCGCGGCGAGCCTACTGCACACAGCAGCAGGGCGATGGTGGAGCTTGATGCTCCAGGTACACGATGAGGCCTCCCTCATCTGGACGGACATCAAGAGCCTCTTCCACTCATAGTTCATCCCGGCCACCCTCTGTGCGGTGCGCATTCAGGAGCTTCTTCAGCTGCGGAAGGGCAGCTTGACGGTCGCCCAGTATACGGTGAGGTTCACTGACCTTTCTCGCTACTCGACAGACATGGTACGAGACCCCTTATTCCGGGCCTGGACCTTCGAGCATGGTTTGAGACACGAGATTAGGGCGTCGCTGATCTCCCTCAGCATCCCGACCCAGGAAGGAGTGCTGGAGTGAGCCCTTATGATCGAGAGCTTTCTGGCTGAGTCTAAAGCGAGACCTACCGCAGGGCAGCAGGTATCAGAGTCTTCGGCAGCTGGTAGCCGACGGATGACTAAGGGTTCCAGGCAGACCAGGCCTTCCGGCAGACGAACTCAGGACAGTGGCTCAGCAGTGCGGGGCACACAGCGCGGAGCCAGCCTCCCGAGAAGCAGGCAGTGCTACTCTTGCGGCGGGCAGGGCTACATGGCTCGTGACTGCCCGCCCCGCCGTACCGAGGAGTAGCAGACGGTGGAGGGGGCACCCAGGCAGAGGTAGAGGGTCAACCGTGGCGGTCCGTAGGGAGGAGGCGGACGAGGCAGGGGAGCTGGCCGAGTAGCAGGTGGTGGGCGACGCTTTGAGGCTCTGCCACCACCACCACCAGGAGGTCCGCCCCGACCACAGGGATCTGGAGGGCAGAGACAGGAACAACTCTAGGTAGCAGAGGCCTACGACCACGGCGCACCAGAGATTATTCGAGGTACGATCTGTGTCTATTCCACCCTTTTTGCAGTTCTTATAGACACAGGAGCGAGTCACTCTTTCATAGACACTGCCCTTGTTCGGAGTTCGGAGATTCCGACAGAGCCGTTGGCTCGATCCTTACGGCTAGAGACTCCTACGGGAGCAGACTCGACGATTACGCACTGGTGCCGGCAGTGTGAGCTTACTCTAGGAGGTGAGAGCTTCGGCTGGGATCTTCTTGTAGCGGTGTCGAGGCCTTACGACGTCATCTTGGGCATGGATTGGTTATCTACGGTCCATGCACAGATTGACTGCATTAGGCTCAAGGTGCGATGTGTGCGCACCAACGGGAGCAGGTTCACCTTCACCGGCGAGAAGGGAGCCTTTGCAGCACAGGATGGACTTCCGCAGAGGAGAGGACAGCCCATCACTCATCAGTTGGCTAGCCTCATCCTTGGAGTAGTGGACGTGTGGAATCCTAGTTTTCATGCAGTGGTGGATCAGTATGCAGACGTCTTCCCCGACGACGTTCCAGAGCTACCTCCTCGCAGAGAGGTAGACTTTTACATTGATCTGTACCCCGGGACAGCCCCGATATCCACTCCAGCGTATCGGATGGCCCCCGCTGAGCTTCGAGAGCTACGGGTACAGTTGGAGGACTTGCAGGGCAAGGGGTTCATCCGACCCAGTGTTTCACCCTGGGCTTCCCTGATATTGTTTGCCAAGAAGGTGGACGGGAGCTTGCGACTGTGTGTCGATTATCGTCGCCCGAACCAGGTGACAGTGAGGAACAATTATCCGCTACCGAGGATTGATGACCTCTTCGATCAGCTCAAGGGAGCACGGTGGTTCTTGAAGATAGAACTCAGGTCAGGCTATCATCAGCTCAGAGTTCGAGACGAGGACGTGCAGAAGACGGCCTTCAGATGTCGGTATGGCCACTATGAGTTCTTGGTTATGCCTTTCGGCGTAACCAACGCTCTAGTAGTGTTCATGATCCTCATGAACAGGATCTTCCATCCATACCTCGATCGATTTGTCGTGGTCTTCATCGATGACATTTTGGTGTACTCGACGACGGAGGAGGAGCACGCCTACCACCTGCGGGTTGTACTTGACACACTCTGAGAGAACCAGCTTTATGGAAAGCTCTCGAAGTTCCAGTTCTGGTTACATGAGGTCCACTTCTTGGGGCATGTCATTTCTGAGGCGGGAGTTGCAGTGGATCCCACGAAGATCGAGGCAGTGCTAGCTTGGGAGCCACCCAAGAGTGTGACAGAGGTGCGGAGTTTCTTGGGCCTAGCTGGATACTATCGGAGATTTGTGCCAGACTTCTCCAGAGTTGCGGCCCCACTCTCAGCGTTGACGAAGAAGGGGAAACCCTTCGTGTGGTCAGATAGATGTCATCAGAGCTTCCACGAGCTAAGACAGAGGTTGACCAGTGCACCTATCTTGAGGTTGCCTGAGGAGGGAGTTGGATACGTAGTCTACTGCGATGCATCAGGGACCGGACTCAGGTGTGTCCTGATGCAGGAGCGGGCCGTGATTGCCTATGGATCACGTCAGTTGAGGCCGCATGAGCAGAACTACGCTACCCATGACCTGGTGTTAGCAGCAGTGGTCTTCGCTCTGAAGACTTGGCGGCACTATCTAATGGGCGAGCGCTTTACATTCTTTTATGACTATCAGAGTCTCAGGTACATCTTCTCTCAGAAGGACCTGAACCTGAGACAGTGTTGATGGCTCGAGTTCCTCCAGGACTATGACTTTGAGATAGTCTATACTCCTGGGAAGGGGAATGTGGTAGTCGATGCCCTCAGCAGGAGGACGAGCATCCAGCTACTTGAGGAGGCGACAGAGCAGCTAGCCGCCTTGCAGATATCCTTCGTGGATAGAGACGGAACAGCCTTCCTTCAGTCTCTCACAGTCTCTCCTCCACTTCTACAGCGGGTCAGAGAGGCTCAGCGTGGGGACGCTGACTATGAGACACGGCATGCACAGATATCCTCGGGACAGGCACCTGATGGTTTCTCCCTTGGAGCAGAGCACGACGTCCTTTTCAGAGTACGTACCTTGGTACCAGTCGCTTTAAGAGAGGAAGTGCTGAGAGAGTTTCACACTTCTCCTTTGGCGGTATATCCTGGAGTGACGAATATGTACCAGGATCTCAAACGACAGCACTGGTGGCTAGGCATGAAGAAGGTTGTGGCAGAGTTTGTTTCACGGTGCCTCACCTGCCAGTAGGTGAAGGCAGAGCATCAGGTACCATCAGGCTTGGTACAACCCTTGGAGGTCCCGGAGTGGAAGTGGGACGGGATATCTATGGACTTCGTGACTGGACTTCCACGGACTTCCAGAGGTCACGACTCCATTTGAGTGATTGTTGACCGACTCACCAATTCGTCACATTTCTTACCCATCTGAGAGCAGGGCTCAGTGGAGAGCTTGGGGAATCTCTACGTTCAGGAGATTGTACGTCTTCACGGTGTACCATCGACTATCGTCTCCGATCGGGACGCTCGCTTTACTTCCCGGCTTTGGAAGGGGTTTCAGGATGCGTTCGGGACGCAGCTACGTCTGAGAACCGCCTTTCACCCTCAGACGGATGGTCAGACGGAGAGGACCATTCAAACTCTCGAGGACATGCTCCATGCATGTGTCCTCGACTTTGGTCATAGCTGGGAGGACCACCTACCCTTGTTGGAGTTCGCGTACAACAACAGCTACCACTCCACCATCGGGATGGCACCCTACGAGGCGTTGTACGGCAGGCCTTGCAGATCTCCTTTGTGCTGGACAGACCCTGGGGAGTCAGCACTTGTGGGACCAGAGATGGTCCGGGCCACGACAGAGAAGGTCCAGGTCATCCAGGAGCGGATGAGGACAGCACAGAGCCGGCAGAAGTCATATGCTGACAGGAGGTGGAGGCCACTAGAGTTCGAGGATGGCGACCACGTCTTCTTGCGGGTATCACCTCAACGTGGGTTGCAGAGATTTGGCTGAGGCGACAAGTTGTCTCCATGCTTCATTGGGCCTTTTCAGGTCCTCAGCAGGATTGGCAAGGTGGCTTATCGCCTGGCTCTACCACCTCAGTTGCACCGGGTGCACGACGTCTTCCACGTATCTCAACTGAGGAGATACGTGCACGACCCGACGCACATCATTGACCATGGGGAGCTAGACGTGGATGATGGGGCGACTTTTGCGGAGGTCCCGATGGAGATAGAGGATCGACAGGAGAAGGTCCTACGTGGGCGATCGATTCCTCTTGTGCGCATCATATGGCAGCACGGGAACCTCCAGGAGAGCACATGGGAGCGGGAGGCTCAGATGCGTGCTCAGTACCCACATTTGTTTCCCTAGTTTATGATGTATCTTTACAGGGACGTAAAGCCCTGAGGTGGGAGTAATATAAAGACCTGTAAATTTCAAGGAAATTTTTTTCTTAATTTTATTTGGAATTTTACAAGAGCGCAGTTTCTGACGGCACCTGATTCCGAGGCCCGGTGTGCCCGGAATCATTTTCCGAAGTTTGGCTCGGGTACGTTCAGTGAACGGACGAGCGGGTTTTTCTAACTTTTGAACCGGTGCCCAGAATCGAATTCTGAGGGCACCGATGAAATCGCAGCGCCGGTATTCACTTAGAAACGCCTCTTCCGGAGTTGCGTTTTCTCGGGTGTGGTTTTTAATTTTCGGTCTTAAAGTTAAGAAATAAAATAATTTTTCGACAACTTTATTTTATTTCATTTATGCCACTTGGAAGCCACTTGAAGCCACTTAAAAGCGGCTTAAACTGAGTTGATCCAGATAGGATGCTATCCAGAAAATATCCTACCCCCTCGGTAGGATATTTTTGAGGTGGGGCCCGCACGAGCCCCGCCGTTTCTTTCCGCTAAATAACGCACCCGCGAAAACCCGTCATTATGAAAGTCAACTGACACGTTTTCTTAATTTCTTAACAGACCATTTAATTGGGCGGTTTATTTCGTAAATTAAATGAGTTGTTTCTTTCGTTGAATTAATTCAACGAATTGATGGGTCGTTACTTACCCTTTTTCGTGTGTTGGCATAATAATAAAATAAGACCAACCAGTCTTTTGAAAGTTTGTGCGTTGAGAGGATTTGACAGAATCCTTGTATCTTCTTTCTCCTTCGCGAAGAACGCGAAGAACGCGAATAATGCGAAGAACGCCGTCATCCCAGGAAATCGACGACGCTCTAATCCGAGACGTTCTTCCCCGCCCCGATCTCCGATCACCAACCGTTTGAGGTGAGTGACTTCGGGTTTCTTCTAAAAGTTCTTTGTGGTTTAAAACGAAACACAGATTTAATTATTTTATAATTAAAATCTGTTGTTTCTTGGTCCTTCGAGTTCGTCGACACTACGCCAGATTCTGCGATGACGTGACGCCCTTCCGCGACGACGCGACAATCTCCACCTTCCGCGACGAGCAATTCCGCGAAGAACGCTCGCGAGCGACGACTACGAGGTAGGGATTTTATTTTTGGAATTACCCCTTTTTAATATTCCCGTAAATGTTTCTTTAAAAAGTTAAAGAACCGGATTTGTGAACAATTTT
Organism: Viscum album; assembly: GCA_963277665.1. Lineage (NCBI taxonomy): Eukaryota > Viridiplantae > Streptophyta > Magnoliopsida > Santalales > Viscaceae > Viscum > Viscum album. The sequence continues at coordinate 1,823,498,726 of OY728160.1, forward strand.
AAATTTATTAAAATTGTTGTTTCTTGTGTGGAATAAAAATTCTCCCGTTGTTTATATCTAACGCGGAGGGTGCGGGCCAAATGAACACGACCCGACGACCCTCCGCCGTTCTTCGTTCTTGTGCGGATTGACGGGCGACGACGGAACGTGCTGCAATGGAGGTTTGATGATTCCGCAGTAAAGAACAAGTCCCGGGAGGAGCAACGGCGTAGACGGGAAGAAAATCGGGCCACCGGAGCGACTCCAGCGGCCCGCGGAAGCCGGCGGCGGCGCCCGGCGCTCCGCTGGACGAGCCCGCCGCGGCACCGGCCGCGGCAGCGGCGCTCGCGGGACGCGGCTGAAGCCGCATCCGGCCACCAGGGAGACACCCCGCGGGTGTCGCGGGGGTGTCACGCGGGGGGCGGCGGCTCCCCCCCGCGTCACTCGGGACGCGGCTTCAGCCGCATCCGGCTGTCTGGCCGACACCCCGCGGGTGCCGCGGGGGTGTCACGCGGCGCGGCGGCTCCCCCCGCGTCGGCCGCTCGGCCGAGCCGGGCCGGCCGAGCCAGACCGGTCCGACCGAGTCAGACCGGGTCGGACCGGGTTCGGCCGACCCAGGGGGGGTCGGGCCGGGTCGGCCCGGGCCCAGACCCCCCGTCTTCGGACGATTTTCGTTCAAATGGTCGTATCTTGAGCTACGAGCCTCCAAACGACTCGTCGTCAGCGGAAACGCGATCCTTGGATCGAGACGGTCATTTAGGTATATCGTACTCAAGGTTTCGGAGTACTTTGAGTTCGGCCGGGTTGGTTTGTACACGAAACCAACCGGGCCCTCGGAGCGGAAACGCTCATATCTTGAGCTACGGACGTCCGATTGACGTGCCGTCAGCTTTGTTGTTTTCCTCTAAGTGAGACGGATCTTTTGGAACACTCTTCCTGAGGTTTGGACGCAGGTGGAGTACGGTCGGGTTGGTTTTTCCTTTAAAACCAACCGGGCCCCTGGGACGAAAAAGCCAATAACTCTCAGACCGGGCGTCCGATCGACGCACCGTCTGCAACGTTGAGTTCCTATTGACGATACATAACTTTTGGATACATCAACTTCGAACTTTGTGTCAGTTGATGTATCAGCCTCTCGGCTCGTGGAGTAGACCCTCCCGAACGAGCTTGCTGTGTGCGGGAACCCTAGTGCTGACTGCGACTGCTACTTCGACAGCGACGACCGTGCAGAGATCCTCAGTGGACTGCGGCGACGACCGTGCAGAGTTCCTCAGTGGACTGCGCCGACGACTGTGCAGAGATCCTCAGTGGACTGCGATGACTACAACACTCAGCGATCCTACGTGGATCAGTGCTATAGGTAATGTGTGGGCCCGATCCTGTGTGGGTCCGATCCTGTGTGGGTCAGCGCTCAGCGGTTCTGTGTGAGCCAGCGCCTACAGGTCCTATGTGGGCCCGATCCTGTGTGGGTCATTGCGGGGGTTAGTTACCTATCGATCCTTCATGGTTCCGACGACTTAGATGGATCAGTGATCATCTTTATCGTCATCTGAAGAAGTATACCTGTGTGAGCTGAATCTTGTGTTACTCTCCTTTGTGGATTATGTTGAGCTATCCTGTGTGGATTTACTGTTTACTCTCCTTTGTGGATTGTGTTGAGCTATCCTGTGTGGATTTACTGTTTACTCTCCTTTGTGGATTGTGTTAATCTATCCTTTGTGGGTATACGTTTTGCTTTCCTGTGTGGACTGGGTTGTGCTTGGGCTCAGACGTTGGAGCCGAACGGGAATTGATGACTTAGGTATATGTATGGGCATATACCTAAGTCGTGTCAGATGTTACTTCGTGATTGTATCTTTCCTTTATGGATTATACTTTGTGGATTTCGAGAGACCTTAGGGGGTCTCGGGGTCCCTACTAAGTAGCTTATACTCACCCCTGCACGGGCTATGCCCGCACTTCGTGGTGTTGGTTGCAGACGACGGGCAGCGCTGATCGAGGTGGAGGCGTGCGGAGCAGGACGATACCTGGAGGTGGACCACTGGGCGGGACGTACTCGGAGCGGACGACTGGACCGAGGAGCTGTGGAGGCTATCTGTACCCACCCTTCAGGTGGGACTTCTAGAGGACGGCTCGACGCTGTAGCTTTTCCTTTCAGTTGCTGTTTTTCATTTCAGTTGTACTTTACAGTTGGGCTTGTATTTCCGGCCCCTTTTACTTTCACCACAGCTTGTACAGTTTTTACATAGTGTTTACTTTTCCGCTTGCTTACTCTGTGGTTCTTGTTTACTTTTCAAAGGTAATGCCTTCCCTTTTTGTTGGGATTTACGCCTTGGTGCTAGTCGCCAGCCCCTAGCCTATGGAAGGCGGGCTTGGGGTAGTCACGGCACGGGCCCCGAGGACGGGTCGTGACATTATATGCATGGGAACTAATGGGATATCTCATGAAATTAATGGCCCCTAAACTAATATATGTGTGGTATTTGAAATATGTTCTACATTTCATATTATGCTCACATGAATCATGTTTCCACACTCTCTTTATTTATTACTTATGTTATACCATGTTATTTGTGATGAATCTTACTTTATGATATATCATCTATTCGGTATAATTTTATTACGTATCCAAATTATTCTCATATGATTATCTTATTCTCACTTATGATCATTGATTGTTATCACCTATATTTTACCATACAGATCATCTGATATCAGCCCTTTATTTTGTTTTAATTTCTCTATGTTAATTAGATTAGTGTAACATTTAATAAGTATATAAGGGAGCCTAGTGTGGCTCAATTATGGAGAAATTTTCATAAGTATTGTAAAATAAAATTGCTTATCAAGGTATTCTTCAATGACATAGACCCATCCATTATTGGGATGGTGGGATTTTTTTAGATATTTAATTATTAAATTATGTAATTGATGTAAAAAAAAGAATTGTTTAGCTTCGACCTCCACAATATTTCCGAAAATAATAAATAATTAGATAAAAATAATACATATATGGAAATTAAAATAAAGACAAAACATAATAAATTTTCAACATAGTGTGTTATTAGAACACAAAATTTAAATATTTTGTGTGACATGATTTATGTTATTTACTTTAATCTAATAAAATATTGTCTCATTAGTTACAGTGAAAATTTTTCTATGCCTCCATACATAAAAAATATCTTAAAAATAAAATAAATAGAAAATAATATTAAAAAAAAGAAAATTAAGGAAACCATAGAATATGTTCCATGTTGGTACAGAACATATTATATGCACCAATAATTCTAGGAAAAATTAATTACATATATAACAAATGATTTATAATTGCAACTAATATTAATATATTTATATACACTATAAAAAAATATTCATTTAATGATGGTTTCAAAAACCAAAAATAAATGTTAGATAAAAATTCATTAAATGAAAATTTTAGTGGTGGTTTTTACTATTTATCAATTGGTTTCCCATTTCACGATAGTCTTGATCGACTATTTTAAAGACCACCTCTAACGTAATTATTTAACAAGCATTTTCTATTAGTTAGCGCTGGTTTTGAAAAACCTTGTTAAATATACAATTCTATTAACTGAAAACAACAAATAAATTATATTTAACAACATATAATTATTAATTAATATTTTAATAAATAATATTAATTAAAAAAATATTATTATTAATTTAAAAATTTTAATTTTTAATTGATTGTTAATATATATGTGTGTTCTTTTAATAATTAGTAATTAGATATTAATTATTTGTTATTTATTTGATTTTAATATTTTATGTTATTAATATTAATATTATCAACTATAAATTATCATTATAATCATCTAGTAATTACTAATTAATTATTAGTTATTATAAACACTCACACATTCATAAAATTACATATATTAATACCTTTGTTAATATATAAACATATATAAAAATATATATAAATATAACTATAAAAATAAATTTATAAAAAATATAAATATAGATAAATATAAAAATATCTACACACACCCATATATAAATAATAAGAAATGTGTAAATAATACTTTATATCTAAAAATTTTTAATTAATAATTTTTAATTAATAATATAATAATTAATATTAATAATTTATGAAATATTTCTAATTTATAATTAATTATTAAATAAAATAATATTTTAATATATTATTTTAATAAAATTTAATAGTAATGCCTATTACATTTTGTTAACATAAACTGTTAATCAGTATTTTTTAATAAGAAAATAATTAATAATTAATCATTAAATATTATGTGTACATTATTTACGTGTATATAGATTTATGTATGTGATGAATATTATGGAAATTCTAATGGTTGGGGGGCATAAAAGTAGTAATTATTTGATAATCATTGAGACCGAGATGGTGATTGGGGTTTTGAATTTATATGACATTTCTATGATGTTCTGATATCGATATTAATATTATCATTGTTAGTGGTAATTAGATTGAGGTTTCAAAATATGTTCCTAGGTCAATTGAAGGTATTGTGACTCAAGATATTGGATTTTAAGGGGCTTGAGAGTCGACTTTTTTTGTTGTCATGTGTTTTATGGTTTCAGTTAGGGATTCCTGTATCAAAAGGATCCTCAAAAAAGTTGGGTTAGATCATTTTATTGATTATTTGGAATTGGTTTTTGAGAGGTTGGATAGGGGTAAGAATTATATTTTTGCGAGACTCATCCTACCCAAAGGTGATATTCCTTGTCAGACTGAGGGACTATTGTATTGGGTTTCTTTAATTTGGTATTTTTCTGATTGCACGTGTGTTTTATTTAAACATGATTTTTATACCGCTTAATTAATTTTGATGATTTATGATTGGGAGCATGATGTTTTTATTCCATGTTCTGGAATCCTGGCACCCTTGATGTTCATGAATAGTCCTTGGAATTTAATTTTACAAATTCTTGGAATTATTTTTATGTGTCAAGATTCGGATCCATTTTCTAAACTAGATCTTGTGGCATCTAATGATACTTTATGATAATGAAACTGTATTTAGTGTTCCATTGACTCTAGATAGAGTGATAAAGCTGGTTAGGTTTTGGAATTTCTTAAGTCTATTGAAAGAGACGGACCATAGTTCCACACTTATCAACATGTTTATTCTATCTACTCACATCAATGATATTTATAATGATATTTAGTATGATAAGCCTCTAAGTTTTTGTATTAATTGAAATGTTATTGGGAATTTGGAGGATGTATTCCATTGGAATATTTCCTATAGTATATTTCATTTGAAGTAAAATCTCGTTAAATATTATTCTAGTAAGGATAAAAAAAATATAAGATGATAATGACATCTAATTAAAACCTATGCAGGATAATAGTGACATGCCTAGAAGGATAGAGGATATGGTAAAGCTATATGTGTATAAGGATGTGGATGAAGGATTTATGGTTATTCCCATGAATTCTTATTTGGATACTAATGGTCTTTTGTAATTGGGTGATAGGTAAGGCTATCAAATGTTGTTTGGAAAGGAGCATGGTCCGTCTTTGACTTCCACTCTAGAATATTTAACCATGGAGTAAGATTGATTCGATGCGCCACCTGATTGGGTGGATTGGTTATGGGATCAACTTATATATGATATTGGTACCTCTCATGTTAGTGCATCATTTAGGGATTCCCTTGTTAAAGGCATTGAGGATGATCATTATAATGATGTTTATGAATATGGCCAGCCCGATTGTGTATTAAATTCACAAAGGGAGATTAATAATCAATAATGGTAGGGCCATAATCTGATCTCAGCAATGATCCATAAATGGAAAACTAAGTTGGTTTTACCTTTTCCAAGAAGGAAAAGTAAAATAATGGAAATTACACTAGTACATGAAATGTTCTAGCTGGGTTTAGCCTATCTTCTTCTCAGGTTGTTGAGGGTACATAATCTTTACAAAGGTTTGTACCTATGTCCTTGGGTCAAAAGGTCACAATTTCCTCTTCTTTAGACCTTTTTTCTATATATTCTATCAAATCACAGGATCTTTTTATCACCCATGTAGAACTAGGAACCGAGAAGGATCATGATGGGGAATCTCTTTAACGTGACACAAAAATAGTGCAACATAGTACCAAATCTAGTGGGGTACCACTAGTGGCTAACTCTATAGGCTCAAATGCCCCAAATGAGAAAAAAATTGATGGGCATGATAAATAGTGCACTCGATACATTAGTGAATTGAATTATTAATATACCAACCACAAATTATATTTCAATACTCTACCATAAGGATGATAATTTTTTTAGGATTATGCAATCCAAGATACTATGGTAGGAAATTCCCTTACCTTTCCTGATGTTACCAACTTTTCTACTAAAAAGATGGATGAGGTACAGTTAGGTGGTAACGGGTGAGATCACTTGGATAAAATTGATGATATTGGAATAAAGCATGTTGTCTTCTTATAAGGTAAGTAGTAACTCATAAAAAGTATTAGGATTCAATAAATGGGGACTGCGATGTTTAAAAAATCTTGTTTATAAGATAAGACTTGGAGAAGATACTGGCATCCATGTAGATGGGGGGGATGAGGCATATCTTAATATAGTCTATCGACCATAGGCTTAATATTAAGAAATAATTAGAAAGAATTCGAATATCCATGGACAACCTATTCTCTTAGAAGGTCTTTGAGTTTTGTTTTCTCAGTTTTTTTTCTATTTTTTATCATTAGGGATGAGCCATGTTTTATTTATCTAACCCCTTGAACTCCTATTCATTTTATTATTAATAATGTGTATTGAGAACATTATACCATATATTTATATATTAATACACACACACACAAATATATATATATATATATATATATATAATTATATGTGAACATTTGTATGACCATATATGAATTTGTATATAATTTTTTAAAAGTTTGTTATTTTCTATGGAATTTTATGGGATATCTAAGTATGAGAAATAGCATTCCTAATGTCTGTGGAGACTTAGTTATTTTGTTATCACATGCATCCCTGTCAGGTTCCCAATTTTTTTCATGAATCTTTTCCTAATCCCGGTATTATATTGGTTACCCAAATAAAATGACCAATTACCAAATAATTGTACATTACAAAGGGTGTCCTATTAATGAACCCTTATGTATGTATCAAAGGTTCCCCATAGATTTCATATTATTTCTAGAAAACAAGAGACCACTCTTGATTTGAATCTATATGACCTGGAACCCTGGAGTTTTCTACTATCTAGGATGATGATTGGTGGTTTTGTATTGGTATTGAACATGCAAGAGGCTTCTTATGTATATTGTGAGGTCACGAATGAAATATCTTATATTTAATATAGGAATATTATGTAAAGTTTAATGTCATTAGAAAAGGATTTATATGAGGGAATTTAAGTATTGGCTATAGATCTTAATCATTAAGAAGGAGTTTAACAAATCATATTTATAATAGGAATTGGAGTCCCCATAGTCCCATTCTTATAATAAGACAGATGCCCATGTTTGGGAGGAATTTTTATCATACTGCTAATATGATCATTTTAGATACCTAAGCCCATGAAATTCATAATCTATGTGAAAAAAAAGAGACAATAGAATATCAATCATTTCAAAAGGGATACAAGATTTGATTTGTGTGGGGCTTATAGAATGAGGTTGCCCTGATATTAGAGTAAGGATTACAGATCAAGGTTGCCCAGATATAAAAGCAGATATTACACACTAATGTTACCCAGATATTTTAGTACGAATTACATACTGAGGTTACCATTAATAGGTATTTTTTATTATTTTAGTGGCATTATTGTTTCAAATTCCCATGGGCTTACACCAAGGTGGATGTCCACATTAAATATCCAACCCTTATCATCTGAAAAATAATGAGTGGGGACCATTAGAGGTCATTTTAGTATCCTTGGATGGAATAGTGGGATAACAATGTTTGATGGAATATGTGAATGTATTCCTACCTGAAAAGGTTGAAATGTCAGAGGGTTTCTTCCTAACATGTGCTACGATGTATTCTTAACACGTCCAATGGACATCACATGATGTTCTTGACATGTCCAATGGGAATCATTTGATCTATGATGACATGTCAAGAGGGATTCACATTAATCCAACAACATGTACAGAGGTTGTCAGGTGATCTGACTGACATGTCAAGATGGTTTCACATGAATCCATAAACATTTTGAGAGGTTATTACGTGATCTACTTGACATGTCCAAGGGTCATCATATGATTTGTATGACATGTAAATATAGATTTACATTAATTTGGATACATGTAAAGATGTATTCACATGATCTTCCTAACATGTCCAAGGGTTGTCATAGGATCAAGGAACTAATCACACAAAACCCATGACCCATTCACATTAAAATAATTTCATTTGTGTTAAAATTATGCTTCCATCATTTTTATATGTAGTTACAAAGGAATCCCAATATCATCATGTTGCCTACCTACTAAGGGATAAAGTGATCATGCCATCATGATAAAGGTAATTTATATGATTCAACTAACATAATGTTGATACCTTTTTTTTATCAATGATATAATCACCCAAAGTACATTAACCTTCTACATAATCCATTTCCTTACTCTCTAGACTTGTCGAGTGGATGTCTCTTTAGATAACATAGCCCTCATCTTCGGAAATTCTGTTATTTCCTCTTATTGTGTGCCCCTTTCTTTGTGTAAAAAGGGGAGATTTTATAGGAATCTACACAAAGATGTTGAATCAAAAGTATTAATTATTAATTTTCTATTCCTTTAGTTTTGTAAATCACAAACACCCTCTTAAAAAAATGTTTACTAACTTTGGTATTCCCCAAGTATCTTAGTATGTTTTTGTATAAAGCATTCCTTTTTTACCATAAATAGAAAATGTTTTAATGTGTTACAAATATAAAATTATAATTTTACAATATTTTCCATCAGACCAAGTATATATACAATTAATCAAAATCAAATTTATTAATACTAGTGGTTATAATTTTTTCTTATACATAATAATCATAAATTTCATGACCATAAGAGTGATTCTAGTATTGATACATCAGAATGAACATAATAAGGATTACTATATTGAAAACAATAATGAATTCCATCAGACTACTATAATATTATAATCAGAATATATAGAATTTTTTTATAAGAAATAATCTTAGCATTGTAATGGTGCTAAAACAAAATGATATGAGACATTTAGTTATGCTTGAACATTGTGAGCCTTCAAGTGCCAATTGTTCAAGGTTGTTGCAACTGACAAAAAAAATTGACTATTGGTGCTTCATATATAAATATACAGTCATATAAAGATTTAAAAGGGGTTACATTTTGTTCATAACTCAAGTATTATAAATATTTCTTATCATGAACATATAATTATTATTATTTGTATTACTTTAGAGAGTTGACATTCTAAGGAATCTTTATCAAGGTTGTTTCCTTTTGAAAAGTTTCTTTTTTATTCTACATGTGATCACTGTTATAATTGAGGGCTTCCAATGATTGGAAGATGTTGAATCTGATCAATCAGATTGAGGGATTCTGGTGCTAGGAAGATAGATGCTGATCGTTGTAACGATTAAGGGATTCTAAATATAGGAATACATAGCTTATTATGATCATCATATTAAGGAAATTCATGGTAAGGAGGGATAGAATTTGTATAAAGTAGAAAACTATGGATAAATTCATTAAAGTTTATTGTATACCATTACTTATAAGGTTAAAATAGATCATTTTTTTAATAATACTTTTTTTCATTCTTACATTATAAGATTTGGTATTGATTATTTCAAGAAGTCTTTATTCTGTTATGTATATTATGAAAAAAAATTTGTTTTAAGAAATATTCTTTATAAACGGTTTTATCGATAAGACTGTGAAACTCATAAAAACATCCTATGATATATTCATATCATTTGATATTATGATTATAAAATTTGGATAAAAAATGAAGTCTAGGAAAGATTTTATTTACATAAGGAGGGTTTGTGTTTTGTTTTATTTAATGATTTAAAACTATAATTATCCACTCTTGTAATAGTAACCATATTAGTTACTCTTGTAATCCAAAAATTGGTATCATAAGAGGTTATAATACTTTAGCTTTTTGAGTTTTTAATTTCCATATGAATTTCATGTTTTATAAATTTTTGTTATAAAAGTTTGGTTTATAAATTATTTCTACACTAACATGTATTTGTATAAAAATGTTTTTGTTTCTGTTATGATAAAAGAAATGAATATTGGATCTCATTATTATTTGAATCCTATTAGACCACTATTTTTTCAGAATGAGAAGGAGGCTTAGAAATATTGAATAAAATTTTTTTTGATTAACACTAGAGTTAATAGATTCTTAATTCTAATTGGGATGTATAAAATTCTAGATAAATAAGTTTCTACTTTTACTAATACTAAGAAGTTTGAATATCAGTTGAACTACAAAGTTAGAAATACTTTACTGTGTTATATGAGAAGGAATATATATAGTTAGATATGATCCTATGAATCCACCAATAGTAGATGGAGTAGGTTGGAAGTAACACATTTTGGTACATCCATTTTTAAAGAAACAAGAAGAGGCACGATTAGAGATGATTACCAAGCCATTGATTTTTTACCCAGTAAATCAGTTTCCAAGATATAGAAAAGTTTATAAAACTAATTAATTGTGTACATTATATTGGAGAAAAAGGTCTTTATGAAACTTTTTTGGTTTAAAATATTATTTATATAATTCTAAATGAGTGGGAATCTAAAAGAAATACAATTTATGACACAAGAAAGATTACAAATAAAAATCTCGATGATCTTATTGGAATCATAATTCATTATGATGGAAGATTAAAGAGATATGATGAAAAAGAAAAAAAGAAAAATGGTTGGGTTTCTTTTTGTACATCATCTACAATTCTTACTAAAGTCCAATTAGAAAGGAAGGTTTTAAAGTATTCAAGAAAGAAGAAAGTTGTTGAATCTAATTCTAGTTCATGAGAAAATTCTAAGAGTGAGTTGGATAATCTCTCTAGAAGGATAAAGAAGATGGTGGGAAAGAAATACTTTCAGTATAGATACAAAAATGATCATAAGGAAAAAATGACATGAAGGATTATGAGGTTACTAGTTACAGATGTAAGAGAACATGGCCAATCCGAACTTAATTTCCTAAACCGAAAATAAAGAAAAAGAAAAAGGAATTATGATAGAAATAAAAATAAGTATTATAAGTCAAATGGGAAGAAAATTATAAAATAATCTGAAACATGGAGTTCCAATAGTGGAGATTATTACATAAATTCTTCTGACAATGAATGTTTTGATCGAAGGAATAATGGATTATTTAAAAAAGTAATTATGGTAAATCAATTTCTAATAAATATGTTACACAGAACTAAATCCAATACTAATATTTTTTAAAATTCCATTTATCTTGATGAGAAAAATTCTATATCCTCTGATTAAGAACCTTCCTCAGTAGAAGATAATATCCTACCTAATTCTGATGAAGTTTCTTGATTTGAAAAACTTTTAGAAAATGAAAATTGTAATATTTGTAAAAAAATCTGATAATTCCCAATAAAAACATTCAAATACAGATTAAAGAATTAATATTCTAACTAATAAAAAATATTTTATTTTTAAAGATATTTATTTTTTTTGAAAAATATATTATTTCAAAATAACATGATAAAAATATTTACAAGAAAAAATCATTACAAAATTATTTTTTAAAACAATGATCTAGTACTAATATTGTTGAGGAAAAAAATTTATTTATTAAACTATATTCTGAAATATCTATCTTGAATAAAATTATATGAAAGTTTACTTATGGGAATAAAAACATTGATAATATGTACAAAAAAATTAAAACTCATGGTAATAATTCTATAATGGGTTAAAGAAAATAGAAAACCAGTTTCTAGTAACAAATATTTTTTCCCAAAATGTTCACTATTTTGCAGAATGTTACAAAGGACATTGGAAGGAAATTTTATCCTAGAATAGAGTTCAATATCATGGTTTTCATAAAGATTATTTTTTCTATGGAAATGAATTTTTCTCAAAGAAATAACATTAGGAAAATTTGGCCTCTTAGAATTCTATTTTTGGATAATACATAACATAAGAAGGTTTGGGTTCTAAAAAAATAATTATTTTTTTATGAAAATTATGATTTTTCCAAAAATAAAAATATTTGGTTCATGGAAAGTATATGTTCTTGGAAGATGACTAGAAACAGATATTTCTTCAAGAAGATATTCAAGTTGAAATATGGAAATTTTAATAACATAGCTAATATTTTAATCATTTCTTATATGTATATTAATTATTTAAACCATCCCAATTTATATATTTCATATTATTTTAATAAATTTTGATTTAAGGTGTGTTTTTGGATAAAATGTGAGAATTTATTAATTCTAGAATTTTGGAATATTTTAATCACGTTTTTTATTTCAAGAAAAACTTTTATCATATTGATCCATTGATGTGGTTCAATTTTTCAGGAATCCATGATCTATAGTATACAATATTTTAATTTTAAATAAGATTTGATTTGAACATATTGTGGCCCAAAAAATAATCAAAATTAAAAAACATTTGGGAAGACAATGTGGATCCCACCTTTGGAAATGAGTCAAAAATATGGATACACACCTCTAATTGATGTTATTAAAAATTAAATTATAATAGTATTAATTTAAGATTTCTCCGATTAATATTCATGGAGTAATTAACTCATTAAATGGTCCATTGAGCCCTCAAAATTTAAATAAGATTCATGATGTATTCAAAAAAAAATAAACTTTCCAAGTAATTTGGATATAACATCATATAAATGTTGTATATGAGGATTAAATTTGGAGGTGAAATTAGAATTGTTTTTTGAACAACATTATAGAATACTATATTCCCTAAATTGAAAAAATGAGGGAATACCACATGGAAAATTTTTAAGGACAAATTCTGAAATCAGAATTTTAACCATAGATGATCCATTATGTCCCAAAACACATTAATAGTCATTTATGATTCCTTCAAGACTCTTCAATTCCTATGAGTAAGAGGCCAGTGGTGGATTGAATAGTATATTTATTGGAAAGCGATGTTTTGGATGATAGATACTACTTTAGGATTTCAATTTTCTTTTGTTTTTATTTTAATTTTATTTGCCCAGGTAACAAATGCATTATTTTTCATTAATGTTTTTCTCTTTTCTTATTACATATCTCTTTCTCTTCCCACCCTAATATCATTCACACTTTATTTTTCATTCCACTATGAACTCTTACATTAAAAAATTAGGGGTTAAACTAGGTCCAGGCTAGAGGGAGGTATGTGTAAATTTCCTTTATTATGTGCTTAAATTCTTGTTTTTTTAACGTTTGGGATGAGAAAGAGTTATTTTCACGGGTGTAATTATTTTCCTCGATGAAACTGATCATAAAATAATTTCTATTATTTTATTAAAAATTTACATCCCTTCTACTAGATACATGATCTTCATATTATGGAGTCGATCCATTTAGTGAATATAATATCATATAATGGAGCCAAGTTCGAGGAGATGTCACAAATTCGATCAAGGTGTTCCATCTTCCTTGATTATATGAGGAGGTTAAATTAAGATTTATAAATGTGTTCAATATTTCAGAACTCTAAATAAAATAATAGCAATTCATTCATTATATCTCAGAATTGAATTATCAAACTGAATCTAACCACAAACAAGGATAATGATAGTACCCATAAACCAAACCAAAAAGTTCAATTTATTTCTTCACTAATTATTATTTTTCATTACATGTTAGATTATTCTTTTCATACATTTAAATTTCTTCACTTGCATATTTTTAATAAAAATAACCAAAAAGAAGTTGTTTAAGTGAATTAGATTATATGAGTGAATAATTGAGAAAGCTCCCCATGTGAGACCACCTTGGTCAGCCTCTGAGCCATATAAGGAAAATAAAATTTATTTTTCCAAGCCATACGATAGTTGTGGGTTAAAAATATTTATTATTATAGGGATATAATCTATAGATTACTCATTTTTTTATTTTTACATTATAGATATATTTTAAGTGTTTTTCATTAAATAAAAAATTATATTTCCATGATGTATTCAAATTCATATTTTTATGCATTGGTAGATTAACCACAAGTGAAAAATTAAAAATAATAAGAACCATAATAACAACAAAAAAATAATAATATTTTTATAGAGATATGATTCAAGAACATAGATAAATCATAGAAAAACAAAATAGAAAGGATAAAAGATCATTTAAATTTGTTCATTAATTAATGGATAAACCTGACCCTCATACAGAAAAATAACATGATGTAGTGGTAGAATAAATTTCACCACTATATTTTTAAATGCAAGGTCCCAAGGTAAAAGTGGAGGTACCTAAAGATTCATTCCACCTCGCTCAACCATTTCTGGAAGAGATAAGTGAAAGATCATCTTATTTTGATTTATAATAGGGATATCATGCAAGTTTGGATAAATTTTGGAGAAATGGGAATAAATATAAATGAAAAATGATCTCATTATCCATTAAACATAAGACGAAAAATTATCACCTATACCCCTCTCTATAGCCATAAAAGTAGGAGAAACCACTCAAGAGGTGGAATTCAAAGAAATACTGGAGGATCCTAACTACCTAGCACCATCTAATGGGGATAAAATCCAAAAGGAACTTTCAATTGAATAGTATATTAATTCTAAAACAATTAAAGGAGTTTACCCTTTAATGAAATCATTACCAACAAATTTATTTGAAACTTAATTCAATATCACTCCTTACTATTTTTATTTTACATATTTGGTTGAATCATATTTTTCCATGGAGGGAGATGATGAAAATAAACATGCACCTACTAAGAAACACACATATATCCTTAATTTTGATGGACATACATTTGAGGATGACCATAATGAAAACTAAGTAGCTAAGCATGAGGAAACCAAGAAAGTGACAACTTAAACTAAAATGGGGAATTTATATTTACATTCATCATGTTTAAATACTATATAATTAGAAATACATTCTAACCCAACTTGTTAAATTACAATTCACACATTCCATGTTGATCTAACATTAGAAGAGAAAGAGAATAATACACAAGTACAAAAAAAGGAATATGATGAATCCTACTTCATCCGGCCTATGTCATGCGAGATTTACCCCATTGCTAGGGGGCCCAGTATACACTATACATGGATCATTTTTCAATAACAATAAAGAAGAAAATACTGGAAAAATAAACATGTGGTAGTTCAAGTCCAAGTAGATCCACCCACCATCAGATTATTGATAACAGCCAACACAACCATCTAAAGGTAGAAAATGAATCCAAGACTCACATAGGGGATCATACCAAGATTTATCATTGCATCATATCTTGTAATTTGGACTTCAATTATAGTTTTAGGATTAGTCCCGCATGAAACCCACTCCCTCTTAACTTTTAGAGCTTAAATGGCATGATCCTTATGTTAAATTAAGTAATTCTATTTTGTAGGTTCATGATGGCCCAACATTTTCCTCAAAAAGTGGACGAGAATGACTTAGCTTCAGGTGAAAGGAAGTTCAATTTTGTTGATTATTTTATAAACTCACTATAGTTCTTCCAACATGTTTTGATATTTAAAGTGAAAATTGAATGCCCACACTTGAATTCATGTTTTACTTGACTAATCTAGCAGATATGAGTTTCCTAGAAGTCTCATGATTCTATGTTTCTCTTTTCAAAGATACTGAAATAAAATGAGTAAAATAAATAATTTGATGACTAAAATGATACATGGTTATTAAAATGTGGAATCATGACTTGAGGTAATTAGTTGATTCATGTAAAATTAAATTTCCCTAACATTTTTCATGAAGTTATTTCCTGAAATTCTTTTGAATTTATTTATTATTATTAATCATCCCTTGAGTGATTTTCTAATATCTTACTCCCATTACCAAGAGGATTTATAGACTAAATAATTCCAATATTTTTGTGAGAAAATATCATGAGTGATCTTGCGAAGTTTCATCGACCAAAACTTTCATTTTAACTTTTAAAAGATATAACTGTAAGAAACACATTTAAAATTGTGGAGGCACATTTTTTTAAAACAATTGTCCTTAAAATTACACCTTTACATCAATGCTTATTTATTCTATCGATACAATGAATGATCTTTATAGGAATGAGCCTTGTTTCAAGATATTTTTATCGATTCCCACATTAATCTTGGTATTTTGTTGATATTTTAAAGTCAAAGTGATAGGGTGATGGTAATCATAATGTAAGGGATGATTTATATTGTTAGAAAAAAGTGTGGGTGTGATTTTTGTGGGAATAAATTAAGATTTTTTATTCACTCATTATACTTCATTGTTTTACCCTCTTAAATTCAAACAAAAGAAAATTAGAAAAAGAACAAAAAAAGGGAAAATGGGTTGTGATTTGAGAAAACAAAAAATAATCATTACTAGACCTATGATTTTTATCCTATGTGGTTTGGTGGTGGATGTGAGGTTTATTATAAACATAAATTTTAAAAAAATTGAAAAGTTTCCTTGAAAAAGAAAAAAGTACAAAAGTAAAAAAATATTAAGGAGGGTTCACAAATCATTCAATATGCTTATTTTTTCATGTTCGTACATTATGTTTTGGGGGAGATGGGTGTTATGATTTAGAGGGGATAATTTCACTATAATTTTACTTTTGATATCATGAACTTTACTTTAGAGATTAAACGCCTCCTTGGGATTTAATTATATATTCCTACCAACCTAAAGCCTTGGAGTCATTTGAACCTTTACTGAAAGCCCTCGTGATTTTATGTGAATATTTTATTTAGAAAGTGGAGAAATTAGTTCATTTACAAGATATGGATACGAATCAAGTTCTCATGATTATAGCATAACTCTACTTGAATTGTATCATCAATTATGAGAGAAAATATTCAAAAGTGAGGTAGTTCTGGATTTAGAAAGTTTAATAATAATGAATAAAAGATCATAATTTAATTAAAGGATAACTTCCATCATTTTAAAATAGGATGAATGAAAATAATGGAGTTTATTTATTCTTTGAAAATTATGAAATTAAAATTAAAATTTATTTTTATTTTTGAAAATTTCTTTTGACATTGAAAATTGTTTAATTTTACTCATACTGATGACACATTCTACTCTGAAAATTATTATTCTATTCTTTTATTTTTTTAACTAATTCATTACTTTATATTATAATTTGTTCTGTTTTTATATTTATTGTTTTAATAAAAACATTGATTTTTTTTCAAAATTTTGAAAGTTTTTCTTATCAAAATGATTTTCAATTTGATAAATTGTTTTAAAACGTTGAGAGATCAAATAAATTTTTAAAAAATTCATTGATTAAATCTTAGTCATTAGATTAGTAAGTGTTTCAAAATAAATCATTATTTTGTATAGGGAAGTTGAACTGTCACCCCTAGTTCCTATATAACGGCGGGGCTACCCCTTTCCAACATCGTTTCTTTGGAATTTCATGGTCACCTCTAACACCCTTTAAATCCACCGATCTAATTTTTTCTAAATTTATCGGATCTTAATATTTGTTCTCATTATGATAGAAACCAAATAAGATTACAAGAAATGGATTCTTTTGTGAGAAATTATTTTTGAGAGTTCTTGGTTTGATATGTTCAATTATAATATCAAAAGGATAATATCTTTTCAATTTTGGGGAAGTTTTTGTGTTGAGTAGTTTGATAAGTATTTTGATCTATATTATAATATAATTGTTATAAAATTTTAGGATTATTTTATGTTTTATAAAGATAAAGGTAAGGATAAATTTTTCATTACTATGTTAGGGAAGTGATATAAGGTAACATTTAAAATATTAACAGATCTTGTTGGTGTTTATTCTAATGGTGATGAATTTTTACCATCACAAATGTAACCAAAATCTATTATAACTAATGATATGAATAAGAATAAAGGTTCATTATTTTCATATTATGGTAAACATAGAAAATTTAAACATATATCATTATAAAACATGATAGATTCTTTATGGATGTATTGGTATTTTACACCTATGAAAGGTGATTGAGACACTTTTAAGGTATCAGATATGTTTTTATTGGATTATATGGTAAATATGAGGAAAACAAACTTAGTGGTTTTTTTAATTATAGTGTAGAATACTAAAAGTTCATCAATCAAGTCGAAGATCATTTTGTTTCCAAAAATCATTTTTAAGTTGATTGAGAAATGTAAGGATCTTTTTAATATTGAGAATACAACTTACCTAGTAAGGGAGAATATTTCATTAATTGGTGAAGTAAAAATTTTATGAATGGAATTGGTTTTTGATAAATAAAAAAAATTAATTGAAAAGGATGATTGAGATGCATCGTAGACACAACCATCAATTACTGTTGAGGAAGTTAAGAAGAAAATAGAAGATAAATATTCTCCACTAGGTATCCATTAGAATGAAGATATAATATCTGATAAATATTTCATGAATTTAATGTTATGTAATGTGAAAAAGAAACCATGGGATCTGGGATTTGGTCATAATCTTTCTAAGGAGAAAACATTAAAAATTTGGACTGTTAAACAGTGAGAACAAAAGGAAGAAAGAAAGAATAAAATTAAAAGGTTAACAAAAGATATAATTTTAGAAGTGATTTTAACGGTATTTAAATCAATTATGATAATCTTATTCTTAATATTTATCATATCGAACGAGTCATTCTAGAAGATGGACATTTTTAAAAAAATTGTTCTTCCTGATGATAACGATTCCGCGGATGATGAAGAAAAGGTAAAACATGTTATTGAAGAATCAATTATTAATATTTTTGATAATAAATTAGTATCAAAATTAGTTATAAAGGGTGATTTATGAATTTCCAAAAAAAAATAGGAGAATAACATGACAAAGAAAATGAATAAGAAGTCAAATAAGAAGTTAAATAAGAGGTTGAAGAACAAGTAGAAGAAGAATAATAATAATAAATTAAAGAAGTAGTAGAGGAATAATAATAACATGAAGAACATGTTGAAAATGAAAATAATAAATGTAATGGAAAATAGATAGAAAATAAATCATCAGAGTCTTCATTATCCTAAAAACCTTTACCTTCACCACATGTCAAGGATGAAGACTAAAAAAGATATTTGGAAGAAAAATATTCATAAAAAATAAATAAGAGTAAACCAATAAGAAAGAAGAACTAGAAAATTAATAAAATACCAAAAAATAGTGATAATAAAAAATCATAGAAATTATTTTTATTTTTAATGTTTTAGAGTAAAAAAAATCGACCAAAAGTCTCAAATAATGTTTCAAATAATGATGAAAAAACGGAAAAAGTTGATGTCAAATCTAGTAGACCAAGACTTCCATAGATTGATCTCCATCCATTGGACTCGGAAGATATGTTTTCTCAAAAGGGTTATGATTATATTTTTCTTGTGTTGAAAAGGATGAGTGATCAGATTCCCTATCTACCTAACATAGAGTCAAGATGTAAGCTGATTAAGGAATCATTACATGAAAAATATGAATTGCTCAAACTTTTAACTGAATAATTGATCAGAATCAAGGTGGATTCAATGTATTTTTTATGAAAATTTCAAAAAATAAAATACATCATACAATCATATGTTGAAGTGGTCGAACCAAGTGCATTGTGATATTTTTGAAGATGAATATCATTTTCTTGAAGAAAAGAAAATTCTGTTCGAAATAGATGAATTAGTTAATAAGTTTTCCTAAGTTTTTTTGATAGAGTAATGTTCGTAAAAGAATTTATAGATTATATTGATGATCAGAAAAAATATGTGAAGGTTTTTCATGAAAATATTCATGATATGGATTTTAAAAAAGAATGATTAGATCTTGTAAAAATGAATTTATCATACTAAGGGGATAGAATAATTTTTTTTGAGGATGTTAAAAAGAAAAAAACTCATGTTTAAATGCAACAAGTGATAGAAGAAATAATAATGAAGATTGAGAGCGATAGATAGGAGTTAAAAAACATGATTTCTTTTTTTCAACAAGATGATGATGAAAGAATAGATACTTTTATTTTTTAATTCTAAATGTATTTTTATAAAAAATTTGAGTCATTAATGAATGTAGTTGTCTTTTCATCCAATATTTCATATCTCAATGTTTTCCAATACTTTGGGTTATGTATTTTTTCTATTAATTTTTGGATGATTACATAATTCAATTTACTATTTCATATGTTATCTTTTATAACATTTTAGGAAACTTTGGATTCTTTCCCATTCATTTTTGAAAATCTAAAAAGGGAAGAATATTTTATAAAGGGGAGAGGTTTTAATAAAATGGGAGATACTATTCTTTGAAGGGGAATTATACCAAAGGGGGGGGGAAGTATTATTTGTTGGAGAGTTATTTTATTAATTTCCATTGAATTATGAATTAGTTAAAAACTCTAGGTAAGTTGTAATAAATATATGTTCAAAGAAATTAAAATAACAAAGTACTATAAGTTTTAATGTTATTATTTTTCATTTAAGTATTGTGGTTTATGTGTTCCAAAAAGAGGGAGATTATTGAATCCGAACTATTAATTCTTACTTTTCGATTCCTTTAGTTTTTTAAATCAAAAACACTATATTAATAACATGTTCACTAACTTTTATATGTCCCATGTATTTTATTATATTTTTATTGAAACAATTCTTTTTAACCATATATATAAAAAGTTATAATATATTACTGATATATAAATTTATCATTATTTATTTTGATCCATCATAAAAAGTATGAATCTGATTAATTGGACATAACTTTATTCAGATTAGTGGTTAGATTTTTGTCTTGTATAGATTATTGAAAAAAGTCAAGACCATTGGACTAATTATGGAAGTGATACTTTAGAATAATCCTCATAAGTATTACCATATTGAAAAAAGACAAGAAATTCATTTGGAATATCCTAAGTTTATAATTAGAATATATAAAATTGTTTCTATTGTAATGAATACTCTTAGAATTGTTTTGGAGTTCTAGGAGTCATGATCCTCACTCGATGTTGAAATATTGTCTAGGGCTATTGTTTGATGGTGGTTACGATGGACCCCGATGATCTCTGAAAACTGGTGTGATGTTTGGGTGGTGACGATAGTGGCAATGTTCTTTTTCTCAATGATTGTTTTGTATATGGTTTCTATGGTTTTTTTTCTGTATTCTATTATGGATGAATGATGATGACAAGGTGATGATGTTCAAAGGTGGTTTGATGGTCCTTGAAGGTCTGCAGTGGTCGTTGGAGACATTGGGGGTGGAATTGGATCATGATGAAGACTATTCCAATTATGATCACCATTGCAGGCATTGGTATTTTGGCTAATGAATTGGTGATGATATTGTACACCCTGATTTTTTGGTGATTGGTGTGATGATCTGATCATATTGGGTTTTGTGTCTCATCAATTTTTTGAATTTTGAATTTTGAATTGGGCATGTTTTGATATTGTATCCCACTGGTTACAACTTTACCTTAAAGGAGCTGATTTAAAAATATAATAAAAAATAATTTTCATGAGAAATACTCTTAGGATTTTAATGGTGATAAAAAATTGGTTTCGGACATTCAATTATGCCAAAACATTGTGAGCTATCAAGTGACAGCTATCTGAGGTCGTTGGAACTAAATAAAAAATATGACTATTGTAGATTCCCTTATAAATAGTCAGTCATTTGAAGAGTTATAAGGGGATACATTTTTAAAAACCTAAGCCTTATAATTATTTCTTTTCATGAACTTCTCATAATTTGTATTTTTAATTCGTTAGAGTGTTTTCAATATGTGAAATCCTTGTCGATGTTGCTACTTTTAGAACATTTTCATTTTTATTCTTTGTTAGATCACCGTTACAATAAATTAATTTCTAGGATAAGAATATCTTTAATTTTATCCATTTGAACAAGGGATTATAGGGAAAGGATGATAGACACTGATCGTTATTATGATCGAGGGATTCTGAAGATAAAAAGGCAGATCCTATTCTGAACATTGTGTTGGGGGATTTCCTGGTATTGAAATATAGAATTTACAATAAGTATAGAACTATTTTTACCTTTAGTCATTGTTATTGACTACATTTACTCATGAGGTTAAGAAAGTGAAATATTTTAATATATCTTGTAATTTATTATTACATGATGATCTCTTTATTTTTCTGATTTTGACAAGTCATTATCCCATTATCCATATTATGATCGAAATTTTGTTTTAGAAAAAATTCTTTACAAACCCTTATATCTGTATGATTATGAAACTGATTAAAATATACTATAATATAATCAAAACACTTATGATTATGATTCAAAAATTCTGATCATGAGACAAAGTTTGAGTTTGAATTTTTACTTAAGTAGGTTTTGTGTTTAATTTTTTTTAATGATTCTAAAATAATATTCTCCCCCATCTTGTAATATTAACCATATTAGTTACTATTTTTATCTAGAACATGTATATATTCCTCCCTTCATGGATATTAAGTCTCATATATTGTATTGATTTAGTGGAAGGGGTATCTATACAAGTCGGTAATGTTAAAGTCATATCACATGATCATATTGTATGTCATCAAAGATGTTAGTATTTTATCATTTGATAAATAATTATAGTGGTATAACCCCATAGTTACCATTTTTAAAGAATACATGTATTGTCAAAGGGATTTCTCTTAATTAAATCAACATTTTTGAGATCCTTTAATAGATTAGGGAGACATGTCTGACAGCCTTCGTGAGATTGGGATGCATGTTAGAGGGACTTCAGGATATTTGGCTTACAATTTTGGGGGCCTTTTCCTAACCAATCTACCACGTAAAAAGGTTTTCACATGATCCATGAATTTATCACACAAAGAACATGATCCTTTAATATGAAAATATGTGCAACTCACTTCACATAAGTATCCCATCATTTCCAACAATTATCATATGAATGAATCGATGGTTTTTAGGTTTTTATCTATGAATTAGTCACACGATTAAGGGACCCCGATCAAAAAACTCAGATATTCCTTTCCCATGATCACGACTAGCTCTCGTGATGATGTGTGTCTATTATCATGTATTTTCATCTACATTTATTTGATGCATCGTGTGACTGAGGGTGTTTCCATGTTGAGCCTGTATGTTCAAGGATGCATGGATAGTGTTGCAAGTCATCACATGAATGTGTTGCCGAACCCAAACCTCTTGAAGGAGTTTTGTGAACAAAGGTTCACTTGAGTGAATCACATGCTATTCAAATCATTATGTAATTTTATAAAGGGGGTCACATGATGGATAATTGAATTCTTAAACACATATAAATTATTACACATACCCACCCTTCTCAATCCTCTGAAACACAAGCATAAAATATATATTATCTTCACATGAGGGAATCATGAGAAACATTTAGCTTCTCAAGAACAAATCAATATTTCACGCATATGGTTCTGTATTCCATCAGATTGATATGGTGCAGCGAGTCTGGAGTTTTATTCATTCTTGGCTTTCATGTTTGAAAAAATAAGTTTTTATGGATTGATTATATATAGGAATTGAGTTGTTGTCCATAATTTTTCATTTAATAGGGTATGTGGTAATTCAGTATCATTCTTCGCAATGGCAAGACAATGATATGTGGTTGCATGAATAATCACATCATGATGTATACAATAAAGATCTTAGTTTTATCTTTCTAAGAGAATGGTGACCTCATGGTATCACAGTCTATCACATAATAGGTTATGTGTTGACTCAATTGAGGCACATGATATTTTCCCATATCAAACATTAAGGGGTATCGTGCTTGGATAATATGTATAGAGTCACTCGGGTCGAATCCTCAGCGATGATAATTTTTTTAATAGTCAATTATTTTTGTTTTGATTATCTTTTGATTGGGGTGGGGGAGGTTGTTAGTAGATCTTATATAAAATATTTGAATAATGAAGATTGACATTACAATTTAATAATTATTGGGGTGAGTTCATAATTTGAGATTTAATATTCTGTTATCCTTGAGCTATGCTATATATTTCATCAAATTAATAGACACTTCAGAAGATTATTTTTTATCAGAATTCCCAATTGTTTTGGATTTAATCAAATCCTCCACTAGGGTATTGATCTTAATCAATTATTTTTGTTTGAAGGATAAATATTTAATGAACCCATGTATAGTTGTGGTTCCAATAATCCCTATAATCAACATTTCAAACAAAAAAATATTATTAATCCATGACATTTTAAGTTCAACATACACAATATTAATTTAAAGAATATCAATCAAGAAAAAGATCTCAACCGCTTAACATACCCAAATTATGACACATCCCAATGGAATATTTACTCATAAATTATGATGTTTAGTAATATGGTTTATGATATTTATGGAGATGAGTAAAAATAAAATGAAAAATAAAGTAATAATAAAAGATTTGTGCACCTAACACACACATGAGAAGTGAATAATGGTAAAAATGCATAGTCGATTGAATGAGAAATAAAAAGAGAAAAGGGATTTTAACTTCATTTAAACATTTTAAGACCATTAATATTTCCCAAAAGAATTTTTATATATATTATATATGAATATTAAGAAAAATGCATTAATATTTAAAAGTTATAAAAACGTACATACACAATTACAATAGAAAACGACTATAAAAACAAGAAAATGAGAGTGAATGAGAGGTCTACCTTTTTTAAAAGAGATTATGTAATGTCCTCACAATCACTTTTAAAGTCTCTATTCATTCTAAAACTCCTCCTTAAGTGATTAAATTACACCCCTTACAATGATAAGAGGGGGATGTATTTATTGCCCAAGGTGGTAGAATTTTTGCATACCAAATATGATCCTAATGTTTTATTCAAAATTTGACAAATTAGATAGTTGAATATGGAGAAATATTATTATTTAAATTTTTATATATGAATTTTTAAATTATACCCTTAGAATTTGGTATCAATTGGACCTTTGAGTCCAAAGTTATGTCTATTTGAATAAACAATTTTCTTCTGCCCATTTTAATCCATACTTTTTCGATGTCCATAATGTGAATGCGTTTTTAAATAGGAAAAGACCCTTAAATGTATATCATTTATTCTAAAAAAGTATTTAGACTATATCTTTCCTTTTAAAATGAGATATCCTTGATCAATTGGAAGTATGTTTTAGGAGAATAGTCAAGGATTTTGTACTGATATTAATTGTCAAGCAGAATGGTAGGATGGAATTCAAAACATCATTTTGGCCCCATTTTGGTAGATTTGGGCCAGGGAATTTTTAACAAAAGATGAATTTTATTTTCCCATGAATTTCATGGAAATGAAATGATTTTGGAATTATAGATTGATCCGAGAAATTTTATCTTCATGGTTGGTCCTATTTTCTCAATAGATTTGTTGTGCCTTATTATGTGGTCCTTGTGACCCTTCAAATGGAAGGATTATCCAAATATACCTTCTAATGATATGTTTTAATTTTCATCAGGATCACTAAAAATGAATAATAACTTTTTATAGAATATTATGTTGAAAGATATGGAAAAAAAAGTAAACTTATGTTTAATAAAATGTACTCAAACAATGCTCTCTTGATGTGTTTATGAGAAAAACATGAACATTGATTGGAAATTAATTATTTTTTTTGAAAATTATATAATGGGAGTAATTTAAAATCATTAATGATTATGTAATATAAAATCCCCCTAAATTAGTCATGTGAATGTCCTCAAGTACACTTATTATAGAGGACGAGTGATTTTTGACCCGTCCAAGACACAACGTATTCTTTTTTTTTTCTTTATAATATTTTTCTGGAACACAATTCATTAATATTTTTAGAGGATTTCATAAACATATATACATTCTCAAAACACATCAAATTAAAACTTGTCCCCCACAGTAAAATGTATTCTTTCTCTCAAGTATATGATAACATGCTAAAAATCAAGAATAAGACACAAAAAATGAAATCTATTCACCCCAGAATTAAATTTCAATAAATTGTGAAATGAATATCCATGTAGATGTTGGGTGGGATAAGGTATTGGGATTGTAATGTGGCTATCAGAAAAATTATTTCACAATATCAAAGGGTATTTTAAAAGTACGATCAATGTATGTTTAAAGAGAGGATATATGGGAATTATAATTCCCATGTGGTTAAGAAAATAACTAAATAACATTAATGTACACTAAATTAGGAAATTTATATTGAAGTTACACAAACTATGGACTCTAAATCATGGGTAAAAAAACACAATAAGAAATGATGGTCATATATGACCTTGTAATGAAATCTAATTATCATCCTCATGGTTGGGAAAGAATCATTTTCCAAATCAAAAATTTATAACTCAATATTTTTTGAACTTTATAAAAAATTATTTTACCAAATTTATGATTAAATTAAAAATTTTGTGTGATGGAAACAAGTAATTGGACTCACAAAAAATGTTGGACAAAATTTCAAAATTGAATGGTGATTAATTATGACTCTTTTTTAGTGTTTTTAAATTACACACCCACAAAAAGAGAAAGAGGAAAAAAGTTTTTATGAAGAAAGTGGTGAAAATGGTAACGAGAGGTAAGAAGTAGAATGATAGAAAGAGAGGAATATATAGGGGAGTGAGAGAGTTAATGGCATATAGGTTCCTTGGATTTGATTTGGCGGGTCTCCATCTCTATCTAGTGGTGTGTCTTCTATAGTTTTTCGGGATTCGAGGGAAGATGATGTGGTTCTTGATATGTGTGTCCTATAATTGTGATGCATTAACTGATTCCCATTAACGTTGAATTTAATTTTGGAAGTGGATTTTTGGACATGCACTATAACAATTGCGTAAACATTAGTAACAATAAAAGGACCATCACATTGATAATTAATCTTACCTGGATGAGGTTGAAATCGAGAGTTAAAGA
This sequence comes from Viscum album, assembly GCA_963277665.1. Lineage (NCBI taxonomy): Eukaryota > Viridiplantae > Streptophyta > Magnoliopsida > Santalales > Viscaceae > Viscum > Viscum album. The sequence goes on from OY728160.1 coordinate 1,823,525,716, forward strand.
CCATTAACTTTTCAGCTTCATGGAATACATTTCATAAGATGTGTTTTTTACAGTGTGTATCATCATTTTCTTTATAAATATTGGAATTGTCATAATAATATAGTCAATGCTCCTCCAATTCATTCTACTACAATAATCACTCTTCACCAGATTTTTCACAATCAAAATCACATGATTTAATTTCCAAAAGGACATATGTTCGATTTCAACTGGTAAATGAATTCCTTGACCAAAAACTAACCTAAATGGAGACATACCGGTGGGGGGTTTATAGGAAGTTTGATAAGCCCAAAGTACTTCACCAAGTCTTTTAGGCCAGTATTTTTTGGTGGGATTTAAAATTATATCAATAAATATTTTCACGTATATATTAGAAAGTTCTTACTTCTCATCTATTTTGGGGGGTGGGGGTGATATGAAGTTTACATTTTAGGCACAACCCCATTCTTTATCAAAAGAGATTCCATGTTCTAATTATATAAATAAGGTCATAAGACACTTATAAATCCACATAGTTTTTTTAAACCAGTGGAAGATGTGTGTTTTTCTGAACTCAATAATAGTATGAGAATTATCATTTATAGGGGGTTTGACCTTGACCGACCAAGAAAAATAATCAACCACAAGAAGATTATATGAAAATCCACTAGAAGGTGGAAATAATCCCTTGATATTGATGCACTAAACATCAATGATCTCAAAAAATATTAAGGTCTTTTGTTTAATTTCATTTCCTTTAAAAAAAATTCCAAACTTTGGAAAAGTTGACCATGATTTACAAAACCCATTTGAGTCCTTGAAGAGTGAAGTCCAGAAGAATCATGAGTCAAGGAATTTTTGGTAGGCCCTTTGTTGTCCAATGTGCCCACCACCAGACATTGAGTGAAAAAATTCAAATATGGATTAATTTTCATCTTCATCAACACATCTCTTAATTACCATGTTATCCACAATCTTCCAATGTTAATTATCTTCCCAAAAATAAAATTTTTAATCACTTTAAACATTAATTTTTTTGTTCTTTTGAAGAAAAATTCAGGAAAAATACATGAAATCAAGTAGTTTACAATTGGAGAATATCATGGTAAATTTGGGGTGAAAGGTGATAGGTGTTTAGTTGGAAATTTATGATCAATTATTTCAAAATGAGAAGAATTAGAAATTCTACTCAAGTAATCATACATAGGGTTTTCTTTTCGAGGCCTATCTTTAATCACAGTGTCAAACTATTGGATAAATAGGATCCATATTATTATCCTTGGCTTAGAATCAATTCTATTGAGTAAGAACTTTATAGAATAATGGTCTATAAAGATGATGATTTTGGCACCCGAGAGACATGGTAAAAATTTATATAAGGAAAAAACCACTGCAAAAATACCCTTTAGTGACAATTTAGTGATATTGAGTTTCATAAAATGTTTTTGAGGAATAATAGATGACATGAGTAATCGTTTATATTCCTTGACCAAGAACAACTTCAATTGCCCTGTCAGAATCATCACACATAAATTCAAAGGGTAAGGATGAATCTAGGGGTTTGATTATTGGGGAACATGTAAAAACAAAATTTATTTCAATGATGTATCTCTTACCAGCCTCATCGAAATAGAATGTAATATAATTTTCAAGTAACCGGGTGAGTGGTAGAGAAATTCTATTGAAGTTATGGATAAATCATCGATAGAAACTAGATTGACCAAGGAATGAACAGATGTGTCAAACTGTTGTGGGATTGGGAAGTGATTTGACAACCACAATTTTATTAGGATCGACTTGACTACCATATTATGAAATTATGTTCCCTTGAAAAATCCCATTAGTAACCATGAAGTGAAATTTTTCAAAATTTAGCTTAATTTTTCATTTGACCATTTTTAAAGGACTATAGAGAGTGAATACAAGTAGGATTCAAATGAATCACCATAAAGGTTAATGTCATCCATGACTACCTCCACGCAATTATAAATTAATTCAGAAGGGATATGCATCATTAACTTCTAGAATGTTATAGGATCATTATAATGGCCAAAATGAATTATCCTATATTCATTTGTTCTGAAGGGGCAAGTGAATGTAGTCTTTTCATGATTAGGAGGTACGGTTGGGATTTTGGAATTAGCCGGTGTATCTATAAATAAATCAATAACGTGTAATCCTTGCTAATTGATCTACCATTTGATCAATGAACAGAATAGGGTAGTGATATATTCATGTTTCAACATTCACTTTCTGATAATTGTTGCACAAATTCCATTTTTTCACCCAAGTTGGGACCACCTCACAATGTTCATTTGTTACAACAATTATTCCACCCCTCATAGGTACCACTTGAATCAAACTAACACATTCACTATCATAAATTGGGAAGATAATACCATCTTGAATAAACATGCTGATATCTTTCCTAACTACCTCAAGTATGAGTCTATTAAGTCTTGTTTTCGATAATCTGAATGGTTTGGATGATTCCTCAAGATAGATATGATGCATGAAAAGTGAAATATTAATTACATGAATTTCATATAGGTTCAAACTTAAGGCCTTTTTGTTTTCCTCTAACACCTAAATAGGTTTGGAGTCCTCAGATTCAGTAAGTGTGGTAGAGAAAAAGAAAGGATGAGAGTGATCATTGAAAAGGATTGTATATTTAATGTGTGAAGAAAGAGGTTTTAGATCAGTATCATCTTTCATTTATGGGATAGAAAACTCATAACTAGTGTAAGGGACTTCTATTGTATTTCATTCACTTTCTGTAATAATATCCAAGGTGGAATATTAGAGATCATCATTGTGATGTGATTCAAGAGAGTTTTCAAGATCCTCTTGATTGATGGAGTCTATAAATGAGAGGTCAACATCAACTTCCCCATTTATGACTTGGTTAATCATGGTGAAAATTTCACAAGATTCACTCTCATTAGAACAAGATTAATGTGGTGGAATGGGGATAAATTGACTATTAGAAGCATCCTTAGAATCATGGATGGAGAAGGTAGAGTGGTCTTCCGATGGGTATCTCAACGATTGTAAAATATTAAATGTGACCAGTTGGTCACTAAATTCCCTAGATAATATGCCTTCATAGACAAAAATATTATTTATTTTTATTTCGGGGAATGTTAATCCTAGAATTAGGGGAGATCAAGAATAGGTTTTCTCACAATCCATATCAAGGAAATAGAAATTATCTAGGAAGATAAGATCATTAACTCAGATAAACAAATCCTCAATTATTCTCTTAGGACTAGAAATTATTCGATTGGATAACTAGATGAAAACATGCATTGGGTGGAAGGGACCTATACCAAGGTTGGAGAAGATGGATTTGGGCCTGAAATTTATCAAGACATCCAGGTCTATGAGTGGATCGTCAAAGTTGGAACTCCCTATTTGGCCTGGAATTGTAAAGGTTTGAGGATCTTTACACTTTATGGGAATGGAATTTTGGGTTGAAACATTTTCATTGGTCCAAGGTTGCCTCATATGGGTGCACAATTCATTAATAAACTTGTTATACCTAGGAATTTGTCTCAGGTCATCTAAGAGTGGAATGTCGACTATAACATTTATAAATATGTCATGTAACATCCATGATTTATTTTGAGCTATTTTTTATATTTATTTATTTTTACCTTTTTCCCTTTTTGTTTCCTTTGATTTTTTAGAGAAAGTGGGTGGTTTTGGGTGGGTAGTGTGTCGTGCACGATTGGCACATGTTTTGTGGTAATCGTGTGCCTAGCCAAATGAATCGTGTGGTAGGTGTCTAGAATAGGCAGAAGATACCACACAGCCAATGTACTGTTAGTCAGACCATGCACCTCAGCCTAAGTAATATTATAGTAGGTTCTATCTGGACAATTAGGGTAGCATTGTCACCACATGTTTTAAAAAAGCATGCGGACTAACTGTTTGGTCTATCGCGGGCATTAGTTTTTTTATGTTTTCTCCCTCCCCAATTTTAAACACTAAACCCTTATATTTCTCCCTTAATCTGGATTCCTCACACTAGGAACACCTCCCTCTCCTTCCATCTTCCTTGGCACTCCCTTTTTTCTCCATATTTGGTGTAATTCCTCCTTGATTCTTCAAGTAAGTACTTTCTCTCCTTGATTCTTTCTCTATTCTAAGGTTTCTTCACTCTTTCATTGGGGTTTCTCTCCTACAGCGTGTTCAGTTCTGATTTTAGGGTTATATCTTGGTTTTTTGGGTTTATTCTCGATGTTATAGGATGGATATTTCCTTATTAAGGAGCATTTGAGGTGTGATTGGGCTTTTACACCATATTCCGAATGTTTTTACAACCAATGTAGGTGGTTTCATGCTTTAACATTATTTGATTAATTTAAAATTATTTCTTGAGTGTTTAAATGGGTCCTATGATTCATTTTTATAGTGAGAAACATTTTTTGAATTGTTTTGATATGTATATGGCTTGAAAGTTGTTTTTCTAAAGCAAATTGGGTGTATTTCATGTGTAAATATTTTTTTTGATACTTGAAGAACTTTTTTGAATTTTGGAAGGTGGTTATTAAATTATTCATGGGATTTGAATCATGGAATAATATATTTTCTGAGTGACTTAGGTTTTAAAAGAGGGTTTGTATATAAATTTGGTGATTTATTAAGCATGTTTATATTTTTTAGTCCTGTGTGAGTGCAAGTGGTGGTTTATGTGACATAATAATTGTAAATTGAGAACAAAGGTAACCCCATGTGACTAAGTGGTGAAATATGACTATTGTTCTATTGATTTGGAAGTGTATTAGTCCATGATTTACTTAGTATGATTGAAAATATCAACACTAACTAGATATTGATGATTATTGAAGACTTCTTGAATTTTGGATGTTTCTCCTATCTAGTGGCTCGTATATGAGAATGTGGATGGTTGTGGTTTATATAACACGTTTCACCATGATAAGATGTCTCTAGTGTCCAACTATTAACTAGTGCCTATCAGGATCCCCTGTGGCTTTCTTATCTATTGGGATATCATAACTACCATTTACATATGGTATACATTGTGGTTATTTCAAAAACAAGAATGTTTTCATTAAAGATGATTTCCATGAAATATTTCAAGTCACTTCTTATAAAAAATTCCTATTTATTTGTCTTATAATGTTTATATCATGGAATATTTTATTGGGTGGAATCCAATTGTGCATTATCTCACACCCTAGTTACACCTTTGGGTTCAAGTAGACTTGGTTATGTTTGACACGGGTAAAGGAAAGGTGTTTGGAGATGGTGAATCAGGTTTTTAGAGGTCTTCTTTGTACGAGGATGATGGTGATGGCCTGAGGGTGATGCTCCTCTTTCTATATAGTTATTTGAGGATAGATCTTGTTCCCCCCATTTTTATTGTATATGTTTTGTTATTTTATTTAATGTTTTAAGATGTATCTAAAATATTGTTATGCCTTGATTCATTTTTTGTTTTTTTGTTTTGGATTATTTATTTTTTGGTTGTTTTATGATTACAGAATCTGGTAAAGTCATTCTCGTGCCTTACTATCGATACCCCTGGAACATGTTTCTAGCCCGTGTGGATCGAGAACACCCTTCAAGCGATGCCATAGACCGGGTTGGTTTCCAATTTATATGATGAATTAGCTTGGTTCACGAAATAATGGCATAAGAACAGCTTCACTATTTAGGGTCAAGTTGTTGGGATGTGTCTGGATATAATGGATCTAGGATTGTCTACACATGATGTTCTAGTTGTGAGTAGGGTTCCTGGACAACACATCTCATGATATATCTTGAGTCTCCAAGGGGTGTTGGGATTTCTACTTGACTTCTCCTCCAGGTGAGACATGAAGGCAGTAGATAATACATGGAAACCAGGTGTAGGTGAAGTGTTTTGGTTTTTACATTATTTTGATGAGTTTTAGTTGTTTAGATTTATGAAATTTTGATGTCAATGGTTATTGCTAAGAATTTTTTGAATGATGGTATTTATGTTTTTCTTTTTGATTATTGCTTTTAATAGAATATTTCATTCCTAGAGACTTTCTATGCATCCATGGGAAGAGTTTGTAGAGATTTTTACCTCACCAATTGATTAGATACATGTAGAATATATGGTCCAGGCTGTTTAGGCCTTGGGGCATGGAGTGGTCCTTGTCCTACTCATGTTAGAGGAGCTGAACCAGGCCCTGATAAGGACAAGGTTTAAGTGTTTCTAAAGAACAAGCCTCCTTCATTTAGGGGGAATGTTGAGCCACAGGAATTAGAGGAGTGGCTTGAGAATATTGATTGTATTAATTAATTTCATGACACTACTAAAGAAGTCGGGGTGAAATGTGACTTGTTTTCTCTAGAAGGTCCCAATCTTAAGTGGTAGGACTTGCTGGTTTAAACTAGGAAGACTGGAAAGATGGGTGGGAAGGATATCAAGACCATCTTCATCAATCAGTATTGTCCTGATGTCTTGTCCTATGATAAGTTCTGAGAATTCATGGATCTTTATCAAGGAGAACAGTCAATGATCGATTATTTCAATCACTTTGTAGAGCTAGTGTAGTATGCACCTAAAATTGTTTCCAATGATTACATTAAATCTCAGAGATTAAATATGGGGCTGAGACTATAGATATTTTCTCAGGTATTTTTTTCAAACTAAAGACCTATGGTATGGTGGTTGATCATGATTTCATGGTAAAGATCAATTAGAAAAGAAAGTATGGGTTCTTTGGAGTAGTGTCAGTTGTGAGATGGGGTAGCTTCTCAGAGAAAAAAAGGAAGCAGGATGAGCTGGGGAAAAAGGGAAGTGGAAGTTCAGGCCATCCTTCCTAGAAGTCTTCTTCCATGGATTTCGATGTCAGGTATGTTGTGATCCACCAATGTGGGAAGGTGGGATATATTCAACCGGAATGCACCTCTACCCCCAAATACTCTCATCAATGTTGAGCGATGGGGAACTTACAACGATTATGCAGAGCCACACATTCTTATCAGAGTGGCGAAAGATATGGGGCTTCTAGGGGGATGTTATCCCAGTCGGAAACATCCAGTACTATGGGATCTCAGTTTGCTGGTCATGGTGGAAGGGGTGGATCAACTTTTGGGAAGATTCAGTGTAGGGTATATCCATAGGCTATTTGTATCTCTCATGCTAAGGTTGTGATGAAGCAGCATTATATAGTGAATGATGCACCAATAGGATCAGATGTAGGGCCTTCAATAGTTTGAGGTATCATTCTAATTGAATTATCTATAGCTACTGTTCTTTTTTATACTGGTGCTTCTGCTTCTTTTATCTCTACACATCTTGTGAACTTTCTAAACATTCCCACTGAGCTTATGTCTTATGAAATGGAGTTAATGACACCATTGGTAAAGAAGCAATATTAGGATCTCAGGTTTCCAACTTGTGCACTCACCGTGTTAGGGGTCGAGTTGGAATATGAATAATTAGTCTTGGATATGAAACCATGTTATGTAATCCTCAATATGGATTGGAAGGTATGAGTTTGGACACATATCAAATTCTATTGGTGGTTGGTGAGTTTCGTAGAACCATATGGAAGTACCCATGTTTTTTAGAGAATGGGATCCTCAGTCAGGTCGTGATGGACCGCTACTCCCAGAATTGGTTTATCTTAATTTTTAGTTATTGTCACTCGTACTAGAGTAAATTGTTAGTTCTTCTGATGATGGATAACTTGTTGTGGTGGATGAGTTCCAAGAGGTACTTCCAAATTACTTTTTCAAGTTTTTCATTGAAGTAGGATGTTGAGTTTTCGATTGATTTGGCACCAGGGACACAATCTATATCTCTTCAATCATATCATATGGCCCCCGTTGGCCTGAGGGATTTAATAATACAACTAGACTATTCAAAATCCAAATTATTAATTCACCCGAGAGTCTCTCTTTGGGCCACCCTTGCAACTTCCCGGTTCCGGGTGCCACTCAATGGGTGCCCCGAATCCGGTTTGCCACATGACCTCAAGCGCATTTCCCCAAACTCCAGAGGCTGCCGACTAGCAGCAAGGGCCCATGTCTGATAGTGGGGAAACTATGGCCTCATTTGTCAAAGTGTAGCGCAGCGGAATGGAATAAAACATACAGCAATAGCGGAAGCGGAAACCATAAAAAACTGAATTAAACAAGTGCAGTAGAAATAACCAACCAGCATATAAATAATGGTGCAACATGCCTCAAATTCTAAGAAAGTAACCATAACATGCAACACAACAATACAGTACAGTACAAGTACAAGAAAACAAAAAAGAACAAAACAGCTGGTAGCATCATGAGCCTCATCCCGGTCCCATGCTCCCCTACTCCTCAGCAACAATCATGTACCTGTATAAGGACCCTTTCCCTTATCTACACCTGAAAAATGTATTCTTTTTTGGCTGAAAAGCATGACCCAAATAGGGTGTGAGAAATAAATTCCCAGTAGGCACCCACCAAAGGCTCGTGCTCAACTATGTGTAGACATGCAACAACAATGTGCAGTAGTAAATGCAATAAACTAAGAAGTACTCAAAAGTAACTAACTTAACCAGTTATACTTCCATTTTAATTATTCATTTAACTATTTAATTTAATAAAATTCTGTGCTCAATAGATCCAAGCCCTAAGGCCAAACAGAATCTCGCCCCCAGGCTAATATAGTAAAACCACGCCCTCATGATTTATAATATCCACGCCCTCAGGATATATAATATCCATGACCTCAGGCTATATAATATCCACGCCCTTATGCTATACAATATCTCACCCTCAGGACACACCCTCAGGCTATATAATATATCACCCTCAAGCCTCGCCCTCAGGCTATATAATATCTCGCCCTCAGGCCTCGCCCTTAGGCTATATAATATATATATATCCATGCCCTCAAGCTAAACAAGTAATCGGGCCATACCCAACATACAAACATGAAATTGTTTACAATTTCTCTCAAGGAAAAAAGTAATGCATAAAGTAAACATGGCATACCCTCGGGTATCCTTGCCAAACGGCTAAATAGAGGAACGCACCCCTCGGGATGGTCCTGGATCCAAGCAGTGATCCCAAACATCATTTTATTATCACAATTAATTACCTATTCAATTCTAGGTATTTAAAATAGCCAGAACCTCAGCCACACGACACCCCAAATATGGGTTCTTAGCTAAAAAACGCACAAAACGCACAACAGTTGGAAAAATAAACACCAAGCCATCTACCTTTAACACCAAAAAATGATATACGTGAACATCAATTCTAGAAATGAACAAGAACAACATAGATCTGACGTAGAATAAAACTCGTTCAAACATAAATAACTTCCCTTAGAGGAATAATTGGCAAGAATGGCTTAAGAGGAGTGGAGGGCTTAACCATACAGTTTTAACAAGATCGTCCGAGGTGGAAACAGATTCATGACGTGCACTCGGCGGATCTCCAAAGTTCTGGACTCCCCCTCTCATTCCTTCTTCCCGTTCTAAGCCTTCCCTATGAACATGGGAGGATACTTCCCATTTTAAGTGAAAAAAACAAAGTACACGGCGTGTAATTCTGAGTACACGGTGTGTACTTCCTTCATTTAACTGTTTATCTGGTGGTTTCCCAGCAGCGTGGCACTGTTCACCTGCTGACGTGACAACACAGCGTGTCTCCCTGAGTACACAGCTTGTTCTGTCGCACAGCTGGCCACCACCTTTCTATTCTCCTACCGACTGACTACACGGCGTGTAAAGGACCACTACAAGGCATGTAGTTGGTTTCTACACCCTTCATCGCCGACATGGCCACACGCCCCGTGTACTCATTCCACACGGCCAAAAGTACACGACATGTAGAAAAGTACATGGCATATACTTCCCAAAATTTGGGATTTTACCCATTTTCCTTAGTTTCTCAAAAACACTTAAGGAAAAACAAAAAGAAGAAACCCGTACCTCAGAAATAAGAATCGGGTTCTTACAAACTTCCCCCCTTAAAGAAATCTGTCCCCGAATTTCCCTTCCAAGGGTGGAAAAGATACAGATGTGAATAACTCCAGCCATTGAGCACGTACGTCGGTCTCCCGCTCCCAGGTTTCGTCCTGCACTCGGCCATGTTGCTATAGCACCCGTACGAGAGAAACTGACCAGCCTCGAAGAACCTTCGTGCTCCTATCAACAATACGAATCGGATGCTCCTCAAAGGATGCATCTACCTCAAGATCAACCTCCTCGGGCTGAAAGATGTGAGATGGGTCTGAATGATAGCGGCGCAACTGAGATACATAGAAGAAGTCGTGCATGGCCCGGTACCTCTGAGGTAACTGCAACCAATAAGCAACCGGCCCGACTCTCTCCAGAATCTCAAATGGCCCCACATACCTCGGTGAATGTTTTCCTTGTCTCTTGATCCGTCTATGTCCCAACCTCGGCGAAACACGTAGGAAAACCTGATCCCCGACTACGAACTCCAAAGGTCATCTGCGGAGATCAGCATAAGACTTCTGACGAGACTACGCGGTAGCCATCCACTTCTGAATCAACTTGACCTGCTCATAAGTCTCCTGCACGAGACGTGGTCCCAGTAAAGCTGCCTCACCTACCTCTAACCAGTACAAAGGTAATCTGCATGGCCTAACATATAAAGCCTCATATGGTGTCATCTCAATAGTTTCCTGAAAACTATTATTATAGGCAAACTTGACTAGGGGTATGTGCTTCTCCCAAGATCCCCCAAAGTCTAGGACGCATGCTCGCAGCATGTCCTCAAGCACCTGTATCGTACGCTCTGACTGGCCATCGGTCTGAGGGTTGTATGTTGTGCTCAGAAGCACCTGTGTACCCATTTCCCTCTGAAAACTCTTCCAGAAATGAGACATAAAGTGGGTGTCCCTATCTAAAACGATAGAACAAGGGACCCCATAAAGATGTACGATCTCTTGGATATACAACTTCCCGAGCTTGTCAACACTGAGGGTCTCCTTGCTCGGTAAAAACTGAGCTACCTTCGTGATTCTGTCAACAACAACCCACACGGAATCATTTCCTCGAGGTTACCTCAGCAAACCGGTCACGAAATCCATCGCGACATCATCCCATTTCCACTCCAGAATGGGTAACTATTGTAACAGTCCGACTAGCCTCTGATGCTCTACCTTCACCTGCTGACACGTGTAACACCTCATAACAAAACCAGCTACATCTCTCTTCATACCCGGCCACCAGTACTGATGTCTCAAGTCTCGGTACATCTTGGTAACTCCGGGATGAACTGCCCAAGCCGAATCATGAAACTCCCACATCAACTCCTCGCGTATATCCCCTGGAACCCACACTCTTCCATGGAGACGCAGAATTTCATCTTCGCCTATTGTCCAACCAAGAGGAGGGTCCTCACTTGCCACCGACTCCCGTATAACTAGGCCTTCTGGATCATATAGTTTTCTCATCCTCACTCTATCTAGGAGGGTAGAAGTCACAACAAAAGATGAAATATAAGTTTGCCCCTGACTGTCGTGCACCTCCAAATGCATCTCAGAGAACAAAGCCATGAGATGCCACTCATCACTGGCCTCCTGCATAGCCTGTATCCGAGTCTTCCTACTCAGTGCATCAGCTACTGCATTACCTTTACCAGGTGTGTAGGAAAGCTCAAAATCGAAGGACTAAAGGTATTCAACCCACCTTCGCTGTCTCAAATTCAAGTCTCGCTGAGTAAAGATATACTTGAGACTTTTGTGGTCGGTGAAGACCACAAAACGTTCTCCCAATAGATAATGTCTCCAACAGCGCAACGCATGAAAAACTGCAACTAACTTGAGATCATGCGTCGGGTAATTCCTATCCTATGGCCTCAACTGCCGAGACCCGTACGCAACAACTCGATCACCCTGCATTAACAAAGATCCCAGTTCAATCCCTGATGCATCACAGTAAATTGTATAGCTCTTCCCCTCCTCTGGGAGTATCAGGATTGGTGATGATGTCAACCTTCCTTTCAGGTCCTAAAAGGCTATCTCACAAGCTTCTGAACAGGCGAACTTCACACCCTTCTTATTCAAACCCATCAACAGCGCTGCTAAGCGGGAGGAGTTCTGTATGAAGCGTCTGTAGTAACCAGCCAGCCGTAAGAAACTCCGTATCTCAAACACGTTCTTTGGCTGCTCCCAAAAAACTACTGGTCTCACCTTCTATGGTTCTACTGCAAATCCTTCATCTGAGATGATATGACCCAAGAAGTGAATCGGGTTCATCCAAAAGTGGCACTTGGAGAGCTTAGTATATAGCTTATGCTCTCTCAGTGTACTCAATACGATCTCAAGATGGGTGGCATGGTCGTGTAGAGTGTGAGAGTACACCAAGATATCGGCCATGAATACTACCACAAAAGAGTCCAGATAAGGATAGAACACACGATTCATCAGATCAATAAAAAATGTTGGCGTGTTCGTGAGTACGAACGGGAAAACCAAGTACTCGTACAGACCATATCTACTCCAAAAGGCTGTAAGCGGTATACATGATGATCTCACACGCAACTGATAATATCCTGATCTCAAGTAAATCTTCGAGAACACTCATGCTCTATGAAGTTGATCGAAAAGATCATCTATCCTTGGCAAGGGATATCGGTTCTTAACCGTCAACTGGTTTAGCTTCCGATAATACACACAGAGTCTGAGGGTACAGTCCACCTTCTTTGAAAAAAGGACTGGAGAACCCCAAGGAGATGTACTGGGTCGGATGAAACCCTTTGCATGTAACTCCTCTAATTGCCTCTTGATCTCCTGCAACTCAGGAGTGGCCATCCTAAAAGGAGGAATGGACACCGGTGCTGCTCTTGGAACAAGATCAATAAAGAAATCCACCTCACGCTCCGGAGGTAGACCTGGAAAGTCATCTAGGAAGACATCCCTGAAACGATCAACAAATGGAGGAAAATCTGTCTGACAAGTCCCCTGATCATCCAGATATAAACTCGCAATCTGGGTTGTGACTCCACCTCGTCCACGATGCTCGGGTTGAGCTCGACTCACCTGAACATCCCACTCACCCTTGTATAGAAACCTTCCACCCTCTGGTGACGTGAAACTCACCCTGTGACGATAGAAATCTACAAAGGCTCGAAAGCGAACCAACCAGTCCATCCTGAGAATGACGTCATAAGTTGTCATCTCTAACAAATAGAGGTCCCAAAGAAAGTGTCACCCACCAAACTCAAGGGGGAACTCCTTGCACTAATGCACACCATCTGTCCTAGTCACCAACGGAGTGTCTAGCGTCATGATATCAGAAGAAGTATAAACACAGAGCCCAAGGCTCTCCACAACGGGCACAAATATAAAACTATGTGTAGAACCCGTATCAAAGAGTACTGAAGATAAGAGAGAAGATACTAGAATAGTACCTATGACTATAGAAGGTCCGGGATCCTGCTCCTAGTGGGTCTGTTGCACTACATATGCCTGCCCAGTGCCGTGGCCCTGCAACACAGCCTGGATACCCTGAGTTGTCCCACCCTGCTGCCTCTGCGATCCTGGTGTCTGACTACCACGGCCATGACCACCATCTCTGCCTGCACGCCCTGACGTATTATAGTTTCCAGACTGGTAAGAAGCTACTGGTCCTACTCCCGCATGCGGAGTCTACATAGAACCCCTCTTACTAGACACTGGTAGGAAAGCCCTGCAAAAGCACTACAGATGACCCATCTTGCCACACGCTCGACACTCCACTAGGTCACGTGGACATTGCAGTCTCTTGTGCCCCTCCTTACCACACTGGTTGCACCTAATTGGGCCACCTGAAGAGACTTCCTGGATGATACTGCCACCCTGATAGAAATACATCTGTCTCTTCCCCTTACTAGTAGAAATAGTACTAGTAACTAGTGCTGAACCTCCTTGTCCCACATCACTAGCTTCCCACAGGTTCCTCTCCGAAATCAGTGCCTAGTTCACAATAGCATGTACTGAAGGCAACCTGAAAACATTCACCAGCGCTCGGATGTCATATCAGAGACCATCCTCAAAACTTCTGGCTCTCAATATCTCATCACCCACCAGTACGGGTGAAAAACTCTGAAGCTCGATGAAACAAGAAGAATAGTCCATCACTGACATAGCGCCCTGCTACAGATTCATGAACTCTCGAGCTCTGTCTTCCCGCAGCGTCTCTGGAAATAAGAATTCATAGAAGACTACCTGGAAATCTTCCCATGCCATGTCTTTGTGATGCTTTGACTGGGTGGTAACATCCCACCACCTCTTGGCGGAATCCTGCAGCATGTAAGTCACGATCTTGACCCTCTGCCCTGGAGGCACCTCAAGATGATCAAAAATAGTCTGCATAGATCCCAGCCAAGACTCTACAGCCTGTGGTCCGCCATCCCCTGAAAACGTAGGCAGATGCTGCTACTAGAAGATATGAGTAAGCTCAGCCATAGATGTGGTAGCCGATGGTGCTCCTTGAAAGGTCTGCATGAACTACAGAAAGACTTCACGGAACTTCGCATCCACGCCTATGTCCAGCATAATGGCTGGTGCCTCATATGGCTCTGCTGTAGGATCAACAGGTATCCCATGGCCCACCATCTCTGGAGTATAGTCGTCGCCGCTCCCCTGGAAAACAACACGCGGTCGTCTCGGCAGCATGGCACTACAAGGTCAAAAACACGCCTTTAGAACAAGATTAACAATGACCGAAAATGAAGAAACCCAAAGGGAACAGGAGAAAGAAGGCATTTAAAATTTGAAAAACCAGACTACACGGCGTGTAATCAGATTACACGGCATGTACTTGACTTTCCTTCCCATGCTTGGGTCCTTCTACATGGCTAAGATACACGGCTCCCATTGAACAAAACTACACGGCGTGTATATAATCTAAACAGCGTTTATGGTGTTATTTCCAACTGTCTGTGTTGTTTGTGACACGGCCGACGACTCGACTTGTTACTACACGGCGTGTGACACCCGAAAACGGCGTGTACACCACCTTGTTTTTCTAGCCACACAGCTAAGTCCACATGGTCTGTCCTCGGAAAAGACTACACAGCGTGTCCCACAGGTACACGCGTGTGTTCAGGGAGAGGTGACACCAGCCCGTGTTGTTAGTTACACGGACGAGTCCCCAGGTCACACTACACGGTATGTTCATCATTGACACGGCGTGTATGAATTAAGTCTCCTCCGTCTGTGTTGTTAGTTACATGGGCGGAATCTAGGTCAACACTACACGGTGTGTACATATGGTATGGTGTGTTCGCCCCAAGCTCTTCCCTTCCCTGTGTCGCCGCCCACACGGTTTGTGACACAGGAAGAGACTACACGGCGTGTACTCTGGGTACACGGTGTGTACTCAAAAAGTTAATTTTTCTTCCCAAATAGAAGACCATACATGGCATGTGTAAAACACTACACGATGTGTATACTGGGTTTTCAGGACAGTATGCCTCAAAAACTTCCCCGGAACCCAAAAAATACCGAAAAACATCACCTAAGTGTCAAATTCTGATCTGTGAGGGCCCATACTCCCCACGAATCAAAGTTTAACATCTTATCTGTGTTATAACATAATAAAAATTCAATGATCCACCAAATTCTGGAAAATGAGGGCCCATACTCCCCGAAAACCAAAGTTTGGTGTTCATTCTATAAACCGGCTCATGAAAAATACCCTATCACATATCAGGTATTTATCAAGCAGCTATCACAACAGCATGATTTTCTAGCACAACAACTATCACAACAACATGCACTTTATAATGCACCTACATGGCATGGAATTATGCATGGAATATGATTTCTAGCATGTTCCTAAATGATGCATGAGATGGTATACCCTCATCTCATCGGGTTGCAACTAAATAGAACCCATGGATAAAATATAAACAGCACAAACACAAATGTGTCACCCTTCGGTGAAAACAAATCAACTGTAAACTTGCAAAATCATTAAAATTGCAATACAATGTAAATTGGATTTTCCCTGTACACGGGTTAGCTACTCTCGGGCACAGCTTATTACCAACTACCGTTCTCGTCCTATCCCTGACTAAGGCTCTAAATAGTAAGTCAAAGAAAAGAACCCCTTTGATACCACTTTGTAACGTCCCGATTCTGGGTGCCACTCAACGGGTGCCCCGAACCTGGTTCGCCACATGACCTCAAGCGCATTTCCCCAAATGCCAGAGGCTACTGACTAGCAGCGAGGGCCCAGGTCTTATAGTGGTGAAACTGTTCCCTCATTTGTCAAAGTGTAGCGCATCGGAATGGAATAAAACATACAGAAACAGCAGAAGCGGAAACCATACACAACTGAATTAAACAAGTGCAGTAGAAATAACCAACCAGTATATAAATAATGGTGCAACATGCCTCAAATTCTATGAAAGCAACCAGAACATGCTACACAACAATACAGTACAGTACAAGTACAGGAAAACAAAACAGAACAAAATAGCCGGTAGCATCGCGAGCCTCATCCCGGTCCTATGCTCCCATACACCTTAGCAACAATCAGGTACCTATATAAGGACCCTTTCCCTTATCTAAACCAACAGAAATGTAATGTATTTAGGAAAAAAATCATAACCCAAATAGGGTGTGAGAAATAAATTCCCAGTAGGCACCCACCAAAGGCTCATGCTCAACTGTGTGTAGACATGCAACAACAGTGTGCAGTAGTAAATGCAATAAACTAAGCAGTACTAAAAAGTAACTAACTTAACTAGTTATATTGCCATTTAAATTATTCATTTAACCATTTAATTTAATAACATTCTGTTCTCAACAGAGCCAAGCCCTAAGGCCAAACAGAATCTTGCCCTCAGGATAATATAGTAAAACCACGTCCTCAGGCTTTATAATATGCACGCCCTCAGGCTCTATAATATCCATGCCCTCAGGCTATATAATATCCACACCCTCAGGAAATATAATATCTCACCCTCAGGCCACGCCCTCAGGCTATATAATATCTCTCCCTTAGGCCTCGCCCTCAGGCTATATAATATCTCGCACTCAGGCCTCGCCCTCATGCTATATAATATATATATATATATATCCACACCCTCAGGATAAACAAGTAACCGAGCCATAACCAACATAAAAACATGCAATTGTTTACAATTCCCCTCAACTAAAAAGTAATTCATAAAGTAAACATTGCATACCCTCGGGTATCCTAGCCAAGCGGCTAAACAGAGGAACGCACCCCTCAGGATGGTCCTGGATCCAAGAAGTGATCCCAAATAGCATTTTATTATCACAATTAATTACCTATTCAATTCTTGGTATTTAAAATAGCCACGGCCTCAGCCACAAGACACCTCAAATATGGGTTCGTAGCTCAAAAACGCAAAAAACGCACAACAGTAGGAAAAATAAACACCAAGCCACCTACCTTTAACGCCAATGAACGATATACGTGAACGTCGATTCCAGAAATTTCCAAGAATGAATTAGATATGACGTAGAGTAAAACTCGTTCAAATGTAAATAACTTCTTTTATAGGAAGAATTGGCAAGAATGGCTTAAGAGGGGTGGAGGGCATACCCGTGCGGTTCCAACAAGATCGTTCGAGGCAGAAACGGATTCCCGACGTGCGCTCGGCGGATCTCCAAATTTCTGGCCTCCCTCTCCCATTCCTTATTCCTATTTTATGCCTTCCCTGTGAACAGGGGAGGCTACTGCCCATTTTATGCGAAAAAACAAACAAAGTACATGGTGTGTAATTCCGAGTACACAGTGTGTACATCCTTCATTTAACTGTTCATCTGGCGGTTTCCCGCCAGTTTGGCACTGTTCACCTGCCGAATTGACTACACGGCGTGTCTCCCTGAGTACACGGCATGTTCTGTCGCACAGCTAGCCACCGCCTTACTATTCTCCTACTGACTGACTACACAGCATGTAAAGGACCACTACACGGCGTGTAGTCGGTTTCTAGACCCTTCGTCGCCGACATGGCCACATGCCCCATGTACTCATTCCACACGACCAAAAGTACATGACATGTGGAATAGTAAACGGCATGTACTTCCCAAAATTTTGGATTTTCCCCATTTTCCTTAGTTTCTCAAAAACACTTAAGGAAAAATGAAAAGACGAAACTCGTACCTCAGAAATAGGAACTGGGTTCTTATGACCATATTCTTTTTAATGAAGAAGGACAATGAATCTCTTTAGTTATGTATCAATTACAAGAAGCTGAATAAGGTAACCATCAGTAAAAAGTATAATTTTCTATGAATTGATGACTTTTTTGATTAGTTAAAATGGTAATGGTGGTTTTATAAGATATACATTCATTCTGGTTTCCCCAAGTTAAGGAGAAGAAATCTTATTTCCCAAAGACAACTTTTTGAAATAGGTACATCCATTTTTTGTATTTCGTCATGCCGTTTAGATTGATACATTGTCCAGTCGTTTTTATGGTTCTTATGAGTAGGGTGTTCCACCAATATCTCAGTTCTTTTGACATGGTATTTGGGATGACATCCTAGTTTATTTTGGACCTGAGGAAAAACATGAGCATCATTTGAGGATTGTTTTTAGCACTCTTTGGGATCATCACCTTTATGAAAAGTTTTTAAAGTGCACTATTTGGACCAGAGAAGTAAAGTTTCTGGGCCATGTGATTTTCTGAAAAGGGGATTCAGTGGAACCTAAGAAGATTTCTACTTTGTCATGGGAGAAACTGAGTAATGTATTTGAGATCAGAAGCTTCCTAGGCATGGCAGGGTAATAAATGAGGTGTGTTCATGACTTATCTTGGTTTTCTTCTCCCATGATGGTGCTCACCTAGAAATAAGTGGTGTTTGAATGGAGCACACAATTCCAAAAGTCCTTTGAGGAGATGAATCAAGAGTTAGCTACCATTACAATATTTATTTTTACAGAATCAGGAAATAGATACATGGTTTATTAAGATTCCTCAGGTATGGATCTCAGGTTTGTGCTTATGTAGGATGAAGATGTGGTGGCGTATGGTTCTCATCAACTCTAACCACTTGAAAATAATTACACAACCCATGAATTAGAGTTATTAGTAGTGATTAATTCTTTAAAGACATAGAATAATTGTATTTTAGGTGAAAATTTTTTGGTTTACTCTAATCCTAAGAGACTGACCTATATTTTATCCCAAAAGGAGATGATTATAAGGAAGCACAACTGGGTTAAATATCTACATGGGTTTGATTTTATATCATCTACACCTTGGGAAAATTTAATCTTTTGGTGGATTATTTGAGCACAAAATTACTAATCCCAGGAATTGAAAGAGTCCAGTGAGGAATGAATGGACGTTGATGGGTATTATTTCCTAGTTTCATCTGGACACCAAGGATCATATTTTTAGTTCTTTCATGTATAGTGTTCAGCTGAATCCTTCTATTTTGGTGTTGATTTAGTAGGACCAACATGGCGATGAGTTGTGCTCATAGTCTAAGGAATTTATTCATGGTGGGGAGACCCCATGTGATTGGTTGTTGTATCCCAAGGGAACCTTGTGTTACGTGTGTCTCTTTTTGGCACCATTATGTTTGAGGAAGTTAGGGATGCATAATTTCCGCCAGTCTCAGTGGTTTTTTCATACTGGTGATAACCAGATTTAATATAATTTTCATTGGGAATTTTTTTGGCCAAGTATGAGGTGGGATGTTGCTGAAATCATGTCGAGGTGTTAAGAATTTCTACAGGTAAAAGCGAAGCATCAATGTACCCATGGATTACTTCAACAACTACCTATTACTACATGTAAGTGGGATGATATCACAATGGATCTTATTATTTTCTTTCCTCATACACCTTAGGTAATGAATTCCATTTGGGTGGTAATTTATCATCTTAACAAATCATCCCATTCCATTCCGATTATAGATTTAGCTAATGTGGATGAGTCAGGCAGATTTTGTGTTCAAGAAGTACTGAGGCTCTATGGTTTTCCATCAAAAATCATTTCAGATAGGGACCCCCACTTCACATATCAGTTTTGGAAAGGCCTTCAATGAGAATGGGGTCACAGGTAAAGTTAACCACATCACACCACTCTCAAATAGATGGTCAGATGTAGAAGGGAAATAAAATTTTGGATGGTAATCTCCATACATGTGTCTTAGATTTTAGTGAATTATTGATAGCCATTTGGGACTTGTCATGTTTTCATATAATAATAGTTACCAATTCTTGATTTGAAAGGCTCATTTCAAGTTGTTCAATAGTTGGCCAAGTCAGTCACCATTGTGCTATGCTGAGGTGGGTGAGACCTCTCCTTTGGGACCGAGTTTAGTGAAAGAGACCTTTGAGTAGGTCATGTTGATCTGAAATCTGTTATTGATAGCTCAGAGACACCAAAAATGTTATGTTGATCATAGATGCTGAGAACTTGAGTTTTTTGGTGGTGACTAGGTGTTCTCGATGGTGGCACCCTATTCGGGTCATCATCATTTGGGCAGGAAAGGGAAGCTATAACCATGGTATGTCATACCATTTAGGATCACCAAACGGATTGGAAATGTGTCATACTAGTTACCTTTTCAATATCACATGATGTCAATTCACGATGTATTACATGTATCCCAATTGAATAAATATAATCCAGATCCGTCTCATGTGTTACATTGGGATGATTTGGAAAGAGATCCCATCTTATTCCTTTTTTGAACAGCTAGTATAGGTAGTGGATTCCAAAGAGATGTTTCTTCCTAGGATGTCTATTCCATTAGTCCATGTTCTCTAGAATAATGGTAATGATATGCATGATATTTGGGAGTGGAAATCAAGGGTCGAACAAAAATACCCATTCTTATTTTCTAATTAAGATTCTGGCTAACTTTACAGGGATGGAAGGTTTTCATAGTGGGGATAATTATCACATCCATGATTTCATTTGAAGTATTTTTCTATTTACTTTTTTTCTAACTTTTTTCCTTTTGGTTTTCTTTGAGATTTTGGAGAATGTGGGAGGTTTTGGGTTGGTAGTTTGTGTCACATGGTTGGAATATGGTTAGTGGTAACTATTAAACCACCCAAGGAAACCGTGTGTTTTGTGGATGGTTGAGGGAGAATCTACTGCAAAGCTAGAACATGATTAGTCAAACTATACACCTTGGATTAGGTAATTGTATGTTAGGTTTTTCTTGGGTAGCGAGGGAATCATGGTCGTTGCATGACGAGAAAAACTATGTGGATTAACCGTGAGGCTTGTCTAGGTCATTAAAAATTTCTTTTTATGTTTTATCTCTCCCCTATATTAGTCATTAATCCCTCAATTTTTCATCCCACTCGAGATTATTCACCCTTGGTTTTCTTATATCTATTTACATCTCCCTTGTAGCTCTATTTTTGTGCCTCATTTGGTGTGATTCCTCCTCGATTCTTTAGGTAAGTTCCTTATCTCCACAATTCCATCTTTATTCGGTGGTTTCTTCTTTATTTATATGGGGTTTATCACCTTCAATGGGTAGAGTTCCAATTTTAGGGATAGATCTCATTTTTTAGGGTTCATTCTTAATGTCATAGGTTCAATATTTCATATTTAAGGTGTGGTTGAGGTGTGGTTTGAGTTTCACACCAGATTCTATAATTTTCTAGACCCAAGGTAGGTGGTTCCTTGCTTAAACATTATTTGATGAATTTGAAATGATTTCCTGGGTGTTTAAATATTTCCTATGATTTATCTGTGTGGTTAGAAAGGTTTTTTGAATGGTTTTGATATGAATATGGCTTTAAAGTGTGTTTTCCAAATGAAATTGGGTGTATTTCATGTGTAAACCATTGTTTTTATTCTTTAATATGTTTTATAAATATTTCAAGGTGGTTATTAAATTATTAACATAATGATAATCATTGTGTAAAATAGTTTTTATGCGATTTTGGTTTTAAAAGCGTGTTTGGTTTTGTAGGTGGTGATTTATTAAGCTATTTTTCTTTGTTTTCCTTGTGTGAGTGGAAGTGGTGGTTTAGGTTACATATGAATTGTGAATGGGGAACAAAGTGAACCCTAGGAGACTAGGTGGGTGGACTAGGACTAGAATTCAAGTTATTCGCAATTGGATTTAACCAATATTAACATAGTGGAATTAATAATGAAAACTCTAACCAAACATTCATAATGATTGGAGACCCCTATAATTTTGGATGTTCCACCTCTATATTGGATTGTGCATGAGAAAATCGTTGTATGTTATTTCTATGAAACTTTTCACTAAGATACAATGACTCTAGGGTAACACTCTTAACTAGTGCCTATATGGATCTCCTGTAAATTGGTTCTTTATTGGGATATCGTACCTACTGTCACCAGATGATATAATTTCTGGTTATTTCAAAATCATGCATGTTTTCTTTAAATCTATTTTCCATGAAATTTTTCTTGTATCTCCTTTATAAATCATTCATGTTTATTTGCCTTATAATTTTTTTAACATGGATTCTTTATTGGGTGGAATCCTATTGGGCCTTAGCTCAGACACTACATACACATTTGGGTGTCAGTAGACTTGGTTATGTTTGGAATAGGTAAAGAAAATGTGTTTAGATATATGGGATCAGGTTTCTAGAGGTCTTCTTGGTGTAGGGTTGATGGTGATGGATTAAGGGCAATTATACTCTTTCTATATAGTGGTTTTTGGGTAAGATATTTTCCACCATTTTTTATATATCCATTCTGATATTTTTAGTTGTAAACTGAATCTGAAATTTTATTATGCCTTTTTTGGTTTTGAGTTTTCTGTTTTGGATTATTTACATTTTTTGTTTTATGATTATAAAATCAGGTAAAGTCATTCCCAATCCTTACTATTGATACCCTAGTCACTTGTTTCTAGCTCATGGGGATCAAGATCACCCTTTGAACCATTCCACAGACTAGATCGGGCTCCGATTTAGTTTATGACCTGGCTTGGTTCGTGACATGCAGACCATTTTAGGATTAGGATCAAAGGACCTCCTTGCCTTAGAGACAGTTTGAAAAAAGGAATTGAATTTATAATAGGAATGGAAGGAGGTGAGGCAGTGGTGTTAGGATCTTTTTCTATATTTTTGTTCCTTTCATTTTCTAGATCAACATTCAAAGGTTCATTTTAGGATCAATCACGAGGTTTTGAAAAAAATATCGATCTAAGTACAATTTTACTTACATTATCCTTGGGGTTGGGAAATTATTGAACTATGAGTTGGGAAGAATTTGATGGTTTTTTATGGCTAAGGTGGGATGAAATTTGTTTATTTTGGGTTTCAATGTTTTTAAGGATAGAAATTTTGAATGATGAAAGATCTTACAAAATGATTTCCAATGGTTTATTGGAACAATATGCATGTTTTAAATTGGAATTACCTTGAATTTAGTTCTTGGAAAAGTTCTTGTATAGGGTATGGAATTGGGAAGGATCATTAGGACAGTGGAATCCTGGAGGATCAAGAGGAGGATTGATCTTTTGAGGTTGAGGAACAAAAGGATACATTTTTGGGAATTTACCACCACCTTGACCATATTAGAATTCGTTTGTATTTTTAGTAGTGAATTGAGGGGACTGAGAAATGGATCTACCATACGTAAAGCTTTGGTTAGAGGCAGAATATAAGGGATTAGTGTGGGTGTCATTAAAGTTTCTAAAGAGATGACCTAATTTTTGAGGGTTTGTGTTCCGCTGAGCATATGCAACATTGAGTTCCATTTGACTAAAAGGATTAGATGGATCATCTTGAAGCTATGTACATGTGTCTTTTGGATGATATGATAAGATATAGATTCCAATATTATTAACAGGTCTAGGAAATAGAGATTGTGGAGAAGATGACATTTGGTCTTTGGCTGCCACAACTAGTTAACACACATGGCCAGTAAGATCATTCATCCACTAAGTCATCAAGTTAGGCTCTATGGATTGATTATCTTGGACTTGTTACACTTGAATATGGCCTTGAGTATATAATTTATGCATGTTTTCATCCATTTTTCTAATGATGTCTCGTGCATTTGTAGGAGTTTTATCAAAAAGAGAGCCACCTAATTCCACATCAATGAGTGTTCTCTCAATTTCCAATAACTCCTCATAGAAGTATTGGATCATGTGTTGGTAATGGATTTGGTGGTGTGGTATGGTTTCCAATTGATTTTTAAACCTCTCACATTACCCATGGAGTGATTCATCAGGAAATTTATGGATACCACTTATTTATTTTTGGATAAAAGTGGTTTGAGAAGAATGAAGGAATTTATCTAAGAAGAGTCACTTCATGTCATTCCATGTGGTTATAGAACTGGGAGGGAGGTTTTAGAGCCCTGAAATGGTAGGGATAGAAAGAGATAAAGAGAATTATCAATGTTTTATTTGTTCTTCAGAAACCCCTCACGGCTTCATGGTAGAGCACACCACTTGGAATTCTTTGAGATATAGATGTGGATCCTCACCAGTTAGCCCATGGAAATGAGATAGAAGATAAATCAAACCTGATTTGAGTTTCAAATCTATCACAATATTTAGATACTGAATACTATGGAGTTGATAATTCATAACAATTTTTATTGAGTTCTTTAAGGGTCTATTCCCTAGGATTGGCTATATCTAGTTCATTTGGATGGGCAATGAATGGGTCTTGGGGGATTTGAATATCCCAAAATTTCATCCAAAATTAGTGAAGTGTTCGCTTGATTTTTGGGTTAAAAAAATATGATGGATTTATTAGGTAGATATATGGTATCAAAGGGTTTTTGGAGTAGAAGAGTAAGATGAGTTTTCTTTGTGTTTTTATGTTTTTATGTTTGTTTTTTATTATAATTTTGTTTTTATTAATTTTTTTTACCAAAATAAAAACTGGCCAACTAATAATTTCACCATTAATGGGAATGTCATCATATGAAGCACTTTTTATGGTTCCCTATTGAATATTCATGGGTCTGATGATCTACTAATGTGTTTAGCGTCACTCGGGATGAATCCCCAATGAAGATACCTTTTTAACAGTCGATTATTTTTGTTATGATTGTCTTTTTCTTGGGGGTGGTGGAGGTTTTTTTAGATCGTAAATGAAATGATTGATTAATGAATATTTAATTGAAAATTTAGTAATGATTTGGGTGAGTTCTTCATTATGGAGTTAATCTTGTGATATAATTGTGATTGGATATATATTTTTTAAAATTAACATCTACTTACCAAGATGATTTTTTATCAGAATTCCAAAATGTATACTCTTTAATAAAATCCTCAAATAGTGTATTAATGAATGTGTTTTCGGGACACATCAAATTGATTATGATTTAAAGATAATTTTGTAGTATAGGGAAAACCCTAGGTCATATCTCAAAGCGCATTGATAGGTTTAGAGTGTGTATTTTTAATAAAAATAACTAAAAGATGGGTATGGTTTTGAAAATAGTTTAAAAAATAGTATGAAATAATTTAAAGAGTTGAATTGTTCAAAAATAAGAGGACTCTATAAAATATATTTGATAATTATGTGATCATTTATATGTTAATAAACCACTTGAAAAGTCCCTTATTCTTAACTTATTATTAGGTTTCTGGTGTAATCCTTTGATTGTGGGTTAACTAAGATCTTGGGTACCCACAACCCCTAAAATGATGCAAATAGGTGTAAAACTTGACATAAAAAACATATAGGAATGTTACTTCTCCTTAGAATGAATTATGTTTTTTCAAGGAACACTGAAATATCAAATTTTTGGGAAAGAAGAGGAGTCTTATGTTATCCAATCAGAACAGCTGAAGTCGTGCACTGAAAATTTCACCTCGATCGGTTATGAAAAGAATAATTTTAATTAAATGCATAAAAAAGATAAGATACATATAAAAAACAATTAAAACCCCAATGTACACCAAAATAGTAGATTTTTTTGTTCTATAACACCCTCTTCATGTGTCTATATCCCTTACAATGATCGCCCACCGTTTATCCCACCATTAAGAGCAGGAGGACGCTCGGGTGGATCTCCTTATTCATTTTTGAGCCCCCTATGAGGACAGGGTCCTCAATAATTTCTAGGATGAGGACGAGAATCCTATAGGACTCCAAAATTGAAGAGATTTTGTAACACCCTTAGATTTTATGAAAAAAATTCTTTTAATTTCTTTGATGTATTGTGTTTTACGCTACACCGAAATTAGTTTTTACTATACGCAACACCGTATTAGCTTGTAGTATACACAACACTATTCTTGGATCGTGTTACACACAATTTCAAGTTTGTTTGATAGTAGTTATTATACAAAACATTGAGTGTATATATATATATATCTATTAAATGCATAAATGAAATTGGTTGGATTATGTTATACAAGACAACAAAGGAGTCTTTCACTACACGCAACCCTGACTTGGCTTGCATTACACGCAATCGCGGCCTTCTTCGATAGCGTGTGTTTTACGCAATACTGGGTTTCACTAAACAACGATAAATGGTTATAATATTATTATAAACTAGCCGTTATGAATATTATTAACTAAATTTTAAATTTTATAACATTATTATTCATCTTACATATTTTCTAGAACATTTTATGAGAACAAAATAAATTTTTCGGGTAAAATAAGTATTTTTCAAAAAATGTAGTTTTGCTGCCTTTTGATGGCGTACCCATTTTAAATATAATTTTTGAAAAGTTTATAAGTTAAATTTTACAAAATTAAATTCTTCTTTTGAATCAGGATATAAAAATTTACTTTGGATAAATTTTTCTTATTATTCTGGTAACTTTCATATTTTGATGAATAGTAAAAACACGCTATATTTTAATTAAAAACAACTTTTTTTCATCGCAATAATTTATATGGTTAAATTATAATATTGAATGGTTTTAAAGTATAAATAGAATATATTTTTCCCATTTAATATAATGTATGTCATTAGCATTAATTTTACATTAAATTCAAAGATAAAAACATTTCAAGCTCGGGCAATGTTTTAACTTTTAAAACCCGTTTTCTTAACAATGGGATTAATTTTAAATTAATTATTATAAATTATGTGTTTTTAATTTGGAAAAATGGATTCCATATTTGGATTTAGTGGGTCCAAATTATGTTAATAGGTTTTTTTTATATTATGAATAGTAACTACGGTAATTTTTATTTACTGCAGTTAAAGTTAAATCTGGTAATTAAGGGTAAACATAAGATTATAAAATTACCCTAAACTTGAAAAAATCCTATTGGATGAATAAAAGTATACCCATATCAACTAAGGGTCGTACTATATTCATTTCATTGACTTTTGACAATGAAATAATATAATTATTATTAAAAAAAAGAAAGTGAAAACATGTCACTCTCTAAAATCTTATAAGTGTAATAATTTTAATTTCGTGATAAACATCATAAAACATCGGATATAAGTAGTCCCTATAAATATAATAAAATTATCTACATCATATAAATTTATTTATAATTTTTAGGGATTAAATAATTATCATTAATTATGACGCAATAGTGATGTTGAAATTATTTTATTGATTGAAATATCAAATAAATGATTTTAAAAGTATTAAAATAAATATTATATGAACTATTTAATGTGGTCCACTAATTTTATAGAAAAATATGGAATGTTATAAATCTTTTAAATCTTCTAGTTCAAACATATCTTCTGTGTATATTTTATTTAAATTCAAATAAATGAATAGTTTCAAAATTGTTCAAGGCACAAACAATAGTGACATTCTACCAAAATCATATAAGTATTTCTTTTAATTCATAAACTTTAGGCAAATGGTCTTGAAAAACAAAACTTTTGTCCTGGTGTCCTCATATCCGATTAATCATATGGTACCTTAGATCATCACAAATTTATGGCTTTGTGACTATTGGCTTTATCATAGCCATGTCCTCTACCACTCTCCATCAGAACATGAAGGTTAGATTTCTCTTCCATATCCCTATTTTCACCTATGTTATACTATGTGGAAACCCAGTGATTAGTTAATTTGGGTAACCATTACATTTCATACTTTAGTTTTTAAAGATAAGTTTTGGTATTCCTTTTTACGATGTGGGTTTCTATTTAAGAAACTTTCAAGTAGTAAACCATTTATAACCCTGGCGAATTTCGAGGGAGAAATTAATTTTAAGGGGGGTAGAATGTAACACCCCACGATTTTATGAAAAATATTCTTTTAATTTCATTGATGTCTTTTGTTATACGCTACACCAAAATTATCTTGTACTATATGCAACACTGTATTAGCTAGCAGTATACGCAACACTATTCTTGGATCGTGTTACACACAATTTCAAGTGTGTTTGATAGTAGTTATTCTACGCAACATTGAGTGTATATATATATATTCAATGTATAAATGAAATTGGTTGGACTCTGTTATACAAGAAAACAAAGGATTCTTTCACTACACGCAACCCTGACTTGGCTTGCATTACACACAATCACGGCCTTCTTCGATATTGTGTATTGTACGCAATAATGGGTTTCACTAAAAAATGATATATGGTTATAATGTTATTATAAACTAGCCGTTATGAATAGTATTAACTAAATTTTAAATTTTATAGCATTATTATTCATCTTACACATTTTCTAGAACATGGTATGAGAACAAAATAAATGTTTCGAGTAAAATAAGTATTTTTCAAAAAATGTAGTTTGGCCGCCTTTTGATGGCGCACCCATTTTAAATATAATTTGTAAAAAGTTTATAAGATAAATTTTACAAAATAAACTTCTTATTTTGAATCAGGATATAAAAACTTACTATGGATAAATTTTTCATATTATTCTGATAACTTTCATATTTTGATGAATAGTAAAAACACGCTATATTTTAATTAAAAACAAATTTTTTTCATCGCAATAATTTATATGGTTAAATTATAATATTGAATGGTTTTAAAGTATAAATAGAATATATTATTACCATTTAATATAATTTATGTCATTAGCATTAATTTTACATTTAATTCATAGATAAAAACATTTCAATCTTTGGCAATGTTTTAACTTTTAAAACTCGTTTGCTTAACAACAGGATTAATTTTAAATTAATTACTGCAACTTCTGTGTTTTGAATTTTGAAAAATGGATTCCATATTTGGATTCAGTGGGTCCAAATTATTTTAATAGGTTACTTTTATTTTGTTTTGATATTATGAATAATAACTACGGTAATTTTTATTTACTACAGTTAAAGGTAAATCTGGTAAATAAGGGTAAAGATAAGATTATAAAATTACCCTAACACTTTAAAAAATCCTATTAGAAGAATAAAAGTCGACCCATATCATCTAAGGGTCAGACTAGATTTATTTCATTGACTTTTGACCATGAAATAATATAATTATTATTAAAACAAAAGAAAGTGACAACATGTCACTCTCTAAAATATTATAAGTGTAATAATTTTAATTTATTGATAAACATCATAAAACTTCGGATATAAATAGTCCATAGAAATATAATAAAATTATATACATCATATGAATTTATTTATAATTTGTATGGATTAGATAATTGTCATTAATTATGACACAATAGTGATGTTGAAATTATTTTATTCATTGAAATATCAAATAAATGATTTTAAAAGTATTAAAATAAATATTATACGAACTATTTAATGTGCTCCACTAATTTTCTAGATAAATATTACATGTTATGAATCTATTAAATCTTATAGTTTTAACATATCTTCTGTGTATATTTTATTTAAATTCAAATAAATGAATAGTGTCAAAATTAACACTTGTTATTTTATAAAAATTACATATTATAAAATCGTTTAAAAATCACAAAAATAGTTAAAAATTATAAATTAAAATTTTTATGGTCTAAAATATAATAAAGTATACAATTATGGAAAATTCACAACATATAAGTAATTATTTATAAGGATTTAAAATATTATCACCACAAATAAAATTAAATAGATTATATAAGGATAAATCATGTTGATAAGGTTTAAAATAAATTCCCAACTTGTCTAAATTTTATTGGATTACAACCCTATCTCATCTAATATTCTGATTTCAGTCATTTTTTAAGGTTTTTACGTGGGGTTGGAATTTATTATAAATTAATATTTCTTATAATTTCAAAGGTGCCCCTCTCCTCCCTTATAAAAGGGCACCTCCTCCCTCTCCTCCTCACACCACTTTGAGTGTTCAAGATCGTTCAAACCCTGAAAATTTCTCTTCTAAAATTCCCTAGTAATATTCAAGAGGTCCTGGTCTTCTTCAAAGACCATCTTTAGTGCACTGAGAGAAGGTTAAGAAGAGGCGCTTCAAAGAAGAGGTAATATCCATTACCAATTCTTTCAAATTTATTTCTTCTTCTACTTCTTCTTCTTTAGTTGTAACATTATGAAGTAATAACATAATTATCACTCATATACTGAAATGTTATTATAAATATGAAACAACCCCATTTCACCTTATATCCATCCTATGGGAAATGAAATCACCGCGCGTGTGTACGTACGAAATACCATCTCCACGTCGTGGTGTAATCAATTTTTCCACCACAACCTTACTTGGATGGGTATAATGGTGTAAAGAATAACTATATATGATTATTATAACATAATACTGATTCTAAGATATTATACCATCCACTTTAATTCTATTCAATAATTATGGGAATGATATCATCACTCGTGCATACGTACGGACTACCGTCTCCACGAACGCGATGAGATTCATTTTTAATGATAACCATTCATGAATGATTATAAAGTATATATAATGAATAATAATTAAATATATCACATAAAAATGCTACGGGATTTATGTGTATATATATATTTCATCTACTTGATTCCATTCAATTCAATAAGGAAACGAAAATAGCGTTCATGCGTACGTACGACCAACCGTCTCCATGAACGATGTATTTCATTACATTCATCGATCTATAATATATATGTATATTCCGAATACATGTTATATATAAATCATGTTTTATATTCTAGAATTAAATAAATCAGGATATAAGTAATAATATCAAGAACAACATTGAAACACGTACGATAAATGAAATGATTTTACCCAAAACGATGCTTTAGCATGGAATTTACAAAAGAACGGGTAATATAAAGTCATAAGTGAACCATATATGATATCATAACAATGAATATGATTCTGTAATAAGTCAATGACATTATTTAAATCATTATACAGGAGGTTCGGATACATACAAAGCATATCAGAAATAAGGTAAGGGGTAACTTTTCCAATCTCGTTTTTATCCGAGATTGTTTATTCGTAAGTATTTACTGGGGTTATATTTATCATCCATGTCCCTATTTTCTAAAATTGGTTTCATTTATGTTTAAAGTACTTTTTAACCATTTTTTACTTTTACTACAAGGTATTTAAGGGATCTTTTTTTTTACCATATGAGGTACTTTTTTACTTTTCCGAAAAAAGTACGAGAAGAATGTTATATTTAACTTATACAGCATGAACAGATTTTTACGGTTTCATAAAGCCTTATTTTCATGAAGCTTACTCTACAATATTTCATGAATATTTTCAAAAAAATAATTTTCCTTTAAAATTGAATGGAATTTTGTGAAAAGAAAATGATTTTCAAGAAGAAAGGATATTTTCCTCAAGAATTCATTTAAAGTGTTTTATCAAAACCATTTTTCATCTAAGATGACATCATTTCATATGTGTATGTTTCAAGTATAATATCTATATGATTTATATGGTTTCACTTTTCTTATGATGAAATGATATACATTGGTTTTATATAGATTATGTTATGATGGAATGATGTTTATGAAACCCAATTTATTCTTTGGGTTATGATGAATGATTTATGATTGTTTTGTGGAACACGTAAGAATGATTTAAATATGAGATGGGTGGGACCTATATCTCCCTCCAATGCATTGGGTAAATATTTATATCTCATGATATATACATGGTTGAAACGGAAAGTAAATCTGGTTCAGTAATAGAGGGCTGGAACGGTAAGTAAACCCGGTTCAGTAAGGGACTTTGTCCACTAAGATGGTCTTGGCAGCAATGCCTTGTCTACTATGGAAATCATATTATGTTCTTAATATTTTTCCACAATTACAAGTTTTATTCCCATGATATTTTATCATGATTGATGTTCCATTATGATCTATGCCTTACATACTACCATGTTTTATGGAATTTCCCAAGATCGTGATGTTTAAACATTATGTTCATGTTTTTAAGTTCAAATGTATATGGTTTATTTTATTTTCTCCATGCTTACCCTTACTGCGAATTTGAGCTCACCCTTTTATGTTTTCTTTTCCCCCAGGATTAAAGTAAATGTTTTAGGTAACCAAACAAAAAGGGGAAGATCGTTATGGGAGATGTTGAAGATCTTTCAACATTATTAGAAGTTTATATTCCAAGTTTCCCAAGACAATAAACTATTACGATCCTTGTGTGTAAGTTTTTTTATGTATTAAGTATTCCAAAAAAGTAATGTAATTTCCATGTATGTCAAGCTCTGGGTCTCTACAGTTGGTATCAGAGGAAAGGTTTAGTTAACCTTTGGAAACTAGGATGCGAAAACTTTAGTGAGATCCCTAGAGTTATTTCTAAGGTATGTCTAGGGATGTCCCTAAGGTTAAGTATAAGTATATCTTATAGTCCTAAGATTATGGTAACGATCATAGAATTAAACCTAGGATGTTAGATATTTAAAGTAATTCCCCTTTATTATGTTGTTTTCCTAGCATGATTTTTGCCTCTTACACTATTCTTTTTGGGTTTTAGACGATGGTTGGAACCCGAAGGAATCGTGTTGATCAATGTAATGGACAATGCAATGATTGCCCTCCTGACCAAACCAATTTCATGGGAGATGGAGTGAAAAATCTTATTTCTATGTTTACACAAGTTATGAATCATTATGGACTTCCTAATGAGTAGAAAAGGGAATAATATTCTATTGATTCCTTCATGAGGAAACGTCCACGTTCTTTCAGTGGGCCTTCTGATCCACTTGTTGCTGAACAATGGATCAGTACCATTGAAAGGATATTTTCCATACTTCACTGTTTGGAACATGAAAAAATTATTTTGGATATTTACCATTTAGAAGGTGAAGCCGATCAATGGTGGACTCTAATTAATAATACAAGGCCCCATGATGAAATTGAATCCATGGAATGTGACGAGTTCAAGAACTTGTTTTTCAGTAAGTAATTCCCTCGTATTCTTCGAACAAATATGGAAAAGGAGTTCCTTGAGCTTAAGAAAAAGGATGATGAATCTGTTGGTATATACGAAGAGAATTTTACAAGGGTCGCAAGGTATGTATCTGGCATTATCATTCAACTTGAAAGTAAAGTTGATCGATTCTTCAGTGGCTTAAAACCTAGTCTTCGAAGGGCATTAGCTATAAGAGACTTAAGTAGCTATGAAGAAATTGCGTGTTGTGCTATCAAGGTAGAACTGGAAGTTGGTGTTACATATCCATCTCATGGTTTTGACAAGAAACGAAAGATGGAGTTCAAGGAGAAATCTCAGAACAATGGTGAAAAGAAGATGAATGTTTCTTTATTCTCAATGTGTGGAAAAAACCATGGTGGAGATTGTCTAAAAGGTACTAAAAAATGTTTCAAGTGTGGAAAAGAAGGCCATCGAGCAGCTGAGTGCCGATGTAATGGAAAAAAAGTTTTCTAATGACATGAATAGAGAAAAGACTACTGAGAACTCTCAACCAACACTTAAATGCTTCAAGTTCAAGGAAATGGGGAATTATGCTAATCAATTCCCTAATCCAAGGGTTAATGATGATCAACGTGAGAAACCTCTTAAGGAAAAAGATAAAGGGAAGTCACATGCGATCACAATTTGTGATGTTGAGTATGACAATGATATTGTGGAATGAATAAGTGTTTATGTAACAGGATTCTGAGATAATGTTGTGTAATCTCATTTAAAGTATCGTGGAATATTGGAATATCAATGTATTAGATAATTATGGTTTTTAATAATTTTATGGTACTGATAACCATGAAAAGTGATTGAAATATTTTTGTAAAAAAGATGATATGCTCATAATGAATGGATAAGGATAAAATAATATTTTGGATATTATTAATGAGATTGTGACTGATATAAGGACAAAGTGATATCATGGTTTGAGTATATAGAAATTTGGGGATTTTGGTATGTGGAAAGATTTTACTTTTAATAGTATTAATGTTTTCACTAATGTTCAATGGGTATTCATTTTCAAGAGAATACATGATTAAGGAATTCACATGTTTGGAATGTGACCAACAAGATATATATATCTTATGATATACGAGCGATAAATGATGGTATTCACATGCTCGGTAGATGACATTTCTAGTAATTTTTTTCTTTATACTATGAACTTGGACAAATGTATTTTAGATAAGCCTAAAGATTGAAATGGATTATGTTGGACATAAGCTGGTACTGTTTCAGGATAGAACTTTTTCGATATTATTGATGGGATGTTATAATAATGTAGTTTTAGAAAAAGGACAACCTGCAGGACGGGCGACAACCTGTTACGTCGGACAAGGTTGCGGGAATCGAACCCAAAACTGAAGTGTGACAGGCCTTTATTGCCTACCACTGGCCTACAGGAAGTCCCTGGTTAGTAGAAACAAGTTTTATTTTATTAAGCGGTATGATAGATGAAGTATAAGTTCATTTTTGGAATCATATACGATTAACCTCACCATAGATGAACTTATGTATATTTGATAACTTTTTCTAACCTTTTTTTTGAAATATATGGAATGACCCATCATTCTATCACATGATCTGCTAACACTTCACGAATAACAAATTCAACTTCATTTCTTTAAGATATGAAGTGGAAATTGTTCAAGTCACGAACAACAGTGAGATTGTACCAAAATCATGTAAGTATTTCTTTTAATTCATAAACTTTAGGCAAATGATCTTTAAAACCAAAAAATTTGTCCTAGTGCCCTCATATCCGATGAATCAGATGGTACCTTAGATCATCACAAATTTATGGCTTTTTGACTGTTGGATTTATCATAGCCATGTCCTCTACCACTCTCCATCAGAACTTGAAGGTTAGATTTCTCTTCCATATCCCTATTTTCACTTATGTTATCCTATGTGGAAACACAGTGATTAGTTAATTTGGGTAACCGTTACTTTTCATACTTTCGTTTTTAAAGATAAGTTTTGGTATTCCTTTTTACGATGTGGGTTTCTATTTAAGGAACTTTCAAGTAGTAAACCATTTATAACCCCGACGAATTTCAAGGGAAAAATTCATTTTAAGGGGGGTAGAATGTAACACCCCGAGATTTTATGAAAAAATATTCTTTTAATTTCATTGATGTCTTGTATTATACGCTACACCAAAATTAGCTTGTACTATACGCAACACCGTATTATCTTTCAGTATACGCAACACTATTCTTGGATCGTGTTACACACAATTTCAAGTTTGTTTGATAGTTTTTATTCTATGAAACATTGAGTGTATAAATATATATATTCAATGTATAAATAAAATTGGTTGGATTCTGTTATACAAGACAACAGAAGATTCTTGCACTACTCGCAACCCTGACTTGGCTTGCATTACACGCAATCGCGACCTTCTTCGATAGCGTGTGTTGTACGCAATACTGGGTTTCACTAAACAACAATATATGGTTATAATATTATTATAAACTAGCCTTTATGAATATTATTTACTACATTTTAAATTTTATAACATTATTATTTATCTTACACATTTTCTAGAACATGGTATGAGAACAAAATAAATTTTTCGGGTAAAATAAGTATTTTTCAAAAAATGTAGTTTTGCCGCCTTTTGATGGCGCACCCATTCTAAATATAATTTTTGAAAAGTTTATAAGTTAAATTTTAGAAAATAAACTTCTTCTTTTGAATCAGGATATAAAAATTTACTTTGGATAAATGTTTCATATTATTCAGGTAACTTTCATATTTTGATGAATAGTAAAAACACGGTATATTTTAATTAAAAACAACTTTTTTCATCGCAATAATTTATATGGTTAAATTATAATATTGAATGGTTTTAAAGTATAAATAGAATATATTTTTACCATTTAATATAATTTATGTCATTAGCATTAATTTTACATTGAATTCATAGATAAAAACATTTCAATCTTTGGCAATGTTTTAACTTTTAAAACCTATTTTCTTAACAACGGGATTAATTTTAAATTAATTACTGCAACTTTTTTGTTTTGAATTTTGAAAAATGGATTCCATATTTGGATTCAGTGGGTCCAAATTACTTTAATAGGTTACTTTTTTTTTGATATTATGAACAGTAACTACAGTAATTTATATTTACTAGAGTTAAAGGTAAATATGGTAATTAAGGGTAAACATAAGATTATAAAATTAACCTAACACTTACCAAAATTCTATTGGATGAATAAAAGTATACCCATATCACCTAAGGGTCGGACTAGATTCATTTAATTGACTTTTGACCATTAAATAATATAATTATTATTAAAACAAAAGAAAGTGACAACATGTCACTCTCTAAAATCTTATAAGTGTAATAATTTTAATTTAGTGATAAACATCATAAAAATTTGGATATAAATAGTCCCTAGAAATCACATAAAGTTATCTACATCATATGAATTTATTTATAATTTTTAGTGATTAAATAATTATCATTAATTATGACACTATAGTGATGTTGAAATTATTTTATTGATTGAAATATAAAATAAATGATTTTAAAAGTATTAAAATAAATATTATATGAACTATTTAATGTTCTACACTAATTTTATAGATAAATATGACATGTTATGAATCTATTAAATATTTTAGTTTGAACATATCTTCTGTGTATATTTTATTTAAATTCAAATAAATGAATAGTGTCAAAATTGACACTATTGTTATTTTATAAAAATTACATATTATAAAATTGTTTAAAAATAACAAAAGATTTTAAAAATTATAAATTAAAATTTATATGCTCTGAAATGTAATAGATTATACAATTATGGAAAATTCACAAAAGATAAGTAATTATTTATAATGATTTAAAATATTATCACCACAAATAAAATTAAATAGATTATATAAGGATAAATCATGTTGATAAGTTTTAAAATAAATTCCCAACTTGTCTAAATTTTATTGTATTACATCCCTATATCATATAAGATACATATTTGAGTCATTTTTGGAGGTTTTTAAGTGGTGTTGGAATTTATTATAAATTAATATTTCTTATAATTCCAAAGTTTCCTCTCTCCTCCCTTATAAAAGGACACCTCCTCCCTCTCCTCCTCACACCACTTTGAGCATTCAAGCTTGTCCAACCCCTGACAATTTATCTTCTCCACTTACCTAGTAATATTCTAGAGGTCCTGGTCTTCTTCAAAGACCATCTTTAGTTCCCTAAGAGAAGGTTAATAATAGACACTTCAAAGAAGAGGTAATATTTGTTACCAATTCTTTCAAATTTATTTCCTCTTCTGCTTATTCTTCTTTAGTTGTTTAATTATGAAGTAATAACATAAGTATAATTCATATACTGATATGTTATTATAAATATTAAACAACCCCATTTCACCTTCTATCCATCCTATGGAAAATGAAATCACCGCGCATGCGTACGTACGGAATACCGTCTCCACGCCGTGGTGTAATCAGTTTTTCCAACACAGCCTTACTTGGATGGGTATAATGGTGTAAAGAATAACTATATATGATTATTATAACATCATACTTATTCTAAGATATTATACCATCCACTCCAATTCTATTCAATAATTAAGGGAACGATATAATCGCTCGTGCATACGTACGGACTACCGTCTCCACGAACGCGATGAGATTCATTCTTCATGATAACCATTCATGAATGATTATAAAGTATATATAATGAATAATAGTGAAATATATGAAATAAAAATGCTACTGGATTTATATATATATATATATAGGTCATCTACCTAATTCCATTCAATTCAATAGGGAAACGAAAACAGCGTTCATGCGTACGTACGGCCTACCGTCTCCATAAACGATGTATTTCATTCCATTCATCGATCTATAATATATATGTATATGATGAATACATATTATATATAAATCATGTTTTATATTATAGAATTATGTATATCAGGATATAAGTATTAATATCAAGAACAACATCGAAACACGTACGATAAACAAAACGATTTTACCCAAAACGATGCTTTCGCGTGGAATTTACAAAAGAACGGGTAATATAAAGTCATAAGTGAACCATATATGATGTCATAATAATGAATATGATTCTTTAATAATTCAATGACATTATTTAAATCATTATAAAGGAGGTTCGGATACATACGAAGCATATCGGACCTAAGGTAAGAGATAACTTTTGCAAACACGTTTTTATCTGAGATTGTTTATTCACAAGTATTTACTGAGGTTATATTTATCATCCATGTCCCTGTTTTCTAAAAATGGTTTCATGTATTTTTAAAGTCCTTTTTAACCATTTTTGACTATTACTACAAGGTATTTAAGGAATCTTTCTTTTGTTTACCATACGAGGTACTTTTTTACTTTTTCGACAAAAGTACGAGAAGAATGTTATTTTTAACTTATACAACATGAACAGATTTTTATGGTTTCATAACGCCTTATTTTCATGAATCTTACTCTACAATATTTCATGAATATTTTCAAAAAAATCCTTTTCTTTTAAAATTGAATG
This sequence comes from Viscum album, assembly GCA_963277665.1. Lineage (NCBI taxonomy): Eukaryota > Viridiplantae > Streptophyta > Magnoliopsida > Santalales > Viscaceae > Viscum > Viscum album. Next base: position 1,823,564,380 of record OY728160.1, read on the forward strand.
GCATTTTTTGAAAAGAAAATGATTTTCAAGAATAAAGGATATTTTCCTCATGAATTCATTTCAAGTGATTTATCAAAACCATTTTCCATCTAAGATTACATTATTTCATATGTGTATGTTTCAAGTATAATTTCTCTATGATTTATATGGTTTCACTTTTCTTATGATGAAATTATATCCATTTGTTTTATATGGATTATGTTATGATGGAATGATGTTTATGAAACCCAATTTATTCTTTGGGTTATGATCAATGATTTATGATTGTTTTGTGGAACACATAAGAATAATTATAATATGAGATGGGTGGGACCTATATCTCCCTCAAATACATTGGATAAAGATTTATATCTCATGAGATATAAATGAATTAAACGGTAAGTAAATCTGGTTCAGTAATACAGGGATGGAATGGTAAGTAAACTCGGTTCAGTAAGGGACTTTGTCCACTAAGATGGTCTTGGAAGAAATGCCTTGGATAATATAGAAATCATATCATGTGCTTAATGTTTTTCCACAATTACAAGTTTTATTACCATGCTATTTTATCATGATTTATGTTCTATTATGATCTATGCCTTACGTACTGCCATGTTTTATGCCATTTCTCAAGATCTTGATGTTTAAACATTATGTTCATGTTTTTAAGTTCAAATGTATATGGTTTGTTTTATTTTCTCCATGCTTACCCTTACTGAGCATTTGATCTCACCCTTTTCATGTTTTATTTTCCCCTAGGATTAAAAGAAAGATTTTAAGTAACGAAACAAAAAGGGGAAGATCGTTATGGGAGATGTTGAAGATCTTTCAATATTATTAGATGTTTATATTCCAAGTTTCCAAAGACACTAAACTATTACGATCTTTGTGTGCCTTTTTTGTTATATATTAATTATTCCACAAAAGTAATGTAATGTCCATGTATGTTAAGCTTTGGGTCTCTACAGTTGGTATCAGAGGAAAGGTTTAGTTAACCTTTGGAAACTAGGATGTGAAAACTTTAGTGAGATCCCTAGAGATATTTCTAAGGTATGTCTAGGGATTTCCATAAGTTTAAGTATAAGTATAGGTTATATTCCTAAGATTACGGTAATGATCATATAATTAAACCGAGGATGTTAGATATTGAAAGTAATCCCCCTTTATTATGTTGTTTTCCTAGCATGATTTTTGCCTCTTACACTATTCTTTTTTGGTTTTAGATGATGGCTGGAACCCGAAGGAACTGTGTTGATCAATGTAATGGACAAAGAAAATATTTTCCTCATGACCAAACCAATGTCATGGGAGATGGAGTGAAAAATATTATTGCTATACTTACACAACTTATGAATCATTGTGGACTTCCAAATGAGTAGAAAAGGGAACAATATTCTATTGAGTCCTTCATGAGGCAACCTTCACCTTCTTTCAGTGGGTCTTCGGATCTACTTGTTGCTGAACAATGGATCAGTACCATTGAAAAGATATTTTCCATAATTCTCTATTCGGAACATGAAAAAATTATTCTTGCTATTTACCATTTAGAAGGTGAAGCAGATCAATGGGGGACTCTGATTAAGAATACAAATCCCCATGATGAAATTGAATCCATGGAATGGGACGAGTTCAAGAACTTGTTTTTCAATAAGTACTTCCCTCATATTCTTCAAAGAAAGATGTAAAAGGAGTTCCTTGATCTTAAGAAAAAGGATGATGAATCTGTTGGTATATACGAAGTGAATTTTACAAGGCTTGCAAGGTACGAATCTGCCTTTATCATTCAACATGAAAGTAAAGTTGACTGATTCTTCAATGGCTTAAAACCCAGTCTTCGAAGGGCATTAGCTATAAGAGACTTCAGTAGCACTGAAGAAATTGTGCGTTGTGCTATCAAGGTAGAACTAGAAGTTGGTGTTACATATCCATCTCATGGTTTTGACAAGAAACGAAATATGGAGTTCAATGAGAAATCTCTGAACAATGGTGAAAAGAAGATGAATGTTTCTTTATGCTCAAAGTTTGGAAAGAAGCATAGTGGAGATTGTCTAAAAGGTACAAAAAAATGTTTCAAGTGTGGAAAAGAAGTTCATCGAGCAGCTAAGTGCCGAAGTAATGGAAAAAAGTTTTCTAATGACATGAATAGAGAAAAGACTACCGAGAACGCTCAACCAACACTTCAATGCTTCAAGTGAAAGGAAATGGGTCATTATACTAATCAATGCCTTAATCCAAGGGTTAACGATGATCGACGTGAGCAACCTCTTAAGGAAAATGATAAAGGGAAGTCACATGCGATCACAATTTGTGATGTTGAGTATGACAACGATGTTGTGGAATGAATAAGTGTTTATGTAACAGGATTCCGAGATAATGTTGTGGAATCTCATTTAAAGTATCGTGGAATATTGGAATATCAATGTATTGTATCATTGTGGTTTTTAATAATTTTATGGTACTAATAACCATGAAAAGTGATTGAAATATTTTTGGAAAGAAGATGATATGCGCATAATGAATAGATAAGGAGAAAACAATATTTTAGATATTATTAATGATCTCATTACTGATATAAAGACAAAGTGATATCATGGTTTGAGTATATAGAAATTTTGGGATTTTGGTATGTGGAAAGAGTTAACTTTTGACAGCATTCATGTTTGCACTAATGTTCAATGGGTATTCATTTTCAAGAGAATACATGATTAAGGAATTCACATGTTTGGAATGTGACCAACAATATATATATATGTTATGATATACGGGCGATAAATGATGGTATTCACATGCTCGGTAGATGAAATTTATAGTAATTGTTTTTTTTATACTATGAACTTGGACAAAAGTATTTTAGATAAGCGTAAAGATTGGAATAGATTATGTTGGACAAAATTTGGTACTATTTAAGGATAGAACTTTTTTAGATATTATTGATGGGATGTTATAATAATGTAGTTTTTGAAGAAGGACAACATGCAGGACGGGCGACAACCCGTTGCATCGGACAAGGTTGCGGGAATCGAACCCACAACCGAAGTGCGACAGGCAGTTATCACCTACCACTAGCCTATAGGAAGTCCCTGGTTAGTAGAAACTAGTTTTATTTTATTAAGCGGTATGATAGATGAAGTATAAGTTCATTTTTGGAATCATATACGATTAACCTCCCTATAGAGGAACTTATATATATTTGATAACTTTTTCTAACCTTTTTTTTAACAGATGTAATGACCCATCATTATATCACATGATCTGCTAACACTTCATAAATAACAAATTCAACTTCATTTCTTTAAGAGATGAAGTGGAAATTGTTCAAGGAACGAACAACAGTGAGATTGTACCAAAATCTTGTAAGTATTTCTTTTAATTCATAAACTTTAGGCAAATGATCTTGAAAACCAAAAATGTTGTCCTAGTGCCCTCATATCCGATGAATCAGATGGTACCTTAGATCATCACAAATTTATGGCTTTGTGACTGTTGGCTTTATCATAGCCATGTCCTCTACCACTCTCCATCAAAACTTGAAGGTTAGATTTCTCTTCCATATCCCTATTTTCACCTATGTTATCCTCTATGGAAACCCAGTGATTAGTTAATTTGGGTAACCATTACGTTTCATACTTTAGTTCTTAAAGATATGTTTTGGTATTCCTTTTTATGATGTGGGTTACTATGTAAGAAACTTTCAAGTAGTACACCATTTATAACCCCGACGAATTTCGAGGGCGAAATTCATTTTAAGGGGGGTAGAATGAAACACCCTGAGATTTTATGAAAAATATTATTTTAATTTCATTGATGTCTTGTGTTATACGCTACACCAAAATTAGCTTGTACTATACGCAACACTGTTTTAACTTGCATTATACGCAACACTATTATTGGATCGTGTTACACACAATTTCAAGTTCATTTGATAGTAGTTATTCTACGCAACATTGATTGTATATATATATTTAATGTATAAATGAAATTGGTTGGATTCTGTTATACAAGACAACAAAGGATTCTTTCACTACACACAACCCTGACTTGGCTTGCATTACACGCAATCGCGGCCTTCTTCGATAGCGTGTGTTGTACGCAATACTAGGTTTCACTAAACAACGATATATGGTTATAATATTTTTATAAACTAGCCATTATGAATATTATTAACTAAATTTTAATTTTTATAACATTATTATTCATCTTACACATTTTTTAGAACATGGTATGAGAACAAAATAAATTTTTTGGGTAAATTTTTTTTTCTTCAAAAAATGTAGTTTTGTCGCCTTTTGATGGCGCACCCATTTTAAATATAATTTTTGAAAAGTTTATAAGTTAAATTTTACAAAATAAAATTCTTCTTTTTAATCAGGATATAAAAATTTACTTTGGATAAATTTATCATTTTATTCTGGTAACTTTCATATTTTGATGAATAGTAAAAACACGCTATATATTAATTAAAAACAACTTTTTTTCATCGCAATAATTTATATGGTTAAATTATAATATTGAATGGTTTTAAAGTATAAATAGAATATATTTTTACCATTTAATATAATTTATATCATTATCATTAATTTTACATTGAATTCATAGATAAAAACATTTCAATCTTTGGCAATGTTTTAACTATTAAAACCCGTTTTCTTAACAATGGGATTAATTTTAAATTAATTAATGAAACTTCTGTGTTTTAAATTTTGAAAAATTGATTCCATATTTGGATTCAGTGGGTCCAAATTATGTTAATAGGTTACTTTTTTTTGATATTATGTACAGTAACTACGATAATTTTTATTTACTGCAGTTAAAGGTAAATATGGTAATTAAGGGTAAACATAAGATTATAAAATTACCCTAAAACTTTCCAAAATACTATTGGATTAATAAAAGTCGACTCATATCACCTAAGGGTCGGACTAGATTCATTTCATTGACTTTTTACCATGAAATAATATAATTATTATTAAAACAAATGAAAGTGACAACATGTCACTCTCTAAAATCTTATAAGTGTAATAATTTTAATTTGGTGATAAACATCATAAAACTTCGGATATAAATAGTCCCTAGAAATATAATAAAATTAAATACATCATATGAATTTATTTATAATTTTTCGGGATTAAATAATTATCATTAATTATGACACAATAGTGATGTTGAAATTATTTTATTGATTGAAATATCAAATAAATGATTTTAAAAGTATTAAAATAAATATTATATGAACTATTTAATGTGCTCCACTAATTTTCTAGATAAATATGACATGTTATGAATCTATTAAATCTTTTATTTTGAACATATATTCTATGTATATTTTATTTAAATTCAAATAAATGAATATTGTCAAAATTGACACTATTGTTATTTTATAAAAATTACATATTATAAAATCGTTTAAAAATCAATAAAATATTTAAAAATTATAAATTAAAATTTATATGGTCTAAAATGTAATAATGTATACAATTATAGAAAATTCACAACATATAAGTAATAATTTATAATGATTTAAAATATTATCACCACAAATAAAATTAAATAGATTATATAAGGATAAATCATGTTGATAAGGTTTAAAATAAATTCCCAACATGTCTAAATTTTATTGGATTACAACCCTATCTCATATAAGATTATGATTTGAGTCATTTTTGGAGGTTTTTAAGTGGGGTTGGAATTTATTATAAATTAATATTTCTTATAATTCCAAAGGTGCCCCTCTCCTCTATTATAAAAGGGAACCTCCTCCCTCTCCTCCTCACACCACTTTGAGCCTTCAAGCTCGGCCAACCCCTGAAAATTTCTCTTCTCCACTTCCCTAGTAATATTTTAGAGGTCTTGGTATTCTTCAAAGACCATCTTTAGTGCCCTAAGAGAAGGTTAAGAAGAGGCGCTTCAAATAAGAGGTAATATCTGTTACCAATTCTTTCAAATTTATTTCTTCTTCTACTTCTTCTTCTTTAGTTGTTCCATTATGACGTAATAACATAAGTATAACTAATATACTGATATGTTATTATAAATATGAAACAACCCCATTTCACCTTCTATCCATCCTATGGAAAATGAAATCACTGTGCGTGCGTACGTACGGAATACCGTCTCCACGCTGTGGTGTAATCAGTTTTTCCACCACAAACTTACTTGGATGGGTATAATGGTGTAAATAATAACTATATATGATTATTATAACATCATAATGATTATAAGATATTATACCATCCACTCTAGTTCTATTCAATAATTATGGGAACGATATCATCGCTCGTGCATACGTACGGACTACCGTCTCCACGAATGCGATGAATTCATTCTTCATGATAACCATTCATGAATGATTATAAAGTATATATAATGAATAATAATGAAATATATGACATAAAAATGCTACTGGATTTATGTATATATATATATGTCATCTACTTAATTCCATTCAATTCAATAAGGAATCGAAAACAGCGTCCATGCGTATGTACGACCTACTGTCTCCATGAACGATGTATTTCATTCCATTCATCAATCTGTAATATATATGTATATGATGAATACATATTATATATAAATCATGATTTATATTCTGGAATTAAGTAAATCAGGATATAATTAATAATATCAAGAACAACATCAAAACACGTACGATAAACGAAACGATTTTACCCAAAACAATGCTTTAGCATGGAATTTAAAAAAGAACGGGTAATATAAAGTCATAAGTGAAAAATATATGATATCATAACAATGAATATGATTTTTTAATAAGTCAATGACATTATTTAAATCATTATACAGGAGGTTCGGATACATACGAAGCATATCAGACATAAGGTAATGGATAACTTTTCCAATCTCGTTTTTATCCGAGATTTTTTATTCGCAAGTATTTACTGGGGTTATATTTATCATCCATGTCCCTTTTTTCTAAAAATGGTTTCATGTATGTTTAAAGTCCTTTTTAAACATTTATTACTTTTACTACAAGGTATTTAAGGAATCTTTCTTTTGTTTACCATACGATATACTTTTTTACTTTTCTGAAAAAAGTACGAGAAGAATGTTATTTTTAACTTATAGGACATGAACGGATTTTTATGTATTCATAACGCCTTATTTTCATGAAGATTAATCTACAATAATTGATTACTATTTTCAAAAAAAATCACTTTCTTTTAAAATTGAATGGCATTTTGTGAAAAGAAAATGATTTTCAAGAAGAAAGGATATTTTCCTCACGAATTCATTTCTAGTGCTTTATCAAAAACATTTTCCATCTAAGATGACATTATTTCATAGGTGTATGTTTCAAGTATAATGTATCTATGATTTATATGGTTTCACTTTTCTTATGATGAAATGATATCCATTTGTTTTATATGGATTATGTTATGATGGAATGATGTTTATGAAACCCAATTTATTCTTTGGGTTATGATGAATGATTTATGATTGTTTTGTGGCACACGTAAGAATGATTTCAATATGAGATGGGTGGGACCTATATATCCCTCTAATGCATTGGGTAAAGATTTATATCTCATGAGATAGACATGGATGAAATGTAATGTCAATCTGGTTCAGTAATACAGGGCCGGAACGGTAAGTAAACCCAGTTCAGTAAGGGACTTTGTCCACTAAGATGGTCTTGGAATTAATGCCTTGGCTACTATGGAAATCATATCATGTGATTAATGTTTTTCCATAATTATAAGTTTTATTCCCATGCTATTTTATCATGATTTATGTTCCATTATGTTCTATGCCTTATGTACTTCCATGTTTTATGTCATTACTCAAGATCTTGATGTTTAATCATTATGTTCATGTTTTTAAGTTCAAATGTATATGGTTTGTTTTATTTTCTCCATGCATACCCTTACTGAGCATTTGAGCTCACCCTTTTTTTGTTTTCTTTTCCCCCAGGATTAAAAGAAAGGTTTTAGGTAACGAAACAAAAATGGGAAGATCATTATGGGAGATGTTGAAGATCTTTCAACATTATTAGAAGTTTGTATTCCAAGTTTCCAAATACACTAAACTATTACGATCCTTGTGTGTCTGTTTTTGTTATGTGTTATGTATTCCACAAAAGTAATGTAATGTCCATGTACGTCAAGCTTTGGGTCTCTACAAATTTGGTTTTGGTTCTAACTTTCAAATGAGGTACCCGCAATGTCCTTTTATTTCCAAAATGTGAAGTGATTTTGGGATCCTAGTTTTTGAAATACTAATATTGTCTTTTTTGGCTAAGTAAATGGGAATATCCTGGCTTGGACAAAAGAGCAGAGGTTTTGGAAGACCACTTTAATGTCTGCCTATCAAATTTGGTATCCATTGGACTTAAGGATTATGAGATATTGTAAAAATACCCAAACTCAGTTTTGAATTCAGGAAGATCTTAACCCATGGATAGATTGGTTCGGAAGGCCCATCAGATGGAAAAATTGGGCTTCATTTTCTTGATATTAATTACATCCCATGAATATTTAGATCAGCCCATTTTGATTCTTATATTTTTTTTAATGTGGAAAATAGTGGATAGATTTCCTTGGGCTTCCATGCAGTTTGGCCCATTTCCCTCTAGCCCACCTGTAGGCCTCTAAAACACCTCCCCCTATAATGAAAATATCAAAACAAGTATAATTTCCCATTTTAACAATGATATATTTTAAATAATAGAATACAACACGAATTAATATATGGAATTTATAATAGAAATTTTTTTTAAAATAATGGTGTAAGAGTGAAATAAAGTAGTGAATCATGGTGAAATCACTCCCCCGCTCCTAAACATTTTCACTCCTAGGAAAAGTCATATTTACAAAATATTATGAGTTTAGATATTTCCAAATTCATAAATGTTTAACATTAAATGAAAATTTAATTCCTGATAGAAATGTAATCAAATAATAAATCACACCGAGGAGTTATTCTTAGTGATCATGGAGAAAGACATCTCAAAAATTGCATCATAATGAAATTCCATGAGATTCATCATAACAATTGAAGAAAATAATTCCAAAGTTAATCATTTCACTAATTATCCATGTGTGTGTGAAAACCATTTCATGTTATTCTTTCCACTTTCTATTGAGTAAATATAAGTTATTTTTAAAAAAATCTACTTACATGATCCTTTCCACCGAACCTTCCCAACATCATTCACAATCAAATTTCAAGACCCACTCACATAAGCACTCCCAGAAGTAAAAACATAATCTGCTGACCAAGATATCCCCATATGTTATAAATTTCATCACTCCCCTCATTTTTTTTCAAATATTTCACTTGGAACAAATCCAAAACTATTCTCCCAACCCTTGATTGGTCTTCTCACAACACTAATTGTAATAGATATAATATGATAAAAATTTGAGGAAGGGTGGTTTTTGACCTAACCAATATACAACACTTGTTTTTATTTTTGTTTGTGTGTATAAAAGAAGGATAATAAGTACACACTCATAGTTCAATATTGTATATTAATGAAATAGATTAGATAAGGATTGAATATATGGGAAAATCATTTGGGAATGTAGAGAAAAATTAACCTAACTTATATTTACCTTCTGTTAAGTAAGATATTTTCACACTTCACGATTGGGTGAAAATGTGTGTGGAGAAAATAAGTGACACAATTTTCCCTTAAAATTCTCACACAAAGTGTAACATTCTACTCAAAGGTTTCAAAATGATACAACCACATATATCATTAACAAATAACCAAATTTCAAAAGAAAGGTACACCATATTATTGAATTTTAGCTGAAATGCACATTTCATCAAAAAAATGAAAGTTAAAACATTATAAAATACAAAAATTCCTCATACATTTTCAATAACCTTCATGATTAAGCAGTTATCATTTTCCGTTATAATATGGGAATCAAAAAACAACATTCCATCACAAAAATGAGGGGGGAAACTAGGGGAGAAAGTGACAATACTATACACCAAGATAAAAAGAAAAAAATAAAGAAAAATAATGAAAATTCAAAACTAACCTAGAAATATACCCATCCCCACACACCTAATGTGTGTAGTGTCCTTACTGTAATAAAATATATTGTGGGAATGATGGATAAAACTTGGTGGGTGTCATTCATAGATTACTTCTTGATCTTGGAGTTCCTCCATCAGGGACTTTTGAATGGCTTCGTGGAAGTGCTTCAGCTGCTTCCCATTAATAGTGAAATTTTGTTTTCTTTCTTCATTATGAACATAAACATCTGGAATAAAGCTTACCTAGATGTAACTTATACCATTCATTATATAGGAGGACCTTCTACCCAACGTGGAACTGACGATGAAGGATGAGATAGTTGTGGGCAGCCTTCATTCACCCATTATAAATTGAGGAGTTCTCATATGAATCTCTTATCATTTCCTCCAACACATGAATGTGTAACTAACTTTGAGCACCTACACCAAAAAAATTAGAATTGAATTATTTGATGGCCTAGTAGGCCTGGTGCGCAATCTCAATAGGGAGGTGGAAAATCATTCTAAAAACTAGCTGATATGGTGACATTCCAATAAGAGTTTTGAAATCAGTATTGTAAGCACAAAATGAATCATCGAGTATAAGACTCCAAAATTTTATATAGGGTTGATTTTTTTTTTCAGAATATGTTTTACCTCTCTATTAGACCCCTCAACTTTACTATTGGTTTGAGGGTGATATGAAATTAAACTCGATGCCCGAACGCATACCGACACAAAATAGATTGCATTATTTGGTTGTAGAAATGAGGAACATAGTAACTAATGATGAAATTAGGTAATCAAAACCTTCATGAAGAATTGGGTTCTCAAAAATTCCATAACTATCTTGGAATCATATATCCTTGTGGCTTATGCCTCAACCAATTTTGACATATAATCATCTTCCAGAAGAATGGACACGTTCCCAAATGAATTGTGGAATGGTCCCGTAATGTGAATTCCAAAAAGGTAGCGATAACACAACTCCTGATGTCTTGATCACTATATGCATTCCAAAGGTAGAGGTCATCCCAAATATACAAATGGGACACATTTTTTAGATGGTAAAATTAGTTTTTATTGAAACCAGTAGGAATGCAAGATGCTACCAAATAATTTAAAATTTCGACATTCTAAGGAATAACATATTGCACTCAAAAGAATTAATCATCAATAAATATGTTATTTATATGAATATAGGGGGATGAGTCCATGTATGAGGATGGGAGGATACTACTATTATGGTTAGACAACAGATTCTCTGCTCTTTTTTTATACCTAATTTTTGGATTAGATTCCTAAAGGAGGAGCACTCGATGAATGAGATGTGGTTTCACTCCCCATTTATTAATGAGAAACCAAAGAGATGCATGGTCTCAGAACATAATTACATTGTACGCTAAAAGGTGTGGCCAAATTTTTTCCAATTCAAACAGAATGGAATGAAATTATGTTTTCAGTTGTGGTGTTGTTTTCTTGGGAAGGGTCCAGTGTATATGATGAATAAGCAATGACATGAGGAGCTCAATCAACCTTTTGTGATAATACTACCCCCACTATATAGTTAGAGGCATCACACATAAGCTCAAATGGTAAATCCCATTGAGGTGGTTAGATTATAGGGGGTGATGTGAGACTTCATTTTAACATATTAAAAGATTCCTCACATTCTTCATAAAAAAAAATCCTTTTCTTTTTTGAGAAATCAGGATGTGGGGAGTGAAATTTTACTAATGTCATGAAATAAATGATGGAAAAATATAACATGGCCTTGGAAAGACGGCACATCACCTACATTTTGGAGATTGCGAGGGTAGAAATGACATCTAATTTGGATTTATCTACTTGGATAAAATTCATGGAAATGAAATTTCCAAAAACAATACCTTGTCAGACCATGAATTGGAATTTTTCATAATTTAATATGATATTATTTTCAATATAATGACATAAGACTGAACCTATATTACTCAGAAATTCATCAAAATAGGTTCCATGGATATAATGATCATCCGTAAATACATCCATGAAATTCCCATGGTAATCTAAAAAAATACTAACCATGCATCATGGTCGCGCAGTCATTGAGTACGTGAAAATTTAAAATTTATAAACCCTACAAACTACTAGTACTAGGGTAAGAAGGGTGTCGAACTAGAGAGAAGGACTTATGATGTGCTAGACCAAATTAAAAATAAAACAACAAAAAGATAAAATATAACACTAAAAAAACTGTACACAAACAGTGAAACAAACACTGATAGTGGGTGTAAAAATGACAGTGATATGGTGAAATATATGGCTTGAACAGAGAAAAAACAATAATGATGATTTTAGGGTCCTTGGGCTGCTTTGAACTGATTAAAAAGATATTCTTTATTGCTGCTTGGTTAAATTCAATAACTCAGTGTATAGAAAAAAATGTGCTAATTCACCAAGTTGTCACTTCAGTGGATCAACATAGCTCGATTAACGTCCCTGAGTCTTGATCTTTCGATCATGACCCTTGGATAAATAATCTTAAATAGTAGAAGAGATGCATTGACCTTTTCCAATTCTCGGTACTTTGGTCAATGATCCACGGTGAAATGATTCACTACCACACCCATCATTCATTAGGTAATGTAAAATTATACTAAAAAAAGAAGAGAAAACCGAGAATTAGAATCACACTGAACAATCAAACTTACAAAACATGATGGATATATAGATGATCAGTTCTCTATAGCCTGATTCCCCTAATCTAATAAACTACATATTAAAACAGTAAAATAGATAGAAACAGAAAATGAATTAAGAAACATCTCCCATGAGATTGCTCCTCTCTCCAGCAACTGCTTCGATGTTGATCACCCACTCAATGTCTGTCTGCCTCCGTTTTGTTGATGAGATGGATCGAGGGTTGATCACGTGAAAAAAATGGATATTATCCCTATAGAATGAGGTTCTGGACTGCCCGCAAAAATGAAGTTCTAGAATTCCTCTTGAAATGAAGTTCTCAAATTTCCTACCTCTGCTCTACTCTCGCTAGATAGATCCATGAATGAATTCTTAGAATCTCCCCTGGAATCATGTTCTCGAATGCCCCTGGATAGATCCTGCCATCTCCTACCCCCTGCCTATGATGAATGCTAATCACCCCTTCGAAGTCTCTAGAATCTCATCTGAAGTGATCCCCGGCCTCCATGTGGGACATTCACTGTGTTTCTTCCTCCCGAGCTGGTCACTGGAGAAATTTCTCCTAACTAATCGAATGGGTGCACGCACGGTGATCCACAATCCTCCCTCTAGAAAAAATTTACATGAGCCGCTAGAAAAAATGAAACAATTATATAAATATTATTTATTTTATTACTACTTAAAAAATACTTATCAATATATATATATACACTATATAAAAATAATTGTAGGAATATATATCTTGTAATAACTAATACTATTATTAATATAAAAACTATTGTATTTAAATAATAACATATATTATTATGATTAATAATAAATTGATATTACATATGTATAAGCTAATGTACTATTATTAATATACCTATTTTTGTATATGTTATATATAAATTATATAATATATTATGTTATATAATATCATATGTTTTAATAAGATAAAATAAAAACTAAAAAAGAAAAAACAAAGATGGGAGGGGGGGTCTTCGTGCAGCGCAGATGAATGAGTGTGGCAGGGGGGAGCTTGAGCAATGGAGAGTATGAGTGGCAGTGTGTGGGACCTCTTACGGAAGGTGCCGAGGGGTGGAAGGGGAAGGTGTGGCCGGGGGTTGATGTAGGGATAGGTTTCGACGGCTTCGGCGCACAGGGGTGCCGAGGTGGAAGGCGACGCGGCGGGAGTAGAGTGGAGGTGACATCGACGCAAGGAGAACATGGGAGGTTCGGTGTGCAGTGGTGCTACTTTAGAAGCTGTCAACGATGCGGCAGAGATGGAGGAGTACGGCGGCTTCGGGCGACACGGACAAAGGTGAATTAGGGTTTGCGGCGAGAAAGGAATAGCCCGGGGATGGTGGTGCACTCAATGGTTTTATGCGCAGAGGCGATGTGGTGCTCAGAGTTGGATAGTAGGGAGTAGGGAAGTGACAGATGTGGTGTAGTGATTGGTTTGCGGTGTCAGTTCAGAGAGAGTGCGATGGAACTTTAGGTTGAATCACTGATAGTTCAGTTTTAAATTTATTGTTGGTGATTTTTTTGGGGTTATATTTTCTTCACTAATCTGATTTGAGCTGCGGCGGAATTTGTTGTTCATGTTTTGTGAATTACTGTGCAACTGTTTTTTTTTTTGTGATTTCCGCTGTGTGGATGAGATGGGAGTCGAGGGGGCTGTTGGAATGGTGAGACAGGAACCATGATGCTGCATGAAGAAGTGGTGAGATAGTGAGAAGTGAAAACGTGAGGTTGAAATGGTGGCAAAGGCACCGTGAGTGTTGTTCACAGTCTCATCGTGAGTGTTGGTGCTACTCACAGTGGTAGGGTTAGGCGGGGACACGGTGGTGACACGGTGGGACAACAACCGTGAAAGAGGAAGCATTGCCACTGCAACCTACAAAAGAACAAAAAAACTAAATTAAATAAAACTTTAATACAACTATGAAATGAATTAATAAATTAAGCAATTAAACTAAAAAGAATATAATAAAATACTAAATAAATAAAACAAGCTTAAATAATATAATTAATTATGATTTATTTAAAAGGATGAATTTATTTGTATTAAAAATTATAAACTAATTAATTAAAGAACAAATAAAAATATTTAAATTCACTAAATCAAATTAATTAACCAATTAATTAAAGAATTAGTAATGTAAATTAATGAATAAGAAATATTATTTGAATAAAATTAAATTGTTAAAAATAATTAAATTATTAAAATACGAAAAACTAAAATGATTTATTTATTTAAAATTAAAATAATAAAGAATGAATTAAATTAATTAATAAACTAATAAAATAACTGGAATGAAAAATTTGTAAAAATAAAAGAATGAATAAATAGAATTCAAATTAGCAGGACTGATTTAATTTAAGAATTATTTAAAAATATAATAATTAATACTAAAAACACATGATTTAAACTATAATTGATTATTTTACACAGTAAATTCAAAAAAACAAAAATTATCAATTATTTAATAAAAAACAACATTATATTGTAAAAAAGTCAATAAAAATACAAAAAGGATGTGGCAAAGAGTGAAAAAACTGCCACATCAAACTCCCCACACTTAAAACTTTGTTTGTCCTCAATCAATTACATGCCTTTGACATTAGAAAAGAAAGATGATTTGTGAGTTATAGTTCCAAAAGAGTGCATGATTAATCTTTAATAGCCAGAGGAACACTACCAAATAGTGGGTTAGTCTTTTCAAAGGTGTTCAAAAATGATGTACTTCCTAGCTTCAAAAACTCACTGGAAGTCACGAGCATCACAAATTCATACACTATCAAGTATTTCATTCCACCTATATGTACTCATTAACTATCCTACATCAATTTTCAATTTATGTTCTGATTCAAGGAGTGTTGACACGTTAGATGAAGTGGAATTTAAAACTTAACCAAGTGAAACTTCCAATCTCACCTTCCCCTAGGTTTCCAAAATTGAAGTACATTAATTTGATCACTTTATTGACTCAACTCAAATGAAAATTAACAAATTCAATTACTCCCTTCTTTATCTGGGTTCAAAATTCCCCTCACCCTAATGAGTTCATTTTTGACAAGGGCACTTTATTTCTATTTTTCCTAGCCATATTCCATATTCAGAGCACTATGTGTAGCACTTATTAAGATTGGAATTGGTATTATTTATTCACAGAAACACACCCAATGCACCATGTCTCAGATACCCACCATGGGATCCCATTTTCCCATTTTACTCCAGTTACAAATGACTTAACTAATAAACATTTGAGTTGACTTCCAAAAATTATTGAATGTTATTATTTATCAAAAGGTATGAGTCCCCTAGGTTCCAGTGAGAAATTATAGTTAAAATAATTCATGAAAATCATCCCACAAAACCTATCTTGTCACACTCTCATCCTCAGTTCTTAAACAGACAGGTTCAATGAGACAGTGGACAATTCCACTCAGCAATCACTCATGCTTAACATTTTTTGACTAAACGTCACCCTCAACATCCAATAAGCAGTTATCCACTAACAAGACATAGTTGATGTACCATGGAACCTTCAATGACCATCATGTAATGAAAGAATTTGATATTTTTTGAAGGAATTCTAAGAATTTTGAAAAAAATTGACCATTTTTTTGTAAACAAACTCAGGTTCAAGAAAGGGGAATTCGACATGACACTAGAATGACCTCTCTCCCACACACTAAAAACCCAACATTGTCACCAATGTTGAATTCTAAGGTATAAGATTGTTGAAGTTCAAGGTTTATGGAAAATTCAGCTTAAAAAGGATAAGGAGGGGTAGCAATGAGGTTCAAAAATTTTCTTTTCCACAAAAAAAGATAAAGAAAAGAAAATAAAAAAACAAAAACAGAATAATCCAACCCCACCAACCATCAGTAGGAACAAGTGTATTTCCTAAAATGTTTATGCTTTGAAGTCTTATAAGTAGACAAAATATTTTATCAATGTCATTCAAATAGTATCATGATTAATAGTGAAGTGAAGCAGTAACTCAATGTCATTTTCAACTCATTAGATAGCATCATACTAACACCCAATTAGGAAATCAATTCATAAGTTTCACAAATCAGTGGCAAGTCCCCCACACATAGCACACAATAGCATTCAATAAAAATGTGGAGATTAAAACAAATGGCAGTATAAAAATACTACTCCCCTAAATGTGCATCTTTTTAATTCATTTTTTAATGCCTCCCTTTATTCCCCTTGTGCTTGAACTATGGATGTGTAGTTTAAATACCTACAAGATAAAACAATTTGACAGTTGTGTTCAAGAATTTAAAAATTATGTAAAATGAAACCCAGAGCATGATTTTCGGAGTGTTATCCAGTGTTCTCTAATGACAGCCTCCTTCCACCATTAACGCTCCAAATGTGGATACCACTAAAACATGATTCTCTCAGAGCACCAGGAACACCAGACCACTTGCATCATATGATAAGGAAATGGAGGCATTATAGTTCACCAAACATAGAGACAAACAACTGATCATGGATCATTTATTCAAACTATAAAATTTAAGCATAAAACAAAATAAAATATGGGTTTCCTCCTATACAGTGCTAGGTTTAATGTCCCTAGCCAGACCTTATTCCCCTAAATATTTCTATCCACGATCATTCAATGGGAAAGTGTTTTTCATGGTGTGAACTTCACAATTGTCTAAGAAAATCAAGAGAATGACAACTCGAGACATTTTCATCTTCAACACCAATCAGAATTCTCCAAAATTAATCCAGATCACTATGAGGATTCATGTTTCCTAGCTCATCTGTGTTTCTAAAAATCAGTTCATTAGCTCTTAAAATTTTCAACAATTTCCCATGAAAATAACTAATATTATCAAGAATATTTCCAAAGCTTCCAACACACTTAGAATTTTTCTCAAACCCAAAAACATAAGATGAGACATCGACAAAACCCTTAGAAAGTCCCAAAACATCTCGCAACACTGACAACTCAGAAATCTCCCCGAAGAAGCTGTCAAATTCAATTTTCAACAAATTGTTCTCAATATCCACAAAGGACTCAAATGATGTGAATTTTTCAAGTTCATGTTTGAAATCATCACTCCCAACATTAAACTAGGTAGTAATAAGATATCAAGGAAATGAACTTGTTCATAATGGCAATCATCAAGTTTTTCAGCAGGGATCAACCCAAAGCTTTCTCCAGCTTCAAGAATTCATAGGCAGTCAACTTCACAAGGGAAACTTTCATAAATAGGTTGAGATAGTGTGAGACAAATTTGTGACTCACTCTCCAGAATGGGTTTCAATGAAATATTTTTCTCATCAATAGGAGGGTGTGGGGAAAGAGCAGCAACCAAGGAAAAACTTTCAGTGGGTTGGGGAATTTTTATCTCTGTGGCCTCAAGTGGAAAAGACCCATACTTAGATCTAACCTCATTTTTGTAACATTGATTATCATCCACATCTATCGCATCTCAAGTAACCTCATGCCGGGGAATTTCAAACACCCAAATTTCCTCCACATCATCTATAGCTTGGAGGGTGAGTTTACCTTTAGAAATATCAATGATGGAACCACCAGTAGCAAGGAAGGGTCTGCCTTAGATGATTGGAACCTATTAGTTTCATTCCATATCAAGGATCAAGAAATCAGTGGGCAGTGTGAGTTTTCCAACACTTACTAATAGTTTGTCCACTCTCCCATAAGGGTGTGTGAGTGATCAATCAGCAAGTTGAAGACAAATAGAAGTTGGTTGGATGTCCCAAAGACCCGTCTTTTTGAAAATGGAGAAAGGAATAAGATTGATACTATATCCTAAGTCACATAGACAATTCAATTTCCCACTTCCTCCTATTCTACACTGAATGATAAAGCCACCAGGGTACTTTAATTTGGGAGGAATATTTTTTGGACAGTTGCACTAAAATCCGCATTGAGAAAAATTTTATCCAACTTCTTCCAATCATTCTTGTTCATCGGAAACCTTTTTGTGAAGGAAACATATGAAGGGATTTTATCCAAGGCTTCTAATAAAGGCATGTTGATGGTGAAGCTTCAAATCAGTTTCAAAAATCTTAGGAAATCTAGTTCATCACTTTGCTTCACTCTTTTAGGGAAGGTTATGAGAGGGGAATAATGTTTTAGAACAGGTAGGTTATTCACCTTCTCCTCAGACCCCACTTTATTCTTCACTTCCTTAATCAATTCCCACTTCATTTTATTTGGTTCCTTAGCTTTCTAAAGTATGGTTTGCACAATCAATTCAGTTTGGAACTCACTTTCCAGATTTACAGAATTGGGATTTTTCAAGATTTTCATTTTTAATTTTAGCTTGAACATTGTTTTCCTCTTGCCTAGGTGGTTCCTTAACTGGTTCATTAAGTTTATGCCCTAGCCTGGTTGTTACTGCCATCGCATTTTCTCTTAGATTGGGAGTTGAAGTGTAGGGCAGCTTGCTCTTTTCCTTACCAGTTTGATTCTTAGCCATTTGACTCATTTGAAGTTGTAAATTATGAATCTTCGAATCTGTGTCCTTCTTAAATGAGCGGATCTCACTCAACACTTGTTGCATCATCCCCTTTAACTCCCATTGAGAATTAGAATATTAAGCCTCATATTGATTTTGGAAAATTTATTAGGGCGGTGGGTGGAATGTTGGGGTAGTGGGCAGCTTGGTGACCCCTTTCTCACTCCGTGATTGATTGGGATGAACTTGATTTCTAGATTGGTATGGATTTGAGATTTGATCATGGAAACATTGATTTCTATCCCTGTAATCAACAAACTGGTCACTCTCATCACATGAAATAGGGAGATCAAAGTTTGGAGAATATCTCTAAGTGTGGCCAAACATCCCACAATGATAGAACTGCTCCCTAAGGACCCTATCATTAACAACATCAGCTTGAGGATTTGTATCAGCCCTATGAATGAATCTCTTCCGAGTGCACTTGTGCTGATATTTTGTATCCAACTTATCAAAAAATTATTTCATCTCATCAATAGTGGAATCATAGAAATCACCTCCACAAGATTTATCAACTATGTTCTGATTGTAGGGGGTGAGGGCATTATAAAAAGTCTCTATGAGCAAATGAGGAGCTAATTGATGGATGGGGCTCTGTCTAATAAGACTTCTAAACCTATCCCGTGCTTCGTGAAAGAGTTCTCCCTCATCCTGGAAAAAGCCATTGATCTTATACCTAACCTCAATGGTGGTGTTCCTTGCATAGAATTTAGATACAAAGGCATTGCACAACTTTTCCTAGGTTTTAAAGATTTCCTCATCAAAATTTTGAAAAACATTCCTAGCCCTCCCATTTATACTGAATGGAAACAACCTCAACCTCAAATCCTCCTCACTAAGATCTCGCAGAGGAAACAGCTGGACAGAACCATAAAAATATATGAGAAACTCTAAGGAGTCCTCTGTTGGAAGACCATTAAATGATTGCAGTTGAGAAATATGAGACTATTTTGTCTCATAGCTCATAAACCCAGTGGACAATTTGATATATGATGGATTTTTTGACACAGTAGGAATTTGAAACTCCCTAAGCTTAGGTCTCTCAGGGGCAGGAACTAAGGCCTGTGGCCCATTTACATTTTGATTTCTAGCAGTATTATCCAAATTCTCCATTTTAGGTTTCTTTTGTTTTCTAAGTGCAGAACAGTGCTTGTTGATTTCTTCAATAGGCATTTCAAGTTTTGACATAGAGGCTCTAGTGTGTATACAGTTTTAACAACAATATTTTCTTGAGATTTTTTGTACAGTTTTTATGTTTTGTTTTTTTTTGTTTTTTTTTTGTTTCAAAAAAACTTGGTCGCATGTGCCTTCCCCGGAAACGGCGCCAAATTTTGGTCGCGAAGTCATTGTGTACGCACAAATTTAAAATTTATAAACCCTACAATCTACTAGAAATATGGTAAGAAGGGTGTCGAACCATAGAGAATGACTTACGTTGTGCTAGACCAAATTTAAACTAAAACAACAAAAAGATAAAATATAACACTAAAAAACTGTATGCAAACAATGAAACAAACACTGGTATTCGGTGTGAAAATTAAGGTGATATGGTGAAATATATGAGTTGAACAGTGAACAAGCAGTAATGATGATTTTAGGGTCCTCAGGCTTCTTTGAACTAATTAAAAAGATATTCTCCGCTGCTGCTTGGTTAAATTCAATTACTCAGTACATAGAAAAAAAAGGTGTCAATCCACTGAGTTGTCACTTTAGGGGATCAACATAGCTCAATTAACTTCCTTGAGTCTCGATCTTTCTATCTTGACCCTTGGATACATCTGCTTAAATTAGAGTAGAGTTTCATTGACCTTTTCCAATTCTCGGTACTTCGGTCAATGTTCCACGGTGAAATGATTAACTACCACAACCATCGGTCGTTAGGTAATGTAAAATGATACTCAAAATAAACAGAAGAGAAAACCGAACAATGGAATCACACTAAGCAATCAAAATAACAAAACATGATGAATATATGGATGATCAGTTCTCTACAACCCGATTCCCCGAATCTATTTAACTATACATTAAAATTGTAAAATAGATAGAAATAGAAAATGAATTAAGAAACATCTCCCACGTGATTGCTCTCCTCTACAGCAACTACTTCGATGCTGATCTCCTGCTCAATGTCTATCTACCTCCATTTTGGTGATGAGATGGTTCGAGGGTTGATCACGATGAAAAGAATGGATGTTCGCCCCACAGAATGAGGTTTTGGCTTGCCCCCCTGGAATGGAGTTCTGGAATGCCTCTTGGAATGAAGTTCTTGAATGGCCTTCCTATGCTCCACTCTCGCAGGTTATATCCATGAATGAATTCCTAGAATGTCTCTTGGAATCAAGTTCTCGAATGCCCCTTGGATAGATCCTGCCACCTACCTGGGATGAATGCTAATCACCCCTTCGAAGTCTCTGGAATCTCATATGAAGTGTTCTTTGGCCTCCACATGGGACTTTCACTGGGCTTCTTCCTCCCGCGCACGTCACTGGAGCAATTGCTCCTAACTAATTGAATGGGTGCGCGCGTGGCAATCCACAACCCTCCTTCAAGAAAAAATGCACGTGAGCCACTGGAAAAAATGAAACAATTATATAAATACTATATATTATATTACTACATAAAAAAAATACTTATCAACATATATATATATATATATATATATACTACATAAAAATACTTATAAGAATATATATCTTGTAATACCTAGTACTATTATTAATATAAAAACTACTGTATTTAATTAATAACATATATTATTATGGTTAATAAGAAATTAATATTACATATGTATAAGCTAATATACTATTATTAATATACCTATTTTTTTATATGATATTTATATTATATTCTATATTATGTTATATAATATTATATGTATTAATAATAATAAAAAAAGATAAAAAACAAAGAGGGGTGGGGGGTCTTCATGCAGCGCGGATGAAGGAGTGCGGCAGGGGGAAGCTCGAGCGACGGAGAGCAAGTGTTGCGGTGTGTGGGATCTCTTGCGGACAGCGCTGACGTGTGGAAGGGGAAGGCACGGCTTGAGAGTTGATGCAATGATAGGTTTTAGTGGCTTCAATGCACAGGGGTGCTGAGGTAGAAGGCGAGGCGGCGGGAGCAGAGTGGAGGTGACTTCGGCGCAAGGAGACCCCGGGAGGTTCGGTGTGCAGCGATACTGCTTCAGAAGCGGCCGACGATGCGGCGGAGATGGAGGAGTGCAGTGGCTTCGGGCGATGCAAATAGAGGTGAATTAGGGTTTGCGGCGAGCAATGAACAGTCCAGGGACGGCAGTGCTCTCAATGGTTCAGCGCACAGAGGCGAGGTGGTGCTTAGAGCTGGACATCAGAGAGTAGCGAAGCAAGGGCCCAAGCGTGACTGGTTCGCGATGTCGGTTCAGAGAGAGTGCGGCAGAACATCAGGTTGAATCACTCATAGTTTAGTTTTAAATTGATTGTTGGTGATTTGTTTTGGGGTTAGATTTTCTTCATAAATCTAATTTGAGCTGCTGTTGAATTTGTTGTTCGTGTTTTGTGAATTTCTATGCAATTGGTTGTTTTTGAGATTGCTGCAGTGTGGATGAGATGGGAGTTGAGGGGGCTGCTGGAACGGTGATACAAGCACCGTGATGCTGCTGCATGAAGGAGCGGTGAGACAGTGAGAAGTGAAAACGTGAGGTTGAAACAGTAGCAAAGGCACCGTGAGTGTTGCTCAAGGTCTCACCCTAAGTGTTGTGGTGCTCATGGTGGTCAAGCGGGGACACGGTAGGGACAGGGTGGGACAACAACCATGAAAGAGGAAGTGGTTCCACCGCAACTTACAAAACAAATTAAAAAAACCAAATAAAATAAAACTTTAATACAACTAAGAAATGAATTAATAAATTAAGCAATTATACTAAAAAGAATATAATTAAATACTAAATAAATAAAACAAACTTAAATTATAAAATTAATTATGCTTTATTTAAAAGGATGAATTTATTTGTATTAAAAATTATAAACAAATTAATTAAAGAACAAATTAAAATATTTAATGTCACTAACTTAAATTAATTAACCAATTCATTAAATAATTAATAATGTAAATTAAAGAATAAGGAATATTAATTGAATAAAATTAAATTGATAAAACTAATTATATTATTAAAAGACTAAAAACTAAAATGAGTTATTTATTTACAATTAAAATAATAAAGAATGAATTAATTTAATTAATGAACTAATAAGATAACTGGAATGAAAATTTTGTTAAAATAAAAGAATGAATAAATAAAAGTCAAATTCATAGGACTAATTTAATTTTAGAATTATTTTAGTAAAACAATAATGAATACTAAAAACACATGATTTAAGCTACAATTGATTATTTTACACAGCAAATTCAAAAAAACAATAATTATCAATTATTTAATAAAAAACAACATTATAGTGTAAAAATTTCAATAGAAATACAAAAAAGGATGTGGCAAAGAGTGTGAAAACACTGCCACATCACATCGCAAGAATGTACCTGGAGTATTGCACTGCCCAAAAGCCATTATCTTAAATGAAAATGTTCCAATGGGGCAAGTAAATGTTGTCTTTTTCTAATCCTTTGGGGTAATATGCATTTGAAAGTATCTAGAATACCCGTCAATGAAACAGTAGTGGGACTTCCCTACTAATCTCTCTAGTATTTGGTTAATGAATGGAAATGGGAAATAGTCATTCCTAGTTTGTTGGTTTAGTCGTCAATAGTCTATACAGACACACCTACTATTCTGCACATGTGTTGAAAACAATTCATTTTTTTCATTTTTTATTACTGTAAGACTATTTTTATAGGAACAACTTGCACTGGACTAATCCATTGGCTATCAGAGATGGGTTTAATGATTCTAGAGGCCAATAATTTTTTTACCTTCTTTTTATATACATCTTGGAGGTTTGGGTTAAGTCGACGTTGTGACTGCCTCACTGGTTTGGCCTCTTCATTTAACAATATAAAATGTGTGAAAATTGATGGGATAATACCAAGATTTTCCATGACTTTCCATCCCAAAGATTTCTTATACTCTTTAAAAATATCAAGTTGTCGCAATTCGTGCTCAAGAGGGAGTTAAATAACAATGTTGACAGGAAAATTGTTTCCCTTCTCAAGATAAGAATATTTTAAATCTTTAGGCAGTTGATTTAGTTCCATGTCATGGGGATTTTGGATTGTTGGGAGTGTTTGTGAAAGTGAGAGGTCAATAATCTCATCTAACATCTCAATTGTATCATCCTCAGATGAAGAATGATATTTTTCAAGCTTTGTAGTATCATCGATGGTCTTGTGTTCCTTAATTTTCAATAAATAATCAATTAACAAACATGCATGAAACTTTTCAAGACCACTGCAAAAATAAATGCATGATTCACAACCTAAAATTTTAATTAAGGATGAAAACTCTTAATGGGGTTTAGGGGAATGAAAAGAATTGTTTTCAGGGGAAGGGAGTACATCTATAGAGTTAACAGAGAGGGAGAGTAATGTTCTTCTGAGGGGTTCTTCTTGTCATCTAGGATGTTTAAGTGGACAATGTCACCAAGAAACTCCATAAATAATGTACCATTGTTGACATTAATTATGCTTTGGTAGTTTTCAACAAGGGCCTCCCCAATATAATTGGGGTATGTCCATTCATCATATCATCTTCCATTTTAAGCACATAAAAATCAGCTGGAAAAATTAAAATTTTCACCCTCACAAGAACTTCCTATATCAAACCAAAGGGGTGTACAGTTCTTCGGTTTTCTAGCTAAAAAATAATTATTTTGAGTTTCCGTCCCCCAACCAATAATGAAGAGTAAATATATTGAGGCATCACATTTATTAAATCACCCAAATCAAGCATAACATTGGAAAAATAATACTCCCCTATGGTTCAAAAAATTGAGAATGTTCTAGGATCATTGCATTTGATGGGAAGTGATGGATATATTAGTGGTGAGATGTTCCTCACCAATCTCACATTCCCATCACCTTGAAGTCCCCTGGGTTGTGTACACATCTCCTTCAGAAACATTACATATCTTAGAATTTTATTCTTGGCAACAATCAAAGGAATGTTAACCTGAACTTTTTTTAAAGGTTTCTAATATTTCTTTATCATGTTTAGTTTCCTTGTGTTTCCTAGGTTGGGTGGACCTTTGGGGAAATGGAATATGAATGGTCTTCTAGGTTCCTCATCAGTAGAGACACTCTTTTGTTTCCAAGGCTTCTCTCAGGACAAGGTTTCACCTCATTTGGACCATTTACATGGTTGGCATGGTGGTTTCCTCTGGAGGTGTTGACTCTATTGGAGGGGTCATTTGGATTATAAGATGATTTCCAATCCTATGGGTGATGGAACTAACATTTCCCTTATCCCTAGGGTTATCTACTGGTTGAGATGATGGTTTACCAAAACAATGAATTTGAATTCCCAGCCATAGAGTAAGAAAGTTGGCCTAATTTGGTTTTTAGGTCCTATATGGATTCTTGGACATTTTTTGGGTATTATATATTGTTGTCAACCATTTATTTCACCATATATTCTAGTCTAGGCTCGGGTTTTGGGTGGGTGGTTGGAAATTCCTTTGTGGAGGTTTTGTATTTCATGGCGGTGGTAGTAGATGACTACTCTACCCTAATTGGTTCCAATATTGTTGAGGTTGGTTTGGATACCCCCTTTCCAATAATCTTGGTTTTTTTTCAAACCATGGTTATATGGATAGTAAGGTTATTTCTTAAAGGGTTGGTTATAGGGGATGACTAGAATGATTGCCTCACAAATCTGAGAAGTTTCTCGTAGTTTGGGTCATTGGTAAGAATAATGGGTTTTAGAAGAACATATTCCAAAGATGAAGGGTGGACTAAATTGTGATTTCCCTTAGAAAAGATCAATTTTTCGAAGAAGGGTACTTGCCTCTTTGATCTTCATGTCCACCTTCTTCTCAAATTCAAGAATTCGCACCTCATAGACACCTCGAATAGGTATAACGGATCTAGAACCAAAATGTTGAGTGTTCTATGACTTGTTCTATGTGAGGGTTCTTACAGAAAATGAGGTCTTATCAATTAGAACACCACCTACAGTATCATCAATCCTATTTCAGTCAATAAGAATTAAACAGTCATCAAAATACTAAATTAAAAGTTGGTTACTTATTTGGTGGTGTGGGAAACATGAACATAACATTTTCAAGAGTTTACTAATATTCAGGTAATTTTTCCCCTTGTGATTTCCTTATACCATAAATTTATTTCCTTATAGTTTTAGTTTGAGAGGCTGGGAAATATTTTTCATGGGAAAGATGTTTCATGTCCGCCTAACCTCTAATTAGGGAATTAATATAGTAAAGATAGTCTTTTACAGTGTCTTCTAATGAAAATGGAAATTTCACAATATTTACCTGTTATTCATCCAAATATTTTGGATTAATGTATAACATGAAGTGTGAAATTATTTTATGTGCTTATGAGGATATTATCTTGTGAGTCCATGGAATCATGGTGATAAGTTTATTTGACCGGATTTCAGTTCAGAATTTGGTGCCTCGCCTTGTAATTAAATATAGGTGGGTTGGAAATCAACACCAGGTGAGGTTTCATCTTTTAGTTTTATAATATTTTCATCCAAGTTATACAAGTTCTTTTTTGTTTTAATTTGGGGTTTAGAATAATAAGAAGCATCAAGAATAGTTTCAATGTTTTGTGTTCCCCCCTTCAAAGGGTTATCCTATGTGTATCGGTCTCGCTGACATAGGATACTCTCTAGTTCATGTCTAGAAGGTAGTAAATCTCCCAAAGTAGAATGTGTCATGAACAGAACCTATATAAGAGGATGATTTTATAAATCAACTAAAAAATAAGGAAGGAATTAAGTAAAGAATTAGTTACAAAATTAAAAATATTTTTATAAAAAACAGAAACTAAAAATAATAGTGCTCACCAGAAACAGTGCCAAAATTTTAATGTGTTGTCACGACATGTCAAATGTATTACGATTTAAAGATTATTATATAGTCTTTGACAGACCATAGGTCATATCTCAAGGATTCTTGATAGGTTTATAGTGTATATTTTTAATAAAAAATACTAAAAGAAGGGGGTGGTTTTGAAAACCGTTTTAAAAATAGAATAACATAATTTAAAGAGTTTAACAGTTGAAAACCAAGAGGATTATGAAAAATATATGATAAGTATGTGATAATTTCTAAGTTACTACACCTCTTGAAGAGTTATTTACTCTTAATTGATTATTAGGTTTTTAGTGTAATCCTTTAATTGAGGGTTAACCAAGATCTTAGGTACCCACAACCCCTAAAACGATGAAAATAGGACTAAACCTTGACATAATATTCATATAGTAATGTTACATCCACATATAATGAATTAAATTTTGTCAAGGAACACTGAAATCTCAATTTTTTGTTAAAAAAGGGGAGTCTTATGTTGTCTAATCGAAACACCAAAAGTCTCACCCTTAAAATTGCACATCTATCAGTCAGGAAATAAAAAGTGTTTCAATTAAATACATTAAGAAAAGTTAAGATACATATAAAATAACAGTTGAAACAATAACATACAAAAAACTCTTAGAAAATTATGTGCTGAAACTCCCTCTTCAAGTGTGCAGATCCCTCACAATGATCACCCACTGTTTATCTACCATCAAGAGGAAGAGGAGGATCAGGTGGAACTCCTTATTCATTATCGACCCCCTTACGAGGATAGGTCCCTATAGAACTTATAATATGAGTTGCAGACTCCTAATGGACTCCAAAATGGATGATTTTTTCTTCTGATTCGAGCTTCAAAATGAGGTGCCCATGGTGCCCTTTTAGAGCCAAAATAGGGAGTGGTTTTCAGCACCCAGTTTTCAAGACACCAATAGTGTCTTGGTTTTTGAAAAGTAAAAAGTCATATCACGAATTAAAAAATAGGTAAGAGTTGTTGGAATAAATCATTAATATATCCCTATAAATTTAGGAATCCATGGAAAATTGGAATGGGATATATTGTGAAAATACAGAATTTTACTTTTGAATTTGGCCAGATTCTAACCCCTAGACAGATTGGTTTGGATGAGCCATCATATCAAAGAATTTGGATTCTGTTTCTTGAAGTTAGTTTTAGCCCACGATGTTTTGGATCGGTCTAAAAAAATCAACCCATTTTAATGCACAGATTTCATTAAATGTGAAAAACAATGGATAGGTATCCCTGGGCTTTCATGCAGTTTGGCCCATTTTCCTTATAGGTCCTCTTCGGAGCCTCCAAATCACCTCCACCATCAATGAAAATATAAAAACGATATAATTTACCCTTTTAAATGTGATAAATATTAAATAATGTAAAAAAATATTATGTGGGTTTTTTATTATATTTGTAATTTATAATAATAATTTAGTATAAAATAGTAGGGTAAGAGTGAATTAAAGCATGGAATCATGGTGCGATCAATTGATCTCAATCAATTATTATTGATGGAAGGTTAAAAATTTCATGAACAGATGTGTACTTATGGTTCCAATAATCCATGAAATCCACATTTTAAACAAAAATTTTCATTATTCCATGACATTTTAATTTCAACGTACACATTATCAATTTAAAGAATATGGATCGAGAAAAATATATCAATCACTTAACATCACAAAATTATTACTCTCCAAAATGTATGATTTAATCATCTATTGATATGGTTATTAACCTGGTATTATGTTTATGTTGAATAGTTAAAATAAAAAGAAAATGAATAGAATAAGAAAAGAGCAATGTGCAGAAAACACACACAAGCGGTGAAGAATGGTAAAAATGCACTTTCGTTTGAATGAGAAATAAAAATTGGAAAGAGATTTTAACATTAATTAAAATACATTAA
Organism: Viscum album; assembly: GCA_963277665.1. Lineage (NCBI taxonomy): Eukaryota > Viridiplantae > Streptophyta > Magnoliopsida > Santalales > Viscaceae > Viscum > Viscum album. The sequence goes on from OY728160.1 coordinate 1,823,593,415, forward strand.
GAACATTAGTATTTAAAAATAGTACATGGATATGAATTAGATATTATGATGAATAAACATTAATTAATAGTTAATTGAAATAAAATGAACATACAAGATTACAATTGAAATCAACTGAAAAAACAAGAAAAGGAAAGTATAAGAGATGTCCTTCTTATTGAAAAAAGATAAATAAAAGTCCTGAAAGGCCTTTTTTAAGTCTCTATTCATTCTAAACCTCCTTCTTAAGTTCTGAAATGAAAACCCCTTTCAAGGATAAGAGGGGGGTGATTTTATAGCCTAAGGTGGTTGAATTGTTTTCATTCCAAATATACACCTCAAGTTGGATCGAAAAATTGATAAAGAAAAAAGATGAATATGGAGAAATATGCTTCTTAAATGTGTTATATATGAATTTTAAAATTATACTATAGAAATATTTTTCCATTGGAATTTTGGAGCCAAAGTTATGGTTATTTGAAAAAACTATTTTCTGCTACCAACTTTAATCCAGACATTATCAAATTTCATAAGGTGAATGAGATTTTAAATTATAATATTCCCTCAAATCCGAAAAATTTATTATAAAAGTATTTTGACTATATATTTTATTTCATATAGTAAAATATTAGGTCAATTGTATGTCTATATTAGGAGAAGTACAGGGATTTTGTGCAGATTTTATTTCCCATATAGAATCGTGGGCTGGACATCAAGACATCATTTGGGCCCCTTTTTTGTAGAGTTGGGCCTTAAAAATTTATCCATGATAAAATATATTGTCCCCCAAATTTTGGTATAGAATCAAAGAATTTGAACTTTTATATTGATTCAAAAAAATCTATCTTCATGGTTGGTCAAGTTTTCTCAACAGATTTGTTGGGCCTTTTTGTGTTTTACATATGACCATTCAAATGAAAGAATTATCCAAAGCTACCTTCTAATGATATTTTGTAATTTTTATTAGGAACACTAAAAAATAGTAATATCATTATTTTGATTATTATTTTGAAGGATATGATCCTAAAATTAAACCGAACTTTATTTAAATAAACTCAAATAATGCTTTTCTTATGTGTTTATGATCAAAACCTGACCATTGATTGAAAATTAATTAATTTGAAGTGAAAATTATACAACGGATGTAATGAAAAAACATGAATGAATATGTAATATCATCCTACCTCCTTGTAATTGGTTAATGTACCTTTATCTCTTCACATGATTGATTATTTCATGCCTTACCACTTCACTTGAATGATTATGGAATGCATTTTTCACATAAGATTCTTCATATTACCGAGGTGTGGGCTCGCAATGATCTATTTTTTATTGAAGACATGATCTATATTATCATGAATTGAAGCCCCATACAAATCATTATATCCCTTATATATTTATATAAGAATTATCACATTTACCATTCATATTTGAGAAAGGTAGTGTGTTTGATAAATATGTTCCACCATTCATCACACTAACTTTCTCAGATATGAGGATATCAGTGAATTGAATCATCCTCATGTTAAACAGAGGTTCATCACGATATAATATCATAATCAATTGACTATTTTTATAAATAATTTTCCAAATATTAAGTGATAATCATGTGTTTGATCCATAACACGAGGATCGCTATTGGAACCCACAAGACTCTGGATGAAGTTAGAAGAGAACAAAGCATGAGGAGAACTAATGAGTAATACATGAAGGGGAGGATTACCTAGCTTTCAAACTAGTTGATTAAAGTGAAATATAATGTGACCCTAATAGTAACGGAATCACATATTATCCTTCTTCTTCATGGTGAGAAAATTTGTGTTCAGGTGGTACTCTCAACATGTGACATCTCAAACAAAACTGTGCATGGAATAATAGCATGAATTTTGAATTAATGTGGGGATGACTTCAATTAATCCTAAAATACTTATAATTTTTCATGGTGTGAAGTAAACCACTCAGAGATTTCAGGTTATCCACCAATGGTGATGGTTCATCTACTATAGAGGAAGTCCTAATAGTCATGCACTACTTTGATGAAGACCTGCAACTTCAATTATTCATCATGTAATATTCTCCTTATTGAATAAAATTGATGAATCTATTTTAATTTTATTTTACTTATTATTATTATCGTCATCATCATTTTCATAAAAAACATAATAATAATAATAATAATAATACTTTAATTTCTATGAATATAGTGAACAACCTAAGAATCATTATCTCATTTCATTACTAATTTAGATTAGCTAATCACTAATCACATGTGTCCTTCTATGTAAAATTTCACAACACACGATTAGTGGTGTTAAAAAAATACCCCTAGAATTATATTCACTTGGAATGAAAAGTATCAAATTTTAAGGTTAATATAAGACACTTTTACACATATATTAATGATGATGAATTCCTTCTGGGTGTGGCTCATTGGTGGATGTGTCTCACAGAGAGAGAGTGATGACATTTTTTCCTAGGTCAATGGTCCTATAATGAATAGCATGATTTGTTATAGGGATGGATATTGGTCCCTACAATCTCGGTATATCCTCTATTTTTTTCACAAACATTTTCCCTAAGTAATTTTGGAATTTTTTTCTCAAGATACCCTTTATGGGTTTTTATCCTGATAAATATTTCAGATTTTCTAATTCAAATAAGCTTAATGTTTCCTTGATAACAAAAATTATGTGTCTAGCAAGCAGAGACCCAACTTTTTCATGGGTCCCATTTGTGCGTTTTCAACCCGACGAACATTATGTCACATTCAATTATCAATTTGAGTTCTTTCCAATGGGACATAAGAGCTCCAATAATTTTATTTTGAACTGATTGGAACCAATAATTGCTATAGTTTATGGTCTTATAGCTTAGACCTTCTTTTGTTGTAGTTTATGGTCTTCTATCTCAAACTTTCTATTGTTGTAGTTGAGGGTCTTGTCTCTAATTCCTTATATTGTATTAGTTTAGGGTATTCTATATCAGAGATTATATTGCTACAGTTTAAGGTCATGTATCTCAAACATTGTATTTCTATAGTTCATTATATTCCTGCTCAGACCTTTTAATTATACAGTTAGGGTCTTCTAGCTCGACCCTTCTATAGCATTAGAGGTTAAAGACATAGAAGATGCATATACATGATGGGTTCTGATACCCCAAATCCTAGTGAATATTAAGAAGAATGAGTATTAATGAATGTTTTTGACACCCTTAAATTAGGTTAAGATCATGAGGAAAAGATATTAATGAAGGGTTCTAACACCCTATATTATTAAAAAATTTAGGAAGGATAGATATTCATGAAGGGTTCAACACCACACATCCCTAATTTAAATATTATTTATAGGTGATGACATAATTTTAGGTATTTGAAATCCACTTGGATAGTTGGATAATGGGATACATAATTCTTAACTCAAGGAGTCTAAATCGGAGGTGATGAGATGAGGTAGACATGTTAGGGATGATCACAAACCCCTCTAAGGTGATGAGTTCCTATGTGATGTTAATAGGTCTTACAAGGGGTAGATGTCATTTTTATAAGGAATATGTGCCACTAATTGATGGGTAAAGGGACCATATGCATGATTCTAAATGGGGTTACATGCTTGATCATCCAAAGTTCCCCCTTATCCTTTCTATGGGAAATGGGAAATTTTTGAAGACTCAAACACTTGAATAGTGAAGTAGTGGATAAAAGAATTTATTTCTAAGGGGGTTTCATGAACCTTGAGGGTAGTTCTGTTTTATTTTTTTTGAATATTAGGCCCTATATTAAATGGACTTGGGTCACATGCTCAGGGCCACTAAATATTTCAATAATGAATTACCACATTCTAGTTCAGAGAGTGGCCAAAATACATAGTGAAGTAATGTCGGGGATTTCGAATCGACATGAATAGTCTAGTTTTTGGAATTTTAAATCATGATCTTAGAGTATCTGATTCAACTAAAAAACAGGCCAGTGGGTAAATGATGAAACTAGTACCACACATAGACAAAAAATAGCTAATGGATTTAAGGGGGACATTTCCTCCAAGATCGAAACAACCATTAGGCACATGTTCTTGGGAATTTTATTATTCACCTAATCAATCATAGTGGGGTACATTTATATTATCCATTATATATTACAAACACACTATAATGGAGTTCTATGATAAATGAATCAAGGATATCAGGTTCTAGGAGAAGAGTATCAACCCAAGGAATTGATGATTATCAACTCAGACTTCAAATAAATGAACAGTGATTATGAAAAACATAGCAATCAAGAATGGTTATAGAAACATAAATGTTTCATAACCTCATACTAAATATGTTATCAAAGTGAGGACATGTGAACATCATTTCTCTAACTATTTCCTGGATGAAGGGGTCCAACGAGCATGGATCATCTTTTACGATGGACACAAAATTGGACCTATGTGATTTTTGTATTTTTATCTAAACTCTAACTATTTCCTAAACTCTATAGATGATGATTTTAGTGAGTTGAGACTTAAATTTTTCAAAGACCACCCTTTTTGGGGTTTTATCATGAAAAGTTTTATGTATCTTTCACTAGAAGTATAGGGTCCTTTGATATGTAGCTTCTAAGGAAATATTTAAAGGTTGTACAATATTGAACAAGGTTCATTAAATATATGGGCTTGATACATGTTTAAATATTATTATGATAGTGTCACATAATAGCTTAAATATCATTACCAAGGGTAAGAGTACCCCAATTACAATTTTACCAGGAGGGTGAAGGATAGGTAAATTATAGATCAAGTTTCTCGGATCAAGAGTGATGGTATGATAGAATCATTCCTAGGATAACTGTGAATCACATTGAGGTGTTGAGTTCCACTACTATGATGTATAGTATCCCAAGGATTATTATATAATTCTTACAATACTAAGACACCTTTGGTTGATGGGTCTAATCCACTTATATATGTCCATCTCGTACATGGTCAAATAGATTGATCAATTATCCTCTACAAAGGATGTGGAAGGTTTATGGTAACCTAAGATTATCAAGAAATTTAGTGTTATTTGTGGGTAGAGTTTATTGAATAGGTGTTGGAAGCACCTTGAAATTTAGTGGACCAAGGTTGGGCTCTCACTCTTTTTTGATAAGGAGTGATGATGGAAGATGGTATGTATAGTTTGACATCATGCGGTGGGGATGCACATACCATGTATCTTAATATAATGTGATAAGGATGTAATTGTTTTAAATTTTAACATAATTTGGAGATGAAAATTACATTAATTTTAACATTATAGTACAAGGATGTGGGAACCATTGTATAAATATGAAATATATCCTTATGGACAACCTACAGTGGTTGGGGGAATTTAGATGTTCGAGGAATATTTTACCATTGAAAATGCTTATTATTGGGTATCAATATATTGGATACTATCTTGTGGATATCTACCTCATGAATAATAATTCCATATATATATATATATATGATTTATACATGGGTGAAGTGAGCCTATCTAACATGGAAATCCTTATGTAGTGCAATGTCATGAAAGGTGGACTAGAGTTTAGGGGAATATTCAATTTCTATGGTTGGTTTCCCTAAGTCTCCTAATGAAAATTGGATGGGAAATAATTATTCTATAGTTATCTCCTTCTAAAAGATAGATCTACATAGATCTAGATCATAAAAAAGTGGGTGAAGGGAATTTTTATGATTTTGGTGATGGATCTTGGATTGAATGACCCTGGGATCACTATTTATCTTATAATAATATGAACAAATCCATAAATATTCTCTTATATATCCCCACATAGATCAAAATTGTATGTGGGAAGGGGAAATTCTCTAAGACATACATCATATTTATAAGGCTTTATCTACAAAGATCCAGCCCACGTGTAGGAATAGAGAATTAATTTCTACCTGAGCACAAATCCATTGGGGAACTTAGACATTTCATCAATAGTTCAGACACTTAGGTAGGATGGGTTAGGTTTTTGGAATTCAAGAATGACATTGGGGATAGGTTGTATGGGAATCACTATGTATCCTATATTGATAGAAATAAATACATGGGTAGTTCTACAGAATTTAATGGACCCCTTACATTGATTTAACTCATATACATGGAGAGGGGAATGTTTCCCTTGAAATAGAAGCAACCCATTTTCTCCCAGGTGTAGGATCTATAACCATTGCCAGAAAGGAGAATGGATATCATGTTTGGAGATGCTTTCACTGGTGGGGGAATCTTTATAGTCTCATGACCAGCTTTTATTGATAGCTTTCAATATAGACTTTGAACCAGTGAAAGTTGGGATAGAGGTGAACCTATGGATGGGACCAATAAAATATACCAAGGAATCAATACATATCTATATAGGTTAGGAATCAAGACATAAGTAGTTCTGATAATTGAGTGTTTTCTACCCTGATCCAGCTCATGTGCAAATAAGGGGGAATTATATTTTTGTATAATGTGGTTGTGCCTAGGATGTGGAATCTGAGTTTCACTACATATCATATGAAAAAAGGAATCAAGACACACATAGTTATAATTTGGAAGAATTCCAAAATATCTTTATCTCATATGAATGGAGTGGAATGTTTTTTGTTCCCTTTGTTATCCTTGACATTCTAGTTGGCTAAGGTGTCCTCTACATGGAATGAGATCACACGTAGGGAAAGATAATTTCCATATTGGGTCCTAGTATAAAGGTGAGGAATTCATACCTAAAAATGATTTATTTATATGATGGATTGGAAGGCCCTATATAAGTAATGTTATGTAATTTTAGGATGGAATATTTATTATTTAGTTTAACATCATATGACCATGATGTATCACCCAGAGGAATGAACAACTTAAGGGATTTTGTTCTTTATAGGAGATACAAACACTATAATGGAGGGGTAAAATAATGAGATGTTATAATATTGATTTGTTAATGAATAGATGCACATATTAGTATAATTGAATTCATTAGAATATGATTGAATAATTGGGAAATATAAAGTGTAAATCATAACTTAAGATCATATGATTAAATAGGAGGTAGAGGCCAATTGGTACAAGTAAACCATTAATTATAGGGGGAACCCATATTCCATGTAGTCAGGATAATAATTCATTGATTTAAGGGGGGAATCTCTTCTAGTAAAAACACATACTTTAGTTAAAAGATCTGAGTCATTGTGTTATTCATTAGTGAATCATATCAGTGTCCCATTGGATTAACCCATTCCAATTTTCGATAAACTTTAGGGAGGAACCCAAAGTATGTGGGATCAAGGTCCATGGGGTTCCATGATAAGAATATCAACTCATAGAATTGTTTATAGTTAATTCAAATATCAATGATATGATTTTTGTTTATGGGCAATGTAATATTCAAGAATGGTTTTGGAACACTAATGGATAAACCAATGGGAATTGATCACATTTTTCGGGAAAATGGATATAATAAAATTATTGATTACATAATCATTAGGAGATGATCTATTCAGTTTTAAGACCTCAAGTCATGTAATTTAACCACACAAAACTACGACATGATTCTATTTCATTGAATAGAACACACCTTGATCACACTGGTTAGAGTGTCATTCTAGGCCCCCAAGCTCAAATGATTCATACTCACCATGAGAAACAAGAATCAATTGAGAAGTCGATTAGATTATATCAGAGTCCATTATAGGGGATATGTGAGGAATTCACATTTTATTAGAAGTATGGACCCACACATGATTTTTTCTAATCTAGGGACATAATTGGGGTTATGAGAATTCATGACAAGGAATATAATGGAGGATCCATGTGTCACTATGTATCATGTGAGGATAAGAATCATTTTACACATAGTTCTTAGAATGAAAACTCCATACATAGGTCTAACCCATACTCAGAGAGGGGGTATTATATATATATTATTATATTATTTTTACATTTAATCTAGGCCTTGGATTTGAGTTTTGGGCATTAATATGTATCCTATGGAATTAAAAATCAAGCCACATGTAGTTATTATATAGAAAAATTATACACATAGTTTTTACCCAAACATAGGGATGGGGAATTATCCTTTCATATTTGGGATAGAACCATGATTCGAGATCTAGGAATCACTTTTTATCCTATAGTAACATGAAAAAATAAAAAAAATCGTTCTTATAAGGATTTTTTGTAGTGTAATGTATTGTTTTTAGGAGTTAGGTATGATGGAATAAACAAATAAGTCATTCTTCATCCCTCTTGGACATGGTAAAATGGTTGAAATAAAACATTTCATTTAATTCATATATCAAGGATGATTATTTAATGATTTTTGGGATTAATATCACACAATTTTAGAAATGGATCATGGAGTTAATGTGTAACTTTAATTTGAGACAATAACACCCTCTAGGAATAAGCTTTGTGGAATTTTGTTATTCACTAGAGAATTCTACTAAGGTCCCTTTAGGAACTGAAATATCACCAGGGAATTGGATCTTAGTCATTGTGTTATTCTCAAGAGAATACTAGTGTGGTTTATTTATGATAATTCCATCTTTTTCAGTAATATTCTACAAGGGAGCATTGGAATGACATGGGTTCATGGTTTATGAAATTCACAGTGAATATTTCTTCAAGTTATATGGCTATTTAGACAAGAAAACATGGAAGAGAAATTTTTTTATAGAAATGGTGGCATCCCAAGGGATTTAGGAACTTTTAGAAGTTGGGTCATCATTGGAGATACATACCCTTAAATTAAAGGGTTCAATAATGAAATGTTATAATCTTTCCTTGATAATGGGTATGATGCATATATGAGTAACATCTAGAGTATCCGATTATAAATTATTAGTTGGGTTATTGGAATTGTAAATTAAAAAAACAAGAATATACGAGTTAATTGGATATGGTGACTGGTGGATATAGGACAAAAATATATATTGGTGGAAGCCCATATTTTATTCAATTAGGATAACAAATCATGGATTTAAGCAGGTCCTCTCCTCTAGGACTAGAACATCCTCTAGGATTAAGATCTTAGGTGTAGTGTTATTCACCAGTAAAAACCAGTGGGGTCTTAATGAACTCCCCAATCCCTATTAACAATTTACATTGTAGGGGACAAAGAGTATGAGAGATCAAGGTCCATGGGGTTCTATGAGAAGTGTAACAACTAAAGGAACTTGTGACTGTTATCTTAGATATCGAAGATATGATGTAGGTTCATGGATAAAAAAATATTAAAGATGGGTTTGAGTACCCTTGAGGATATAGAAATGTGTACTGAACACATTTTTAGGGTAAAGGGATTAAACATGAAATGCATGAGTATATAATCATTTGGGTGGTTTATCTATTCATCATGAATACCTTATGTCGTGTAGTTTAATATCATGTCACAAGGATGATCTCATGCAATTTAACATCATGAATCTTTTGGTTATGTAGTTTGACATCATGAGACTATAATATGGTAATGTTGTTTAACATCATGCACCAAGGATTGGGTTCCCTATCCTTGAATAGAATGAAGCATGATTGCACAGGCCAGAGAGACTATCCAGGTTCCCTAAGTTCACATTATCCGTGTTCGATGAGAGGAATAAGAGGCAATTGTGCATTCGTTTGAGCCATGTGAGAGTGCATGATAGGGAATATGTGGTGGTGTCCACATTTTAACATGGATTGGTGCTTATAAATGGATATAACTCTTGTTAACAGACATATGTGGGAGTAAATAAAACCCATGTATGGTCCTAAAATTTATTAATCAAGAATAACTATGTATCCTATGTGTAGTTCCAAGAAAGAAAGCTCCATGCAATGGTTTGGAAAATATGCAGGGAGGGGAATTTTTTTTATTTCTCCCATTTTTTTATATTGAGTATAGTTATATGAATTTACATCCAATCATCACTACGTAGCCTATGGTAATAGGAATCAAGACCCACATAGTTTTTATTAGTGATTACCTTATGCAGGTCTAACCCATATGTAAGGGAAGGGGAATTTTTTACATCATGACTAGGCATGGGATTAGAGACCTAGTCATCACTATGTATCCGATTGTAATAGGATTCAAGACACATTTATTTATGACATATAACAATTCTATGCATAGTCATAACCCATAAAAAGTAAGTGTGATTTTTTTCTTTTATATATTTCATCTTGACCTAGGATTTGAGATCTGAGCATTACTATGTATCCTTTGTTAATAGCTATCAAGACACATATAGATCTTAGAAATAAAGTTCCCTACAATGAATAGGATCTTGTATAAGGTAAGGGGGATTTATTACTCTCATATGTAGGCCATCTATGTGGAAAGGAATAATATATGGATCATGTTATAATATAGGGGAGAGTTCATGAGTAATCCTAGAAAATGAAATCTAGGAGTCACTACATACCTCAAAGTAACGATAATCAATCCACATGTTATTATTAGATGTGTCCCCTTATACAAATCTGTCTTTCACATAGGGATTGAGGAACTTCTTTTTTTATTTTGAAAAAATATTATTAATATAAATTGAATTGTTAATGATGTGATGTCATAGATTATAAAAGAAGGAAAACTATCGTGAATAAGGTTTTAGTTCTATAATCAGGATGGTATACTCTTCTATCATGTGATGCTATTAAGGAAAACATAGTGTGAGCTGGTAAACTCCAATACCAAAAACTTTTCAGATAGATATATCTCATGATTAAGAAGGGCAGGTAGGTCCCACAAGATCATCCTATTTTATGTAGTTTAACATATTGTGAATAGTGTGTTTTTCATACAGTTATAACATCAAGTTTTAAGGATGTATTCAATGTATTTTAACATCATGTGGTAAGGATATCATGCATAATGTTTAAGATCATGTGATAAGGACATGGGAATGTTGTGTAGTTTAATGTGTTTCCAACAATACTTGAAAATGTTGTGTAGTTTAATGTATTTATTCCAAGACCTCAATGTCATGATAGAAGATACATGATGCACTTCTTAAGGAACCTCACATTGGTGGGGATGTAATGCATCACCATACATTGGGGACAATGAGTAAGAATGGTTAGAGGAGACCTTATGTATGATGTAAGGTATTTCCCAATTGGGTTCCAATTTTTGGAATTTATTCCCTTGTATCACTGAGTTTTGGAGGACCAATAAGAATTCTTTGTGGAGGAATGAGAAGTGAAAATAATTCGGTAATATTAGACATCAAGAAGTTGATTATACTCTCTGTACCAACATCCTTGAGGGGTATCTCCTCAACCAATTGGGAAAATAAGTTGGTAATATTAGGGATGTACTTAACCTAATTAGTTTTAGATAGGGGATATTCCCCAACAATATCCATTACCCATACAGAAAATGTGAAAAAAATATTTGGCCTTGGGTAGTAATTACGGGGGATAATGGATGAATTTTTCATGAATCTGACATGCATAAATATTATTTCTAAATTCTATATAGTCCTGCATCATTATCTACCTTTTGTAACCAAACCTCTTAAATTGTTAGAAGATCTTGGTTCGAAACTGATGAGTTCCACAAGAAACTGAATGGATTTACTTCATAACAATTGGAGACTCTACTTATGTAATTCCTATGAGGGCGATTTCATTTAAGAAATTTATAGAGCGATTTATTACATACATCCCATCACTAAGGGTGAGGTTCATTGGTCATAGTCAAATGTGTTCCATTTTGGATTGATCTAATTGTTGGGTCCCGTTGCTAATGTAATCTATTTTAGGGTCCATCCACCTAGGGGTAGATTTAAACTCATCATTCTTAGGGGAAACATTTAGCTAATTGTTTTCCAACATTTCTCTGATGATCACTATAGAGACTAACCTTTAGTGTGAGATTAATATGGTTATCTTGTTCTAATCTGAATCATCTAGGACCATGGTTGCATTATCCCATCGATCATCATGGGAATTCTAGGATCAGGGGACGTATTAAAATGTTGGTTCGAATGTGAATTCCACCATGAGTCCTATCATATAACTAATGAGAGTCCAATTAATCATTCTGGATAAAATATTTATCATTGATCTACTTTATTTCTAGTTATGAGTCCCATTTTAAATTTAGGTAGGCTATCTATAGTTGAGGGAATATCTCCAAGCCTTCGACAAGGGATTTCTATTATACCTCATTGTTAGAATAACTTTTAGATAATGACAAGGAATATGTATAATCAAATTGTTTGGGGAAATGAGTATAATCCCCAGGACAACCCAATTGAGATTTGGGTTTTCCATTTTTTTCCAATCAAACTTTGGTAATCACCGACAAAAGATATCTTTCATGTTTATGGAGTGTCATGAGAATATAAAATGTCTTCATCTGGATGTTCAGTGTCTAATGTCATGTTTTATAGGGTTGGCTGTTTTATAAATAAATTTGATAGCCCCATCACATTAATAAATTTATGTGACATGAGATGAATTTTATACTATTACATAATAACTTTCCACTAGGAAAAATGATGGTTTAACATAGGGAGAAGAGGATATACTTGAGATGATAGATACAAGTGACTAGGTGGAATTCATCATACTACAAGTAATTCTTTACCTTTTTCAATGTGAAGATGAGTAAGAGGTAGTTTTTTTGTATAAGAAAACCTAGACTTGGTATCTATTAATATCAATTTGAGATATTAGAGACAATTTTCATTCCATATGTCATTATTTTTTTTTTGGAGGGAACCAAGTGATCATTCCATAGTGTCCTCATATAAGATAACTACCTTTCCTTCTACTTGCGACAACAAGACCAATGGATTTAAAAGGCACTATTTGATATTTTTATAATCTTTTTGAATGTACTTATCCCACTGGTGGGAAACTCCCTTCTTCATTTCCCTAGTGAAGGGGAGGTATTTTCCAGTCAGGTTGGCTATAAAACTCTTGATATAATCACGGTTCCCATGGATCCTTATTAATTATTTAATACTCTAAGGGGTGGGAATTCTAGGATTTCAGTAGTCTTTCCAGGATCAAGCTCGATTTAATTGTGGCATACCACAAAGCCAAGGAATTTCCACAATGTTACTCCAAAATCACACTTTATAGGATTTATATTCAAACTATGATGGAAAAATTTGTTGAATATTTTTTGAAGATTGGGGTGGTGATTAGAATTTCATAAAAATTTAACCACCATGTCATCAATGTAGAACTCCTTGATTCCTCCCAAGAGGGGTTTAAATATCTGAGGAATGTCATGTTGGTAAGTGGTGCCAACATTATTTATGCCAAATGGAATGACTCGATAGTAAAATATCTCTTGATGTCCTCCATAAGTACTGGATTCTTCATTTTCTAGAAGCATCCTGATCTAGTTATATCCTAAATACCAATCCATAATGGAAAAGTCTTTTAATTAAGAATTTGTATCAATAAAATGTTCTATGATCGGTACCAAGAAATCATCCTTTAGGAATTTTTGTTAACTACATGTAAAATAAATAAAACCCCCAATCTTCTCATTCTTAAATCAGATGATGTTGGCAATTCATTTTGGGTAATTCACTTCTCTAACAAAGATGGATTTGATCAATTTTTAAAATTTGGATTTTAACTTGGTTGTATGAAAGACGTAAAATATTCTAAATGTTTTCCTAAAACATTAGTGGTCATCCAAAAATTTGAGATGATGAGTGGACCTATTAGTCTTTATATCAAGAATATTTTTATAATTACAAGATAAAACATATCGATGCTTCTTTAGAAATTAAATTTTAATCTCTTTCACTTCAAGTGGTAGGGTGGAATTAATCATTGTATTCCATGGGTCTTCTTGAGTTCTCATATTCACCTACCTAAGATAATTGATGTTGGTGGAGATACCTTAATCAAATATAAGAGTGGATTTTTTGAGGTCTTCCTATTCCTCTTCCATCTATGTGTATGTGTTGGAATCTTCAGGCATGATAAATAATTTAGGGGAATCATTATCTATATGAAGGTACAAAAGACCCTAAGGAGAGACATCATTATCCCAAACTATCATAATCATTGTGAGAAAATTTTAGGGGTTCTTATCTTCCTTAATAATACATCTAGGGGAAGGATAGGTACAAACACTCCAGGTTATAGATAATTTATAATGGGTATTTTCAATTTATATTAATGGTGAAAGAGAAGATTTAAATCAGAATAGGGAGTTAGTCTTACTATCCTTTGAGGATCATATTTCATCTCTCATGATTTCTATCACATAGACATGGTGTAGTGATGTTTTTTCATTCATATGGGATTGTTGGGTTATAGTATACATACTTGATCAGGTTTATCAATAAAACATAATCATTGTTTAGGAAATTCAGGGTATTTGATGTGAAGTTTTCAAGACATCGGGGGCGACAACAACCACATCACCCACTATCATTAGTTATTTTTCTTCCCTATATAAGAAACATTATATAACATATATAGTATCAAAAGATCCAAAAGGGGCTCTTACACTATATAGTGTGTCGAACATTCCATTAATGGGGAATTTCAAACATTGATGGAGTGTTGATTCACTATTATGTGGCTATGAATCCAAGGCTCTCCAAGTAGGATGTTGTATATTGGGTCTTTTTGTATGACCATTAACTCAGAATTTTATATGAGTTACTCGAACTAGGCCTTGAGATAGATCATCTTGAGGGGCCTTTTCTCACTTTTTTCATACACTTGAGTGGTTAGTTTCTCTGGAGATAAACCAACCATTCTAAATCATAAATTTATATGGCTCTGAACTAGAATGAGGTCAATACTAGAACCATTTTAAACCAGATCCCTTCAAATATCAACATTAATAAACATTACTTAAACATAAAGGGGACTATTATATTTTTAGATTAATTCTTCTTGAAACATCTATGTGAACAAGATTGTGGTATGAAATTATGTTGGATCACTTTCCTCCTAGAAAACATATGTTGTGAAAAATTCTATCCATAACTCATTAAGACTCTAGATGGACTCAAAAATTCCAATCTATGTTATTTGAAATGATTTAGGGAATCTAGGATTCATAATTTGGAAGGGATAGCTTCCAACTACATATGAATATCATATTTCTATGCCAGAGGTGTATGATTACTATTGTAAGGATAATACTTAGCATGATTCTTAGGGGATTAACTGTATGAGGTTGATAAGATTGTTGTTTGAAAAGTGTTTGAGGTAGAATCTGTTACAAATGGCATATGTCCCACTATTCTACACCTTTATTTGGGTTGATTAGATAATTTTACCCCCTCCATTCGGTTTTCTAAAATGATTTTATTTAGACAAATTCTGAAGGACTCTCATGAATCTATGTTCCTATATTGAGATATATGAAGCACTCACCCATGATTCTATGATACATATATGGATCCTATTTTTATGTGACTAAAATATTTAATTTTACCAAGACCAATCTATCCCTTATACCCTCAGTTTCTAGGGCCTTGGCCTCTGGATCACTGGTTAGTTAAGGGGAACTCATATGTATGAGTATATTCATCATCAAAGAAAGGGTCTATCAAGTGAATAAAATTAACAAAACTGAAGATAATATCCTCATATGATGAGGAATCCATTTGTTGGGGTGATGCCCATTCCCTAGATAATTATGGTAAGAATTCCAAATCATTCGATGTTATCATTGAAGTTGACTATGAATCGTTCTTTGGAATTTTTAATTATATCTAGTTAATATATCTTCATCTTGGAGGAATATTTTATGATGTATCGATAGGTGCTGGAATCATGTTTGGTTTATGAAGTTATGCTCTTAGGGTTTCATGGGCTCAACCAATTTTATTTTAAATAATTCAGTTATCAAACTTTAGTTCACACCTAGATGAAACTTCTTTCCAGTTACCCTCTTCTTCTATTTGGGTGGTTGTCAAATAGTTCATCTATAAAAAATCAACAGTTTCCTATAATATTTTTTGAGGAAAAAATAGTATTGGGTGGTGTTACCTAGTCTCATATGAAAACATAAATAGTTAGGGTGGTCATTGAGGTCAGTATCATTGGATTTTCAAATATTAAGTAGTTTTATGAGGTTACTTTCTATGGATGTGAGGAAATTTCTAGGAAAATATCACTTTCATAAGTAATAATCATTTTTTTCCTTTCCTCAAATCCCATACATCCATAATATCTCTTTACCTTAGGTTGAGGGTATTATTTCTTTAGTTGTTGCATCATGAGAGGATTAGGGTAATTTTGGGCCTTCATTGTTGCTTTAGTGGGCGCCATTATTAGTTTGAGGGTAACGTCATTAGTCTCGACCATGATTGGGATTTTTCCCCATGTTAGGGGAATGATATGTTATTTTATCCTAGCTTATTGAATAAAATCATCTTATCAACATGTTTTTTCTATGAACATTCACAATCTAACATGTTATTTTCATTAAATTTAAAGGGTGTCTATATCATGCCTTGATGTTTCTCGACACAATGATCTAGTATATTATCTTAAGATAATGGTATAATGTGTGAGTATGTCAGAACTTTCCATATGGAAAATAAGTCAGAAAATATCCCAATTTTTCCCTGGCTCTAATTTTTGAGGAAAAAAATCTTTTCCCCCTTAACATAGAGATGAATTCATAGGGTAATCAATGATTAAGGTCTTCTTATTGCATGAAAAATCTTAATTGAAGGAAGGGGTTCCAAAAAATTATGGACCCGATGGATTCTATAAAAATAGTCTTAGTTTTTTCACTTCTTGAAGGTCTCACTGGCCCATTTAGGGACCACATAAAGATAAAATGTGTGATTGATAATGTTATAGATCCCCTTTTAATCAAAGGTCAAGAAGATATGGTTACCAAAACTGGGTGGGTGAAAATTTTCATCGACCCATTTAGTGTATGGTTTATTTTTGGGCTACATGGGAGCATGCCACCCCTCCATTAACTCTATCCATGCATGTAGGGACTTGATGGTGATAAATAGTTATTAATGGATCATTACATGGATCACATCCTATACATGGGGAAAAGGCAAGTCTTGGCACAATTTTACTACTTTTCTATCCTGCTAATTTTGAATTCTTCTTGAGGCCATATTATTATCCTTATAAAGATCAGGCTATTTCCGTAATGGAGGAAATTCATGATCATCATCAACTTCATTATTTATGTAAACTAGATACATAGATAAAAAGAAATCCTAATGGTCAAATTCCACCCTCTAAGATAGATTAAGTCTCTCCTAATGGGTGAGAGAAATGTTACACATTTCTTATTGAAGGTGATACTGAGGGGGAATATTTATCCGTAATAATTCAACATTGAGATGTATAATATTTTTTTATCTCATTCTAATAATATTATAGTCATTCATCCTTAGATCTAATTCTGACCATTCTAGATGTTAGGTTCCAGTTCCTCATAATATTCCATATACATAATACCTCAGTTTGTGCATCAATATATCCCACCTCTCGATCAAACAATTCGTCATTACACCCCACTATGTGTGTGTCTTGGTCTACATAATTTGATGAATTAATGGTTACTATGGTCACTATGGAATAACATGTGATAATAGTCACCCCGTTTTGACCAAATAGTAGGGAAGCTTTATATCATCCATTTTACATTTAAGGGTTTCATGGGGGTCCAGCTTCTAACCCTTAGTCATGATATAATGTATTGTATTACAAAAATTTTAATGTTTTACTGTCCTTTCTATATTTTCACCCTACCCTACCCTATGAATAGTATCTTTGAGGGAGATTTTGAGTGTACTTTCAGAGTGGTACCTGAATGAAAGGGGTTTTTCTCTTGGTGGGAGGAAACAACAGGATATTGTCTGTCAGTATTTACTAAATAAAATAGAAAATATTTATTTCCTTTGACACTATGTTAAAAATTCCCCATCCATATGGGATGGGGTTAATTTTGAGTAGTGTTTGGAACTCTCTAATCCTAGAGTTGAGTATTTGATGATTCATGGGGTGGTTATTGAGATAAAAACCCCATGTCTTTTTTGATAGGGTTGATTTGAAGCCACTGCCAATTTCCATGGGTCCCTCCTATGGTTTGATGATCCAAGGGGTGGAAGTAGTGGTCAAAATTCCCTCAGTCTTGTGTGATGTGTTCACCCTTGAATGGTTTCCACAAGGGCATCCATCATGTTATGATAGATATGGAACAATTTCATTCACACATGGGAAGGGTTTAGTGACTGATTATGTTGGGAATCAATTACTATGGGGGATCTGTCATGTATTTTGAAACATCAACTTCCATATGATATATTTCCCCCATTTTTGTTAGAGGCCCCACTTTAGATCACGTTGGAACCCCCCTATCCTAGTTCATGGTGTATTTTTATTCACAATGTGAAAGATCTCCATCAGATTAACCTACTGGACCACACATTATCTAGACCAATGATCTCTCCTAAAAATATTACATTATTGGAAACTATATATTGAGATATTTTCTATACTGGGTATATGTTAAATTGAAATAATCCAAATTTTCCCCATCCTCAGATACAAATGCCTGATGGGGCTTCAACGATTTGTTACCGGAGAGCCGTCATGCTATGAATCCAAGCTTTTAGTAGGATTTTGTTGCGCCTTTCCGATATCAGGTCCCTAAAAATAGAGATAGTTGCGATGTCAATCGGAAAATAGAGAGTGTTTAGGTCCTAGAGGTGACCCCCATATTTCAGGAAAGGGATGTTTCTATAATTCAACCATTGAAAGGTTTGACACATGTTATGGAGAATGTAAGGAGTGAAATCCCCTTTTAGCTCATCTAAGACTTCATAATAGAATGTATAAATGTGATAAAACATAATTGGGAGGTTATTTTAGGACATGTACCTCCATACACCCATATCACCCACTCCTTAATCAAATTCTTATTGATTCACCTTGTCATGCCACATTGGTTTCTTATATGAGTTTGCTGCTGACCGAGGTGAGGTGTTGATGGTCCTTGGTGTGGCACTATATACAATTAACCCAATTATTTTAAAAACATATTTATATGAATTTATATTGATAAGGGGATGATTATTTTATTTGTATGAGATACTACCATTGGGAGGTTTTCAATGTCGAATTTTAGGAGAAGAGTCCCTATAATCCATCACTATACTACTCTATGGAGAAATCTCATCACAGTCGTAACCTTATTCTTCAGTTGAGGGTTCAAAGGACCCTTGAGGTGTTTCAGATATGAGTTTTATAGTCTTGAGGACACTATAATTGAGTAGATTAGGAATATAATCCTCATTCTGCGTCATGGTCGAATTATGTTGACCTACCTTTTATGACTGAATAGGGATGTGAGCCTACTATATAACGGTCACTGGAATATGGTTATGGCTGTCGGTTTCTATGGGAATATGAGACCGCTACTAATAATATACTGGTGTATAGTATTGTGGTTCTATATCATTGATGTGGATATGATCCTACCATTGAGTTGTTTTCAGAATATTTCAATAAACCTTGGTTATATAAGGGTGGTGATCTTTCTTAAGATGTGAACTCCCTATCGAAATAGGATGATGGACCTCTAGAATGAGGTAAGGTATATGAGGATCTTTTTTATATATTCTGAAGAATGATGGTGTAGACTTTCATTATTGGGAATAGTAATGTGATTGGGGACCGTATGATCTACTGGAATATACTGAGTATCTTCAATGACTGGGATATAAGATTTCCCTAAGGTGGTTTTCAAAATATGATGATAAACACCAATTAGAATCTAAATATGTATTAAATCACGATTATACACTAAAATATTCCACTGTATTTATTTTATAAAAATATGTGCATGTCATAAATTTATTATCAAACTGGGTTGATAAACCTATTTAGGAAGAGAACATGATCATGAACCTGTGCCTCATGCTTTATAGGTGTATGCTAATATACCTCCTAAAAATGAGAAATAATTTTTTTCTTTCTCAGAGTAGCCACCTATTCATGATGATAGTTGTGATATGATAGTATGGAGATTGTGATGGGATTATGAACCTTTCCAAGTATCTGTATCAGTGTTGGAATAGGCCGGCAGAGCTCTTCCATCATTTCTAGAATATAGTGTAACTTCAATAGAGTATGTGCATAGACACAAGCCTATACATTTTCGGTCTACAAAATATACTAGAATATGTCTTTTATTGAATAATAGATATAATCCCACTTCGTTCCTCATTTTAGAATCAAAATACATTGATTGGATTAATGCGTGGTGGAGGGTATATGCGAGACCCCCATAATTTCTATTAAAAAATTCAGGTAGATTTGGTTCAGGAAAATGGGGATATGATCTAGCTCACAAGTATCTCCCGAGAGGCGACCTATTAGATAGTTCTCTTATCATGTGAAAGAGGGGAATTGGAAGGATAATGCTGGTAGTGACAGTTGAAAGGACCTCCCATAGGATGATCGTGAACTAAAATGGAGTTATAGTTGATTGATCAGTCCACCTTCTTGATGTAAGGTAGATGTTGATCGTCATGCCTCAGGAATATTCTCCCAAATAGGTTAGAAGTTGTGATAGGCTTTAAAAATTTCATCGCAACCCTCCCTGAGCATGATGGGTTTGTGAGATTTAGTACTTGGAGTCCCTTGTGTGCGACTTCATTGTTCAGGATCATACCATCTCAACAACAATCTAAAATCATCACATTCATCACTGAGTTCCATTGACCTCGAGTGTGTGAAGTTACATTGTGATCTAGGGGGGGGGGTCATTTCCACAAATGAGGTTATAGAATGATTTCATGATTATCCCATCATCTAGGGTCAATATTTTTTTTAGAATAGAATATCGTGTTATAATGAAAACGAGGAATAGGATCTCCAATCATTGTATCATCACCAGTATTGAATGTGTTCAACTATCTATGCATGAGTAACCCAATTTTTAATTCTTATTGATGGTTTGGCCTTTTTTTGTAGGGGATTCATGAATATTTATTATTTCAAGGGAAAATTGATTACATGTAATTATTGAAAAAGTCACAACCTGTTCACAATTTTTTATGTAGAGAATATTCAAATAAAAATGACCCAAAATGTCATCAACTAATCTCTTTAATTATTGATAGAATCACATCTGGTTAACTATTTTGTTTCAAAAAGGATTTTATGGAATATCTAGGTTTGTAAAGAAATATTCTTGATGTCTACGATAACATAGGTATTATATTATCTCATAATTTCATGTCTATTTCACATTTTTTCACGATGAAAACTCACAATGACTCCCATGTACATAATTATTTGTAGTCCATCATTCCAAATGTGTATAGACATTTGGGGTTTCAAACCCAACGAAGCTTAGGAACTCACATTGGTTGAGAGGATATGGGTCCAGACTCATCCCAACATTTTGGGTGGAATTTTTTGTTACACCTAGACTCTCTTATAGTTTTGTGATAGGTTTCTAAATCTTTCCCAAATCTTTGTATGAAATTGGCCACCAAAATAAAATTATCTAGTGCTAAATAATTATACATGCTATTGGTAGTCTTATTGATGAAAAAAATGTATGTATCAAATGTTCTCAATAAATTTACCATTATTTTTTAGTAAGGAGGAACTTCCTATGATTTGAAGCTATATGAATTGGAACATTGGAGTTTACTGTCATCCTGGAAGGCGATTGGGTTTTTGGGATTGGGATTGAACCTCCAAGTGGCATGTTATATATCCTATAAGGACTTGAATCAAATTGAAAATAGTTCACATAGGATGATACCGTGTAGTTTAATGTCATAGATAAAGGAAATTTATGAGGGAATTTAAGTATTGGGGAAGAAACTAAGGATTTTAGAATGAATCCTATGTATATTTTATTATAATAAAAATCTCATTCTTCATAGTTCAGTTCTTATACTCAGAAATATTCCCTTGTTTGGAAGACATTTATATCATGCTTCTAATATTATCTTTTCGGTTCCATAAGACCGTGTGATTCATGATTAATGTGAGAAACATGAGATAGTATAAGATAAAACATGTTGAAATGGTTAAATGATTGGATTTTTGTTGGGAGTATACACTAAAGTTACCTAATATTCAAGCATGGATTATACAGTAAGGTTTCCTGGATATTTGAGCAGGGATTACACAAGGAGGTTTCTCTGATATTTGAGCGGTTCTTACACACTGAGATTTTCATTATTGAGGGATTTTTATTATTCTAGTGGGTTGATTTTTGAAAATTCCTATGCTCATGTTAGTTGTGATCAGTGTGATAAAAAAACATTTATAAATGGATCTAAAACACTACGTATAGTTTTGGGACTTACACAATGAAGCATACCTGGTGGAATTTGTTTAAAAAATTTGTGAAGGATATAAAACCCAAACTAAATGTATGAGTTTTATGTTTTATAGGGAGTTTGGGTCAAAGTAAGGCATCCTACATATGATTTTTATAATAGGAATCTGATTCAACAAAGTTCACTTATTGTTCCTAATCCCCTGATGGATATAGAGAAGTTGTAGACCCATAAGATATGGGTCCAATAAGCCAGAATAAATTTAATTTCTAGAGACTTTGACCCTAACAGATGACCACATTAAATATCCACCCTTATCCCCTAATGGATAAATAGTGGGGGAGTATGAGAGGTCTGTTGAGTATTCTTTGATGGAACTGAGGGTTCACATGGTTCTAGGGAACTTGTGCAAGTATTCCTTCCTGGAAAGGATGAAATGTTCCTAGGTGTATTCCTATCATATCAAAGTATGTCCAACTAATAGTTACAAGGGTCTTCTCACGATGTGACCAATATGTCGAAATGGAATCATAATATTTGGGATGATATTTCATGAGGTCTTCCCATGAATCCACCAACATTTCCCAAGGTCAACGCATGATCTGGATGACATGTCAAGAGGGCTTCACATGAATATAGATACATGTCTAAAAGACATCATTTTATTTTCATGACATGTACTTGGGTCATTGCATGATATGGTTCACTTGTCAAGATGGATTCTCAAGAATTTGGAGTCATGTCCAATGGTCATCGCATGATCTACCTGACAAGTACATAGGGAATCTCTTGATAAATGAACTGATCAAGTAAATCACGTAACCCCTTCTCAGGAAAATCAATGTATCAATCTTCACATAAAACTACATTCATTATCATCTTTCATAATAGAAAATTAACATTGTTTGTTAACTGTCTACTTAATAAGACATTAGATGATCACCCCATCACACTGATGTTCCTTCATGTGATCCAGTTGACATAACATAGGTCATTCACATGATCAATGAGCCTATCACAGAAAGTGAATAAACCTACTATGCAATCCATTATGTTTCTCACATGTATTTTTATTTGGAAGAAACTTGGGATCGTGAATTCCTCCACTCATGGAAGTCTTCTCTTTCCTCCATATATTTTTCCATTATTTATATGTCATGAGGAGGTTTTATAGGCATTTACACATTGTATTTATAAATATTTAAAAGGTGATTAAGTCTCATATTTTTCATTGAGTCAATAAAAGGGGAATCCACATAAGTTTATAATATATCCTGAACATATAAAGATCAAGACACATTTCATCAAATATTTAATCCTTTTGTCTCATGATAAATTGTGACCACATGATCACCCCATCATCACCATATTTCGTGAATCCATAGATTTTCAGAGGGCTTAAACATGATAAAATCAACATGTATGAGAGCCTTCATTGGATAAGTATAACATGTTTTAGATCCTTCATGAAATTATGTCGCATGTTAGAGGACCATAATGAGATGACACTGACTAGTTCAAGGGCCTTCGTATGAACCAATCTTTCATATCAATGGGATTTTGTGTCATCCCTGAACTGATCACATGAAGTGTGCTATCCTTTTGCATGAAAATTAATTTAAATTACTTTAAAAAAGGATGTATCCATTTCTCTATTTAAAACATGAATGCATCAACAGTGCTTAGGAGTTTTTCTATCATGGAGTCATGTGATTAAGCAATTCCAATCCCATGAATCAAAAAATTATTTTTCATGATCAGGCCGGGGTATCTTGAAAATTTGCACCCATTATCATGAATTTTCATACTTTTTTCTTTCATACATCACATGAAATTGGATGCATGATGGAGTATAGTGACTGAGGTTGTTTTCATGTCGATGACACATGTCAAAGGGTGAATATCTAGTATTTCAAGACATTACATGAATATGTCTCATAACCCATGATGCATGAAGGTTTTGTGAGACCAAAGGTTCACATGAGGGAATCACATGACATTCATATCATCATGTGATCATGTATAGGGGTTCCCATGATAGATTCACATGTAGAATTAACTTCTTTGTCACTTATAAATAATCTCATCCCTTCTCATTCCCAATAACACACATATATAGAATATCTATTATCTTCACATGAGGGTATCAAGTTAATTATAGAGATTCTGATGAATGAAAGAATATTTCATGCATATGGTGTGGACTTCCATCAGATCGATAAAATGAATTGAGTCTTGAGTGTGATTCATGAATGCCATTCATGGTGGAAAAATAAATTTGATAGGTATTGATCATATGTATATGTTGGGTATTTGTCTGTAATTCCTTGTATAATAATGCCTGAAGTGATAAAATCTCCTTATTCATGTGGTTGGGCTAGTGATATACACTCTCATTCATGTTTTCATAAGGGTGTGTTGTTAGAAAAAATCCCTCGAGGTAACATTGTTGTGTTTTTAGGTTTATTGTGTTTGTTGAAAAAGAAGGATTTCATGTACAGTTGTGGATTCCAGATATTTTTTTGACATGTAATGTTGATAAAGATTGAAGGTAACAGAATGGATGACTTTGAAGTGGTACATAAAATTCTGTACACAATGTGATCCCATTTCCTAGTGTTTACCAATTTTTTGGGGTCCAAAATTTGGATTTTGGATACCATCATAGAATAGATATTTCTCTAAATATCGAATCAAAATATAGAAAAGGAATGAGCTTTTTCAAGATGGTATTCATGAAGGATCAAATAATTTTGATGGTGATCTACGTAAACAATGTTGAGAATTATGAATAGAGAATGTGAGGAGCATCATGAATGGAGAATTGAAGCAATGTGAATGGTTGGTTGGAAAACTCCATGATTATGACATTCATCATGAATCAGATTTTTTTTTCGATCTTCATGAAAAAGGGAGATCCATGAAGGAAATGAAGGAGATTCACAAAATGGTGATGATGTGGCTTGAAAGGTTTTGGAATCGGTGGAACACCTATAAATAGACCTCTACCTATTTCATAAGAAGAATCAAGACTCAATGGGAATTATAAGTCTTTGATTTCATGAAGGTGGGTTATGAAGGTGGTTTGTGAAGGTGTTTTATGTGAAAACATTTGTGAAGTATATAAAATCCAAATGGATGTTCTAAGAATAAAGAAAGTAAGGAATTAACAAAGGATATAAAAGCTGAATAAAACCTGTGATCTGCACAAAGTCTAGTTGATGTTCATGAAAGAAGGTGTTTCATGAAGGCTAGTTGAGATTCATTAAAGAAGGTTCTTTGTAAAGGCTAGTTGAGCTTCAAGAAAGGAGGAGCATTGTGAAGGTAGTGAGCATAACATTAGTGTATTAAAATGGAGGGCTATACGATCTGTGGTAAAGTGATATTCATCAGTTAGATAAAGGTGGAACTTAATTATACAATAAATTAGGTGTAAAACACATTGATTCAAGTGATCAAAGGAGGATCATCTGAAGAAGTAGTGAGAAAACATCAGTTGAGATAACAGTGATATTTATTTTGGTGATTTTTTGTAAACCAGAAGGGATAATGAATCTACTCCGAACATTGAATACAAAATTAAAAATTTAGTGGATTTGGTACATCAGTACATTGCCATTATATGCTCCTTGGATATAGCCTAGTGAGGGTGAAGCAATTAAAATTTTTGTTTCCCATGAAAGATTTAATTTATGTTCATATATTACTATGGGAAATAGAGAGAAGTGTGTTTTGTTTAAGAAGGAAACAAGATCCGAAGGGGTAGTTGTTTTAATCTATTATACCCATATTCACACCCGTATTTGGACATTTGACCTAGTTGGGACTAACATGTATTTATGAAAGATCATAGTTTTGTCTGTGCGAGAGCATGAATCCCTCATGATATTAAAGTACTTCATGTGATAGGTTACACTGGGCCTCAAAATTTCATGTGATTGATTACATAATTCCTTAGATCATTGTGTGATTGATAATACAATGCCTTGGATATTGGAATGAATGATTATGAGATTACTTCTCACATAAGATTCTTCACATAACCATTATGCAGGTTTGCGATGCTCTTTTATTTATGGAATATGAGCTCTCTCTGCTCCAAAATCATATCCCCTCAAACTCATGATCTCCCATTTATAATTAAAGATAATTTATCATGTACCCATTCATGTCTGGGGAAGGTAGCATGTCTGATAAATACATTCCACTATTTATCACAATAACTTAATCATATATGAGGATATTAGGGAATCAAGTCATCCCTACAAGACAATAAGGTTCAAATTATAGTGAGCTCAAAATCAATATACTATTCTCATATCTCATTTTCCAAATTGTAGTAAATAATCATGAGTATCAGCTAAAACATGGGTCTCTCTATCAGAACTGACTAGACTCTAGATGAATTCAGATGATCATCAATCATGAGGATAACTATGGAGTTATAAACGGAGTAGATGATTCCCTAGTTTTCATATTGTCTAATGAAATTTATATAAAGGTCACCCCAAAAAATGGAGAAACAACACACCTTCATTCTTCTTCACATTGGATAACTCGAAGTGTATGTGGTATTATCATCATGAAATACCTCATAGAATACCATGCATGGAATCATTTATTGAAGTATGGATGAATGAGAGTATGGAATCAGTGCATCCCAAGAACCTTAAAATAATTCCTGGTATTGAGACAAACTCTCATGGAAGTTATGTTTTCTACCAAAGGAAAGAGTTAATCTACTATTGATAAAATATTGGTAGTCAAGTGACAAGTTGAATACAACCCACAACTTCATTTACCCATCACATGATATGCCCCTTATTCAAAAAAAATGTATAGTTCCATTTTTATTTTATTTTACTAACTTATTATTATTACCATTCTATAACCACAAAATAATAAAAATAATAATAAAACTTCATTAAATATTATAATGAATGTGATGAAATCAAGAATAATTTTCTTGTTTCATTATTTATTATGATCAGCTAATCACTCATCACATGTTTGCATCAACATAAAAGTGCATGATACATGTTTAGTAGTGTAAACATATGCATATATAAAAAAGATTTTCACCAAGACTTATAAATAAACATGATCTATCAGGTTCGGGCTTGAGAAAACTGATCCATTTATAATCCCACCATGCATAACCGACCTTAACCCAAACTCTTTATTAATCATACCTTTAAAAATTAACATTTATTAACAATACCATGAAAAATGGACCGCTTTTTAATCCATACATATTATATTATTAAATTAAATAAATATTGTATAAAATAATATTTAGTATGAAATATTAAATATATAATATTTTATTTTTTCTAAAAACAATATGATTGGAATATAGAATAATATATTTGGGTGGGTTGTGTATTAGTTAACATATTAGAGCCTAATCCACAACCCTATTATTAGTTTGGATTTAAATTTAAGAGTATTTAATAATTGAGCTGAAAAAATTAGGACATATTAGCCCCTTTTACCGATCTATTCATACAACACCTTGATATTTTATGATATATTTCTCTTTAAATATATTTAATTTCCTTGATAGATTTCTTTAGATGAGACAATGAGCTTAAATGGACCATGCAATACTATTTAATTATTATTATATAAATGTAAAATTTATAACCATGTTGTTAAATTGGAAATAAAAATAAAAATAGCCACATTATTAAAATTATATAAAAATGTTTTACATAATGTAAATGTATTCATTAATGTATAATAATAAGTACCATAGTTTTAGTAAAATCATTTTATATTTCAAAAATATGCATTCTTAAAAAATGGTTTTTATCACATAAATATTATAATTAATCCTATTTTTGGAAATTGATACCATTTTTTAAATTCATATATAAATTTTAACATAGGATAATTTTTTGTATTTTTTTTATTTTTTTTATTTTTGAGTTATTAATAGAAAATATTGGTTTTTTATGAAATATGTCTTCCATTTTAATAAATTTATAAAGACAGATTTTATTCTAGATAGGTTTTAAAATATAAATTGTTCTTTTTTATTAAATATAATCAATTAAAATTAATTATAATCATCATTACACAAGATATTTTCACAAAAGAATTATACTTAGAATGGATTTTTATGGAAAAATGTTTTTCATGGAGTTTTATAGATTTGTTTTTTTTAATTAATTTCTATCAACTATAGAAATTGAATTTTATAAAATGGAATTCATTTTTTTAATTATCCTGTGCACATTTTTTAATGATACTACACACATTTTTCGTCAATATAAATATTATCTTGGGTAAAAATTCGGTTACCATGGTAAGATTTAGAATGAGTTAAAAGGGTTAAAACTAAAATTATAATGATTAATATGACCTGAAAACTTTTATAAATCCAATTTTTGGTCATATTTAAACTATATGTCATCTACATATTGAATATGAGTCATTTTGGATATGTTTTTAATGAATAATACTGTACTATATTTTAATATTTTTTTAAAAATACAAGTGTGTTCTCACCCTTAATTTTAAAAGGACACCCATTTTCCTCTTTTTCCCACACTTGAAGAGACTCATAGCTCATAAAATCCTCACAAAAATCCTTTCCTAACATCCATACCCATATCTTAGATTTCATGGTTTGATATTTATATTTTATTTCTTATAACACCTTTAAAAACCTATTTTTTCCATAATAACATTTTAATATAGTATAATAAATATTCTATGATTTTATTATGATTATTACACAACCATGTTCCACCATCATTCCATCAAATGGGAAATGAATGTATCGCTAATGCGAAAGTGTGGATTATCTCCAACACATAAAAGTAAGATTAATTTTCCATAGCCACCTCACTTTATTGTTTATAAATATGGATTTAATTAATATATATTACATTTATGGTATCATTATAATTATTTAGTGATAAAATATTATTTATCTATGTTTCCTTCTTTATGTTTGAATATGAAAAAAGCATTCATGCGTTTGTATGAACTACCATATCCATGAACAGTGTAATTTATTTATTTTATCTCTACCATTTATGGATTATTTTAAATATTTATATATTTAATATATATGATATTAATATCATTATTAAAATTGTGTAAATTGTGGATCCATGGTAAATATTCAAGGATATGATCTTCTAAACCAAAAGTTACATGAAAAACTAAGCAGTTAACACTCAAAAATTGATGATTTTAATAATGTATTTTTTATAAATGGATATTGAAATATTATAAGAGTATACTATATGAAATTATAAGTATTTATATGGTTATAATATATAATTTTAAAAAAATTGTTATACTGTAGGTTAGAGAGATTGCAATGCAAGTTAGAATTGAGGTATGAGTTTATGTTAAAACATTATTTTGTTTTGGGATTGATTATGCTAAATTCACATTGAGTAATATTTTATAAATAATTTCCATTGAACCATATATATTTTTATTATCTGGTTATTCTTATAATTTTCATGTATTAGTTCCATTTTTCTCTCCTTGGTAGTTAAAATGATTGATAAAATGTTTTAAAAGAAAGGCAACCTTATTTTCTATTTGGTCTGTATAATTTTTCTTCTATGTCCATACTCTTAAAATGTTTTAATTTTTCATTTTTTCAACCTTGAATTTCTTTATAATGGTTTATAAATTATTTTTCCTTAATTTTTTTTTGAAAAATCCAATTTTAACTTTTTACAATGTGTGAAAGGAATGATTTCTTTTTAAATATACCACAAGAACAATTTTCCAACTATAATGACCATTATTTTCATTGAGGAATCTAATAAATGTTTCCATGGTTATTTTTAAATAAAATAATTTTCATAAAATTTTGGAAATGTTTCATCCAAATGTTATCAAAGGGATAGGAGAGTATCTCTTATTTTCGCAAAATTGTTCAAATGATCTTTTAGAAGGATTTTTAGTATATGATATCATCCATTAAGGGTATTTATTCTTTAGTGCAGATGAATTATAATGATACTAACATTATTATTTCTCTAGATGGTATATTATTATGATGATAAGATTTTTATGTAACTCATTTATTTTCCATGTGTTAAGCAATGATGATATGATGAATGTTTTATGATTTTGTTGCATCAATATCTGTGGTTTCCATTATGAAATGTGAATATAAATAATTATATAGCCCTAAAATTAATAAGGTAAATCCTTATATATCATGAGTTAATTATGGTAAATAATTCAATGTGCATGACCCAATATAGGAAATATGTATGTATTCATGATCCATTATGATATAGGAAAAAGTTTGACATTCCTCATCTGTTATGATATGATGGTATCAATAGTTCATCTTTAATTATCATATGGTTTATATGCCTGCAATTATGAAAAAATTTTATGACATGTTTATAAGATTATGATTTTAACTCATTGATCCTGATTAATTGGTTGATGATTTCACAATCTTGTTACATACTAATGTTTTATACCATGACACATTGTTATGATCTAGCAATTACAGGGTATGATTTTCTATTTAAGATCACATGTTCTCATACCCTTATTATTATGATATAATTAAATATTATAATTGATTAATATCTCCCATGTTTACCCATACTTAACATTTGATCACCCCTTCTTAGGTTTTAATTTTTCCTGAGGTTATAAATAAGGGTACTAAATATGATGTGCCGATAAGGGTACCTTATGTAATGAATGATATTATTTATGATAGATATTGTACATAAAGATATTTATGTCTCTCTACTCCATATACAATAAATATTTACAGTTATCATTAATGTTTATTTTGGATATATATTGAATATTCAACAAAAATATGTAATATCTACATATTTTATTCTTACATCTCTATTGTTGGTATTAAAGAAGAGTTAAATTATTTTTACTGATTTAATTAGATGGAATATTTTTATATAAACTAATAAAATATATTTTTAACTTAAAGTGGTAAAGGATGAACCTTAAGTATCATAGGTAGATAAATATAAGTCACTATTTATAACATATTTAGAATTATTTTCCTTATTATATGATTTTTCACTCTCTTAATTGTAACTTGATGATTAGTCTATGTTTTTTGGTTTCAATGAATGTCTAGAACTATATGGAATCATATTGAAATGAATATTATGTACAATTAAAAGATTGTACCTATGAGGAACTCAATGCCATGGGAGTTGTAATATAGATTATGGTTTCTTTGATCACACAACATTCACAGCCATGAATCATACTGAACATCCAAATGATCAATGAAGAAAAATAACATAACATTGTGTATTTCATGAGTTAACATACAAATTCTTTTAATGGGTCCTCTAATTAATTAATTGTTTAGTGATGGATTGATACTACTAAATACTATTTCATATTCTCTAGTGATTACAACATGAATTTTTTTTATTAGTTGTTTCTCATCTGCAAGGAAAAGTACATCAACTGTGTGATCTTATTATGAATACATGGTTTCAGGAAGAAATTCAATCCATATAATTTGATGAGTTTAAGAGGATATTTTTCATCAGGTACTTCCTATACATTCTACAAAAAATGGAGGGTGAATTCTTTCTAATTAAGAGAAAGGATGATGAATCCATTGGTTCCAATGACAAAAATATTATACGACTTGCAAGGTATTTTAGGTTTTAATCATGAAATCTGAAATAAAAATTGACCTATTCCTTTGTATTATAAAATGAATCCTCTATAAGGCATAATATATAAGTTAATTTAGTATATATGATGAAATCATTCGATTTTCTCTCAATATAATATTGAATATAAGATATTATCATCAATATCATGGTTTTTCTAAGTAGGGGATGTCACACGATGACCTAATATACTTCAGTAATTTATTATTTCATTGGTCATGGATATTTTTTGTTGAGGTTTAGGTTGATTCTTGGGTAAAATATTCATTTTTTTTAATTCTGGGTGGATTTAAGGCCTATGTACGTTCACCGCATAGTTAGTGGAAACCATGTAGTTCGGCCTAGGTACCCATGTGGAAAGACCTAGTATAGGATAGAAGTTACTGCAAAATTTGATCATGGTCGATCAAACCATATGGTATGGTTTAGTAGTATACCCTCTCTTAAGAATAATCTACCTTGCGGTTTTCACACGATAGCACAAACCGTATAGGTTGGTAGTGAGATCTCTCTCCTCAAGGACAATAGTTACCACACGGTTGGTGCATGATTTGGTAAACTGTGTATCCAAACCATGAGAGTTTCCTAGAATATTTTAATTATAAATACCCTATTCTACCCTCTACCCACATTTACCCAAAATTGGCCCCCCTCCTCTTGGGTCATTTTTGGCGCATGATGGGATCCCCCAAGGTCCATCTCCTTTCTTCCTCCTCCATGTGTGCTTCCTCTTCGATTCTAAAGGGATTTTTAGGGTTTCTTGGTCAATTTTCTCTCCTTTATATCTTCCCCGCTCTATTTTTTGGTTATTCATTGGTAGGCCCTCTCTTGGAAAAATATTAGATGTTGCGGTTGATTTTTAGCTCGGTTTTCTTTGGATCTAGGGTGTTCTCAATGTCCTTGGGGCCCTAATTTATATTCTCCATTGTTTTCATCCAATTTGCACACCATTTTGGTAGGTGTTTCTGTCTGTTTCACTTTCTATGAAATCTATTTTATGCTTGGGTGATTCAATTAATTTTTAAACATGATTCATATCTTTATAATTCAAATGGTTTGTTTATTATGGTGTTTTCTTATTGGTATAATTTGTTAAAAATATATTTTGAAGAGATTATTTGTTTTTCCAATGTGTATGTATGAAAAAATTTTATTTTATAAAATAAAAATTTATATGTTAAGGGTATAATTGGATGATTTGGGAGGTTTTTACTAGGTAAGTGTTTTGTTAAATTGATTGGAATGTGTTTGGGTTTGTTATGTTAAAAGTGTTTATTTTTAAAAAGTGGTTTCTTGTACTAGTTGGAAAGAACCTATTGTTTCTTTTAAAATTGTTTGGGAAAAAACTACTTGGGGAACACCTTTGGACGTGGTCACATCCATGGGTCCAAAAAGTAGACAAATGGATGATATTTCAAATGATTATGGAATTGAAAGTGATTCCCTCTATGAAATTTGGTTTTCGAAAAAGGTTCCTCATTTTCGCTTTTTTTCATATTTTTATAAAATGGATCCATGTTTTCCTAATTGACATAAAGTGTTTACATTATTGTATTGAATGTTATGGCCCATTTGGTGTTTCATAAAGGAGGATTAGTTTTTAAATGAAATGGATGCCCATTTGGAATCCTTAAATGCATTGTGTGAGTTCTTGTCAGTCTTGAAATAATGTTTGATTTGGAATAAAGGCTTGTTTGAAATTTCACTCTTGAAAGTGGATGTTTTTATCAAATTTTAGAATATCTGAGAAATGATTTAAAAGTATATTTGGGATAGGCTTGATATAAATCCAGTTATCCACTTGTAATATTAGGAAATTAATGTAGTTTTGAAAATGATAATTCCCAATTGACATCCTCAAATGTTTAAGAAATGTTTTATAAGCTTATGTGATGTGATGAAATAGTTGGAACTTTTGATGATGTGATATATATATATATAGTGTGAATTCCTATGGGGGACTAACCTCTATGGATTATCATATAGGTGGTGTTTGTGTTTGGGTTAGCCATGAGCAGTGATAGCAGGTAAGGTGAGCCACACAAGTGAGGGACTCCTACTTACACAATATACTATTACCATGGGTTCATAGGAATCTTTTAGTGGATCGAGTGTAAGTTTATTATCATCCCTGATTATATGGGTTGGTACCCCCTGGATATTCTGAGAGGCCAGGTGGGTTCTGCCAATGGATTGGTCAGTTGAGCAATATTGGTTGGTTATAGACTAGATAGCTTCCTCATACAGAGGTAGGTGGTTCTGAACTGAGTACTTCTGGGGATCACACTAGGTATTTTTAAAAAATGACCATGGTTACAATATTTATTGTGATTTTTTATAATTTTTTATTCACATATTTCACTACTTATTTATTTTAATCACTACCCCATATCCTTGGTTTTGGGTTTTGGTTCTAAAATGGTAAACTGTTTTGGAAATTGAAATATTGGGTGCAATTTTTTCAAAAAGGGAAAACTATATTTATTTTATTAAAATAGGGAAAACATATTTTATAACTATATTTCATTCTAGTGTTAATGGACTGATTTTAGGAAGAGAAACACATGGATTCTGTAGTTCTTTACTATAGATCTATCTAGATCACACCCTAGTTGTTCCATTTGGTGTTAGTAATCCCGAGTTGTTTTGGAGGTTCAGGTTACTCATTTGTGTGATCATTGTTGGAGTAGTTGATCTTCTGTTTTAGAGTGACCATGGGGTCACATGGGAATATTTTAGGTGTAGTCCAAATTTATTATTTTTTGTAGTTTCTATTTTGTTTTATTATTTTGTTATATATAAATCTAGATCAACTTGTGTATTTATTTATGGTTAGTTGTTGGTTATTACTGTGTTCTCTTATTGATTAGTTTTTTTATTTAATACTATTCATTTTCTAGATTAAATAAATCTCAAATGGATTTAATTTGATGTGTGAGACTAGTTTCTAGCCCTTGGGGATCTGGAATTCCCTTCGGGCCATTTCTTGGACTAGGTCGGGTGTGAGGTCAGAAGGAATCCCAACATGGTCCACGATAAAATGGTATTCGAGGAGGCCTCATTATCTAGGGTGTCATGAAGTTAGATATTTTTTTTGGGATCAGGAGGTAGGTAATAGGTTGGTGTCTGATCACTACCACTCATGACGAGATTTGAGTTACCAGTTGTAGTATGGGATTTGAGTCTTTTATCTTTTTTTGGATTGATGAATGACAACAAAGGAAAAAAAGTGTTATTTTGTGATCTCACATGGTGTAGTGAACCATGTAGAGTCCAAGTTCACATTTCAAGGTCCTCATAGTGTTGGAACTTACTTGGGGTATGACCCACTACAATGTTGCCAAGTTAGGCATGAAAAGTAATTCCTTATTATGGCAGTTCAATATGAGTTGTTTGTTAGGTTGGTCCCTATTGGTGAGATTTATGTTTCGATTTGGTTTTTCTTGTATTGAGTGGATATTTAATTTTAAATGTTTTTTTAAAATATTAATAAATCCCTTCTAATGGTTTTGGGTTGAAAAAATTGTTTTTAAAGGAAAATGTTTTGGATTGAAAATTTGGTATATGCTTGGGTTTTGATAATGAAATGGGAATTCTAACCATTTTACCCATTATAAAAGTTCATATGTGTGTGGGTATTTTTGGAAAGTTCATGTCATCATGCAGGAGTGTATGATGTATGTGGATGTGTATGGACACACATGTGATGGTTAGTAGGGTTCCATGTGTGACAGTTGGAAATTAATGGTTTGGAATGGTTTTTCTGAGATGGGATTTTGGTGGAAAATGATTCGAGTTTGGTTATTCTTTCAAAATATGATTATTTCTTTGTGAAAAATGGAATTTAATTATTTTATGGCGGCATTGATAGAAGGTATTCATGAAAGATAAATAAAAAGTGTGGTTCTAAAAATCATAATTATGGGTTTTATTTGCGGCGTTTGGTTTTTGAGGCTATTGTTTTGGATCAAATTACTCTTTTTAATTTTCTTTCAGGTTGATATTGGTTATAGATTTATGTTTCTTGTGTTGTTTATAATATGAAACCCCAAAAGGTCCCCAATGTTTTTACTGAGTCATGCATAGTAATAAGATCTTCTCAGTTGTTACCAAAGATTCATGGTAGTCAAGGTTTGTTAGAGGTAGTGAAGAGGCATGTGGAAGTAGAGTGTGTCTTCAGATCTTTGGGAACTCTTGAAGATGTTAGAGTTCATGTTGTTCTAGGTTTGTTTTAGGGTCCATCTTTAGAAAAATGGTAGATGTTTTCCCACCATCGATGCAAATTCGGATGATGTGGGAAGTTTTTATGTTTTTCTTTGGCTGATGGTTTATACCTAAGGGGGAGTAGAAAAAGAAAACAGAATAGATCAAGTGTATTCAGTAAGGTTGGAGGATGGTGAAGGCTTGTGTTGAACATCTCCAGGATATGGTTTCCTTTTCATTGGATGTAGCATCATAGGATCTGATGGAGGCTTCTCTTTTCCTTGGGGGTCTTCATCCATATATTAAGGAGTGAGTTCTCTTTTCAAAGAAACTTTGTTTCAAGAAGTTGGTGGATGAAACCTTTCAAGATGATTTGGTTTCTGGAGTTATGGGAGTTGGAAATATGGTTTCTATTATTTTTTGGAAAGGTTCCCCATATGGAGAAGAGAGTATGAAATTGGAACCTATCTCTAAGGAGTCACCTTCATTGGTTCGGGCCTCCGGTTCATCAGAATGTTCTCTTGCGTGCCATCAGTGTCATTGATTTAGGAATTCGAAGCCATCATATCACATCCTTCTAATGACCTATCATTATTATGCCCATTTGGGTCATCTAGAGAGGTTTTTTAGGGAGAATTTCTTGATGAATGAGTTTTAATCAAAGGATGTTAGAACCTGACTACGAGGAATTGAATTATTTAGTCTTCATGGGTCTAGCCACATGAATCAGAGTGTATATTGCGCACAGTTAGGAATTGCTAAGGGTGTGCGAGAAACCCCATATGGACCATTTATATTGACGTATGTTGGGATGTAAATATTGGAAGTTCTTTTGTTCCTTTTCCCCATTGATGTAGGTTTATCTTTCTGTTATGTGATGAACTTGATCTTTTGTAATATGAGTAGTGGTGTTTTTCTAAAAGTGTATATTTAAAATTGTTTTCTCTTCATTGAGTGTATTTAGGTCTTATGTGGGGAGGTTTTGGTTTTATCAGTGATCGTTTGGTGATGCTTGTGTCTTTAGGAATTATTGTATGATGGTTTTGGTTTGTTTTTCGCCTTGAGTTCCTTTTGTTGGTTTCCCCTAGTGTTGGGGGTTCGGGTTGTGTGGAAAGTTTCTAGTTTGGGTGATGGTGTTGTTTTTCTCATGCTAATGATGTTTGATGTGATCATGTTAGGAGTTCCCTAGTTTTTAGATTCAATAAGGGTTTTGTTTGGTTATTTGGCAGAATATGAGTTAGTTCTTGAGGTCCCAGTTTTCTGTGTTGCTCTGTAGTGGTTTTCCTGTTTTTATTTTCAAATTGATATTTGGGTTCTTAATCTTCTATTTCAGCTAATCTCTTGTGGTGGGAAGAACACCATTGTGTTACCTCCTTATTCTTATGTTTCAATTTCTTCTTGGTCAGTTGGGTGTGGTTTGCGGAGAGAAAGTTCACCCCAAGGCTTATGGTTTCTTTTGGTTTTGATCGAGTATGGAATCAAGTTTTGATTATCTTTTGAATGGATGTCTTTATGGGGGCATAAAGTGTTTTTGGTGGGGATAATTATCACACCCTGACCCCGAAAACTCCATAATTTTATTCTTTTATTAGTCTTGTATCTTTCAGGATGAGGTTCAAGTTGATTCATGGGTAAAATGTTTAAATTTTGGATGTTCAAATGGATTTTTGTCCCATTCACGTGCACCGTATTGTTTGGGGAAACTGTGTGGTTCATCCCAGGTACAAGTGTGGTAGGTCCGAGTGTGGGAATAAATCCCCAACACGGTTTGATCATGGTGGGTAAAACCATTAAATATAGCCATGTGGTCATTACTCTCTTTTGAAGAAGCTACCTCACAGTTTACACATTCTTGAAAAAATAGTATGGGTTGGTCGTGCGGTCTCTCCCCCCTATGAAAACAATTACCACACAGTTTGGTAAACCATGCAACCAAACCATATGAGATTCCCTATAATTTTAAAATCTTAAAAACCTATTCTAACCTCCACCCTTTACCATAAATGGGACCCCTTACTCTAGAGTCACTTTTTGAAAATGAATGAATTCCCCTAGTCCCTCTCCTTGGTTCCCCCCTCAACAGGTCCTTCTTCTTTGATTCTTAGGTGAGTTTTAGTGTTTCTGGGTAATTTTTTCACTTTTATCACTTCCCCTCTCTATTTATTAGTTCATTATTGGTAGTCCCTCTCTTGTGAGAACTCTATATATTCAGGTTGATGTGTATCTTAGTTGTCATTGGATATAGGGTGTGTGAATAATCCTTGGGCCCTAATATGTCTTCTTCGAAGTTTTCATCACATTCTCATGCCATTGAGGTATGAGTTTTCGTATTCTTCTTTGCCGATACAATCTATTGGATGCTTGGGTTTTTCAATTAATTTTCAAACAGAATTCATATCTTTATAATGCACATTGTTAGTTTATTTTAGTGTTTTATTATGGGTATAATTTGTTAAAAATAGTGTCTGAAGGGATTATTTTTTATGCCTCTGTGTATGCACACCAATATTTTTTTATAATATGTTAAATGAGACTTTAAGTGTAGAATTGGATGATTTGGGTAGTGTTTCTCTATAGAATTGTTGTATTAAAGTGATGGGACTTGGTTTCTAATTGTTATGTGAAATGTAGTGTTTTTTATTAAATGTGTTGTTTTACTTATAAGAAATCACATGCTGTTTCTTTTAAAATTGTTTGGGGGAATACTACTTGAGTCACACCATTAGATGTGGGCATGTCCATGTGTGTATATATCCCAACCATGGATGGGATTTCAAATGATTGTTGCATTGAAAGTGATTTCCTCCATGAAATTTGGTTCTTTAAAAAGGTACCTTAACTTATCTTTCTCCTTATTTTCATAAAATGGTTCAATGTTTCCCCAAATTACATAAAGTGGTTTCAATATTGTATTGAATGTTATGTCTTGATTCGAGTTTTATAAAGGAGGATTGAAATCCAATTATATGGATGCATGTTTGACATATTTAAATGCATTGGGTGTTTTCATATTAATCTTGAAATAATGTTGTATTTGGAATAAAGGCTTGTTTCGCATTGTGCTCTTGAAAGTGGATGATCATATCAAATATGAGAATATTTGAGAATTTTTTTGAAAGTTCATTTGGGATAGACATGATATAAGGCCCGGTTGAAACCATGTAATTTTACGAAATGAATTTAGTTTGTAAAATGTGAATTCTTGATTGGCATCGTGTAATGTTTAAAAAATATTTCATAATATTATGTGATGTGACATCCTGATTGGAACCTTTGATGATGTGATACATATATAGGGAACACTCTTATTCAGAATTGCCCTATAGGGGTTATCATATTGATTATGTATTTGTTTGGGGTAGGAAAGTGTGATGATGGTAGGTAGTGTAAGTTACGCATGCAAGAGCCTCCTACTTACACAACATACTATTAACATGGGTTTGTGGGTGTCCTTTAGGGTATCGAGTGATAGTTTCTTATCATCCCTAATTAGATGGGTCAGTACCCCCTAAATACCTTGAGAGGACCGGTGGGTTGTTCCACTAGATTGGCAATTTGAGGGCGGCCAATTGGTTATAGACTGGGGATCTTCACCATAAAATGGAAGGTGGTTCAGAACTGAGTATATACAAGGATTTCTCTAGGCATGTTTAAGAATTTTCCTTGGTTACTAAATTGATTTTAGTTGTTTATTTTCTATAATTTTCCATTCAAATCTTACACTTCTTATTTATTTTTATCATATATAAGTATACCTTTTTTGAGTTTTGGTTTTAAAATTTTAATCTATTTTAGAAATGGAAATATGGTGTGAAATATTTAAAAAAAAGTAAAAATGGTGTTTATTTACATAAAATTAGGAAATCATATTTTATTTATTTATTTAAAACTAGTTTTAATGGTATGTTTTTGGTAAAGGAAACTCATGGATTATGTGGTGGTTTCCTACTAACAATCCAATATCACACCCAAATTGTACCATTCAGTGTTGGTAGACCTATGCTGTTTTGCTGGTTCAGGTTCCTAGTTTGTGTGCTCATTTTTAGAGCAGTTGATCGTGTGGCTGTATGTGACCAATCGGTAAAATGATAATCTATTGGCATATTCTAGTGTTATATTATTATTTTGTTTCAATTTTTTTTTATTGTTTAGTTGTATCTATATCTAGATCATCTTGTGTATCTATTTATGGTAATTTGTTGGTTCTTGCTATGTGCTCTCTTCAATTAGTTTGTTTATTCGATACTGGTTATTCTTTGGGATGAAATCATTTCTACTTAGATTTCAGTTGATACATGACACTAGTTTCCAGCCTGTGGGGATCAACAATGACCTTTAGTCCTTGTCTAAAACTAGGATGCGTGTCAGTTCAGATGGCCTCACTATTGGGTTCACGACATGGGAAGATGGAAACTCAAGAAAATTTAAATAAGTCACATCTATGAATGAAATTTAAATTACATTCATTCTAGAAATGTGGGAAAAACACTTAAGGAGTTTCTTGAATGGAACTAAGAGGTGATTTAAATGATAAGGGGTTGATCATGAAGGATATGATTGTTTAAATGTGTTAAATAGGTTGACTGAAACCATTTATGGGAGGTACATGCCAACTAATGCCCCACCAATGCACCAATCCTTAAAATTAACGAGTACGGTCATTATACTAACTAGTATATAAATACAAAGTCTAATGATGATTATTGAAATAAAAATCCTCTTAATCCCAAAGACAAATTAAAATATCATATGATCACGAGTTCCAATGTGGATTTTAATAATTTCATGTTTAAATGTACAATTATCACCAATAATAGAATAGTTAATATATCATTCAATTTCATCCCTTACCACTCTTTTATAGCTAAGTAATTTGTTCACAGTATCACATTACCATTTGAATTATTAGAGGTGGATCTAGTATAGAATAAACCTAATGGTATAATGGTCAGTATCAAGTATATAAATTCTTTATGATATATGTGTTTGGGAATATTCTTCCCTAAAATCATGTGATTCTTTCTCTAGTGGAATTTCATGTGATTTTGGGAATAGATTAGATCATTCTATATAGATCCCATATCAATTGTTGAGGAAGGAAAGTCTTATTCGATATTTAGAGTGAACATATGACTGCCTTTTGGAATGGGGATGAATATGAATTTCTAAAAGAATTTAATTCTATTACATGGGTCATATATCCTATTTATGTAGGATATCTCTCTCAAATGGATGGAGAGAAAATGAAAATATAATATATGCCTACTTTTTCAAGATTTTAATTATATATTTCTTGAAGACTTTCCTAGTGTTCCCTTGAATCATGAAGTTTATTTCTCAATATAAATCATACCTAGTTTATATTATTTGAAATATCCCATATATAATAACCCCAATTGAGTTTCATGACCTAAATAAGAAACTCTAGTAGAATTTCAATAATGTATTCATATACCCTAGTGTGTCAACCTGTCATTCACCTATACTTTTTTAAAGAATAATGATGGGTCAATGAATATTTTTATTGATTATTGAGAACATAACATGATCACTATAAATAAAAATTATTCACTAGATCACATTGATTACTTTTTTTTATAAATTTTTAAGAGATCAATAATTTTACAAGATTGATCTTCATTCTGGATATCATCAATTCAAGGTCAAACATATTTCATAACCAATATATACTTCCCTAAGAGGTATGGACCTTATGAATTTATAGTGATTCCATTTATACATATTAATTCCCCTATCATATTTATTGATTTAAGGGGTAGATCCTTTATAAATTACCTTGATCAGTTTGTGGTAGACTCTATAGATGATGCAACATCTCGTTATTGATCTAACAGGTATCCTGTTAATATTGTTGTGGTTTTTCAATTTCTTTGACCTGGTAGGGTTGATAATGAATTTGTAGGATACCTATAATAGTGAAGTCAATGATTTGTTGTACTCTCACTATTAACCAGTGTTTTCTATAGGATTTTGTAGGGTTACAATACATGTAATGTTTTCTGGATGCAATTTTTGAAATGCTACATTCTGTGATGGTTACTCATTGGGAATGGCCTTTACACATCATGAGGTATTCAATAAATTGTTTTCAATTTTAGGTGATGTTTTTTTATTGGTTATAGAATTTAATGGTTTCAGGATCTGTATTGGTATTACAAGTCGTGTAATACACTAAATGTAGTTTTTAATAGGAATTATTTTTGAGTTTCTTTTTTATCCTCCACTCCATTTTTATATCCATCGATTTAAATCATTCAGCATGCGATCTTGAATCACTATAACCCTTATGTATCCATTCATTTGGTGTTTGGTCATCTTTACTCTTGTAGAGTAATTTTAGGGTAAGATTTCTCCCTCATTATTCATCGCTCCCTTTATACTTTTTTGTTATTTTAATGGTTCATCCCAAAGATGAAGGATCTATGTACCATTTTGGTAGATCACTCCTCCATGTTGTGATTCAAGGTCTTCTACATGTTCTTTCTAATTGATGGTTTCCGTTTCGAGCATTGTTTTTCAGGAAAATCTAGGTGATTCCATACTATTTATCCAAA
This sequence comes from Viscum album, assembly GCA_963277665.1. NCBI lineage: Eukaryota > Viridiplantae > Streptophyta > Magnoliopsida > Santalales > Viscaceae > Viscum > Viscum album. The sequence continues at coordinate 1,823,636,090 of OY728160.1, forward strand.
TTGAATAAACATAGAAATTTATTGATTTATTTCTATTCATAATTTAAATTCAATTTCTCAAACATGATTTCAATTGATTTGATATAATCAGATTCCCATGAATTTGGATCTTTGAAATGGGTTTGGAATAAGATTTGGGAAAACCCCCCAATTCCATTAAATTGGGGTGTGTTTATGGAAATTGGTTTATTTTAATTTTTAAATTTTATTTTTAATTTTGATGGAATGGATTTGAATTAAAATTTTGAATTTAATTATTGAACTAAAATGTGAAATTTATGGAATTGATTTTTAATGGATTTCAAACTTCTAAAAACGGATTAAAATGTTTTGAAAAAGCCCGCTGGTTTTAACTTGTTAAAGAGACATGTTTTTTTATTAAAACCCATTTTTTGTTTTAAATGGAAAATTTGAATTGAAATGGGAGAATGGGATTTAGTTTTATTTTAAGTATTCTTAAAATTAATTTCCCATCATTAATTGTGTAAGAGTAATGAAATCCTTAGGTAGTTAGTGAGTTATTTTGACATACAACGTTATTTCAATGGTCTAAAACATACATACAGCGGGTCACATCCCCAATGGGAGTGAGATGAGTTGCCTTTTTCCAATTTTAAGGGGATGTGTGTATACAAATATTAACATGATAACATAGAGAGTACGAAGTCCTATTTCTATAAATACTATCAAACCCATTTGGAAAATGACCATGTTGCTCATGTGTTTTATATTTGAGAAATAAATGCTTTCCAATGTTTTTTAAAATTATTTACATTCCTTAAGAATATACATAAACTATTTTATGTAACTCTTATATTTAATACATTATTTTTTAATTATAACATCATTTAAAAATACATTGCATAATGTATTTTTCATATTTTGAATTGTATAGTATGTTTTATATAAATATGCTTTGAGATTCGAAAACCTATTTTCATTTAAAACTAAAATTATTAATTTGGTTTATCTATTATTGTTATCTATTATGGAATCCTTGGTTAGAACCAACTAGTATTTTTAGCTCACATGCTACTTGTTCCTTTGGGTGTTTTCAAATTTTCTCCTACAAAGTTTGAGTATGGGGGAAGGATCATAAGGAGGTATCTAGCTATTGAAACTCAGTTTGGTGAGTTGTGTCCTTAGGGAATTGGGTTATTTTTCTAGATTTTGTCACTTTGGTTGTAGAAATTTGGGATTTAATTACTTTTTGACTTCTAGTACATTACCCCTAGATGAGTTTCTTTTGTTATGCATAATGTCTTGTTTCATTTTCTTACACTATGTTTTGTGGAAAATTCATACCCACCTTTATTTTGTTTGATGCCAGGTGCTATTCTCCTACGCATGGGGATCAGGAATTCCCTTCAAGATATTTTAGGGCTATCTCGATTACTCGGTTACCAGGGGACCCATGTTGGGTTATGATAAAATTGTATCAGAGGAGGCTGTTGAGATTTTGTCATAATGTCTGTATGAAGTTGATTAGTCCTATCGGGACTTAGGAGGAATTTGTGACTGAGTGTCGAAAAATATCTCACTACAATGAACATTAAGCCACTAGGGGTGGTTTGGGAAATTTTCCTTGTGGATTTGTTATAGTATTTTCCATATTTTTATTTGGATGAATTGGAATCCAAATCAAGTTCTTCCATCTATTAGGAATAATTTCCGTTTTTTCTCAGTTTGAGTGTTATTCTATTGTCTTTATTTTTCACTACTAGTGTTGTTTATCATAATCCATCAAAGGAATGGTGACAATCGAGTATAGGAAGAGGAATATGTTGAAACACAACAAGACAATCCTACTGTATATCTGAATCGGGTTTAGTTGATTGTGCACAGTATCCAAAACTATGGGATAAGAACCACCTCTTATCCCTATTCAGGATCCAAGTGTGAATTATTAGGGGGATGTTCTTTCAAAATTATTCTCAAGATTTACTTAACTAGAATCCACCAGTATTCAAGGATCCAATAATCCTTAACATGACGAGGAATGGTTGGAAAAGATAGAACATATGATTGAGTTCTTAGAGACAATGGAAGAGATCAAGGTAAAATGTTCCACCTTCATGTTGGATGGATAAAGAAGGATAAGGTGGGAAATGATAGTGATGATGAAGAAACATGAGGGATTTGATTGGAAATACTTCAATGTTATTTTCAGAAACAAGTTATATTTATATTCAACTGGGTTGGCCAAAGCTATAGAGTTTTTTATTCTTGAGAAGGATGAAAGAACCATGACTGAGTATTCAAATCTCACTACTGATCTGGTACAGTTTTCTCCTGATATTTTATCTAATGAGAAGGGGAATTATCGAATGTTTGAGCTTGGAATTTTATTAGATATACATTTTCAGGTTTTCTTGATAAATCTTCCCAATTATACTGATGTTCTAGATAGGGTGATGATGGTGGAAATGGATCTCTCTTGGAAGTCAAGGTTATCGGGAGTTCATTTTTTCCCCAGTGGAAGTGTTATTTTCTTCAATGGAAAAAGTAAGAGTGATGATTCTTATAGAAGATCTTAATGGAAGAGTCATTCCATAACTCCTACAACACTAGGAGGAATTCCTTTGATTTTCTATCATTTTCCAATCTAAGAAATTATTAGAGGGTTTCCACTAAGACATCCAAGAGATATAGCTCCCACAGATGTTCAAGACACTTATATTTATTCTATCATAACTTTTATACTTCATGTAGTCTGATAGGATCATCACCACCTCCCAAAACTTTTGGAAATGTAGGAGATTCATGTATAAAAGGGTTCTATGCACATGAATCTAGAATTAAGCAACATCACTCAGTGGAAGAATCTCTATTGGAAGTATACATTGGTACACTAACTATGAGAGGTTCCATTACTATATATTCATCATTAGTAACTACTCTATATGATACTGTTGCTTCTCACACATTTTTTCAAGTCTAATTGTTAATATGACTAGTCCTCCTATGGATATTTTATCTTGTGCAATGGATATTACTACTCCCCTTGGTATAGAGAGAGAGAAGAGACTTCATTGTCCCACCTGTTTCTTCTCTCAATCTGATGTCAATCTAGCATGGATTTTTCTGTTCTATAACATAAAATCTCTTCAAGTCATATTCGGGAAGGATTGGGTCATTTAAAATAAATCTCTAATTTATTGTTATCTTCAGAAGGACTATATGACTACACACAGTGGTGTGTTACTTGTATTTCAAGGAGATTGGGACCCATTATTGAGTAGAGTTTGACCTTCTTATCCAGAGTTATGGAAGGTAATATTAGTGTTTTTTTGATCTAGAGTGGTAATCCTTGAGAAATGATCTACCTCTATTTTTTGTCATGTTTCTTGATGTATTTCCATCTAATTTATCTAGTTTTACATCATTAAGGGAGGTGGAGTTTTCTATTGGCTTGATTCCTGATAGTCAACCAGTCTGAAATCCCCATAAACAAATGGATCTAGAATAAATAAAAGAGTGGAAGTCCCAATTGGGTGATCCTCTTAAGAAAGGAATTATACACACGACTGTGTCACCCCGGGTGGTAACAATTATCTTTGCAAAGAAAGTTGATGGCTCTGTTCACGTAAATATCATCTACCAAAATATCAATCAATTTATGTTAAAAAAACAAGTACTTATTTCCAAGGGTTGATGGTAAATTTGATTAGTTGAAATGGGGGAAGTGTTTTTCAAAGACCGACCTCTGATATGGTTACCGTCAGTTGAGGATAAAATAATCTGACCATTATAAAACCGAATTTCAAAGGAGGTACATCCATTATGAGAACCTTGTTATGCCATTTGGTCTGAAAAATGAACCTATAGTTTTAATGGTTTTAACGAATAGGATTTTCAATGATTATCTGGATACCTTTGTGGTAGTTTTTGTGGATGAAATCCTCATTTACTCTAAATCCAAAGAGGATCGTTTCCATCACCCAAGGACATTTCTGAGTCTACTAAGAAATAAAAAACTCTACTCTAATATTTCAATGTGTGATTTCTAGATATGGGAAGTGAAATTCATGGGACACATGGTGTTTGAGTGGGGATATATAATTTGTTCTTGATAAGGTTAAGTATGTTATGACTTGGGAGAAACCATAAAATTTAATTGAGATTATAATCCTTTAGGACTTAGCAAGATATTATTGTTGGTTTATGAAAAAATTCTTGAAGATAGATTCTCTCGTGACTACTCTAACTAGGAAGGGGTGTTGTTTTCTTTGAATGAGAAATTTAAGACTACTTTTGTTGAGATGAAACTTCTTTTGACTATTTCATCAGTGTTAAATCTTTCATAGGCTGGGTAGGGCTATGTGGTCTTCTATGATGCATTGGGATCAGGCATGGATTATGTTCTAATGCATGGTGATCCTGTAGTTTCTTATGGTCCTCATCATCTTGGTCCACATGAGAATAATTATCATGTCCATGACCTTGAATAGGAATCTATGATGAAGGATCTTAAGAGTTGGTAATATTACCTTTTCAAAAAATGGTTTACTATGTGTTTTGACCTCCAAATCATGAGTTATGTCTCCTCTAAAAAATATTTGAATATTATCCAGAGTCATTGTTTAGAGTACCCATAATATTTCAACTATTACACTGCCTACACTCTAGGGAAAGGGAATGTATTCTTAAATTCATTGTGAAGGAAACATCAAACCATTGTAGTGAAAAAATCATTGGAAGAGTAAAAATTTATGGTTATCTTTGAACAGTTGTATATTGCAGTTTAGGAGAAATGGGATGATGTTTCTTTATCCAACATTCAGTTGACATCCAATCTTCTTGAGATAATTCTTTAGGATCAAGATCATGATGATGAATTATGTAGCATTAGAGACTCTCTTTATGGTGGGTATATAGTTTCCCAATGGTCTTTCTCCAAAGGTGGTGTTTTATTTTATGAGAATATCTTGTGTTACTAGCATCAAGGTAGGATTTAATGGGGGATTATCATAATTCTTATTGGGATGTGCACCTAGGAACCACTAAAATGTTCTATGATATGCGGTGATTGTTCTGGTGGCCAGGTATGAGATAGGGAATTGCTATGTTTTTCTCATGTTTCTATATGTGCCAGATGGTTAAGGCCAAGCATCAAAAACCTTAATGATTACTTCATCCACTTCCAATCCATACTTGGATGTGGTATGGAATCTTTATGGAATTTGTGTTTAGGTTGCCTAATACCCGTAAGAGGAAGAATGCGATATGGGCTGGGATGAATTGGCTGACCATGTTGGCTCACTTTATACCCATCCGTGATATAGCCAATGTTGAAGAGTTGTGAAATATATGGGCTGGAGATATTTTTTAGTTTCACACAGTTCTATCTACTATAATCTCTCATAAGGATTATCGGTTCACATACCTCTTTTGGGGAGGCCTTTTTGAGGCATTGGTATTTCAGGTCCATTATAGAATGGTCAACAATCAGAAATCATAAGGCTAGATAGAAAGAGATATATATAGATTATTTAGGTTATACTTCATTCTTGTGTTCTCAACTTCGGTGGGGATTGGGATGATCACTTGGGGATGGTTGAGTTTTCTTGTAACAATATTTACTAGTCAATAATCAAAATAGATCCTTTTGAGGCCTTCTATGGTCATCCTTGTAAAAATTTGTTGTGTTGGCCATATATTGGTTAAAGTTCTTTGGTTGGACAGGGTTTGGTCCAAGAGATGACATCTGAGATTTAGTTGATTCATAAAAGAATGTTGATAGCATAAATCTGATTTAATTCTTATGCTGATCATTTTTGTAGACTATTGGAGTTCTCTATTAGTGCCCTGGCGTTTTAAACGTTACACCCTGGTTGGGTCATCTATGGCTTGGGAGGAAATGTAATCTTTCTCCTTGTTTTGTGAGACCTTTCGAGGTTGTTAAATAGGTGCAGAAAGTTTCATACTATTTATCTCTTCCACTACAACTTAAATTGATACCTAACGTATTCCATGCATAATAGCTAAGAATGTGTTTATATGACCCATATCATTTTTTTATCTAAAGTGATCTAGAGATTGAACATGATTTATCTTTGACTGAGTGGCCAGTCATGATAGCTGATTCTGAGTCCAGGGTACTTTTTAGGAAGATGGTACCTTTGGTTCATGTGATTTGGAAACATGGTTTTGATAATCATGAGATGTGGGAATTATAGGTGATAATGATAGATAAGTGGACTAATCTTTTTGGCATGGAAGCTTCTTTATAGGATTTCTAGGGAGAAAAAATTTCCATGGTGGGGAGGTTGTAAGATCCTGTTACAGATCTGACCAGTAGCCCTTATCCTTGTAATGGGTTTTCATTTTACTTGATAGTGTAGGATTGAGAAGGAATTTGGGAGGATACTTATAATGGAAAGCCAGTGATTTTTTGGACTCAAAGCAATAACCGGATTTTTTTTTTCCAAAAATTCGGAGGGTTACACGCTGTGTAACAGGGTTACATGATGTGTAATAGTTTCGGGAGGCAAGTCATGGAAGGCTTCATGCTGTGAAGGTTACACATCATTACTATACATTACATGTCATGAGGTATTTAGTAAATTAATTTTAATTCGTGGTAATTTTTTTTTCAGTGGTGAAATAATTTAATGGTTTCACGATGTGTATTGGTATTACACGACATGTAATACCCTACATGTAGTTTTTAAATAGGAAGTGTGATAGGGTTTTTTTTCTATTCTACTCCAATTTTATCTCACTGAACCTAAGCCATTTACCAGGAAATCTTGAGGCTCTCCAACCCTTCCAGATCCATGTTTTGGAATTTAGTCATCTTTGCGCTTCTGATGTGATTTCTACGAAGGATTTATCCATTGTTTCTCTATATCTCTCTTTCCCATCATTTAGGATTTCAGCGGTTCATCCTAAAATTGAATGATCTATATCCCATTGTGGTAGATCTCATGTCTAGGTTATTCTTATAGGTATTTTACTCCTCCATTCATGTTTACGGTTTCCATTTTGAGTTTTTTTATAGGAAAAATATAGCTAGTTCCAAACAATTTATCCAAATTGATGGTACTCTCAAATTGCTTGATTTATTTCAATAGTTGATTAAATTAAATTGCTCAAAATTTCTTTCAATTGATTTTATATAATCTAATTCCAGTCAATTTGTATATTTGAAATGGTTTTGGCATAAGAATTGAGAAAACCCCCAAATTTCATTAAATTGGGTGTGTTTTTGTAAATTGGTTGATTTAAATTGTTTAATTTAAATTTGAATTTTTATGGAAATAATTTAAATTTAATTCTCAAATTTAATTGTCGAAAAGAATTGTGAAATTTATGGAATTGGTTTTGAATGGATTTCAAATTTGAGAATACAAAATAAAATATTTTGATAGAAACCCAGTGGTTTTATCTTATTAATGAGGATTGTTTTTCTATTGAAATATGTTTTGGTTTTAAATGTAAAATTGTAATTGAAATGGAAGAATGGGATTTCATTCTATTTTAAGAAAAAAAAAATTCCCCATCATTTATTGTGTAAGAGAACATGCCAGACTTAGGTAATTGGAAAGTTATTTGTACACACTATGCTATTATAACATCTAAAAACATACATGCATCAGGTCACATCCCTGATGGGAGGGTGATGATTCAACTTTGGAGAGTATTAAGGGGATGTGTGTATACACATATTTCAAATATTACTAAGAGATTTTGGATTCCTATATCTAGAAATACAAGTGTAATTATTTGGTAGATGACCTTGTTCCTCACTAATTTTATACTTGATATATAAATATATGCCAATGTTGTTTCAACTTCTTTACATGCCTTTTGAACTTACATAAACTTTTTTATGTAATTGTTTTATTTAATACATTGTTTTAGAAATATTCCATCTTTTGAAATTCCATTACTTAAGTATTTTTACATCATTTAAATTGAATAGAATGTTTTATTTAAATATGCTTTGAATTTTCAAACATGTTTCTATTTAAAATTAAAATCATTCCTTTGTTTAATATAGTATTGGAATCTGTTATAGAGTCCTTGGTGAGACCCTACTGGGATTTTTATCTCGCATTCTACTTGGTCCTTTGGGTGTGTAGATTTTTTAATTCCTCAAGCAAGGGTAAAGGATCAGGTGGAGGTGGATCTAACTATTGAACCTCGGTTTTGGGGAGTTGTGTCCTTAGGGGCATGGATTTTTTTTCCTATTTTGGCACTTGGGTTGTAGTAATTTGGACATTAATGCCTTTTTGACTTCTAGTATATTACTCACAGTAGAGTTTCTTTTGTTATTCATAATATATTCTTTCTTTTCCTTCTGCTATATTTTCAAGAAAATTTGTTCCCAATTTCATGTTATATGATGTTAGGTTCTGGTCATCATCCCATGGGGATTGGGAGTTCCCTTCAAGATTTTTCAGGGCCGGCTTGGTCACTAGGTTACCATGGTACCCAGGCTGGTTTGTGATAGATTATACTCTCACATATTGAAAAATTAAGAAAAAATATGATGATCATTTGAAAATTGTACTGAAGACCCTGAAGAAGGAGAATTTGTATGATAAATTTAACAAATTTGAATTTTATATTATTAAATCTTCATTCATGGGTCATATAATCTCAATTTTGGGTATACCAGGGAATCCTTAAAAGAGAGAAGTTATTAAAAAATGTCCTAGATCAACCTAGCCATCTGATAAACATAGTTTTCTTAGGTATTTAGGATACTAGCAATGTTTTTTGAGGTATTTTTCAAGGCTATCATACCCAATAACAATCATTACATGGATGGAATCCAAGTTATTTATAAAATGAATATAATGAAAATTTCATAGAGATGAAAAGAAGGTTGGTCGACACACTTATTCTCACACCAATCTATAGTGGAGAAGAGTTTATTATCAATAGTGATTCATTAGAGAAGGTAATTGGGCATTTAATTTTGAAAAACTATACGGTGATAGAATATGCCTCTCTCTAATTGAAAATAAATTATCATAATTACATGGATCATGATTTAGAGATGGAAATAGTATTTTTTACATTGAATATATAAAGGCCTTATATTTTTGGTGAAAGCTATGACATATATATTGATTATAAAATCTTAAAGAATATACTCACAAAGAAAGAGATAAATATGCACTAGAAAATATTGTTAGAGATGATTACGGATTAGGACTGCTTAATACATAAACACCCTTAGAAAGTAAACAATGTTTCTAATTCTCTATGTTGGGAAGACCATTCCAATTTTCCCATGAAGAGGATTGAAAATATACAATATTTGTGTAATTTTAGAACATATATCTTGAAATCATGAGGAATGGAGACATGTCATATCTTTCTCAAATGAATATTCCATTATCCATCCATGTGTGGATCAAAGAGGCAAATATAGAGAATGTGGAACTAGAGATGATGGTGGGAAATATTCATAAGTTCACCCATGATTGTGATAGAATGATAATGTTTAGTAAATTAGTATGTTTCCCATTAGTACCTGAATTGAAGATGGTACTATGGTAATAAGCTCATAGTTTATCATTATATATTCATCATAGAATTATGGAGATGTATAGAGATTTGAAAGTATATTTCTTATATGAATATTAGAATAGGAATATTGTAGATTATGTATCTCAGTGGTATGTTTTTCAGTAAGTTAAGGATGAGAGATAAAATTCTAAGAGGATTTTTCAACCATTACCTTTTCCATAATGGAAATGGGAAAACATAGCCATTGATTTTTTCGTTGGTCTCTCCAAAACATTAAAACTCTATAATGTTATTTGTATTTTAGTTGATAACCTTATGAAATCAACCCGTATTATTTCCATTAAAGGAAAATTATATCTTGATTATCCATTGATGATATATATTAAGGAAGTGGTAATATTTAATGGAGTAATAAGTTCAATTATATATTATCATGGTCCATGGTTTACCTGGATGTTCTAGGCATGTCATCAATAGGATTTAGATATTGAATCATGATTTTGTACAGTACATCATCCTCAGATACATGGACAATCTAGGAGGACCATTCAAACTATATACAAAATATTGATAGATTTAATTATTTATTTTAAAGGTTATTGGGATCAACACATTTATTTAAGGTAATTTTATTACAAAAATTGCATTCACTCGAGCATCCAGATTGATCCTTATGAATTCTTCTATTAAATGATGTGAGGAACTTCAACATGCTATGAAAAAGTTAGATAAATAAATCTATTGTGATATTATATAGTTGAGGAAAGGGATGGGAATGTGAAATCTATTTAGAAACATATCATGGAAGTTTATAGTTGATAGAAAAATTATATGGAACAACATCAATGAGATCACGAGTTAGAAGTTTGTGATAAGGTATCCCTACAAATATGTCCTTGGAAGAAGGTAATGAGACTTGTAAGGATGGGAAAGCTAATCACTAGGTATATTGTTCCCGTAGAAATTTTTTATCTTATTAGGATAGTTTCTTGTCAGTTGGAATTTCCACCAAATCTCTCACATATTCACGATGTGATCCATGTATCTCTCCTGATGATGTAAATAATTTATCCTTTACATGTTCCAAACATATATGTTGTATAATTGAAGTATGATCTCTGCTATGAGGAATAACCAATGTAGATTATACTTTTTAGAGAGAAATTGATGAAAAATAAAGAAACTTAACTCATTAAAGTTTGGTGGTGATACCATAAATTTAAAGAAGCTACATTAGAACCCAAGGAAGTGATGATGTAGATGTATCCTAAGTTATTTTTATCACACTAATGGAATTTTGAAAGTGAAATTATTATATTGGGGGAGGATCTTACACCATTATATTTTATGACATATTTATCATTAAATAAATTTAATTTATTTGAAAACGTTCTTTACATGTAATAACAAGTTTAAAAGGATCACAAAAAACGATTCAGTAATTTTTATAATAATTTTACTATTATAACATAGTTGTTAAATTGATGCTATAAATAATAATAACCACATTATAAAATTTATGTATATAATGGTTTTTTATTCAAATGTATTTATTAATGCATAATAAATAAGTTCTCAATTTTTAGTAAAGTCATTTTAGTATTAAGAAATAGGTTTTTGTTAAAAATGTATTTTATTTCATGGAACATATAAATAATTATATTTTATGGAATGAATATACTTTTAAAATCATAATTTCAATATTAAATTAGGTTAAGTTTTGTAATTTTCCAAAAAATATTGATTTTTAGGTGAATAATATAAAAAATTAATTTACAATATGATAACTATATTTTGTTTTGACATATTTTCAAAGTCACATTATCTTTCAGATGGGTTTTAAAAAGTAATTAGTTATTTTTTATTAAACATATTCCAATTAATTTCATTTTAATCATTATTACATATTATTTTTTATAAAACATTTCTATACATAAAATAACATTTTTCTAGAAAATAAATTTTCATATCATTTTGTGGGTTTTATTTTCAAATTAATTCCTACCACTTATGGGGACTATATTTGGAAAAATTATATCCATAATTATCATTATAATTACATAAATTTTAATGATATCAAATTTATTTTTTAGTTAATACAAATATTAACATTGGGAAAATGTTAGTTACCATTATAAGTGTTTTAACAGGTTAAACGATTAAATATAATATAAAAATGCTTAAAATGAACTAAAAAATGTATAATTCTTATTATATGGATATATTTAGACACTATCACATATTTTATTCATACATGTTTTTTTTATCTATTATTCTAGAATAAGTCATTATTATATTTCAATAGTTTGAAATACTCCAAGGGTGTCCTCTCCCTCACTTATAAAAGAACACCATATCCCCTCTCTTATAGAAATTTAAATATCCCCTTATGTGAGAAAATCCCAACCCAAAGGATTTCCTAAAATACTCCCCATTACCTATAGGTCCCGATATGATCACAATACCATCATATGAATGATTTTGTTATAAACCACTTGAGGTTGTCTAAAGAAGAGGTATTGTTCTTAACCAAGCTCTTTAATTTTTTTCTTTCACTTTTTCTAAAACAATTGTATCCATAATAAAATGATTAATAAAATATCATAAACATACCATGATATTTTTATTATTATATTATAAACTTTTTCCACCTCACTTTCATCAAATGGTAAATGAAATATTTTCTCATGTTTATGTGTGGACTAGTGTCTCCACATATTGTTACAATTAATTTTCCATCACTCCATCACATGGATGTTTAAAATGATATATTTATAGAAATATATGATTTCCATTAGATATTAAATATTTTTAATGATAAACTATTGTTTATATATCATTCCTTGTTTTTGTTAGGTGATGAAAACAATGTTCAAGCATACATGAAAACTACCATATCCATGAATGTTGTAATTCATTTTTCTATCAATAACTTTTATTGATGGTTTTAATTAAGTATATAATGAATATATATGATATATATATCATGATTAAAAATCTAGGGACAATGAAAGCATGATCACGATGCAAGGATTAGAACTGTTAAACCAAAACATAGAAGAAAAATGAAACAATTAACACAAGGAAGTAATGATTTTAATAATGAATAATTTTTAAATAGGTGATAAAATGTTATAAGGGGATCAAATATAATATCCCCAAACCCTCAGTATTAGATCTGCTGATAAATTCATAAACATTACATTTTTGAAATTAATGCTGATGACGGTGACCCAATTTTCTCCATCCAAAACATAAAACATCAATATTGGATCAATTAAATAGCCAAGGAAATTTTAGGATTAGGGTTTTATAGAATTATGAAAAAACATTACATAAAAAGTATTCATGACATAAAGTGACTATTTTTTCACTATACCCCATTTTCATATTCTATAGATTTCATCATCATCATATAAATGAAAGAATTATAGGAAGGAATAATTTTACATATTTCTAGATAACTTTAGGAAATGTAAATATAAGAAGGGTGATAAAAAATTATAAGTAAGGGTATACATAAGCATTAAAAATTTAATTTCTTTAGTGATCATAATAGGAGAATAATGGTAAAATGAATTAAAAAAAGTACATTTGAATAGCATAAAACTATTTATACCAATCAATACCTGGATCATCAATCATGAAACATGTAATAAAACTGCATCAAAGGAAAGAGTAATAAGATTCAATTATAACGAGCCATGTGATGTCAATATTAATCAATAGAAACATCAAAACCCATACCAAACTTATATCCAATATGTTTATATCTAATAACACCATCATCATATCACTCTTACAAATGGAATAACCAATATGTTCAGCTTCAACCTTCGGAGTACCCAATGCAATGGAGGGCTATTGAAGACCCACCCATCCCTGGTTTATCATTAAACCTCATATCCATGGTTTATTACAAAACCTCCCATACATAGTTTATCAAAGAACCACCCATCCTTGGATAATAATGAAACCACTTGTCTCTATTTTATAATGGAACCACCACTCATCAAAAACAAAATCCAAGAACCATATCATGAATAATTAATATAGAGAGTTCATTTTATCATAAACTTATATACATATCCTTTTTTAGAACATGATTAAACTATAGAATAGAAATGGGTTCTCTGTCAATTAAATTGAAAAATTATTAACTATAGAAAATAAATTGGTTTGATAATAATCTCTTTTAAATAATATTTACCCCTAGAAAAGAAACCAGTTACTTGACAATATCTTTGGAAGAGTCTTATTCTATCTAGAGAAATAATAAAGATGGTATCATTAGAAAATATCCCCATTTGATCATAAGTAACAACAATGGCTACTGACGTTGATGAAGGGAAATATCATTAAAATATAATTAAAAACGTTTTGAAGAAAATAAACTATTCATTTTGAAAATAATGGAAATGGTGGAAAGAATATATATTTATGTCATAAATGTTAGAAATAATCATTCATTCAAAAATATTTTTCAAAAGCGAGTATAAAGTATCCCATTTGTAAAAAAGTTACGAAATATATTTTTAAAACCTTTTAAAAGGAGGTAAAATATATTGTAAAATGTATTTATGAATTAATTTATTTTTATAAAAGAACACATTTGAAAACATTTTAGAAAACATGCATATGTAAGATAATGATACATGATCTAAAAGAAGATAAAAGATCAATTTTACATACAAACAACTTTCTTGATATTTTTTCAAACAAAAATGGAGGAAATTGGAATAAAACATGTTAGCCACATTCATAAATAGTTGATAAGAAATATATAAAACTAATGAAAGTAATATCATATACTTTCCCACAAAATAACCTCAAATGTAAACAATCTCGAAAGAAAGGATATTGTAACATGAAATCATTTTCCACTTTGGTAACTATTCAATCATAAGACCCATGAAATAAAAACATCAAATGATACATTAAATATCATTAACATAAAGATTTTCCAGATATAACAAATCAAAGGGTAGTATATAAACCACAAAAATGAATATAGGTTCATATAATAAACTTATGTCTAAAAAGAGATATTTTTGAGATGAATAACCATTACAAAGATCTTACCATTGAATTTGAGAATTATTCAATGAATCAAAATTTTGATTCAAATTTAAATATAAATAATACCAGTGTAAAAAAATCACAATATAATAAAAATTAATTACATAAATAGTCATATAATATAAAATAAATTGAATAAGTAATAAGAATCAATGAAAATAACTTGTGTTTTGAAATTATTTACCACTCGGTAACATTCAATTCAAATCAGCTTGGATGAAATATTTAAAATTAAAAGTTAAAATAAGATAATGTATGATGGATTAATGTTATTACATATATTAAGGTTAGTATATACAATATATAAAATAAATTAGGTGCATAATAATAAAATATTCCTCAATAAAAGAATATTGAGACGAAATCCCTTACAGCTTTGGTAATATCTAGATCAAAACCCCATGAAAGAGAGAAACTAAAATGGATTTTTAAAAGAAAATTATTTTCATTAAAATAATCCTAAACTAAATTAATGATTATTATATAGACCATACATGAAAAATATGTTGTGAATATTACATATGACTCACAGAAATAAACCATAAATGAGAAAACACTTATAGTGGTTATAACATTGAAGTGGGAATTAATCAATGAATAGACTATGTATTTCAAATATAAATCCACATAAAAAAATTGGAAATAATACATAAGATAATATAAATTAATTCTACACATAATATTAGAATATAAAATATAATGAATATCCAATATAACCCAATTAATAGAAATTGAATTATGAATTTCTTTATAACTTGGTAACCTTCATGTCAAATACCCTTGGATAAATAAATTCAAATTAAAACATATAATTCCATTATGTATAAAATATTCATGTTATTAAATGTAAAATGAGAAATATATACACCACATAAATGAAACTAGGTGCATGTCATTAAAATATCCATTAATAATGTAAAATTGAGAAGAAGTCCCTTAATGCTTTGGTAATGTCTATATCAAATCCTCAGGAAATAGAGAACCTCACATGGAATAATAAATCCAAATAATTATCCTGAATAAAATAATAATATAAATTTATGTTAATTATATAAAACACATAATAAAAATAGTTGGTGAATATGTCATATGCCTCACAAAAATAAAAAAGTGGGATGATAAACCCTTACTTAGATTCTAAACTTTCCTTCTTACATGTATGGATATGTGGTATAATACAATTATATAAATTGTTTTTTTAATAATAAATTGTTATTGGTTTAATACCTTATACATAAATAATTTATTTCATTTCTTTTTGAATACATATTTAAATATTTTTTCAGTTAAGTATACATCAGGTATTTTGAGGATGCTTGGTTCATTGTATCAAAACGACTTCAGTGTGTTCAGGGAGGAAAAATTGGTCATTATTTAAACATATATAGGATAAAAATCCTAAAATATTTTTCATATTTTTAAATAAATTATTATTTTAAAAACAATCATGAAATATGTTTATGAAAAGTGATCAACATTATAGTTATGGAGACACTAGGTCGTATGTACGCATGAGTAACATTTCCATTTTACAATGATCATTATAGAAATAAGATTAGTAATATTTTATATTTCAAAAATTTTAAAAATATAATAAATGAAATATCATTTATATAAATATAATTATATATATCATCCATGATTTTTGGTGGAAAAAAGTTTCACATCACATTATAGAGGTGGTAGTCAACACGTATGCACAAACGATGTTATCCTTATACAGTGAGTGGAAAAGTAAGAAAGAAAATGATATATTATATTTTTATGATGAAAAATATTTCATTAATATCATAATTATTTAATTTATATCACAAATATTCTTTAAATTTATCCTTATTTTCTTCCATGTAAATTGTTAGTGAAAACACATCCCATCGCTTGATGAGGCGGTATTTTATAGCACACATGTTCAGTGTCATTATATCAACCACTGAAAAGAAAATAAGACGATATATGAGATATAATAATTTTAAAGGTATAATTATTATATAAATATCACATATATATATATATATATATAATTTAATTCCATCATTTAATCAATATGTGAGTGGAGATGATGATAAATGGATGACATTGGTTCATGAAGTGGTAGTCCACCGAAGACACAAATGATGAATTAATATCCCATTTTATGGAAGATGAGATAGATTTTGGTTATTATATTAACATAATAACATCATAGTTTAAGTTAAATACTACTATTATTTAGTAATAACAATTTAAAAATATTTAAAGGAGTTGGAAGAAGAAATAAAAAATCATTCTTTTAAGCACACTACTTCTTCTTTGGAAAACCCCTATTGATAAGAAGCAAAATACATTTCAGGATGAATTTATGATAAAAGTAATGGATATAATATATTGGGAGAGAATTAAGGATTACATTTGGATAGGGATTTTCAAAACCAAATGTCATTGAAGTTGTTAAGAGGATATGAGACGGGTGACATTTTATAATTAAGGTGAGTGGCATATTCGTACTTTTTAAAAAGGAAAAGGTGTAACCAAGTTGTAAATTTTTTAAATCAATCCCAAATAGACCATTTTATATTAATAGAAATTATGAAGTAGAATTTTTTTCATAAAATATATTGTATAAGTAAATTTAGGTCATTTTACCCCTTATCTTTTTGGTGTAACCTTGTTAAACTAGTTTTCACCCTAAATGTGGAAATCAATTTTTACTACCTTCAGTATTCATTATGGTAAAACATTAAATTGAAATTATTTGATAATATAAATTTTAATTATTTCAAATATTTAATCCATTTTACTGAATAAAAAAAATAATTTTCAAATTTTAATTTTAATTAATACCCGTAAATATGACAAGAAAACTCGTTTTCAAGATGTGTATTTTTCAAGGAAAAAATGATTTTATATTTACTCCATGACTAATAATATTCATTTCGTAATCCAAATAAATATTTAATGGTATAAAATATATACATTTATTTTAAATCATTTCTCATTAGGGGTTGTTTTAATTAATTAAAAATGAGAATCACTATGCACTATAAAATAGTTTTAAGAAAAATAACATTTTGAAAACAAAAAGAACATATAAGTAAATCCATTATAAGGATGATTAAAATATAATTAATTTGATTAAATATAAATATATAATAATTATGATACATGAAATAATATTAAAAAGATTTTAAGAATTATAAATTAATTATTATTTTGAAAAGAAATGTCAGTTTTACAAAAATCGATATTTTCATTATTCACTAAAAATCAATATATCCCAAAAAAGAAAAACAATTCATGATTTTTAAATTTTGATATGCTGATATAAAAAATTAATTTAATGATATAGAATAAATTTTCTAAACATTCCAAAAAATAATTTTTATATTTTCTCTAAAAAGGAAATAAAATTAGTTTTTAGAGAATATATTATTTTAAATAGTAAAATTAATTTACTAATAATTGATTCATTATTTAATAATAATTTATCAGTAATTTTATTCAATAATAAATTTATATAAATATATATCATAATCTAGTTAATACTATTCATACCCGCCAATTTTATGGCTATATTATGACGGTATTATATATCACAAATTGTTTAAGATCAGCGTTACGTGTTGAATATACTATCGAACATGATTCTCTTCAATTAAAATCTTTTTGTGTTACGTACTACCCATATAATAAATTTCATTATCTAAATTTGATATTGATCTCAATAATCATAGTATTTATTAATACCTTCTTTGAAGTCACAAATTGTAATAGGGGTCAATAAAACTCACACTAGAAAAGAGAGAGTGGGAAGTACAAAAGTCCACTTGAATAATGCATAACTAGGATTCTATGTATTAGAACATTAATGGGAAGGGAATATGTGGACATAGAAGAAAAAATTAATGTCCAAACAATGATGTATAGTGATAGAGATCATTGATCATAAAAAATTGAATTATCATAGAAATTCAACATCCAAAAAACCATAAACCAAAGAGGTGTCAAAAATTCATTGATATCATAAAAATGAGGGAAATATGATTTTTTTTTGTTTTATGATCCTTCTCATAGAGTTGATAAATTAGTTTTCATCTAAACTAGGAGTATATGGAAATATACCGGAGGATTATAATTTCTTCCTTTTATCAATTTCCACCACAATATAATCTTTTTCTCCAAATTATGATTATTAAAGATGATTTTTTTCATGCATGAAGAACTAAAATAAATGTATATGGGATTAGATAACCCTAATACGGTTAAAAACATACTCCTTTTTTTTAGACATTTACCAAAACCAAAAGGGTTTGCAAAAGGTTTGGTAATTCCCAAAATGAGTAAACCATCATATGATTAGATAATACAATAATCTCCAAAATATGATAATACTACCCAAATATGAATATAAATTATTCTACAATAAACTCAATATTAAAGATTGTTTTGACCTCAAATGATATCTCATACCTTTCAGATTTCAATACCAAAAATGTTTCGATCTTCTTTCAAAATTATGTTAATCAGATAATCACCAAATCAATTTTTAATCCCATGGTTATCTATATGATAAATTATTGGTTCCCATAATTACATCAATATACATGATCATATAAACCATAAAGGTTATCAATTTCAGAAAACTATTATCCAATTTATTTATTTTCATACTTATTTTTAAATCAAAGATTAATATATACATCATCCTAATAAAACACATTTGAAAATGGAATTAATCACTTTAGGATCTAATCACCTAAAACCCCAAAGGGGTGTCTAATACTTTTAACTTATAATCACCTTTAATCTTCTAGTTCTATGATGGTATCCATAACACATAAGTTAACCATAGAATAAAACATCATAACCTCAAAAAATTATCTAAACCCTCTATTGATGCCAAATATAACATCCATAAACCTACACTCCCAGATCTAGTTCTCAAATTATAAAAATTACATTTTTTCATTTGATATCGATGTAATAAAAAACATCGACATCAATATGAGATCAATTATAACCCCAAATAACATTTATGTTTATAGTTTTAGTGAACTAGGAGAAACTCTTACATAAAAATTACCCAGGATTAATGTGTGATTTTTTTCCACTATAACCTTCTTTTTATATTCCATATTAGGTCATCATCATCATCCAAATGAAACCTTAATAGACACGATTCATTTGACATCATTCTTGATAACATGGGGAAAATGAAACATAATAAGAGTGAGCTCAAATTCTTAGTATGGGTAGACATATTAATTAATAATTGAATATTATCAACGGACATAATAAGAGAATAATGGAATGATGATTAATTAAATCATACGAGAATAACATAAGAATATTCTTACCCATAAATATATGGATTAAGAATCCTGAAGTATAGAGATAATATTTTTCAAAGGAATGAGTTATAATATTCAATAATAATTATCCTTTTGATGTCAATTTTAATCAAATTAAATATAAAAATCCATAATAATATTAAATAGAACATGCTGGAAACATAAAATTTCATCTTTATATCACTATTAAAAATAGATTAATCAATATGGTTGACATACATCTCTCAATTACCTAATTCATTGGAGGGATATCATAGACCCACCCATCATTAGTTTATCATGTAACCACACATCATTAGATTATAATTGAATCACCCATCATTAGTTTATCATTAAACCAACAATACCTACAGAAGCAGAAGTAACAAAAAGGGTTGATGCCTTTGATGAATGAAAATACCATTAAAATTTCATTCAAAACATATGTGAGGAAAATGATATTTTTATTTTAAAAATAACATTTCATAAATAAAAATAAAAAATATATTATGAAAATAATTTACATTTAAAACAACATTCAGAACATATAGAGGAAAATTCAAGGAAAATATTGCACGTAATGGTTAGAAAATATATTCATGGAATAAATGTTAAAAATAAAAATTCTTTCCAAACCATTTAGAAAAATGGAATCAAAAGTGACCAACCTAGAAAACATTAGGAAATTTATATTTAATTATTTTAAAATAATATAATTTTTCATGTAACTTGGAATTAGGAAATAATTTATTTATATAAAATAAAAATTTTAATACATTTTAGAAAAAATGGATATGGAGGAGAAATATATCAGGTTTGAATGAAAATAAAAGATCAGTAACACTTAAAAATGGATTTATTGACATTTCTTCAATCAAATATGAAGAAAATGGGAGTAAAAAATTCTATATATAATGAATATTATTTTTCTATATATTAATTTAGAATATGGTATGGATTATTTTCTGAGCTAGGGGCCAAGAGGGCATGATATTCCGACGCCTGATGATCTGTAATTAATTATTGGAATTTGTTAAATATATTGAATATCAAGCATTAATAGTTTTCCTAACATAGTTAAATAACTCCAAAACATTGGTTTTTATTGGAAAGAAATGCTCATTATTAATATTATATTATGGGGTTTTTCCTAAGTGTGACAAAAACATTTTCAGCGTTGAGCATTTGGATAAAATCCTCTATGGGTTTAAATAAAAACATAAAATTTTAATTTTTTATTTTCTTAAGTGAAATTATGACCTAATTATTCTTTCTATTTAAATATTATTCTGAAAAATCCTTAGGTTTGGAAACATGACTCTAATAATTGTGAAATAACATTGGAGAAAGACTTGGAGAATGGCAACGACTGAATGAGGATCATTTATGATAATAAAATTTAAGGATCTCTCTAATGATAATGAATTTTATTCTTTCTTCATTAGTGACTTATCCATCTTGAGGTAAAATATAGTTTTATTTGAATTTATTAATATTTTATTTTTCTTAAGATAAACATGAATCGATCAACTAATGAATTGATTTATAGTTCAATGGTATTGTGGGTACGACCATATTTTTGAGATATTTTTGGGTGAAATTGTTTATTAATTTTCTATCTTTGTTATTATTTCTAATGGGAATGGATAAAGGTTAAAAAAACAAGGCTGAGGTTCATTAACCTTTTATGTTTTTAGTTTTTTCCCACCCATATTGATGTTTTCATCAACAGTGTTATATTTGACTAGTGGAATGATGGATACTCAAGAAATTAATTTTTGTACACCTATTTCATGGTGAAATGGACCGATATCACTAATTCATGTTCATATCGATGATGGGATCGAGCTGAGATGATGGTGATGACAGTTCAAGACTAGAATAGGATGTGAATTTGTGGGTTTTAGATTATATGGTGATTAAAATACTATAGGATTATTCCTATGAATGTAGGATGGATGAAAATAAGATCTCCAACAACGATCAATATTGGTTGGTTCAGATCCAAAATTTATGGTGTGAATTATGGGGGAATATGGTTCATTGGTGGAATAGGAGGAATCCATGTAAAGATACATGAGTTCTATGAAATTATTCACAACACAGTGTGTGACAGAATAACACACACAATGTATATAGTACTGGATGCAGTGCAAGAGTTTCACATGGTTTTTTTATCAAATAGGTTGTGACCCCTGTCACACATCGTGTGAACCATAATTGGAGGCTTCACATGTACATGGGGAGGTAAATTGACATTGAAATGTCTTTCTAGACATGGATAAAACCAAACATACATGGACATGTTCAAGAGTACATAGGGTTGGACACACTGTATACTCAGACATAGACATGAGCACGAGATGTAAAACATAGGAGGAACTTACTACTAAAGGAATTTTCTAGGTAATTCCAATATATGTTTTTACTCCTTAAAATTTATTTTTGATCCCTTTTACTCTTCATCATGGAGAGGTTTTGTTATAGTATGTTTCCTTGATCCATTCCCTAAGAGTTTAGTGTTGTGTTGCTTCCTATTTATAGGATGGTGATCCCCACTGGGGAACTATATGTCTGGATAGATTTCTTAGAATCCCTTCATGAGGCCTAAATTGAGGAACTCTTTCACTATAATTTCCCTATGTGGGGTTCTTGGTATATTCAAAACCAACATAATGAAGTAAACAGTAACATAATTAGTAGGTTAATCCAGAGTGGGTTGATGGTATATCCTTTTTCACTAGGAGTGATCCCCATTCTATGTAATGATCACTTAAAACTTACAACAAGAACTTATTATTACAATACCCAGTGATCATGAAATATTAGATGGAGGCTATCTATTCTAACTAACTCATGGAGTGTATTATCCAATATGAGTGTTTTATGGAGCCTTTAAATTGGGATTCTAGGATGGATTTATGGTTGGGATATTACATTGATACCATGTGTCTAATTTGAGTATATTTAGATATTCTATTAAGTATTCTATTGATGTATTCATATGATGATCTAACTATGGTTGATTATATATTCTTAATGATTTTGGGGTGTTGTATGGGGAATTTTTATACTCACCCATGCATGATATTTTACTTCATGTATCCTGTCCTATCTAGATGATCAACCTTTAGATAGAGTCCTATAGGGATAAGAACCTAGTGAATATTAGTGATCCAGATAGACTGAGGTGTGTTCCTATAGTTTCATTGACATCAGTCATCATCCATTATTTGAGTTTATAATTTTTCTTAGTTTCAATTGGTTGGGCTTCTATTTGGCCCTTTGCTTTCAGTACTTTTTTTCATACTCAAATTATGGGATGTTAGATGAATGAATGGATGATCATCATTTGTCTTCCATTTTATCATTGTATGGGCTTACAGATGCGTTCATGAAGACATTTACATTATGAATAAGCCTCCAATGGGTGTGATATGGATACTTGGAACTGGTTACCATCCCTTAGCCTATTGGAGGAAGAGTCTGGGCAGTCACAGTTGGGGCCCCATTGGTCAAGGTCAAGACATAGTTGTAATAGAAGAGTCAATACTACTATATGACCAAAGTCTGTAAGATTGGTTTACGTTTCATGTAAAAAATTCTATGTGTTTTAGTTTCATTTTTTATGATACATACCTCAATGTTGGTTTAGAGGCCAATGTATCTATTCAATATGACTCTGATAACCTTCTTGTTGATTGGATAAATGTAGGAAATGGTTCTTGAAAAAACATTGGTACATGCATCATATAGGAATGGGTTGTGGTTTCCATGTTCTTCTTCCGTCAGATCTCCAGATATACTCATTTACTGTGGTACATATTTTCTATTTCAAGATGCCTACACAATTTTATCAAGATGAGATTAATAAAATGTATCATATTGTCTATTTTAACAAATGTGGTTTGTTGGATAACCATGCTTCATGAGTTTCATTGACAGCGACCCATTAGGTTTCAATTTGATCTTGACCCATAGGTGGATGAGGTATGGATCGTGGTAGATATGTGAGTATTTCAACCTTTTAGGACACATTTAGACAAGATATAGGTCCTAGAAGTGATCCTTATCTATGTCATAGCATGAAAATGGCGGGTCTTAATAACCCAATCGGATGATGAGGAGACTTTTACATGGTCATAATTAGATAAACTTTTTATAGAGGAGTATTCTTTATCTACTTTGAGGGATGTTTACATCCTGGAGATTCTTCATCTTTAGAAAGGTAGTGTGAATCTTTAGGAGTATTCATTGAGGTTCACCAACCTATCTTGGTACTCAATGGATATGGTTTGTGATTAGTTCCATCAATCTCAGACCTTATAAAAAGATCTATAAAGAAAATTTGGATCCAAAATGATAACTATATGCATTCCTACACATTTTAGGGTGATAGAGCATGATCTAGTAGTCAATATTTTAGTAGATGAGAAGATAAAGATAGTTATGGATATAAGTGGGAACATATGAGTAGAGACATCAGGGAAATATATCTAATTATAGAAACATAGACATAGACCAGATAGATTTTTTAGGTAGAGATCCTAGGATAGAGGTTATGTGGTTCAAATCTCTCATGATAGATCCAGTAATCCTAGAGGGAGGCTGTGATACTCTTGTAATGGTAGGGAACATCCCACATGGTAATTTTCGACCTGCTTTATGGTTGATAAATAGATAATGTATGGGCTTCCAAGGAAGAGGCAGAAGCAAGAGTAGACTGGTCATCCAGGCAACAAATGTGAAAGAGATTTCAGGAGAGTTTTAGAGGTGGTAGATGTTATTATTTGTTTCCACTACCACACCCCCAGGTGTTCTGCACTAGGATCACAGATTTGGGGCCCTGGGGTGAGGGCAGCTACAGGTGGTTGAGGATTATTCCTCAGAAAATTTACGGATTATTCAAGGTATGATCTATTTCTTCTCTACTTTAAATGTAGTATTGAAAGATACAGGTGTAATAAAATTCTTCCTTTCCAATTATTTGGTTCAAAACATAGATATTTCAGCTAAGCTATTGCCTTAACCCTTGTTCTTGGACACTCATACTGGAGGTGAAAAAACAATCACACACTTCTACCAATGGTGTGACCATAATCTTAGAGGTGGGAGTTTATTTTGGAATATCTTTTTTATAGTATTGAGGACATACAATGTCATCTTAGGTATAGAACGGTTATCTATAGTTCATTTATAGATATACTATTTTAGGCAGAGGATGAAGTGTGTCTATATTGATGGGATGATATTTTCCATTATGGGTGAAAATAAACCTCATGAAGAGAAGGATGGAATCATTCATTGGAGGGTGCAGCTCATTACACACCAGTTGAATAGCATGACCCTTGGTGTAGTGAATTCTATGAACCTTCAGTTTCCTATTGGGGTGGTAGATTAAAAGGAAGTATTTCTCGAGGATGTTTCTAGCTTAGCTCCCTTATTAGAGATAAAATTATTAATTGATCTACACCCTAGGATAACCCCTATATCTGAACCAGTATATCAGATATATCCTATATATCTTTGAGATCTATGGGTGTATTTAGAGGACCTGAATAGGAAGATCATTATCAGACCCAATGTTTCTTCCTTGGTATCCCTAGTTTTGTTCCCCAAGAAGGAATATTGGAGAGTGAGGTTGTCATTGAATTACCTTCTCCTAAAATAGGTTACTATATAGAACATGTATCCACTACCGAAAATCAATAACCTATTCGATTATTTAATATGGTCACAAAGTTTCTCGAATATTTAACTCAGCTTTAAATATCAACAACTATGAGTATGTGATGAATATATACATAATATGTCTTTATAATGTTATTAAAATCACTATGAGTACATGGTGATGCTTTTTGGCATGAAGAATGCTCCAGAGGTGTTCATTTGACTAATAAATAAGATCTTTCAACCATTCTTAGATTGGTTTTTGGTTGTATTAATCGATGATATCATAATGTACTTGGAATCTGATGAGGGTCACACAAGAAACATTATATTGGTTCTGGATGTACTCCAAGAGAATTAGATTTAAGGGAATCTCATGATTTTCTTGTTCCTGATTTAGGAGGTCAACATTCATGGACAAGTTATCACAAAAGATAGTGTATAATTAGACCCAGTGAATGTTGAAGTAGTGTTAGCTTGGGATCTACCCCTGAGTGTGATAGTGGTACACACATTCCATAGGTTGGAAGGATACTATCAGGGATTTATATCATATTTATCCCAAATATTATATCTCTTGATAGCTTTTACCTGGAATGGGAATTCATTCTTATGGACAATAAGATACCAGAAGGATTTTTAGGAGTTCAAGTAGAGATTGATGAGTTCTCCCATATTGATATTTCCATAGGATTGTGTCATGTTCCCAATGTTCTGTGATTCATTAGGGACTAGGATTTGATGTGTTTTGATGGATATGTAGGTGGTGATTACATACAAATAACTGCATTTGAGTCCTCATGAGTAAATCTATGTGACTCATGATCTTGATCTAGTAGTGGTAATCTTCACACTGAATATGCTGAAACACTACCTTTTGGGTCAGTGGTTTATCATCTATTCTAACCGCAAGTGTTTCAATTATATATTATCCTATAAGGACATTAACTTGAGATAAAGGAAATGGATAGATTTCATCCAGGATTAATACTTCAAGATTGTCTATATATTTGTGAAGTGGAATGTGGTCTCATATTCTATCAGTAGGGGATATTATTCATTGTTGTCGAGAGTTGTTTTTGTGTAATTAATCTCATTATAGTTATCCTTGGTGGATGGGGATGGATCATATTAACTTTATTTTATTTTTGTTAACAATCCTCTTTTACAAGGATTCTTGGAGGCACAACATGGGGATACCAACTGTGGGACCCAATGTACTTAGATATAAACTTGACATACTCCTGATCAATTTTCTAAAGTTGGGGAGGATTTATTTATTTTTATAGGATTAATGATAATACCAATTTCATAGAAAGATGAGGTGATGAGAAGGATTCATACATCGCCATTAGTGGTACATATAGCTTTGAATATTTTGTACCAAGACCTTCAGTGGGTTTATCTCAACCCCTTGATATGACTGGGTGAAATTGGGATGTGATATCTGTGGAATTAATGAAGGGGTTACCATATATTTCCATGGGACACGATGCTATCTAGGTGATCATAGATTGACTCACGAAGTCAAATCACTTCCTACCTATTCGATAGAAGATTTTAGTAGAGATCCTGGGATGCCTCCACTTACAAGAGATAGTCTGACTCCCTAGAGTTCTCTTGATAATAATTTCTAACCATGATTCTCACTTAACATCTGAGTTCTCAAAGGTATTGTAGTAAAAATTTGAGAATTAGTTGCATTTGTGCACATATTTCCACCCCCAGACATACAAAAAAACTGAGCAGACAATTCCTATCTTAAAGGATATGTTTTGTGTCGTGAAGTTGAATATCCACTTTCTGGCATATGGTGAAGGCTCTAAGTCAATAACCAACTAGATTCTCTAAACAACCTCACTTGTGGAAAAACCCACCTAGCCTAATAGAAAATCCAGGGGGTTCCATCACATCTAATTAGGGCGGATAAGAAACCATAACTGGATCCCTAAAAGTCACCCAGGAACCCAGAGTAATAATAATATGTTGTGTAATTAGGAGGCCCTCACACATGTGACTCACCTTACCTGCCACCACCGCACTTTCCTACCCCACACACGGACACCCTATACGATAATCCATAAAGGGATATCCCTCATATATAGGTTCCTTAAATATATATATATATATCACATCATTCAAGGTGCCTATAGGTCCATAAAATAATTTAAATATTTAAATGACTTCTTTGAAAACACGAGTGTTTCCAATCTAGCCCTTTTCTTTACATAACCCAATAGATTTACTAAAATTATTTGATCTCAATATCCAAAAAAACACCAAATACCATTTCTATATTTACAATTCCAAATTTGTCTTTTAAGTTCCCAAAAAATTACCAGGAATGTTTTCAATCCAAACATGCCAAGCATTATGGAAAACATTTAATGTCACAATCTTGAAAACACCTAAAGTGAAAAATTATTATTTAGAAAAAGTGGACAATTTTATGAAAAAGAAGAGGAAAAAGAGATATAATTTTTTTAAAGGAAAATAGTTTTAAAAGATTTATACTCACTTGAATGCACATCCACATGTTCACCCACAGATGTTCCATTATCTAATAAAACCCTCAAAATTGCATGAATAAATAAAAACCATTTTTTAACTAACACATTATTTTCAATCAAAACCCATCAATTCCACCTAATTTCAAAAAGTACCAATGAAAATTTTAAAAAAACCATAGATTATTCAAAAACAACTTATAAATCATACCAAAAATCACTACGTTCTACATAAAATCCCAAAACCCAATCCAAACATTTGAGATAAATATTTTCTAAGGGACAAAACCACCCAAATTTCAAAACAATTTCCAACAAAACACAATTGGAACTTTATCAAACAATTTTCATGTAAATTCACAAAGACATAACCAAATAATCGCTTAAAAACCTCTTTTTAATAAGTTATTAAAATTTAACAACTCCTCATTTATCTATCTAAGTGCATTAGAAGCCTATTGTTTCACGAACCTGCCTAAGTCTACCACGAACATGTGTCCCAAGTTAGTCCACAATAAGGCTCTAAGGGAATTCTCGATCCCAAGGGGTTTGAAAATATTGTTGGGAATCAAAAAAATATATGTGGGATAATTTCAGCCCAAATACTAGGATAAAATAAAAAAAGGAAAATATGTAGAGAATCAAAAACTAAATCTAAAATAAATATATTAGAAGATTCAATTAAAAATAGTGATAGAAAAAAAAATAAATACATGACTGAAATATAAACAAAACAATTAAAATTCTACCAATGTGATCTCCATGTGACCGCAAGGTCACCAACATCCAGATGACCAAACTTCTTCAAGATCTAGACGGAACAAGAAAACATGCACAATAAGTTCACCCTATAAAACATTTTGGTTCTACCAACACCGAATAGTACGTGTTGGGTGTGATATTCACAGCTTAGTAGGAAGTCACCACATAATCCATGAAATCCCTTTCTCGACACAATCCATAAATACTATTATGAAAATCCAGTTATAAAAATGGGTTTTTTCCATGTTGGTAAATAAATATACCATCTTTTTTAAATAAACAAAAACACTCCACATTTCCATTTTCAATGAAATGAGTTTACCATTTTAGAAACCAAAACCCCCTAAAATGGTTATACAAGCTATACAAGAATTAAGTAAATAGGGAATAATAAAAATAAATTAGCAGATAATCATAAAATAGTGTGTTATATATACAAACAAACAAATATATAAAACGTAACCATGGGTATTCCTAAACATCCTTAGAGAAATCCCTGGATGTACTCGTTTCGGACCACATCCTTGCATACGGTGAAAACCCTATGTCAAAAACCAACTAGCTTCTCTAAACAACCACATGAGTGAAACAACCCACCAAACCTAATAAAAAATCTAGGGATTCCAACCCATATAATCGGGGCTAATATGAAACCATCACTCAATCCCTAAATAGATGCTTAGGAACCCATGGTAATAAAAATATACTATGAAAGTGTGAGGCCCTTTCATGCATGCCTCACCTTAAGTTTCACAACTACACATGACTACAACAAACACAGACACCCGATACGATAACCCATAAAGGGAAATCCCTCTTATAGAGGTACCCTATATACATATACACATATACATCACATCATTAAAGGTTTCAATCGGGACACAAATTTATTTAAATATTTAAATTGCATCATTGAAAACATGAGTGTTGAAAACTGGGCCATTAGCTTTACATAACCCAACACATTTACTGAAAGTATTTTATAACTATTTACAAAGCAACACCAAATAAAAATTCTATATTTATTATTCCAAATGGGCCTTTAAGTTCCCAAACATTTACCACGAAAGTTTTCAAGCCAAACATGTATTTCTCTATGGAATATATTTAATGATTCAATATCAAAACCAATTGTAGAAAAAAAGTATCATTTGGAAAACATGGGACAATTTTATGAAGAAGTAGAGGAAAAAGATATGTGATGATTTTAATGGAAAAGTGTTTTAAATGTTCCATATTCACTTGAATGCACATCCATTTGTGCACCTAGTGCACCCATGGATGTTCCATAATCCATTGATAGCCTCCAAATTTCATGAAAGAACAAAAACCATTTTTATTTTCTAACTAATTTTTTTTTCAAAAAAAACCCATCAATTCCACTGAATTTCCAAAAGTTACAATGAGCATTTTAAAAACCTAGAGAACATTCTAAAACAACTTACAAATTATGAAAAAATCACTATTTTCCAATTAAAGTCCCATATCACAATACAACCATTTTAAATTAATATTTTCTAAGGGAAAAATCACTAAAATCACCCCGTTTTTCCAAAAAAAAAAACAATTGGAACTTTATCACAATTGTTTCATGTAAATTAACATAGATATAACCAAAGGTTATCTTAGAAACCTATTTTTAATAAATTAATGAAATAACTATGGGTATTAGGAAGCTTCTTATATTTTTTAAAAATTAATTAAAAGCATCCAAGTATCAAATTTCACTATTAACAACGCATGTCATTTTATCACATAGAATAGGAGCACAAACACATGACATATGAAAATAATTACTTCCAAGAATATTTTCAACAAGTTCTAAAATTTTATCAACACAATATCAAATAAATTAAGGATATAATAAAGCAGTGAATCATGTTTAAAATTAATTGAGCACATGCAAGAATCTATGGGGTGTGATAGACGGGGGAAGGATGGAAACACCTACCTAGTCGTCATTCAAACACAAAGAAACTCTAAGAGAGGAGAGATTAGGGCCCCATAGACAAATCACATAGCCTAGAAATTATGAAAACAAACCAACCATAAAATCTAACCATTTGGGTTCATCCATGGGACGAAAAACTATGAGAAACCCATGAAATTATGGGAGAAAGGGGGAAATAATGACATGAGGATGGAGAAGCAGCCATATGAGGGAACACTGGATGGAGGAGCGGCCGCTGGAGGGAGTGTCGGAGCTCACCCAGCCAGCTAGGTCACTTGCTAGTGGGAGGGAGGTGGAGTGGTGGGTTGTGTACTAGGGGTATAGGGTGCATACATGAGGTAAATTTGGGGGAGGATGGAGTCAATAATAGAAGGAGATAATTGGGGGAAAATATGAGAAAGGGAAGAAAGAAAAAAAGTTAAAAGGAAAAAGGGGGAAACCAAAATAAAACCGAAATAAAAATAGACTTAATAATAATAACAAAAATATTTATATAATATTATCATTATTATTATTATCAAACATTTCTAAAATTTTATTTTCTTTATTAATCTAATTCCATTTTATTTTTCATTTAAATTTTATTATTTTTAAAAATAGGGCAGGCCGCACGGTCTCCCAGAATGTGCGCCAACCATGTGCACCCTACTGTAATGAATGGGCATGCACACAGGATAACCACATGGTTACCCAAACTATGAACCTACCTCCTTGGAAATTGCTACCCGGTTCCCAAAAAACAAGCTGCATGTGTTCACAAACTATACATGGGCTAGAAACTCACTCAAAAATTTGAAAATACGAAAATTTTACCTGGGACTGAACCCGAACCTCAACCGTTAAAATCAATGACCAAGAAAAGTATAAAATAAGAGTTATTCAAGTTTTGGGTGTGATAATTCTACCCACCATAGAAACATTCTTCCCCCAAAAATTTACTATGCAAAAATTCATTTATAATTTGAGTTTATGCCCCATCAAAAATAATATGAGACCAAAAACATTGGGGTGACTATTCATTCCACAAGTCACACCCGACCGATCAAGAAGAAAGTAAAACATATGAACGAGGGGAGAATATGAGTTATTCTACCCACCATGAGGACTCAACTAGCACTAGAGCTTCAATACCCATATATATCACCACCTAAACTAGGAATAGGGAACGCCCAACCTGAAATGATTCAATTTCACACAAAACTAAACCATACCACCAAGAATTAAACTGAAGGATCATCCCAAGGAAACCCTATATACCAGGGCACCAGGATGAAGGAACTCCCTATTATAATACTACAATAACTGTTAATTTACCACACCGATATAAAACCTCTAACACAAACACCGCCAACTTTCTTCACACGAGTTGGGTGGCACCTCCAGTAGAGCCCAAAATTTTCCCACACCAACTGAATTCCCAATACTATATTAAAACCATGAAAAGAACCTCAACTAAATGAATGACCTAAGACATCACCCATTCACTCCAAAACCACACATTATTTCAAATGGTCACCAATAAAACTGATACCAATACCACTCATCTAAGGGACAAAACCCCTTAAGAAGAAGAGGAGTTCCAGAAGTAACATTAAAACCAATGAAACTTCTTGGATTTAAATAAATCAAGTACATCACACTATCACATCAGAAGATGAACTTATAACATAAGGGTAAAAAAATAAAATCTAGGAAACATTGAACATTTATATTCCAACATGGAGAAGGAAATAGGGCTTGGGTTTTACATATCCCAAGAAACTCCGGACAATGTGTGAGAATCACCACAAGACCAATGGCTTAGGATTTGATGGATGATGTATCTCCTTCATCAGATTTAGGCACTAGAATCCCATGATCATAACCCCATTATTAGAGAAATTCCTCCTATAGAACATCTCTAGATGACCAAATGACTGCAAGAATGGAACAACTTTAGAGGGACTCAACAAGATGGCTTCGAATGCCAAGATCAGCAACACTAATGGAACACCACTGAACAATATGATGAACTTGAAGCTAGAACCATAAAAGGAGATTATTTAGAGATAGGTTCCCCCGAAATTCACTTCATTCTAGATGGGTAACCATTATTAATTATAGGAAATAATGGATTACCAACCGCCTGCACTTTTGAAACCAGCTCATTGAAGTTGTCAGCATAGACCTTCATTGTATGATGAATTTGTTGAACACACATGAGCTATTCCCTCTTCTTCATCATCACCTCCTTAGGTATGAAATATTAGATGAATGGGGAATTAAAAATATCCCAGGTCATCCTAACCTTCAATTATGGTGGGGCATACAACTACCATTCTTCCAAATTAGGACCTTTTAATAGAACCAATACAACATGCCCTCTAACAGTTTCAGAAGTTCCCAACATCTTGAAGATGCTCTCCACTTAATTTTACAATCTGATACCTCAAACAAACCACAATCACAATGAAGTACATGAAACTTTAGAGAAGAACCAAAAAATAATCATTATTCATCAGAATATTTGGTGATCTTTTGGGGTAGAATTTTTTGAACGACATAAGAAACATAAAATCAAATCCAAAATCAATATGAAACAAAATCAAAAAGAATATCTCAATCCAAAACAACACGCTAATAAGAAAAACACAAACAATAATAACCAAAAATTTAATTTTCTATTTTAAATTTCAAAACCCCCATCCTTCAAGGACACTTTAAAAATACTAAAACCCACTTTTTAAACCAAATCCAATTTCAAATATAATTTCCTATTTCAAAATAACCTTTTAAAAAACAATTCCAAGCCTTTATTTTTAAATAAAAACCCATATAATCCCTTGTACCACCGCACATATGTTTCTCTGTTTGCATCTATACCTTCCAAAACACACATTCCACAGACATACCCTCACATGTCTAAATATTTATAAGGAGTACTGAGGGTCTCAACCAATTAATTTTATTAGAAAGTCCAAACATTTATCAAATTCTCAAACCAAGACAATTTAAATTTCAAAACCCATCATACCAATTTAAAGACATTTAAAAGAAACAATTAACATTTTTAAAATCCATTTCATTTTCAAAAACACAATTGCACTAACTAGAACCAAGATGAGGCACTTCTTGCAACGAACCACCAGAATGTGAAACTAGTGCCTATGCCCAACCCAGTGACATGGTAGTAATCCATTCCCCAAGTAAGCATCAAAAACAAGGAGGAACTTAAACTGTGTACCTAGACTTCACATGGGTCACTACTCTATGTGAAATCATGAAATGTCACTATCTTGCCTCCGGTATCATTCCTCAATCCAAAACAACCAGGATAGGACAAAGACTGAATTTTCAGAGTACCCCTAATTACTTGAGGATTAGTGTAAGTAAGTGTTCTTGATCCTCTTCCCACACCTACCTTCAAATTCATTACAGTACTAATATCCTTATATTGGAAAACCTAAATATCAATTTCCTCATTTGAAACTATTTATCCATAAAAATTCCTATGTCATCCATGAACCAGTCACCTGAGTCGGTTTGCGACAAGGATTGATGGGAATTACTAAACCCCAAGGGCTTGAAACAAGTGTTGGGCATCAAAAAAATATACGTGGGAAAAATTTCTGCCAAAATATGTGAATCAAAAAAATAATTATATGCAAATATATAATCAGAAACATAATCTAAAATAAATATATAACTACATTCAGTTACAATAACTAAAAGAACAGAAAAATAAATACAAGACAGAAACATAAACAAAAAAACTAAACCACTACCAAGGAAATATCCATGTGACCATATGGTCAACACTATCCACAAGACCAAACTTCTACAAGAGATTGATCGAACCATAAAACATGAACAAGAGGATTATCTGGAAAAATAGGTTGGGTCTATTGACACCGAATGGTAAGAGTAGATTGTGATATTCACAGTTTAGTGGGAAATCACCCTACAATCCCTACAATTACATTCTCATCACAATCCATAAATAATAGTTTGAAATACGGTTAAAAAAATTAGTTTTTAAAATGCTTGTAAATAAAGATATGTTTCCTTTTTAAATCAACAAAAAACACCATTTTCCATTTTTAAAAAAATTATTTTATGATTTTAAACACCAAAACCCCAAACTAGTTTATACCAGCTATACCAAAAATAAGTAAACAAGACAGATTAAAAATAAACAATTATATTATCAGAAAACAAAGTGTAGTAGTTATAATTAACCAAATAAATAAAATGTAAACATGGAAATTTATAAACATCCCTATAATAATACCTAGACGTACTCAGTTCTAAACTAGCTGATGGCGTATGGTGAAGCCCCTATATCAATAACCAACTAGAGGCTCTAAACAGACCCACCATTGGAACATCCCTCCACAAATACCAATAAATACTAGTGGTACCAACCGATATAATCCGGGATAACAAGAAACCATAACTCAATACCTTAAAAGATTCCCATGAACCCATGGTAATAATAATATATTGTATAAGTATGAAACTCTCTCACATGTGAAGGAACTTACCTTCCACCACCGTCCTTAATTACCCCAAATACAGACACCCTATTTGATAACCAATAAAGGGATATCCCTCTTATAGAGGTTCCCTATATATATAAATATATAAATCACACCCTGAAAGTTTTAAATCGAGCCATCTCTTTATTTATATATTTGAATTTTTTCTTTTAAAACACAAGTGTTTCCAACTGGGACTTTAGCTTTACATAACCTGATGCAATTACTAAACATATATTCTCATTATTTCCAAAAAACAACACCGAATACCACTGCAATATTTATGACATCAAATGGGCCATTAATTTCAAAAACATTTACCAAGAAAGTTTCCAAGCCAAACATTTCATGATATATTGGATACATTTAATGTCGTAGTCTCAAAACCAATTGAATAGAAACTTTACCATCTAAAAAAACAGGGGACAATTTTAAGAAAAAAATTAGGAAAAAGAGATGGGGATATTTTAATGGAAAATATTTTTAAAAGTTCCATCTTCAATTTATTTCACATCCATTTGTGCACTTGGTGTAGCCATAGATGTTCCATCATCCAATGAAACCCTCAAAATTTCATGAAAGACCAAAAACCATTTTTATTTTCAAACTAAAACTTCCTTTTCAAACCAAACCCATCAATTACTCATAATTTCCAAAATTTTCAATGAGAATTTTAAAAACCAAGAGAACATTCAAAATCAACTTAAAAATAATGCCAAAAATCACTATATTCCACATAAAGTCCCAAATCACAATCAAACATTTTTAAATAAATATTTTCTAAGGGGAAGAACCTACCAAATCACCCAATTTTTCCAACAAAACAAAATTGGAACTCTATCACACTTGTTTCATGTAAATTTACATAGACATAACCAAATAATCACTTAAAACCCTATTTTTAATAAGTTCTAAAAATTTAACAACACCTCAATAAACAAACTAAGTGAATTAAGAAGATGTTTTGTCATGAACCAGCCAATGTCAACCATGATCTAGTCACCTGAGTCATTCTGTACCTTGGCCTGAAGGGCGTTCTCATCCCCACAAACTGAAAACTAGTGTTTAGAATCAATACAATATATGTTGGAATGATTTCATCCCAAATACCAGGATCAACAAAATAAATCTAGAAATGTAGACAATCAACAACTGAATCTCAAATAAATATACAAGTAGATTCAGTTACAATAACTAAAAGAATAGAAAACCAAATACAAGACTAAATCTTAAACAAAACAACTAAACCTCTACCAATACAATCTCTACGTGACCTGAAGGTTATCACCATCCAAAGAAACAAACATATCAAAGAGCATGCTTGAACTAGAAAACCTAATAATGAAGCTAATCATATAAAATAGTTCAGGTTTATTAGAACCGAATGGTATGTGTAGGATGTGATATTCACAACTTAGTATTCATTCACCCTAAAATCCATGAAATCACATTCTTCATAGAATCCATAAATACTAGTTTGAAAATAAATTTTTAAAAATAGGTTTTCCCATGTTTCTAAATAAAGATACCCTTTTTTTTAAATAAAAAAAAACAAATGAATTTTCCAATTTAAAAAAATTGATTTTACCATTTTAAAAACCAGAACCCCAAACAAGGTTATACCATATAGACAAGAAAAAGTAAATAGGGATAACCACAAATAAACTAGTAGATACTTAGAAAAAAAAGTACAGTAGATTCAAAAAAAAACAAATATAAAAAAAGTAACCATGGGTATTCCTAAACATCCCTAGAGAAATCCCAGGCTATACTTGATTTGGAATGCTCTACCAGTGTATAGTGATGCCCCTAAATCAATAAACTAGTAGTTTCTCTAAACAAACTCACCAGTTGTGAAACCCACCTGTCCTAACAGTAATTACAAGGGGTGCCAACCAGTTTAATCAAGTCTAATACAAAACTATAACTCGATCCCCGAAAAGAATACTTATAACCCATGTTAATATTAATATATTGTGTAAGTATGAGACCCTCATATACATGACTCACCTTACCACCTTCCACTGCACTTGCCTACCCCAAAATGGACACCCTATATGATAACCCATAATGTGATATACCTCATACAGAGGTTACCTATATATATATATATACATATACATATACATCACATCATGAAAGGAATTAATCAGGCCATCACTTTATTTAAATATTTAAACCAATTTTTTGAATACACGAGTGTTTCCAGCTGAACCATTAGCTTTACCTAACCCATAACATTTACTAAAATTATTTTCTAACTATTTACTAAATAAAAACAATTACCACTTCTATATTTACAAATCCAAACAAGCCCTTAAGTTCCCATACATTTACCAAGAAGGTTTTCAAGCCAAACATGCCACAAATTATGGAATACATTTAATGTCACGATCTCGAAACCACTTAAAGAAAAAAAATCACCATTTGAAAAAACATGGGAGGATTTTAAGAAAAAGGGGAGAAAAAGAAGATGGTAATATTTTAAAGGAAAAATGTTTTAAAAGTTCCATCTTCACTTGAATACACATCCATGTGTGAATATAGTGCACCCATAGATGTGTCGCCATCCAATGATACCCTCCAAATTACATGAATGATCAGAATCCATTTTTATTTTAAAACTAACACGTTCTTTTCAAACCAAAACCATCAATTCGACCTCATTTCCTACTGTTCCATTGATCATTTTAAAAACCAAGTGGACATTCCCAAACAACATATAAATCACATGAAAAATCACTATATTTCACATAAAGGCCCAAATTACAATCCAACCACTTTAAATAAATATTTTCTAAGGTCCAATACATCCCAAATCACCCAATTGTTTTAAAAAAACAATTTAAACTTTATCACACTCATGTTATGTAAATTACCATAAACATGACAAAAGAATCACTTAACAACCAATTTTTAATATGTGATAAAAATATAACAACACCTCAAAAAAATAACTAAGTGCATTAGGATGATGCGTATCATTTTTAGAATTTCATTGAAAGAATCCAAGAATAAAACATCACATTTAAAAACACATGGTATTTTATAACATAGAACACGATCACAAACACCCCACATATTCAAAGAATTTCTTCAAAGTCTAATTTTAACAAGGACTAAAGAATTATAAACATGATAGAAAACTAATTAAATGTATAATAAAGCTATGAATTAATCCTAAATATTAATCTAACACATGAAAAAAATCCATTGTGTGTGTTGGAAAATGAATGGATCGAAACACCCACTTCATCGCCATGTGAACACAACAAAACTCTTAGAGAAGGGAGATTAGGGCCTTGTTGACAATTTTCATACCCTAGACATATATGAAACAAACCAAGCATAAAACCCAACCATTTGGGTTCAGACATGGGAAGAAAACCTATAAAAAACATTAGAGATTAATGGAGTAAGGGGAATAGGCTCACTAAATGGAGGAGAAGCATTAACTAGAGGGAATACTAGAGGGAGGAGCATCCACTAGAGGCAGCGTCACATCTCACTTGATAAGAAAGGCTATGCATGAGTGAGAGGGAGGGGGTAGGGGGTGTGTCATGTATAGGGGGAGATGATGTGCATGTGAGAGATATTTTGGACAGGAAGGGTGTATGATAGAAGGAGATAAATGAGGGAAAATTGGGGAAAAAGAATAAAGGAAAAAAAGAAAAAGGAGATGGGGGGAAACCAAAATAATAGTAGATTTAATAATAAAAATAATAATACTAATAGTATTTATATAATATTATCATTATCATTATCATCCAAAGTTAATTTAAATTTATTTTATTTTATTCTTCTAATTTCATTTCATTTTTCATTTTAATTTTATTACTTCTAAACTTAGTGCAGGCCACCTGGTCTACCCGACTATGCGCCAACAGTGTGTGCCCTTCAGGAATGAAGGGACATGTACATTGGATGACCACATGGTTACTCGAACTATTCACCAATCAAGCTGGGTACCTCTTTCTAGTTCTTATAACAGAGCCTCATAGTTTCTATATGGTTTCCAAAACCATGCACGGGCCAGAATCTCATTCAAATATTTTAAAATTTTAAAATTTTACCAGGGTCTCAAACTGATCCCCAACCCGCAAAATCCAAGACCAAGAATAGTATAAAATAAGAGGTATATGAGGTCAGGGTGTAACTCTGTGGACTTTAATTTTTGATTTTTTTACATATTTAAGAGGATCACCTACCTCTGCTGGAGTTTGTGTACAATAATATCTATCATTCCACCATCTGTATGGAACCAATCATGGATTTGCATGGGAAACTGTGAAGGTCACCATTATGATAGACCAAACCAAGAAAGTCTTAATTATGGGAGAAAAGTTAGAGTGTTCCAATAAAAAGAATGTGAATATAGTTTAGGATTGGATGAGGACCACAAAAAGGTGTTGGAAGTCTTATTTTTACTAATAATAGTGAAATTTGTAGTTTGAGGAGGGGTGCCATGAGTTCTTGAGGGTCTCACCTCGATATGGATCATGATATTTGTATGGGGACAAGAGCTATGCATGAGATTCATTTTCCCTTTCTAGATATTTCATAGAGTCATATGGATTACTGCTTTGGCCTACCACTAATGTTAGATCAGGTACACAACATCTTCCACATTTCAAAACTAATGAGGTACGTGCATGGACAATCACATGTTTTCGATTGGGGTGTACTAGATGTAGAGTATGGTGATATATTTTTAGAGTACTTGGTAGATATTGAGTATAAATAAGACTTTATACTCTATTGTTGATATATTTCATTAGTTTTTTTTGGGTTGAAGCTTGATAATAATCTGGAGAGTACATTGGAGTAGGAGACACAAATACATGCTCAAGACCCACATCTCTTTTTGAAGTCTTATGTTTAGTTTTCTGGGATGTAAAGGCCAAATTTGGGGATATTGTAACGGATATTATTTTTCAAAATGTTACTTTAGAATACTTTATATATTATTTTTCGATTTGGGTGATGAGATGGTGTGAGATTCAAAGGCCAGGGGAGACCAGAATTAATTTTTCAAAAGTATTAAATATATTTAATAACATTGATTAATTTTTTTTCCTAAAAATTAATAATATCTCCTAGAAAATTATCTAATTAAAAATATATGGCCTCCATTGTTCTCAGAGCATGGGATGTACTATAGGAATGATATAAACATTAACTGTGTTTGACATTTGGTTGAAATATATCTTTAGAATAAATAATTAAATAAATTAACTAATTTATTTATTTTCTTATTTGATTTAGAGACCTAATTATTTTATCTATTTAAACAATATTTTTACCCATTATCAAGTTTATATACATAACCCTAATAATTGTGAGAGAGAATTGGATAAATCTATAAAAAATGACAATGAGGGATCGCAAATCATTTATGCTAACAAAATTCGAGGATCTCACTAAGGATAATGACCTGGATTTCTTTCATCAGTGCTTGATCTATCTCATAATAGGAAAATTTTTTATTTTTATTTATCCCTATTTATTTATTAGTACGATGAATTCAAATTAATCAACAATTGAATTGATTCAAAGTTTGGTCATATTGCAGGAGATGACTTATTTTGTGTGGATTTATGGGATAAATTATTATTTATTTTAGATAATAGTTTGTTTTTATAATATTTATGGATCGAGGAAAACAAAAACATGGTCTATGTTGATAGATATTATTTGTTTCTTGGTTTTCTACCATTGTTCCTTGTGCATTTATCACTAATGTTACATTTTGATAGTGGTTCAATAGATACCGAGGAAATCAACCATTGTTCACCCCTGTCTTAGTGAAAAATATTTATATCAGGGATATGATTTTATTTCAATGACAGGATCAAGATGTAGTGATTGTAATGATAGATCGAGACTGGATTGAGATATAAACATGTAGGTTTTGGAGTGTGATATGACATAATGGTTTCAGAAAGTTTCACGATCAACTAGGATGGAAACAAATTAGATATCTGATGAAGATTGAGATTATTTAACTTAGATAAATTATTTTCGGGGATAATCATAGATGAAAATGGTGCAGTATCAATAGTGGAGGAATCCAACTGAATACTCGTGGGTTATATGATA
Organism: Viscum album; assembly: GCA_963277665.1. Lineage (NCBI taxonomy): Eukaryota > Viridiplantae > Streptophyta > Magnoliopsida > Santalales > Viscaceae > Viscum > Viscum album. The sequence goes on from OY728160.1 coordinate 1,823,677,467, forward strand.
ATCCACCCTACATGAAATGTAATAGAATAACAAAAGCTATCTATGGTGTCAAGGCTACAGGGATAGGGTTCCACATGGAGTAAAGTATCACATGATATGTGACCCCTAACACACTACATGTGGCCCCTACTTGAAAGTTCTGTATGTACCTAGGGAGGTATAGGGACATGGACATGACTTTGTCGACATGGAAACTACTAGTCATACACGAAAACTGTCAAGAGTATATAGGGAAGGACACTCCATGCACTTGAACATGGACACAAGAATTGGATGTGATTCAATGGTAGAACCCAATATCAAAAAAATATGAAATGTACTAACAGTACATGATGTGAAATCATTAAAAATTGCTAGGATCAGTTTCCTTATTCATCTAGGAAATGTTTTATTATAGAACATTCCCTTGATCCATTCCCTGAGGTTTTATTATAGATACACTCCCTATGCATTGGATTTTGATCCCCTATAAGGGAAAAATGTTTGGATAGAGTTGTTGGAGTTCCTTTATGAGGCATAGTGTGAGAATTTCTATCATCTTCATTTCTCTAGGGGGGTCTTTGTATCATCCATACCAACAATTCATGGGTGTCGATCCCCTACGTAGTGGGTAAATCTAGATGTGCCTGTTGGTATACCCCATCGATATAGGTGTAATCATGATTCTATGAATCGATATCTTCAAAGTTCTAGTGTGTACTACATATGGGACGACACAATGACAGTGAAATCTTAAAGGATGGGAACCATTAGTGCTATCAAACTCATGGAGTGTGTTCTCATAGTTGAGTGTTATATGAAACCTTCAAGAAGGAATCCTAGGATGGATTTACAGTTTTCATCTTTCCTTGAGACTCTGAGTCTATTTTAATTATAATTGTATATTCTATTATTTATGATGTTGACATATCAGGCTGATGAGATGATCATTCTTAATTCTATATTCTTAGTGATTTTGGGGTGTCATACTGGGTATTGTTATACTCACTCCTTAAAGGGATTTGCCTCAATGTTTCTGGTCTTATACAGCCAACCAACATTTTAATGGATTCATATGGGGAAAAACGGGCAGAGATTCGAGATCTAAATAGGCCGAGGTGTGTTCTTATGGTTACCTTTACAATAGTCCTCTTTCATTATTTCAGGTTGGACTTGTTCTTAGTTTTTATTGGGATAGTGTAATGACCCAAAATCATGTCAATGGAATTTACCTTATAATATAAATCTCAACCATTATAATGATACACAAAAAAATAACTATTATCATAAAAAAATAAAAATACATTAGTTTAAAAATAAACTAATAATAATTCCAAATAAAATAGTGGTACACAAAATAGAAAATTAGATAATAAGAATTGGATAATTTGGATCTTCTCGATCCATAATAATAACCACACTCATGAAAAAAAATATAGAGAAAGAACATAATGTTAGTAATAAAATATTTATTTTGAAGATAAAAGTATGTATATATCCTTAATATAAATTATAATTTAATGAATAATAAATAAAATAAAATGTATTATATAAATTAACAAATAAATACCATTATAATTGTAATCTGACTATTGGAATAGTAATATGACTATTAGGAATAGTTATCTAGCCATTAGAATTGTTACCACATCTATTAATGTATTAATAAAATATAGTTATGTTATAAATTAAAATATGATATAATTGTCTCATTGTATTTGTAAATAAATGTCTTAAAAATGATATATTAAGTGTTGTTACTTTGTTAAAAAGTAAAAATTTATTTACAATATTAAAATTAACATAAAGATTTAAAAGAAAATTTATTTTCCAAAAATATATCCTTAACATAATATCATGCTATTTTATAATTATAATATAATATAATGACACCTTAATTAATTTTTTAAATGCTCATAAAACTGATTATAACATTAAAATCAATATTTTTTGAATTAATGTTTATTTTATTTAAAAATTAAATTTATCAAATTTTTTAAAAAAATTCTTAAAATGGATTAATTTTTTAAAATCTTCCCATTGAAAATTTATTAGGGTGAATTTATGTTATTTTTCTAAAATAAAATATTTTTAGTGAATAATGTCATACTGTAATTTACAATATTTAAAAAATACATGAATTTTTGTATCAAGGATGATGTATAGAAGATATAGGAACCCATTAGTTCAAAATATCACAAACCATTTACCATATTTATTCAACGTAATAAAAACCATTTATTGGTTTAAGAATAAATAATAAACTAATGAATATAATAATAAAAACAATCCCCCCTTATAAAGACCAAACCTCACCACCCCTTATCCTAACAGCTTATAAGACATATATCTTTTCAATATTCTACCTAATTCCCATCCCAAACCCTTACCCAGGTACAAGAGTTTATGTTCTCAATAAAAGTCCCAACCCAAGTTCCTTATGGAGGTTCTCAAGGAGACAACATTCAAGAGGTAAAATCCTCATCATTCTCTTTTAATTTCTTTTATTTTCTTATCCTATCTTCCTATCAACTATCCAAAGTGGAATGGTAACTCACGTATCATTTTTATACTCCATTTTGGTTAACGTAATATCCATATTCAATACTCTTCTCTTCTCCGTTTATTCTAAAAATCAAAACATCATATGTGGTAAGTGAATTCATAAAGATCACAGATGACATGTTTTCATTTCTCCATTACAGCCTTCACGGCGGGTCATAAAAAAAATTTATGGTTAAAAAGATTTTAATATGTATATTATTACTTGTTTCATGTTCTATAACTAATATGTATACATAATATTATATAAAACAAAACTATTTTGTGATGATTGAAAAATCACCAAAATAAACTAAATATTTTTCACTAACGTTTTTTCAAATGAATCATCCTCATATAACAAAAATTAGATATATATGACCATTTAAACTTAATTAAATTAATTAATAACAAATAATTTTACTTATGGGTAAGTATTCCCATTTGGAAAGAATATCTACAATTTTACACAATAGAAACAACCATGAAACCATGAAATGAACACTCTCTGAAAGATGAAATTAAAATTTCTAACTCTTCAAAATGGATATAAATGAACTTATTAAAATTATAATAAATAAAATACATCTAAAATATATTCATAATTATTTAATTAATTAATATTATTTGATTATTTAGTTCATTAAGAAAGAGTGCATAACACATTCATAAATACGGTAAGGGATCTCTCTGAACCTCCAAATTACAATTGGGTTACATTTTCTCGATCCTAAACCCAATTTTTTTCTTCAATATTCCCAAATATTTCTTAGAAATAATTTAATATTTTATAAAAAAAATTATCTAGTTCAATTAAACCTTATTTTATGGGGAAATAATGTTATAATAGGTTCCCTTCTAAATACCTCTTAATAAGAAAGACCGATTAATGGTAACTTCTCCATTTCATTCCCATTTTCATGTAGACTATATAAACTATTTCACTCCAACAATTTTTTTATTAAATTGATCATTTTATCATAAAAACTATAGTTGTTCATTTTTTGTTTTATTCAATCAATTATTCATTTTCCAGCTTTAAAGACTCTTTATTCATTTCCCCAAAACCACACATAAGTAGGACATTTATATTGTTAACTAAATACTCTTTTCATGTTTTCAATTTAATTGAAAATAATTATCCATCATATATTATTATATTTAGTTTATTAATTTTCCATAATGATTTATGTCCATTATTTCAGGTATACCATTATTATATTCCTTTTGGTTATGCCTTAATACATGATTATGATACACATTTCTTTTTATTAGTAACCATTATGTTTATTTCATATGATTAATTATTTATGTGGAATTCATATTCATGAAAATTTTATGATGGGTTTTATAGATATATCTCCAATTCATTGGGTAATATTTAGTCTCATAAGATGTAATTTATGAGATTGGGGAGTAAACCTAATCCATTATGGGACTTTGTACACCACGTGATATAGTCTAAGAAGTTAGCCTTGACTCATGTTTATGTAATGTTTTATATCGCTTCCACATTTCAATACTTAAATGATCATATGATTCCATGTTCCATATATTATTCCTCTATATATTACTAATGATCTATGCCTTTTATTTTATCATGTCATTCCTTTCTAACTCATTTCATATGATTCATTCCCATGTTTATTCCCTTACTATGCTTTTTAACTCATCCCTTTTTCCCATGAATTCACCAGATTACCATATAAAGATGTAGGAGCTCAAATGAAGTTAGGACCTCATTATAGAAGAATAATAAATAGTTGTTTTATTCTAGTTCTATGATTTTAATTTTATGTACCTCATCTTCCAAAGACATTCGACTTCATGATCCTTGGTTTCTATTTGAAGGATAATTATGCCAAAAATCAAGGAGTGATATGTTTAAAGGATAGGTTATCTATAGATAGTATCAAAGGTATGGTGGATTTATTTTTGGGGATTTGTACAATAAAACCATAGTAATAACCCTATGAATAATTATATCACCATACATAAAAATTATTTAAATTTAGGGAATCACAAGTTAGGATATACTTTTCCTTTATAAGTTTATCATTATCTATTCAAATATTAATTTTTATGTTCTTATTAGATATCTATTAATCCTCCCTAATTGTATTTAATTTATTTTTCATAGTTGATGATGGAGAATAAGAGAACCTATTCCAACAATCAATGTGATATCCAAGGCCATGATTTCTATAATAAGATATATTATTCCTCTATATATTACTAATGATCTATACCTTTTATTTTATTATGTCATTCCTTTCTAACTCATGTCCTATGATTCATTCCCATGTGTATTCCCTTACTGTGCGTTTTAACTCATACCTTTTTCTATGAATTCCCCATATTATATTATAAAGATGTAAGAGCTAAAATGATGTTAGAACATCATTATATAAGATTAAAAAAGAGATGTTGTATTCTAGTTCTATGTTTTTAATTTTATATAACTCATCTTCCAAAGAAACTGGACTTCACGATCCTTGGTTTCTATTTGAAGAATAATTATGAATAAAATCAAGGAGTGATATATTTAATGGATTGGTTATCTATAGTTAGTATCAAAGGTATGGTGTAGTTATTTTTGGGGATTTCGACAATAAAACCACATTAATAACCCTATGTATAATTATATCACCATACATAAAAATTATTTAAATTTAGGAAATAACAAGTTATGATATACTTTTCCTTTATAATTTTATCATTATATATTAAAATATTATTTTTTATGTTCTTATTTGATAACTATTCAGCCCCCATAATTGTATTTAATTTCTTTTTCATAGTTGATGATGTAATATAAGAGAACCTGTTCCAAAAATAAATGTGATAGACAAGGCCATTATTTCTCTAATAAGATATATTATCTCCATATATATTTCTAATAATATATGCCTTTTATTTTTTCATGTCATTCCTTTCTAACTCATGTGCTATGATTCATTCCCATGTGTATTCCCTTACTGCGCTTTTTAACTCATCCCTTTTTTCTATGAATTCCCCTTATTATCATATAAAGATGTAGGAGCTCAAATGAAATTTGGACCTCATTATAGAGGATTAATAAAGAGATTTTTTATTCTAGTTATATGTTTTTAATTTTATGCACCTCATCTTCCAAAGACACTAGACTTCAAAATCCTTCGTTTCTATTTTAAGGATAATTATCCTTAAAATCAAGGAGTGATATGTTTAAAGGATAGGTTATCTATAGATAGTATCAAAGGTATGGTGTAGTTAATTTTGGGGATTTGGACAATAAAACCATAGTAATAAACCTATGTATAATTATATCACCATACATAAAAATTATTTAAATTTAGGGATTCACAAGTTAGGATATACTTTTCCTTTATATGTTTATCATTATCTATTCAAATATTCCTTTTTATGTTCTTATTAGATAACTATTCATCCCCTAACTATATTTTAATTATTTTTCATAGTTGATGATGGAAAATAAGAAAACCTATTCCAACAATCAATGTGATAGCCATGGCCATGATTTCTCTACTACGATATATTATTCCTCTATATATTACTAATGATCTATGCCTTTTATTTTATCATGTCATTCCTTTCTAACTCATATCCTATGATTCATTCCCATGTGTATTCCCTTACTATGATTTTTAACTCAGCCCTTTTTTCTATGAATTCCCCATATTATCATATAAATATATAGGAGCTCAAATGAAGTTAGGACCTCATTACAGAAGTTTAATAAGGAGATGTTTTATTATAGTTATTTGTTATTAATTTTATGGACCTCATCTTCCAAATACACTAAACTTCACGATCCCTGGTTTCTATTTGAAGGATAACTATGCTTAAAATCAAAGAGTGATATATTTAAAGGATAAGTTATCTATAGTTAGTATCAAAGGTATGATGTAGTTATTTTTTTTGGGATTTGGACAATAAAACCATAGTAATAACCCTATGTATATTTATATCACTATACATAAAAATTATTTAAATTTAGGGAATCAAAAGTTAGGATGTACTTTTCCTTTATAAGTTTATCATTTTATTTTCAAATATTCCTTTTTATGTTCTTATTAGATAACTATTCAGCCCCGTAATTGTATTTTATTTCTTTTCATAGTTGATGCTGGAAAATAGGAGAACCTATTCCAAAAATCAATGTGAAAGCCAAGGCCAAGATTTATCTAATAAGATGCCAAACTTAACGAGAATGGGAGACAAGAACTTCATGAAAGTAATACCTCAACTGGATCAAGTCGTGAATATTGACATGAATTGTGTGTAATTCCCTACTTCACCTAATAAATAACATGTTAAAGTCTTATTTTTTATGAGGAAAAGGCCTATTATATTTAGTGGGTCCTTTTATCACCTCATCATGGACCAAAAGATTTACTCTATTGAGAAGATATTATCTATCCATTAATGCTAAAAAGAAGAGAAATACATAATGGTTGTCTATCATTTTGATGGGGAAGTTGATCAATGGTGGGAACTGATAAAAAATAAAAATATATGGATGAAATTGCCTCAATATATTGGGCATCATTCAACAAAATATTTTTAATTATATATTTTCACAAAACACTCATTATTAAGATATAGAGGGAGTTTCTAGAACTGAAGAATAAGGAACATGAGTCCATTAGGGCATGTGAGGAAAATTTAAAAAGTCCTACACAACGCGTATATGGATTTTTTCATGAACACCAAAATCAATGTGTTTGTTTTCATCAGTTGATTAATGGTAAGTATATGGAATGTTTTTGAAATTCGAGACTTTGAAAACTATGTGGAGGTTGTTCATTGTGCCTTTAATGTAATTTTATTTATTTAATGTAATATTCATCATAAAATATATTCTCTTCTCCTTTTATTCTAAAATTGAAAACCTCATTCATGCTATGTAGATTCACCATCTTTATGGATGGCGGGTTATCGTTTTTCCATTACCACCTTTATGGATGGTTAAAAAAATTACTATAGATATAAAAAATATTATTATTTAAATTATATATTGTTTCATTTTTCGTAAATATTATATATATAACATTCAATAAAATGAAACAAGTTTGTGATGATTGAAAATGAGCCAAAATAAACTGAACATTTATTATTAACATTTTTTCAAATGAATCATCCTCATATTTGAAAAAATTATATATATGACCATTTAAACTTCAATAAGTTCATTAGTAACAGAAAAATTTACTTATATAAAATTATTCCTACTTGGAAATAAAATACATAGTTGTACAGAAGTGAAACTACCATGAAACAGTGAAACTAACACCACTAGAATGATGAAATAGAACATTATAACTCAACAAAATAGCCATAAATAGACTAAATAAAAATATAATAAATAAAAAACATATATGATAGGTTTTTAATAAAGTAATTTATGGATATATTTTGATTATATAGGACATTAAGTGCATTTCCAGAACACTTGTGGACATAAGATAAGGGATCTCTCTGAACCACCAATTTACATTTGGGTTACGCTTTCTCACGGTTTAACAAAATTTATTTCTTCATTATTATTTTATATTTCTTCTAAATTATTTTTATAAGTTCTAAAAATATGCATCTATTTAAATTAATCCTAAATTTATGTGGAAATAATTGTTTTAAGAGGCCCCCTTCTCAGTTTCTTTTGATAAGAATGCCCTATTAAAGAGAGGTTCTCCATTTCTTACCCTTTTTCATGTACACTACATCAAATTTTTTAATCCATGAAAAATTTAATAAAATAAATAATTTTATCCAGAAAAAATATCTTACTTCATTACTATATTTATAAAATCAATTATTCTTTTATCCTCTTTAAAGACTCTTAATTCTTTTCCCAAATACCACTCTTAAGTGGAACATTTCTAATGTTACCTAAATAATATTTTGATTTTATCATTTGAATTTGACATAATTATCGATTAGCTGTTATTATTTTCCCTTTATTAATGTCCAATAATGATTTAAAACCCCTATTTTATGTATACCACTGTTATATTCATTTTGTTTATGCCTTATGACATAATTATGATACCCATTTAGTTCCATGGATAACCCTTCTGTTTATTCCTTGTGATTGATTATCTATAAGGAACACATATGATTGATCATTTTATGATGGGTACACCCAAATAGTTAAAAAATGCAATGGTTATTGTTTAGTCTCATGAGATGTCATTAATGGGATTATTGAGTAAACCTAATCTATTATGGGACTTTGTAAACCATGTGATATAGTCTAGGACGTTAGCCTTGTTTCATGTTTATGTCATGTTTAATTTGGCTTCCACATTCCCAAAATTAATTGATCATATGATTCCATGTTAAATATTTTACAAATAAAGTGTCTTAAAAATAATTTTATTTTTATGATAAATATAATTTCATTTTAACAACCAAAAACATGAACTCTCAAATCCAGTGTCAAAAACAAAAAATTTGTATTTCATTCTTTGATACTGATAAATGTGACCCAATTTTTTCCATCTAATAATTACAACATTAAAAGGATATATTAGATCAATTACATAAGCAATGGAAATTTAGGCTTAATTTTTTAGAAAATTAAGAAAAACTATTATATAAATAAAACTCATGACATCAAGAGATTAGTTTTCTCACTATACCCAACATCAAATATTCTATATCTAGTCTTCATCAACTCCATTTATTTTCATCACAAATGAACCATTTTGAGAAAAAAATAAATTATCATCAATCCTCATAAATTTAGGAAAATGAAACATATGAATGGGAAACTGAAATTCATAATAATGTCAAATATAAACTTTAATAAATGAATGTCACCAGTGAGAGTAATATGAAAATTTGGTTATGATGGTATAATCAAATTACCTGGGTATAACGTAAGAGAAATCATAATTATCGATATCTACATCATAAATATTTAAACATTGAAAAATTATTTAATAAATTCAATAGTCATACGAATCAATAATCATGACCCATGTGATTTCAATCTTGATCAATGGAATCCTTAAAATCCCATATATTTTCTCCCATAAGAATTATAATATATTTTTTTAAAACATAATCTCATTAGATTAACTTGATTAATCAAAATATTTTCATAAAAACACATATATATCATTTATAATACTAATTTTTAACTTGGGGCATCATTTTCATATCACTCTTACAATCACTTTTGAAAATGAAAAAACCATACGATCAACTTGCATACCTAATGAATTGGTGGGATATCATAGACACATCCATCTTTTGTTATAACACAACAACCTATCCAAGGTTTATAATTGAACCACAAATAATTCTAAACATGTTCCTAGAACCTTAAAATAAAAAAAGTACATAGAGAAATCATTTCATAATAAAATTTATAGATACATTCATCATTCCTTTCCTAAATTGATTAACACGTAGAAACAAAATGGGTTTGATGACAATCTCTCTGAAACAATCATAATTTATTCGAACAAGAAATGAGGATGGAATAAATAAAAAATGCCCATAGGGGATAATATGTTACATCAAGTGTTGATCAAGTTGATGAATGGAAATACAATTAAAATATAAATAAAATAATTATTGAGTAAAATACGTTTTTTAGTTGGAAAATGTCTTTTAAAAACTAAAAATTCATAAACTATGGTGAAAATAATTTTCTATGAAATTAATATTGGAAACATATAAAGGGATATTAAAATGAAATAATGGTCATAATGATATTAAAATCCAATCATGTTGTAAACATTAAAAATAAAAATTATTTTTAAACATTTTGTAATAGAGAATCAAATGTGAAAATTTTAGAAAATTTTAAGAAATTTCCTTCTTAATTCCGTTTGAATGTAGCTAAAAGATCAAGTGTAACAAATTTAGGAAAAAATATTTCGTTGGAAAGATCATTTGGAAAAATATTTCAAGAAACATGGATATGGAATAGATAGATACACAAGATAAAAGAATACACATGATTTATATCGCTTACAAATGATTATCATAATAATTCATTTTTTAATAAGGATTGAATAGAAATTAAACATGTAACAAAAATTAATAAACATATGAGAAAAAAAGATATGTTGTTCAATAAAATTATATAATATTATTTACCCAAAATGAAGCTTGAACACAAACAATCTTGAATGGAAAGGATATTGTAACACAAATCCATTTCCAATTTGGAAAGTTTTAAATCATAATAACCATTAAAAAAATATGTCAAATGAAAAATTAATTATCAAAAAAATAAAGTGATTAATTATATATCATGCCAAAATGTTAGTATGTACACCTCATAAAATAACATTAGTGTATTTAATAAACATATGTCCAAAGGAAATGGAATTTGAGATGAATAACCCTTACCATGAACATATAATTGAATTGAGAATTAAGAAATTAATAGATTATATGTAACAAATATTAATTATTAATAATGTTTAAATACCAAATAAATCCATTTAGAGGCCAATTAAAATATAATTGTGGTATACTAAGGTTAGTAATGAAGAGTTAAAACCCAATAAATAGAAATTCAATTAAGATTCTATTTAGCACCAGTTAAGGTTCATGTAAAATCCCTGTCAAGACCCATCCTCGGGGCCCGTGCCGTGACTACCCCAGGCCCACCTTCCATAGGCCAGGGGCTGGCGACTAGCACCAAAGGCATAAATACTGATAAAAGGGAAGGCAGTGCCGTTATATAAGTAAAACAAACACCACAGAGTACACAAGATGAAGTAAACACTAAGTAAACTGAGTAAAAAAGTAAGTGCTGGAAAGTAATTGGGCCAGTATACAAACCCAACTGAAAGTACAGTACAACTGAGAAAATAAAGTACAACAGCTGAAAAGTAGAGCAGCAACCACTAAGACGTCCTCCGGAACTCTCACCTGAAGGGTGAGTACAGATAGTCTCGTCGGCTCCTCGAGTCCGGTCGTCCACTCTGTGTACGTCCTGCCTGATAGTCCACCTCCGGGTACCGTCTTGCTCCACACGCCTCAACCACGATCATCGTTGTCCGTCGTCTGCAACCAACACAACGTAGTGCAGACATATCCCATGCAGGGGTGAGTATACGATACTCAGTAGGGACCCCAAGACCCCCTAAGGTCTTCCAGAATCCACGAAGGATAAACCAAAAAGGAAAGATACAATCACGAAGTATAAAACAACTATACTTAGGTATATGCCGATACATAAACCGAATTCATCAATTCCAGTTCTGCTCCAACTCACGAGCCCAAGTTCAACCCAGTCCACACAGAAAAGTATAACACAATCCACACAGTAAAGCACAACCCAATCCACATAGGATTGTATGTAAGTAATATTGAAGATAATGATTTAATGTCAAGACTCAGCTCACATAGGTATACTACTCATGAAGAGGAGTGGAGATGATAGATGTAGCCTCTGAATCATCTCTCCCGCTGAACCCACGTAGGATCCTAGTATAGTAACAATCACTACCGAACCCACGTAGGATCCAAGTATAGTCGTTCTCGCTACCGAACCCACATAGGATCCAAGTATAGTTGTCATCGCCGTCGAACCCACGGAGGATCCCAGCACGGTAGTCATTGTAGTCGCAGCCATCTCTAGGGTCCGCGCACACAACATAATTGATTTCGGGAGGGTTTTCTCCATGAGAAAAAGGGGTGGATACATCAATCATCATGAAGAACAGAGATTATGTATCCCTACGTTCTATCCCATGTCATAGGGGAACAACCGAGCAAAACGTGCCCAAGTCACGGGGAACAAGATGAACAAGCCATTTTCTAAAAGTACACAACATGTAGATAAGCGATACATGCCATGTCATTAGACATTGGGTACTGCCCCTGTGATACGGCCCGTGTCGTAGGGCTGGTCGTGTAAATATGTGAGTACATTGTGTGTGATATGGTTGCACGTCGTTTCTTCAGTCCACGGGTACTGTCTGTGTACCACAGCCCATGTCGAAGCTCTGTTCGTGTAAAAGGTAAGTACACGGCGTGTGGCATGGTTACACACTGTGTCCAAACTTCTGGGGTTGGCTCCGTGTATGCTGGCCATGCCTAGCCGTGTGGTGGAGTAAATGCCCATGTACTCCACCCTGTGTCCATGTATTTCCGGAATACATGCTGAGTCATCACGAAGCCGCTTCTACCTTGGTGAACGTAGTACACGCCGTGCCTCTTGGCCGTGTGTTTTTTCCCGTGTCCATGTATCTCCCAGATTACACGCCGAGCCTCGCGAAGCCGCTTCTGCCTTTCTATGAAGATAATACACGCCATGCCTCGTGGCCGTGTATTTATGTCCGTGTCTATGTATTTTCCTCAAATAAATGCCAGGTCCATCGAAGTCCCCTCTGTCAAACTGTGTGGATAGTACACGCCCTGTGACCGGTGTCACACACCGTGTGTCACTTCTTCTGATGTCTATTACTTCTGCCACTGAACACTTGCACTACATGATGTGGGCTTTGGAAGTACACGCAGTGTATTCTGGAATTTTCCAGAAATGACGCCTCTAGAAAGCACACCTCCCAAGGTGTCTGTTCTTCATTTTTATGAACCGTTTGCTACAAAATTTCCGCTCCTAAGTCATCCCGATGTTCTGTGGCCGTTTTCGATGTTTTTAGGCCTCCGATCGGCTCCGAAAACTTGCCTTGATTCACCGCTCAAGAACGGTAGAAGAACACCATACAACAAGAATGATGGAGGAATCGGACCGTGTTAGTTTGGTCTGGTTCCTTCCGCATTAGTTTGATAGAAAATGGTTTAGAGAGAACCAATAACATGGAAGGAAAAAATTACAACGTTGCTCATTCATAAACACACCCCTACCTCAATTCAAGAAGTTTGATCGCTTGACGATGGAAGGAAAAGCTTTCGTTGTTCCATTGACGTTGACCTGGGATGACAGCGTCACTTTGTCAACGTCGAGAAGAAAGAAGCCTAGGTTTTTGCCGGCGTTATTCGCGTTATTCGATGAGGGAAATAAGTGGAAATTTTCTTCGCGGGAAGAATGAAGTTCTTCAAAAGAACCAGAGCTCTTCCTTCCACAATTCCCAACAAAACAAAACTCCCCCCAAAATAAAATAAGCTTCTCTTATTTTATTAAAATATACCATGGGTTTTAATTACAAAATTCAAAAACATAATTTAATTAATTAAATAAGTGTGTTGGCATGATTAAAGAAGAGATAGGGTGAGGATAGGAGAAGTCACCCACTTAATGGGGGAGTTAAACATGTTAAAAAGAGTTACCAACTTTAAGAGGGGTGTTTAGAGGAGTTAAAGGAATGTGAAGGGGTGGGGATCGTGTGGGACCCACCTCACAAATATCCTAACATGGGTAGTTAGGGATTGTGGGTCCCACCCAAACTAACCCATGTAGGTTATATCAATTAGATAAAGAAAATAAAATTGTACCACAATTTTATTTACTTCTCATTTAATCCTCAATTTTTAACAACTCCTCCCGAGAAAACGCACCTTAGGGAAAGGTCATCTTAAGAAATTAGCAGCGCTGAGGTTTCATCGGTGCCCTCGGATTTCAATTCTAAGCACTAGTTCAAAAGATAGAAAAATCCACTCGTTCGTTTACTAAACGTACCCAAGCTAAACTTCGGAAATTGATTCTGGGAACACCGGGCCTCGGAATCAGGTGCCGTCAGAAACTGCGTACTCAAAAAATCCCAAATAATTTAAGAAAAAAATTTCCTTGAAATTTACGGTTCTTTACATTACTCCCACCTCAGGGATTTACATATCCGTAATGATACATCATAAACTAGGGAAACAAATGAGCATAATGTGCACGCATCTGGGCCTCTCGCTCCCATGTGCTCCCCTGGAGGTTCCTGTGCTGCCACCTGATGCACACTAGAGGAATCAACCGTCTATATAGGACCCGCTCCTGTAAATCCTGAATCTCTACCGGGACCTCCGCAAAAGTCACCCCATCATTGATTTCCAGCTCCCCGTGATCAATGACATGCGTCAGGTCATGCATGTATCCTCTCAGTTGAGATACGTGAAAGACATCATGCACCTGGTGCAACTAAGGTGGAAGAGCCAAGAGATAAGACACCTCTCCTATCCTACTGAGAACCTGGAATGGTCTGATGAAGTGCGGAGATAACTTGCCACCCCGACCAAATCTCTGTAATCCATGTCGAGGTGACACCCATAAGAAAACGTGGTCGCCATCCTAGAACACTAGTGGTCTCCGCCTCCTATTATCATAGGACTTCTGTCAGCTCTATACAGCCCTCATCCGCTCCTAGATGATCTGCATCTTCTCTGTCGTAGCCTGGACTATCTCTGGTCCTACGAGTGCTGACTCCCCAGGGTCCGTCCAGCACAAAGGTGATCTGCAAGGCCGACCGTACAATGCCTCATATGGTGCCATCCCGATGGTGGAGTGGTAGATGTTGTTGTACGCAAACTCCACCAAAGATAGGTGATCCTCCCAACTGTGACCAAAGTCAAGGACATATGCACAAAGCATTTCCTCGGGAGTCTGAATGGTCCTCTCCATTTGACCATCCGACTGAGGGTGAAAGGCGGTGCTCAGGCGTAGCTGCGTCCCCAATGCCTCCTGAAACCTCTTCCAAAGATGGGAAGTAAAGAGAGAATCATGATCGGAGATGACAGATGATGGAACACCATGAAGTCGTACGATCTCCTAAACGTAGAGGCGTCCCATGCTCTCCACTGAGCCCTGCTCTCTGATAGGTAAGAAGTGGGTTGACTTGGTGAGTCAGTCAACAATCACCCAGATGGAGTCATGAACTCTGGAAGTACATGGAGGATCCATCACAAAATCCATCGATATCCCATTCCACTTCCACTTCGGGACCTATAAGGGTGGTACCAAGCCTGCCGGTACCTGGTGCTCCGCCTTCACCTGTTGAGAGGTGAGGCATCGTGAATCAAATTCTTCCACAACCTTGTTCATACCTGACGACCAGTGCTGTCGTCTGAGATCCTGGTACATCATCACTACACCTTGATGTACCGCCAATGGGGAAGTGTGAAACTCTCTTAGAACCTCCTCATGTAATGAAACTAGTACAATGGTACGTCCCCTGAAGAGGATGACATGCTCTCCGCCTTCAGAAAATCTTTCGGGTGCCAGCCCTAAGGATATCTGAGCACGTCGTGCCTCAAAGTCAACTTCCTCATGATGGGCCTCTATGACCCACTAAATTAATGGAGGAGTGACTGTGATCAACTGTAGAAAGGTTGCTCCATCTCTATCCACAAAGGATATCCGCAACGTGGCTAGATTCTCTGTTGCCTCTCCAAGTAGCTGGATGCCCGACCTCCTGCTGAGACACTACTCGAAATCCCATTTTTTCCAATGCTTATATCCCAACAGTTTGATAAACCGTTGGGAATGGTTATGTATACCAACAGTTTTAAGAAAACCGTTGGTATAGATGATTTTGTGAAGAAATTTACCAATAGTTTGTAAAACCGTTGGTATAGGCCTCAATTAAGACACTTTTACCAATGGTTATACACTAACCATTGGTATATGTTGGAATCTATGCCACCTTTATCAAAGGTTTAAAGAAACCATTGGTATAGGACTACATTCCCAATGGTTTTTAAAAACCGTTGGGAAAGTTTTCCCCTAAATCCAGTTCGGGTGTCCAGTATCCCCTCCGCTCGATTGTAGTCCCCCTCCGCTCGACTGCAGCCCTAAATTGAAGCTCTCCCGACGCTCTCTCGTTACCCAGTCTCTGAAACTCCATCCATACTCTTCAATAAAACAATTTTTCTATTCTACACTTCAAATATGTAAGTTATAACTCAGTTATAATGTTCTTCAACTATTTTCTTATTTTCTATTTTGATTTGACCTAAACGTCTGGGATCTCTCTATACAAAGACTCAAAAACTCGTTCCACTCATAGATCCATCTTAAATCAAAAAAAAATTTAGTTCTACACTCTAAATATGTAAGTAATACCTTAGTTTTAATGTTTTGAATCTATTATTTTTGTTTTTGTTTTAATTTGGTATAAACTAAGTTGTGTTGTTTATGGCATGCGAAGGTTAGTGATATTGAGTATTAATTGGATGTTGGTTGGGTGATGGATTGGAATTGTGATGTTTTTTGGATTAAGTTTAGTTAATTTTCAATGAATTATTTGGGTATTTACTCCCTTTAACAGATCCCCCACTCCTCATGGACCCTGGACACCCCCCCTCTTGGACCCTGGACAATCCCCCCCCCCCTCCTGGAACTTGGACAACCTGGCCCCCCTCTTTCCTGAAACTTGGACAACCCCCCTCCTGGACCCTAGACAACCCCCTCCACCCTCATCCCAGGACCTTGTATAGTCCCCCTCCTTCCTGGACCCTATGAAGCCCCCCACCCTCCACCCTGGATCCTGGATAGCCCCCCACCTCGATGGACCCTGGACAACCCCCCGCCTTCCTGGACCATGGACAACCCCTTCTCCCCTTCTCCTTGACCCTGGACAGCCCCCACCCCCCTTCCTGGACCCTGGACAGCCCCCAAACCTCCTCCTAGACCTTGGAAATCCCCCTCATCCCCCTCCTCAACCACCAAATACCCCCCCCACTTCAAAACTTTGACCACCACACTTGGACATGGTGTATTTTCTCTAAAAAGATAGATTTGATCCTCAAACCACCTCAATAATATCCTAAATAATGCTTATAATGTGGTTTTCACCACATAACATCCAATTGCATTCAAATTCACTAGTCTATCCTCCCTTGGATAGATTTTACAAAAAGCATTCAACCTTAAGGATCCAAATAAAAATAAATTGATATAAAACATTTGATAATGGATTAAAATTTCAAATTGGGATCCAATGAAGAATATTTGAGATATTATGCATCATGTCCATGAGTAAATCCATTTTTATATATCTGATAAGTTATTTTTCACAATTTTCACACATTAATTGTTTGTAAAAATGGGACATACATTTATAAAGGTTCTAATATATAAAAATGAATCTATTTGTGGATGCAGCTTAACCAACAATGTCTAGCTTGTCTGCCACTTCCATGATCATCGATGTGCACATCCCGTCTCTATATGACCTCACACAATGGGTGAATCAGTTTATGACTGATGACGAGCACCATATTCTCTTACTTCCACATCGGATTCACACCCGCTATGCTCATGAAGTGATCAATCCCACTAAGCAACCCTGTGAGCTTGATGACACGACCCCCAGTTCTTTTAAGAGGCAGAGGAGTTCTGAGCTGATGGACCAAGACGATTGACCAATGTCCATCCATCTGGCTGAAGACGTAAAACTTAGCGCTTCCTAGGAGGTAACCCATGTTCTAGAGTTTCATCATTTTTCTTTTTTTTTTACTTTGTTTTAGGAAATAAACATGGCATGTATGCTACAATTTTTTAGCTGCTTCTGATCTGTATGTGCACTTGTCATTACTCTGCATGACTGCTTCTATTTTGTCTGATCCTTGGTGTTATTTTTTATGAAATGATGCGGCTATGTGTTTTATATGTGTATATTTTATAGGTACATAAGTATGTGCACTTTTCATTATTCCATTCTTTCAGTGCTTAGACCGATGGTACGAGGGAGGTTCGTACCCGAGGTAGACGAGCATCTCCGTGTACCCGACTAGACCCTTACACTCTGACCAAATGCATTCAGATTATGTTGAAACTTAATGGAAATGATCCATGGGTCAAATGTGATGTATATAAGTCAACCCCACCTCAATAAAAGGCACGGTGTGGCCAGGATAACTCATACTGTCTCTCTTTTGGTCAAAATTGACTTATTTTTAAGTGAAATCAACAACTGACATATGGGAAACCGACAAAACGCCTTAGGATTGGGTTGACACTTTAGGAAAACGATCCATGGGTCATATGTGACATGTAAAATTAAACTCCGCCTCAATCCGATGTGCGGTGTGGTCGGTATCACTCCAAATGTATGTATTTTGTTTTAAATGGACAATATTTTACGTACATACGCCAATCCAATCAAACAACTTTTGATTGTTTTGATACATTTTCACAATGATCCATGAATTATATGTGTCATGTAAGATTCAACCCCGCCCCAATTAGAGGCTCGGTGTGGCCTATACCACTCAAAGTGCCTCTGTCTTGTTAAAAATGGACTTAATTTTAAGTGAAATTAACAACTGACATATGGAAAACCGACCAAACGCATTAGGATTCTGTTGAAACTTAAGGAAAACGATCCATGAGTCAAATGTGATGTGTATGAGTCAACTTCGCCTCAATATGAGGCTCGGTTTGGCCGACACCACTCAAAATGCCTCTATTTTGTTAAAAATGGACTTAATTTTAAGTGAAATCAACAACTGACATACGGTAAACCAACCAAACACATTCTAATTATATTGATACTATAGGAAAACGATCCATGGGTCATATGTGACGTGTACGAGTCAACTAAGCCTCAATCCAAGGTGTGGTGTGGATGATACCATTCAAAATGTCTCTTTTTTGTTCAAAATGACTTTAATTTTAAGTGAAAACAACAATTGGCATACGGAAAACTGACCAAATGCGTTCCAAATCTGTTGAAACTTTAGGAAAATGACCCATGGGTCATATGTGATGTTTACAAGTCAACCCCGCCTCAATATGAGGCGTGGTGTGGCTGGAACCACCCAATCTGTCCCTCTTCTGTTTAAAATGGACAATATTTTACGTACATACGTCAAACTTATCAAACGGCTTATGATTGTGTTTATAATTTTGAAAAATGATGAATGACTCATATGTGATGTGTAAGAGTCAACCCCACCTCAATTCGAGGCCCGGTGTGGCTGACACCACTCAAAGTGCCTCTGTTTTGTTAAAAATGGACTTAATTTTAAGTGAAATCAACAACTGACATACGACAAACCGACCAAACACATTCGTATTATATTGAAACATAAGGAAAACGATCCATGAGTCAAATGTGATGTGTATGAGTAAACCCCACCTCAATTCGTGGCTCGGTGTGGCCGACACCACTCAAAATGCCTCTGTTTTTTTAAAAATGGACTTAATTTTAAGTGAAATCAACAACTAACATACAGTAAACCAACCAAACGCATTCAGATTCTATTCATACTACAAGAAAACGATCCATGGGTCATATGTGACGTGTATGAGTCAACCTCGCCTTAATCCAAGGCGCGGTGTGGACGGTACCATTCAAAGTGTCTCTCTTTTGTTCAAAATGACTTTAATTTTAAGTGAAAACAACAACTGGCATATGAAAAACTGACCAAATGCATTCCAAATCTGTTGAAACTTTAGGAAAACGATTAATGGGTCATATGTGATGTGTACGAGTCAACCCCGTCTCAATATGAGGTGCGGTGTGGCCGGAACATCCCAAATTATCCCTCTTTTGTTTAAAATGGGCAATATTTTATGTACATACATAAAACTGATCAAACGGCTTCTGATTGTGTTGATACTTTTGAAAAACGATCCATGACTCATATGTGATGTGTAAGATTCATCCCCGACTCAATCCGAGGCCGGGTGTGGCCGACACCACTCAAAGTGCCTCTGTTTTGTTAAAAATGGACTTAATTTTAAGTGAAATCAACAACTGACATACGACAAACTGACCAAACGCATTTGGATTATGTTTAAACATAAGTAAAACGATCCATGGGTCAAATGTGATGTGTACGAGTCAATTTCACCTCAATATGAGGTGCGGTGTGGTCGGGACCACTCAAACTCCCTCTCTTTTGTTCAAAATGGACTTATTTTTAAGTGAAATCAACAACTGACATACGGGAAACCAACCAAATGCCTTTGGATTGTATTTAAACTTTAGGAAAATGATCCATGGGTTATATGTGATGTGTAAGAGTCAACCCCGGCTCAATATGAAGCGCGGTGTGTCCGGTATCACTCCAAGTGTATGTATTTTGATTATAATGGACAATATTTTACATGCATACGCCAAACCAATCAAATGGATTTTGATTGTGTTGATAATTTTTAACAACGATCCATGACTCATATGTGATGTGTAAGAGTCAACCCCACCTCAATCCGAGGCCCGGTGTGGCCGCCACCACTCAAAGTGCCTCTATTTTGTTAAAAATGGACTTAATTTTAAGTGAAATCCACAACTCACATACAGAAAACCGACCAAACACATTCAGATTTTGTTTAAACTTTAGGAAAAATATCCATGGGTCAAATTTGATGTGTACTAGTCAACTTCTCCTCTATCCATGGCGTGGTGTGGCCGGTACAACTCAAAATTCCTCTCTTTTGTTCAAAATGGACTTATTTTTAAGTGAAATCAACAACTAACAGACGGGAAACCGACCAAACGCCTTCATATTCTGTTGAAAAATTAGGACAACGATCCATGGGTTATATGTGATGTTTACGAGTCAACCCCAGCTCAATCCGAAGCACAGTGTGGCTGGTATCACTCTATGTGTATGTATTTTGTTTAAAATGGACAATATTTTACGTACATACGCTAAACCGATCAAACGGCTTCTGATTGTGTTGATACTTTTGAAAAACGATCCATGTCTCATATATGACATGTTCGAGTCAACCCTGCCTCAATCTAAGGCCCGGTGTGGCCGAAACCACTCAAAGTGCCTCTTTTTTGTTAAAAATGGACTTAATTTTAAGTGAAATCAACAACTGACATACGACAAACTGACCAAACACATTCGAATTCTGTTGAAACGTAAGGAAAACGATCCATGTGTCAAATGTGACATGAACGAACAGCCCCCACCCCCCTTTCTGGACCCTGGACAGCCCCCCACCCTCCTCCTTGGGCACTGGACAGCCCCCCGGACATGAATAACATTTTCCTTTTGTACCACTGTGTATGCAAGTAAATGAGACTCGTTTTCCTTATGTATAATTCTATTACAATTTGATTAAATGTTATACCTCATGGATGATATGTAAATATAGGCATGTTTATTTCACATGACTTTTTTAATTTCATTGAACATGTAATGTTATTTGGGGTTATTCCATTTTTATATGTCTTGAACTATATGAATGACTTGGAAAGTTTATTAGCTCATTCTCATCAAATGCATGCGATGATATTCTATAATTTGAATACAAATCCTTGTTGCACATTCTCCATGACCCCCATACTCGCTCCCTAGAAATCTCCCCTCCCCTCTTCCTGGACAACCGCCTCCCCTCTCTGGACATCCCCCCACATCACATTCAATGCAAGTCATGCATCACTCTAGATGATGCACAAATATTAACCACATTGTTAATTCACTTTATCACACATTCCCCTCATGCACCAATTTCTATCATAATCATCACCTTTTTGAGTAAGAAAAAATTGATATGTGTGAACCCAATAAATTGAAATAAGTTAATTGGAAGAGTTGTTGTCATATGAAGATTGAAATGGGGAATTGTAGTACATGGCATGGTTGGAAGAGTGATGTTTTTATCTTTTTTTTTGTGTTATTTACAATGTTTTTTGTGGTTTTTGAAGTCTATTTATAGATGTTATTTGTGATGTTTTTTATGCAGGTCTATCAAGTGGAGGCAACTGTATGCATGCTGCTGGTTTTTTGTGAAAATACCCAATACCAACGGTTTAGAACCGTTGGCATACTTTGAGCATATATGAATATATACCAACGGTTTATCTAAACCATTGGTAAAAATCTATACCAACAGTTTTGAACCGTTGGTATCAGCTCAAAAATATAAATTTCCCAACGGTTTTAAACCGTTGGTAAATCCTTTGGCCAACGGTTTAGAGGAACCATTGGGAAATTAAAAATTTCACCACCTTTTACCAACGGTTTTCCTTAAACCGTTGGTAAAGGAATTTCCCAGCGCCTTACTTCCCTACGGTTTGGGAAACCATTGGTATATCTTATACCAACGGTTTTCCAGCCTATACCAACGGTTTTGAACCATTGGTATTGTCTATATTTCCAGTAGTGAGAGTATCAGCTACTACGTTACCCTTCCCAGGAGTATAGACTATCTCAAAGTCATAGTCCTGGAGGAACTCGAGCCATCGCTGCTATCTCAGGTTCAGGTTCAGGTCCTTCTGCGAGAATATGTACATGAGACTCTGGTGGTAAGAGTAGACTGTAAAGCGCTCGCCCATCAAATAGTGCCGCCACATCTTCAAGGCGAATACCACTACTGCTAACTCCAGGTCATGGGTAGCGTAGTTCTTCTCGTGCTGCCTCAACTGTCATGAACCGTAGGCAATCACTGCCAGCTCCTGCATCAGGACACACCCGAGTCCGATCCCTGATGCATCGCAGTAAACTACGTACTCTACGCCCTCCTCCAGTAGCCTCAATATGGGTGCACTGGTCAATCTCTGTCTCAGCTCCTAGAAGCTCTATTGACATATATCTAACCACACGAAGGGTTTCCTCTTCTTCGTCAAAGCTGAAAGCGGTGCTGCAACTCTGGAGAAGTCTGGCATAAATCTCCGATAGTACCCAGCCAGACCTAGGAAACTCTGCACCTCCATCATGCTCCTAGGTGGCTCCCAAGCTAGTACTGCCTTGATATTCACAGGATCCACCGCAACTACCTCCTCAGAGATAACGTGCCCCAAGAAGTGGGCCTCTCGAATCCAGAACTGGAACTTCGAGAGATTACCATAAAGTTGGTGCTCTCGTAGTGTATCCAGTACAACTCGCAAGTGGTAGGCATGCTCCTCTTCAGTAGTCGAGTAAATCAATATGTCGTCGATGAAGACTACGACAAATCGATCGAGGTAAGGTTGGAAGATCCTGTTCATGAGACTCATGAACACTGCTAGAGCGTTGGTTACACCGAAAGGCATAACCAAGAACTCATAGTGGCCATACTGACACCTGAAGGCCGTCTTCTACACATCCTCATCTCGAACTCTGAGCTGATGATTGCCCGACCTGCGGTCTATCTTCGAGAACCAGTGTGATCCCTTGAGCTGATCGAAGAGGTCTTCAATCCTCGAAAGCAGATACTTGTTCTTCATGGTCACCTGGTTCAGGTGATGGTAATCGACACACAGTCGCAAGCTCCCGTCTGCCTTCTAGGCGGAAAAAATCGGGGAAGCCTAGGGTGAAACACTGGGTCGAATGAATCCCTTGCCCTACAAGTCCTCCAGCTGTACCCGTAGCTCTCGAAGCTCAGCAGGATACATCTGATATGCTGGAGTAGATATCGGGGCTGTCACGGGGTACAGGTCAATATAGAAGTCTACCTCCCTGTGGGGAGGTAGTCCTGGAACATTGTCAGGAAAAAGATCTGCATACTGATCCCCCACAATAGGAAAACTTGGAATCCTCACATCAACTGCTCCTAGGATGAGACTAGCCAACTGATGAGTGATCGGCTATCCTCTCCTCTTTGTGAGTCCATCCTGCGCTTCAAAGGCTCCCTTCTCTCCGGTGAAGGTGAACCTGCTCCCATCGGTGCGGACACATCGCACCTTGCGCCTAATACAGTCGATCTGATCATGGATTGTAGATAACCAATCCACGCGCAAGATGATTTCATAAGGCCTCGACGCCACTACAAGAATATCCCAGCTGAAGCTCTCGCCCCCTAGAGTAAGCTCACACTACCAGAACTAGTGCGTAATCGTCGATTCTGCTCCCACAGGAGTCTCTAACCGTAAAGATCGAGCCAACGACTCCATTAGAATCTCCGAGCTTCGAAAAAGGGCAGCGGCTATAAAAGAATGACTCGCTCCTGTTTCTATAAGAACTACAGCAAGGGTGGAGTAGAAATAGATAGTACCTCAAATCATCTCAGGTGCGCCGTGGTCGTAGGCCTCCACTGCCTGAAGCTGAGCCTGTCTCTGTCTGCCAGCTCCCTGTGGTCGGGGTGGACCTCCTAGTGGTGGTGGTGGTTGAGCCTCAAAGCGTCACCCTCCACCCGCTGCTCGGCCAGCTCCTCTACCTTGTCCGCCTACTCCCTGCGGACTGCCACGGTCGAACCTCTGCCTCTGCCTGGGTGTCCCCTCAATTGTTTGCTACTTCTCTGCATGGCGGGTCGGGCAGTCACGAGCCATGTGGCCCTGCCCGCCGCATGCATAGCACTGTCTACCTCTTGTATGACTGGCTCTACTATGTGTTCCCCACACATCTGAACCAGTGTCCTGAGGTCATCCACTTGATGGCCTGGTCCGCTTAGACCTCTGTGATGTATGTCTACTGACACCTATAGAAGACTCCGCTATGTGCCACCTTGCGGTAGGTCTCACTGCTGGTGAAGGCTCAGCAAGAAAGCTCTCCATAATAAGGGCTCCCTCCAGTACTCCTTCCTGCATCGGAATGCTGAGGGAGATCATCGATGCCCTGATCTAATGCCTTATTCCCTGATCGATGGTCCGAGCCCAGAAGAATGGGTCCCGTACCATATCCATGGAGTAGCGCGAGAGATCGGTAAATCTCGGCGAATACTGAGCTACTATCATGCTGCCCTGCCGCAGCTGTAGTAACTCTTGGATGCGCACCGCATGGAGGGTGGATAGAACAAACTTCGAGTGGAAGAGGCTCTCAAAGTCCGTCCAAAGAAGAGATGACTCATCGTGCACCTGGAGCATCCGGCTCCACCATCTACCTGCTTCCGCTTGCTGGAGACTCACCGCAAGGATCACCATAAGATTTGCTGGTGTCCCTACCAATCTGAAGACTCGAACAACAGCCTCTAGCCAATCCTCGGCTGCATGAGAGTCCATCTCCCCATAGAACATGGGTGGTCTTTGATGCTGAAACTCGTGCAGTGCACTCAGGCGATGTGCACTCTCAGCTGCAGGGGCTGGTGGCATCGGTGGCTCGGCGGGTAGAGGTACCACCGGTGCCTCTGCTGTAATGGGGTCCTGCACCGAGGTCTTGTCGCTCGGTGGGATGCCATCTCTCACAAAACTCGGAACCCCAGCTAGCTGCCATCGTGGGGCCATCCTAAAAAGGAACAGGTGCGCTACGGTTAATACAGTATACCTGGTGAGCTGACACAACATAATCACAAAGTAAACTTTTGAAACACACATGCAATCAATGCTTTTGTGCACTGAGTTGGAAATCAAAAGTCAGGGTCCAGGTGTATGGATACGTCGGCCACTACACCAACACTAGACTCCCTGGACTGATAACCACACTCAATACTCTAAACATTATTGCTTCACATAGAAGAAAATATCGGAGTCTTGAGTTCTGCGGTAGAACTGACTCCTCTGATACCAATTTGTCACGACCCGTCCTCGGGTCCCGTGCCGTGACTACCCCAGGCCCGCCTTCCATAGGCCAGGGCTGGCGGCTAGAACCAAAGGCGTAATTCCCAATAAAAGGGAAGGCATTTCCTTTATATACATAAAAAAACACCACAGAGTACACAAGCTGAAGTAAACACTAAGTAAACTGAGTACAAAAGTAAGTGCTGGAAAGTAATTGGGCCAGTATACAAACCCAACTGAATGTACAATACAATTGAGAAAAGAAAGTACAACAGCTGAAAAGTAGAGCAGCAACCACCAAGACGTCCTCCGGAACTCCCAATTGAAGGGTGAGTATAGATAGTCTCGTCGGCTCCTCGAGTCCGGCTGTCCACTCCATGTACGTCCCTCCTGATAGTCCACCTCCGGGTACCGTCCCGCTCCACAAGCCTCAACCACGATCAGCGCTGTCCGTTTTCTGCAACCAACACAACGTAGTGCGGGCATAACCCATGTAGGGATGAGTATACAATACTTAGTAGGGACCTCGAGAGCCCCGAAGGTCTCCCAGAATCCACGAAGGATAAACCACAAAGGAAAGATACAATCACGAAGTATCAAACAACTCTACATAGGTATATGCCCATACATAAACCTAAGTCATCAATTCCAGTTCTAATCCAACTCACAAGCCCATGTTCAACCTAGTCCACACAGGAAAGTACAACCCAATACACACAGGAAAGCACAACTCAATCCACACAGGATTGTAAGTCAATCATATCGAAGATAATGATTAAAAGTCAAGACTCAGCTCACACAGGTATACTACTCATGAAGAGGGGTAGAGATGATTGATGTATCCTCTGAATCATCTCCCCTGCCGAACCCACGTAGGATCCAAGTACAGAAGTCATCACTGCCGAACCCACGTAGGATCCTAGTACAGTAACCATCGCTGCTGAACCCACGTAGGATCCAGGTGCAGTCGTCCTCGCTGCCGAACCCACGTAGGATCCAAGTACAGTCGTCATCATCGTCGAACCCATGGAGGATCCCAGCATGGTAGTTGTCGTAGTCGCAGCAAGCTCTAGGGTTCCCGCACACAACATACTCGATTCCGGGAGGGTCTGCTCCTTGAGAAAAATGGGTGGATACATCAACTGTCACGAAGACCAGAGATGATGGATCCCTACATTCTATCCCACGTCATAGGGGAAAAACTGAGAAAAATGTTCCCAATTCACAGAGAACAAGACGAACAAGCCATTTTCCAAAAGTACATGGCATGTAGATAAGCGATACATGCCGTGTCATCAGACACCAGGTACTACCGGTGTGATACGGCCCATGTCGCAGGGCTGGTCTTGTAAATAAGTGAGTACATGGTGTGTGATATGGTTACACGCCGTGTCTTCAGTCCATGAGTACTGTCCGTGTACCATAGCCTGTGTCGAAGGTCTGTTCATGTAAAAGGTGAGTACATGGTGTGTGGTATGGTTACACGTCGTGTCCAAACTTCTGGGGTCGGCTCTGTGTACGCTGGCCATGCCTGGCCTTGTGGTGGAGTACATGCCCGTGTACTCCACCCTGTGTCCGTGCATTTCTGGAATACATGCCGAGTCATCACGAAACTGCTTCTACCATGGTGAAGGTAGTACATGTTGTGCCTCTTGGCCGTGTGTTTCTACCCATGTCCATGTATCTCCCAGATTACACGCCGACCCTCGCGAAGCCTCTCCTTCCTTTCTATGAAGATAATACACGCCATGCCTCATGGCTGTGTATTTCTGTCTGTGTCCATGTATTTTCCTCAAATACACGCCTGGTCCATCGAAGTCCCCTCTGTCAAACTGTGTGGACAGTACACACCGTGTGACCGGTGTCACATGCCGTGTGTCACTTCTTCTGATGTCTGTTACTTCTGCTGCTGAATGCTTTCACTACACGACGTGTGCTTTGGAAGTACACATCGTGTATTCTGTAATTTTCAAGAAAGAATGCCTCTGGACAACACGCCTCCCGAGGCGTCTGTTCTTCTTTCCGATGATCTGTTTGCTACAAAACTTCCGCTCCTAAGTTGTCCCAATGTTCTGTGGCCATTTACAATTTTTTCGGGCCTCCGATTGGCTCCGAAAACATGCCTTTATTCACCACTCAAGAATGGTAGAAGAACACCATACAACAAGAACGGCGGAGGAATCAGACCATGTTAGTTTGGTCTGGTTCCTTCCATATTAGTTCGATAGTAAATGGTTTAGAGAGAACCAATAACATGGAAGAAAAAAAATTACAACGTTTCTCATTCATAAACACACCCCTACCTCAATTCAAGAAGGGTGATCGCTTGACGAAGGAAGGAAAAGCTTTCGTTGTTCCATTGATATTGCTGTGGGATGATGACGTCGCTTTGTCAACGTTGAGAATAAATAAGCCGAGGTTGGTTCTGGCGATCTTCACATTCTTCGATGAGGGAAAGAAGTGGAAACGTTCTTTGTGGGAAGAATGAAGTTCTTCAAAAGAACCAGAGTTCTTCCTTCAACAATTCCCAACACAACAAAACTCCCCCCAAAATAAAATAAGCTTCTCTTATTTTATTAAAACATGCCATGGGTTAAAATTACAAAATTCAAAAACTTAATTCAATTAATTGAATAAGTGTGTTGGCATGATTAAAGAGGAGAGAGGGTGAGGAGGTGAGAAGTCACCCACTTATTGGGGGAGTTAAACATGTTATAAATAGTTACCAACTTTAAGAGGGGGGTTTAGAGGAGTTAAAGGAATATGAAGGGGTGGGGCTCGTGTGGGCCCCACCTCACAAATATCCTAACATGGGTATTTAGGGCTTCTGGGTCCCACCCCAACTACCTCATATAGGTTATATCCATTATATAAAGAAAATAAAATTGTACCACAATTTTATTTACTTTACATTTAATCCTCAATTTTTAACAACTCCTACCAAGAAAATGCACTTTCGGGAAAGGTCATCTTAAGCAATTACTGGTGCTACGGTTCCATCGGTGCCCTCAGATTTCAATTCCGAGCACCGGTTCAAAAGATAGAAAAAACCGCTCGTTCGTTCACTGAACTTACCTGAGCTAAACTTCAGAAATTGATTTCGGGAAAACCGGGCCTCAGAATCAGGTTCCGTAAGAAACTGCATACTCGTAAAATACCAAAGAATTTTTAAAAAAAATTCCTTGAAATTTACAGGTCTTTAAAATCCCCTTCGATTAATTAATTCATATTGTGACATAAAATACCATTATTTATTATGTATTAATGATATAAAAATTAATATGGGATTAATATAAACCATATAAGATAATTTATGCGCATAATGTTAAAATATTACTTAATGAAATGAAATTGAGACTTAATCACTTACCCCAAGTCTAGACTTGCTAGGTATTCCCTCTAACACCACTATAATAAAAACATATAAATTAATATATTCCTTAATTTAATTTTTAATAATTAATAACTTATAAATAAACCATTTTTATATTTATTTCAATGACATATTTAATTACTTAATCAGTTAAGTCCATGTCGGGTGTTTTGAGGATGTTCAGTCCCTAACATCAAAATGATTTCAGTATGTTGACCATGGTCAAAGGGGTTATTATTAAATAATTCAAATAATATAATAAAAAAATATTCATCAATTTATACTTTAATAATAATTTTGAAAACAACTATGAAAAGCGATCATGAATAATGAATTTCATTACAATCATGGAGAAGGTATGTCATATGCAATCATGAGTGATTTTTCCATTTTTAGACGATATTTCAGGAAGGAAGATAAGTATTATTTTACCCTTATATAAAGGTAAATAAATATTAAAAGCCATTTAATTACTTTAAACATACACATATATATCATCCATGTAATGTGGTGTTGAAAGATGAATCACATAGCCTCATGGTGGTTGTAGTCAACATGTATGCATGAACGGCGTCATAATTGTTTACTGAACGAAAATGAAATAAATTAAGTGATAGATTATATTATCTAAATGATAAATATATCGTGAATATAATATTTAAAAATTTATTAAATAATTATAACCATTTATTATATGAGGGGATGAGAAATTAATGATATCGGTTCGCAAGGCGGTAGTCTGCCATACACATAAACAATGTTTTCATTTCCCATTTGATGGATGTAGAGATATATGTAGATGATTATATTGAAATAAAAATTAAATTATCTTTGGAATACTAATTTTATTATATAATCATGCTTAATTAATATTTTATGTATGTGGGAGGAGAAATAAAAAAAATTATGGGTTATGAAACTCTTTTTCTAACAACATCCTTTCCTTTGTAGCTTATGCCCTCTGAGGTAGGAATTATTACCAAAACAAGACCTCTAGAATGAGGGGATGGATTCTTGGAAGGAATTTTGGCTAGAAATGGCTGAACCAAATGGTTCTAGAGTTGTGAATAAATGGTAATAATGGGTTCCCTTTTATAATAGAGTGGATCGACACTCTTGGAATTTCGTAAAATACTAAATTAATAAAAATTAATGTTATTGTAAAAATTGACCAAAACTGTAAATATTAGAATATTAAGTGGGGATGAGTCAATATAATCTCATAAAATAATGTTTAGAAAATCCAGGATCACATCTTTGAACTTATCATTTTGATCTAACCCTTCCTAAACTCTTCTAGTAATTACAATGATAGAAATATTTTTTACACTTAATGGGTTAATATATTTATAATAAATTGTAAAGTATCCCATATATACACCATGCTTGATTTAATAAATTTTATATCATTCAATTGGATAAAAATAATATTTTCTAATTTTAAATCATTTAGTAATATATTATTCATTATGAAATAATAATAATGTGATTTTGGAACTATTCATTTAATTTGACAGTTAAAACTACAAGAAAACACTATAATTAGAATTAAATTAATAAAAACATCCCTAAAATTTAATGTGTATCAAAAAAAATCATGTAACATAAAGAAATCACGAAAATATTATTTTTTGAGTTTTAAAAATCATTTTATCTGATTTTTACTGCTTGCACAAGCACTATTTTAGTGTTTCATAATCATTTAAGTAAATTATTTCATCACTATAAATTTAAAATAAATTACCATGATAGAAAAATAATTTTAATTTAAAATTTTTATTGATAACCTTACAAAACATCTTTTAATCCAATTTTTAAAATTTAATGTCAACAAAACAAAGAGAATGAATTTTTTACTATTCATTAACTAAAATAACACAAAGTCAAAAATCATGTCGAAATAGAAAAAAGAACATATATTTTCTTTTTGGATGGTTATGGACTTCATATAATAATCCAATAAAGATAAGGTATGTGTTAAGATGGGTTTTGAGTCTATATCAGTCTATTTTAATCCAAAATGACCCGATTTATCCCTTACCATGTTAAAAATATTAATTAGTTTAATATTCCAATTGTCTAAAAATACAAAAGATTTTCTTTTAAATATTGGAAAAACTAATTAAAAATAATTAATTCATTTTTTATGATTAAAAATATATAATTTGTATAATTTAACTTCAAATTAAACCATTAAAACATGATGAAAGAAGTCTGTTCATAAAAATAAATTTTTATATATAATGTTTTTATACAAAATTCATGTATTAAAATTATTTAAAATACAATACTTGTATTAGTATTAATTATTAGGGAAAAAATTATATTTTAATAATAATACTAAATTGAGTTTTAATTTTGGAATAATTGAAATGAAAATACATTTGTCTATAAAAATTATTATTTTTCACTATTAACTAAAAAATCCATATTTTCAGAAAATTCTCAAAAATTAACATTTAGATAATTTTGAAACGAGGTTTTCAAAATTGAAATAAATTTTATAAAATACAATTCAGAAAATTGGGGGAAATTATTTATATTAACTGATCATAAAAAATAAACATTAAATCATATTTGTAGGAAAAAAATTTATAAAGAATAATATTACTTCATTAAAAATTATTTGAGTATTTTTTTGAAATTAATAAATAAATTTGTATTTATTTTGAATTATATAAAAGTTTATATTTTATAACGTTATTAATCTTATTAATACTCGTCAATTCAATTAATATTTTATAAAAAACATATTAAAATAATAATATTTCGTAGTTTATTTAAGCTATGTGTTTCTTTTCTTGTATGCTATCAGACTCAATATTTATTTTTTAGAATCTAGTGATATTAAAATTCTCCCACTTAAAAAAACAATAATGTCAATTTTAACATGACCTCAGAAATCAATGGAATAAAAATTGAATATACATTTCTTGAAACCCTACATCACAAAAAGGGTTAATAAAATATCCTCTTTATAAGAGAAAAAGGGAAGTATAAAGTTAATCTTGAATAACACATAAATGGGTTTTCATATAGGAAAAATTAGTGGGAAATGAAAACATGGACATCTAAGAGAAGCCTAATGTCCAAATAATGATAGGTAGTAACAAAGACAGCTGATCACAAGAAACTAAAGGTTCATGAAAAAGTTAACCACCACAAAACCATATCTGAAAGTGGTGTGAAAAAGACTATTGATTCATCATAAATAAAGGTAATATTATAAAATTCATGTTTCAAGATCCTTTTCCTAGCATTAATGAATTTAAATACCATATAGAATTATATTATACAGAAATATATTTACTTAACAAGTTGAAAATCATCCTTCAAAAAATCTCAAGATAAACTCATCTTTTACTCTAAACGATGAGTTTTCAAGATGATTTGTTAGGCCTTATTCACTAATACAAAATTCCATTAGATCATATAATTCCTAAAAAGTGTATAAATCTATTAATCATATGTTTATATAATAAGAAACCAAAATTATTAGCATAAGTAATGATAATTCAAAAAATGAATAAACCATCATATGAAGAAATGAAAAATTAATATCCAAAATTCCACAGTTATAACCAATGTTTAAAATACATCATTCCATAATTAACATTCATTAATTTATTTAAAATTTTACCAAAATAGATTAAAACAAAAACAATAGAAGTATTTGATCACATATTCTTCTATAAAAAAATTTAAAATTTATATATAAATTACATTAGTCATCCATAAATTCATATACCCAAAATTTTATATAACATAACTATATAGTCTCCAAGATATGAAAATTATTTCCCGAAATTACCAAAATCACCATAATTATTTATTAAGATCTTATATTCTTCCAAAATATAATTCAACCCTAAATCATCAAATAAAATTTCATAATATTTTTTTTACCTTAATCACATAATGTTCCCTATGATAATAAACCTCTTCATTAGTCCAAAATTCACAAAATCAGTTATTAATCACACGGTTACCTACAACATATGTTCCAAAATTATAATAACCCACAATTATATAGGCTTTTAATATAAGATAAACCATAATGGTTATAATTCCTTCAAACATATGTCCATATAATCTAAAGGCATTCCTCCAAAGATAATTTTTTCATTAAAAACAACACCAATTAGAAGGGACATATTACCATAAATATCACCCAAACTATTCTTAATAGTAAAATAATTAAATCATTTAAAAACTAAAAAGGGTATCAACACTTTGAACATATGATTCAAATAAAACTTAATAACCCTTTAGGGTATGAATAACACTTAAGATAACCTCACAAGAAAATTTCCACATCACCAAAGTTTTTAAAACCTCGATCTGATACTAATTATAATAACCTCAGACACAAAATCAATGATCTGGTTCTAAAAACAAAAACATTACATTTAAATCTTTAATAATGATAAATGTGACCCAATTTTTTTTTTCATCCAATCCTTACAACTTCAAAAAAATATTGTATAACTTACATACCCAATGAGTTTTTTGTTTAGAGTATTTTTTTAATTAATACAACTCATATATAAATAATTATCTTGACATTAAGAGAGTAATTTTTCACTATAACCAATATTTCATATTCCATAATAATTATTCAGAAACTCCCACATATTAATTCTCATATGAAACCTTTCTAGACACAAATAATTTATCATCATTCTTCATAACCTGGGTAAATGGAAACATAAAAGGGGCGATCTCAAATGACCAGTATGTGTAAACATAAGAGTTAAGAAATGAATGTTGTCACTGTGAGTAACATGAGAGTAAGGGTGTGATGATATAATCATATTGCATGATCATAACATACGAGAAACCATACCCATCAATATTTGGATCTTGAGTCATGCAACATGGAATAAAGCATAAGAAAAGGTGAGAGTTACATGAATAAATAATCAAGAGTTATGTGATGTCAATATAGATCAAAAGAATCATTAAGAAACAATAATTTTCACCCATAATAAGTAGAAAAAACGTTTTTTTAAACATAATCTCACAAAAATACCTTGAAAAATTATAATATTTCTAAAAACCACATATTAATCCTAGATAAAACATGTTGTTCACCTGGGAAATCATTTCCATATCACTCTTACAATAACTCATACAATCTGAAAATCCATATGGTTGACTTCCATAACCAATGAGTTGGAGGGATATCATGAACCACCCATCAATGGTTGTAATATAACCATCCCTGCATGGCTTATAATAGAACAACCAATAATTATACAAATTTAACAAGAACAATAAAATAAAAAATGTATACAAAGCTTTCATTTAAAAATAATATTAAAAAAAACCATTTATTCCTTTCATAACATGATTATCCTATGGAAAGGAAATGGGTTATGTGACAATATATTTAAAAATAATAATAATACATCCAGAAAATGAATGTGGATGGTATTAATAAAAAATATCCCATAATGGATCACAATAAACCTCAAGGGTTGCAGACATTGAAGAATGTGGATGCCTTTAAAATATCATTAAAATAATTCTTTAGTAAAAATCCTTTTTCATATTGAAAATCACTTTTAGAATCTAATAATTCAAAAAATAGTATGAAAAATCATTTTCATTGAAGATCACCATGGAACTTGTAAATGATATTTCAATGTAAATAATTGTCATGATGGTGGGAAAATATGTTCTTTTTGTAAAAGTTTAAAATAAACATTATTTTCAATCATTGTTTTTGAAGGGAATCAAATGTGAGAAATTTGGAAAAAATAATGAAATTTAATATTTAAAAACTTTTAAAAGAAGGTGAAAGATCATGTAAAGTAGATTTAGGAAATAATTTATGTTTATAAAATATTTTTTTTTGTTTTTTTTAAAACATGGACATAGAAGAGAAAGATTCATGATGCAAAAGAAGATACATGATTGGTATAATGTATAAATTAATTTACAAATGTTTCAATAATTATTAATAGAGGAAATGGTAATTAAACATGTAATACAAATTAATAAAAATATTAGAATAAAATATACGTGGTTTAATAAAATTAGAGCATATGATTTACCCCAAAAGAACCTTGAACAAAAAGAATTTTGAAAGGAAAATAAATTATAACAGAAAACCTTTTCAAATATGGTAACATTTAAATCATAAGCACCATGAAATAATAAAACTAAATGAATAATTAAATATAATTAAAATAAGGATATTAATGATATATCATGTCAATGTAGAGCTATATACACCTTATAAAAGGATATAAGCTCATATCATAATCATATGTCCCAAGGAAAGGGAATTTGAGACTGATAACCCTAATAAAGATTATATAATTGAATTGATAATTAATCAATGAAGAGATTAGGTGTAAAAAATGAAAAAAAGTATAATTGTATAAAAAATCAATTTATGGATAAATTTACATATAATCATGGAATAACAATGTGAATGAGGAATATTTATAACCCAATGAAATTAAATTAAGGTAAGAATCCTTTTACCACTTGGTAACATTCAAGTTAAATCCCCTTAGATGATGTAATTAAAATTGAAATATATAATACTAGGTAGTATGAAGGATTCATGATATAATATGTAAAAGGGTAAGTATATACAATGTATAAACTAAATTAGGTGTATAATATTAAAAAATTACTTAATGAAAGGAAATTGAGACGAAATCACTTATATTAAGTCTAAACATGCTATGTATTAACTTTGAAACCCTTATAATAAAACTAAATCAATTATTTTATTTCTTATGAAACTTTTCTAGGAATAATAAATTATAAATAAACCATTTTTTTATTTATTACAATGAGATATTTAAGTACAGAATTATTTAAGTCCCGATCGAGTGTTTTGAGGATGTTCAACCCACAATTTTCAAACAGAGTTGGTATGTTGACCATGTTCAAAGGGGTTATAATCACTAAATATCCATGAAAATAATCATGATACAATAATATATTTTAAAGATCAATTATAAATTTAGAAACTACTAGAAATATGGTCATTAAAAATGAACTACGTAATAATAATAGAGATGGTAGGTCATACGTATGCTTGAGTAACATTCCCTATTTTCAATGATCATAATGAAAAGAAAAAAATAATTATTTTCCTTTCCTGAAACATAATTATATAATAAAAACCAAATCATTTCATTAAACTCACACACATATATATCATCCATTTTTTGTGGTGATGAAAAAAATAATCACACCGCTTTGTGGAGGTTGTAGTCCACATGTATGGACGAAGTAAATTATCATTTTCAAGGAATGGAACAGTGTGAAAGTAAATGATATATTATATTTTAATAATTATATATATATATTTAATTAATTTCATATATAAAAATTAATTATATCTTTATAAGGATCCATGAGCAGTGGTGACAAAAAACTAAAGACATAGGCTCATGAGGTTGTAGTATGCTTTACACATTAATGACGGTTTCAGTTTCAATTTGATGGAAGTTTACATTGATGTTGGTAATTACATTAATATAATAATATATCATTATATGAGAGATACTGATCATTAAAGAAGATTTTATGGAGGTGGTTGAAGAAATGAAATAGAAAAACTCAGTTATGAACCATAACCCATTTTCAAAAAACATCATTTTATTTACAGCATAATCCCTATAAGGTCGGTAATCTTCAAAAAATAATACATATTCAATTATTGTAGGGATTATAGTAAGTTATTTTCATAGGTATTGTAATGGGTTGTGATGAAATGATAATAAGAGTTTCACTTTTCTAAGAATGGGAGGGGTACTTTTAGAACATCTAGGAAAATTTAATTAATATAATATATTTATGATGTCCAAATAGATTGAAGTTAAAAAAATTCAAATATAAAATCTGTTTGAGTCCAAATAGTATCATCAAATAATATTTAAACTTGTTTGGATCAAATATTGACACTTATCATTTTGATTTAAACCTTCATAAACCATTTTAGAAATTACAGTGATATCAATGTTTTTTCAACTCTTTAGAAGAAAATATAGTTACAAAAAAATAAAAAATGTGCCATAAATGGAAATTTTGTATTCAAAATATATTTCCCATTGAATTCTCCGTATAAAATACTTTTTTTTCAATTTTAAATCATTTAATGAAATATTATTTGTTGAAAAATTTCATTACTTTAAATTTAAGAACAATTTTTTTTAATTTTACATTTAAAACATCATTATAATAATGGATTTATAATAATATTCTATAAAACATCTATTTTAAGAAATTATTATAAAAAAAACACGAAACACACAAAATAACTAGTATAATACTCTTTTTTGATTTTTAAAAATCATGTTGGGAAAAAATCCCTCATGATATCATTGAAGCATTTTTGAGGTGATTTTCTTTGTTGAAAAAGCGGGCCTCCATGTGGTGTTTTCTCACAAAGCAGACCACGATGTATAATATTTTGACAAAGGGGGTTTACATGGTGATTTTTCAAGTTCAAGAGATGTTATTAGATATCCATGTTTGATTTAAGAACATCAAAAAAGGAATGAATGATCTGGAGGTGTTATAAAAAGAGGTGTTTTGTGGTGCGCGAAAAAGGAAATTGGTGTGTGAAATATTTTCATAGTGCGCGGAAAAGAAAATGGTTTGCGAAATATTATTATGGTGCACGAAATAAAGGATTGGTGTTTTTCACACAAGATGTGTTTCGAGATCAGAAGATCAAAAATTGAAAAAGGAATGAGGTGAGCGAAATATTGGAGCAGTGAGTGAAATATCATGTTGCATGGATGGTTTGTTTTTTACGCCTGAAGAGGATTACGTGTAGAAGAAGGGTTTTCGCACAGGGGTCTATTTTGCCTATAAATAAGAAGTTACCCCTCTCTTTTCAAGAAAGATAAACACTTAGAGAGTATCCAAGATATCACACACGAAATTGGAATATACAAGGGAGTTGCGCATAAAATTTAAGTTTGCACGTAAAGATAGGTGGTTGCGTTTAAAATAATTTTTTTCACATAAAAGAAATGGTATCACGTAAAAGAGGTCTGTTGTGCATAAAAGAGGGTTGTTGTACATAAAACAATTTTTTTGCATGTAAAGCAAAGGATACACATAAAATATGGTGGTTGCACATACAATTGGTAGTTGCACGTAAAAGTAGTGTTGTGTGAAAAGTGGATTTCACGCAAAAATATGGAATTACGTGCAAGGCATCGTAGAGGCTGTGCGTAAAAAATGGAGTCGCCTAGTACACCCAGTGCAAAGAGAGATTCATCTATGGGTGAAATTTGGGCATCAAGAGATCATCTATCAATGGTTATGGATGCAGAATTCATTAGAGATAATGAAGAGACCTACATGTCTATAAATAGTGAGTGGATATTCTGAAGAAGTAGTGATCTCAGTTCAATTGAGAGAGTAGTGAGTTCTAAAATTATGAGTGTTTTTAAACTAGGAGGGACAGTGAGTCCACTCCAAACTTGTAAACAGCAGCGCTCTTATAGTGGAATTAGTACATCAGCACACTGCCAGTGTATGCTCCTTGGATGTATCTCAGTGAGGGTGAACCAAGTAAAAATCTGTGGGTCTGTCTACTTGCATCCCTAAATTTCATCCAAAGTGTCATTATCAGAAAAATAAGGAAAGAAAAAGATTAACATTAACATCATAAGAGAAAAAAAAGTGACCCTTATAATATAGAGATCAAGATCTAGTGGGGTAGGAAGGATTTTGAAATATAATATCCATACTTTGATTCACCCTCCCTCTTAGTGTACCTAGGACCCTTTTGGTCCTTACAAATCATTTTATTGATTTCTTTTGCTTCGTTCACAAGAAGATTTTCAGTATTGCATAAACCTTTAAGGAAATTATTTTTTCACTAAAAATAAAAAAAAAATATCCAAATTGAAAAAATAATTTTGATCTAAAATGAATATTTAGACCACAACATATAATCAATTTAATCTATTGTCAAAAATTGAAAGATAAAAAACAAAGAGAATCACATTTCTGGGTTTTCATTAAATAAAATGATGTAAAGGTATAACTGAAACAAAAGGACATATGTCTAACTTGGTGATGATTTTGGAAGAGATATTGTAATAAAATAAAATTAATTCAACTGTTAATATTGATTTTGAGTGTTTTTCATTTAATTTTTACATAAATTACTGGATATACACATTACCATGATAACAAAAATTACTATAGTTAATATTCATAATGTACAAAAATAAAAAGGGAACTTTTTAATAAATTTTAACTAATTGATTATAAATATAAAATATATTTTTCAGGGTTTGAAACAAATGACTAGCAGAATTTAATTTATAATTTAAGTGAAGAAACAAGATGAAAATCTATTTTTTAGAAAATATACCTTTTCAAATATCAAAATGTTTTGAAAACAAATTCATGTAGAAAATAAATTTCAATGAGCATAATCAGATTATGTTTAATAATGAAGTACTAATTAAATTTTAAAATAATATAAAATATAATTTTTCAGTGTAAATAATTTAAATAAAATTCATTTTTGAATTCAAATCCGTATTTTTTATTATTCACTAAAAATATTTTTTTTTGAAAATTTGTAAATTTTCACCTGAATATAATTTAGATATGATTATTTAATAAATGATAATATTTTTTATAAAATATTATTACCAAAATTTTGAAAAATTTCATTTATTATAATATCATAAAAAGTAATAAAAAATCATTTCTAAAGGGAACACATTTTTTTACGAATTATATAGATTTACAAAAAATTGTACGTTTTTACCTAATTATTAACCAATAAATTAGAATTAATGATAAATTATATATATATTTCAAAAATTAGATAATAATATTCATACTCATATTATCAATGACTAGGTTATAATAAAAAAATTTAAATAATAATATTTTTTCGATCATTTATGCTTGGTGTTGCGTATCTTGTACACTATATGACTTAATGTGTCCTTATTAAAATATAATGATGTTATAGGGTTGGGAATTACTGATGGGGAGAGCTTTTAAAATGATATAATATGTGTTTTTAATTGAAAAGGATTATTTGATCCTATTTATTTTGGGGGGAGATTTGTGTTATTTATCCCTTTTCTGACCACAAAACATTAATAACTAAAGGAAAATTTAGCAGACGATCATGAGTCTCATTAAAGGTTTATCCAACACAACTAGGTTAATTAATGTTCCCTTTAGTTGGATATTGGAAATAGTTATTTTTATGGGATACACCATACTTCTAGGCCATGGATTGACCTCCTTAGTTGTTGGTGTACACTCTTAGATTAACCTTTAGTTCATAAGTTAATATAATAACCTCATGTGCATATAAAAATTTAGATGATCCAAGTCTCTCCCATAGATTTTTTTTAGGGAAATGTTCACTTTTGTTCACAGGTTACCTTTTTAAATTATTTTATCTTGTTACTTGTTTCTTATATCCCAAAGTTCCAATATTACAACCTTATGCATTGTAATAAAGTAGAAATATTATTGTTATCTAACAAGGGTTAAACATGTATCAATTGGTGAAATCAGATTGGGATAACATTTCTTCCAACCTATATACACCCATTTGGTGTATTCATACTTTATTTTGTTATGTTCAGGTAAAGTCAAGTCACTATGTGGAGATAGTGGTTTTTATATCTAGAAAAGCATCAGTTGATGGAAATAAAATTACAGAAACTTTCCCCTTATGTCATATAAATATAGGTCTCTCTTTTTATCATTTTGTTTAGGATTAATATTATGTTGTATGATATATTCATTATCCTCCCCATTCCATTTTTTACTTACATATATATATATGAACATTTTGGTTTTTTATTGCTTATCCCTTGTTTGTTTTTGTGAAAAATATATTGATTGATGTCATAGTTTATATTCTCCCTTTTATTTTATTTTCATCTGGTGCTACGTTGTGGACTACTAATATGGTGTTCAATGATTATATTCTTCTTGGTAAGGACATCCATATCATGGAAGGGTTATATTAGGTTCATGGTTTAGGGCCACATGATGTTTCTATGGGAGATCCTTTCACAATGTAAGTTCTATGATTACCAAGCACTTATCACCGACTAGCAGGGATTAGGAATTCCCTTTGGACCCACCACAAGTGATCTTGGAAACCCAATTTTGGGGAGACCTGAGATATTTTGTGATTATTAGTGTGTACTATCCCCTAATTTAGAAATCATCCCTTAAATTTCCATTGAGATACTCAAGGTATCCCATGAATTTTTCTAAATCGAGTCATCAATATAAAAATAAAAATAAAATCACATATCACCATCATATAGACTCCACAAGAATATTCCCTATGAAAAAAATCACCCACTATTTATTATAATTTAGATTAATAATTTTAGAAACTATAATTTTTGGGGGAGAAAAAAAGTGGGTGAAAATAAGATAATAACATCATAATACCATTCCAATCAAGACATTGTACTTTAAAATAATAATTAATGAATGGAAATAACTTTTTATAATTTATGATAAATTCTTCCATAAAATGTATTATTTCATTATAAATGTTCAACTTTAATTTCATCAAAATATTGTTGTGATTGGATCTCCTAAAACTAATTAATAGTTATAATATATAAAAAATATTATTTGAAAACCCTTGTATTTTAATGAAATCCAACCACCTATTATATAACTCCATTAGTGGAAACAGAAACAATATTTTATTTGGATATGATATAAATTAAAACAACCAATATCCTAAATTATTTCATATATATAGATAAAGGTAGAATATCATACCTTTATTTATTTTGATGAAATTCTATAGCCATCATAATCATAATACCATAGTTTGTGACCAAAAACAATAAAATGAAATTATATATACAATACAACTAAAATCACATAATAAACCCAAACATTGAAAGTGAAAATACTCATTGTAAATTGATACAGTGGAAAATGAATTCAAAAAGGAGTGAATATATCCCATGTAAAACTACTATAGTTGTATTAAGAAAATTACCTAGGAAATTCAGTGTTTCAACTTGAAATTGAGAAATCCATTATATAATTGAGAACTAGATAATGAAATTTACACATGAAAGAGCTTAAGAGGGTGAAGAAAAAAATAAAGAA
Organism: Viscum album; assembly: GCA_963277665.1. NCBI lineage: Eukaryota > Viridiplantae > Streptophyta > Magnoliopsida > Santalales > Viscaceae > Viscum > Viscum album. The sequence goes on from OY728160.1 coordinate 1,823,719,707, forward strand.
AAATAATATCATACCTTTGACCTTTCATGGGAGGAGGAAGATTTAATGAGATGGGAGGATAGTTTTTCCCCCTTTCTTGTTCATCAACCCAATTAGAACGGGTTATTCCATCTTATGCCAAACCCAATGTAACAATAAAAATAAAATATAAAATAATAATGAATATAATAAAAAAATTATTATTCTAAACATATCTACTACCAATAATGTATTAATAAATTTTCAATATATGGATAATAATAAAAAAATTATAATCCTTCAATGTAAATTGAATATTCACATAAGGTTTATAAATGAAATATAATGATACACAACCCAAAATCCACACATAAATTTTAAAAAACACATACTAAAATATTGTAAAAATTATTCATAAATATTATTACCATAAAAATAATGAATGAAGTCATTACATATATATATATATATATATATATATCAATTATAAAGAGTCTTTGGAATTGTGAGCATGAAAAATTATGTTTGAAGTGGACTATATATAATGCAAAATCACCTTTCATGATATGGAAATTTTGTAGAATACTATGAAACTCCCATTTCCTTGGATATTTTACCCAACACTATTAGTATACAGAGTCCAAGGACCATACACTAGATTGTTCATCATAAAAAATAATAAAATAAAAAAAATTCATTATTTTCAACAATCAAATAATATAATAAAATATATTCAAAATATAAATAATTGGGGTGTCACTAGATAATTAAAGAGGGTTATATTCATCATAATTTAATGGTATTATTTGAACTAATGTTGTTTCTGAAAAATTACATGTCCCTATACTAAACTAAGAAATTATTTTATGAAAAATAATAATCTATAAATGATCTAGAAATTATTTATAAATGTTTCAATGAACTCATTTTATGCTCAACCAAGAGAGAAAATACATTCCAAAATTACATTATTAAATATTTAAAAATTATTAAAATAATTTAGTGAATATTCACAAATATTATAAAATAAGACAGTAATAATTGAACAATATATAATTTTTTCCCTCAATATAATTATTTGGGGAGAGTATTATTGTAAATTTTAAGCTGCGAGTTAACAAAAAACCTATATGGGTCCATATAGTATATTCAAAAAATAAAATATTCTACATGGTGATGTCTTAAATAACAAATATATTTGAAAATACATTCTAAGATCAAAGAATATATATTCATGATTTTTTTATGATTTTGGTTTTATAATTAGGTTACGATGAGAATAAAAATCACATGATAAATTATTATGTTTAAGAACATTCTAATAAACTAATGGAAACAAAAATAAATTTTTAAAAAATTTATCATCATAATTGGTAATTGATAACATGAAAAAACATTTCATTCAATGAACGCATTATGAATATAAACATGTCTACAGAAATTACTAATTTCTTTAGATATATAATTTTATAAATTTTTAATAAACCTTTTTATCTAAAAAATTACTAGTGTGTTTCACATTATGGATATATTAACTAATTCATGGACCATGATGTGGGTATGGTCTTTATATTATGGTTTTCTTATAATGATTCTTCTTAATTCCACATCACATTGTATGATTAAAGTGATATGGGATATCATTTAACTAACATTCCATTGTTTATTATCATGGTTATCTAGTTTATTGACACATCATGTGTTGATGTGTATATATATTATTGTCTATTTATTGAATTTTAAAATCATATCATTAATTTGGTTATTATTGTACGAATTATAACAATGGGAAGATAATAGTTTTCCATGTCCGTACATATGAAATTTTAGACTCAAACATGATTTTATTTAATTAATGAGACCAAAAAATAATATTTTTTACCCAATTAGATTATCAATAGTTAATTATATTAATGAAAAATCACACCATATTTTTAATATATTAATTTTCTGATTAGGATAAGGGGTTAAAACACCTTTTTTAGGATGAAATCCAACCAAATCATTCAGTGATTCCTGTGGTCAGTGAATACCTTTAGGGCGAAGACCCTATTGCTATCTTCTATGTGAATTTTATCAAACTAATTTTTTTTAATATTCTACATAGGCAATAAAATATTCCATTTAAATGGTTCTTTATTTAAATTATTTCTCGCTCCTTTGAATAGTTCTTGTTATTGTATTTCTAGACATTCATAAAAGACATCTGGGTATAGAAATATCCCAAAAAACCATTTGTGGTATCAAATTCTCTACTAATAAATAAATAATTGGATGGAAAAACTATAAAATAAAACTATTTTAGTGTTTTTACAGAACCAATATCATGTATATACCACCACATCTTGGTCTATATTTTCTTTCTGAAAGTAAACATCATTTTTAAAATCACATAATTGTTTATAGAAACAATTAGAAATGTGAAATATTTTTAGAAAAACACTATGGTTTTTATTATCATAAAATGGTACATCATTTTCAAAAAAATATCATAGTGGTTTCCTAACCAACATATCATGGTTTGGGGAACTATAATTTCAATGAGTAAATACTATGAATGATGTAAATTGTATGTATTTTTTTGGTATATCAAATGATCAAAAATTGATTCAACATATTGACTATTTTAATTTTCAGAGTCCAAACATTTAGAAATTTCCTATTAAAAATTAATTGGTAAATGAAACCAAATAATGGAACGTGGAAGTGGTTGTAAAAAAATTTGGAAAATATTTATCTTAAAAAAACCTTTCCTTGAATGGGACCAATATGACTATTACAAATTCTAATGAATTTAGACTATATTTAAAGTGGTTATTATTATTATTATGAATTTCTAAACTTCTTATATATTTTTAAAAATATATGAAATGTTTTTTTAAATATAAAATAAATATTTAACATTATGGTATATAAGGTGTTTATATTTTGAATGATTCCATATTTGATTTAAATTGTTCAACTTGTTCTTGTAATTATAATACCTTGTATATAAATTTTATATGTAAGGTTTGAACTAAAAGATTTTTATTCAATTCAACCAAGACTATGATTTATTATTTTGGATATAAGTTCAATAATAATGGTTTATTTTAATATATTCATATTAGGTTTCATATTTTTCATGGAATTGAGGTTTATCTTGATTTTTTATCCCTGGATAATTGGACATTGGGTCACTTATCTCACTGACCTAAGGGATAAGGATTCGTCTAAAGAAATTTTTGGTTTGATATTTATTACACTAAGCGTGTTCATATATAAATTTTGATTTTATGTGACATTAATCCATTACATGAAAGAGTTTCAGATACTAAATGTTTGGGATTAATTTGAATATGTGTGGATACAATGGGATTTTATTTCTAGGTAAGGGGAAATAATCTTGGGTTGTAAATGGTTTCTTAAAAAAATGTGTTTGAAACAAATTATTTCATGAATGGAATAATATTAAAGCATGTTTTTTAGAAATATGAATATATATATATAGGGATTATATGAAATTTAATGATTTCGTGGGATACAATAGTAATTTATTACATGTCTAATATGCATAAGAAAATGGTGAGACAGAGAAAACACTATAAAAGGTAAATGTAAAATTGATTCGAAAGAGAAATTATATACAGACCTCAATAATCCAAATGTGTAAGTCATTAAAAAGTTGGTGGCCTAGTAATTATCAAATGTATGGAATGATAGGTATGGGTGGTCTAAATTGGAGTAAGTTCTCATATTAAATAATAAAAATTTAGTTATAGTTAGTTGGGTGACCTTAAAATGATTTAGTTTCCAAAGGGATAATCTTAGGATAATTTATATAATAAATTGTCAAGGTGTATTCCACATAACTATCCTAGATTAATAAGTGACATGATTGAAATTTTTTATGAACTAAATAGATAAATTTTGGGATTAATTCTAAAGTAACCAAACACATTTTAAAAATATAGATCTTGGATCTCTAAATAGATATAATATATGGGGTTAATATTTTAAGTAAGAGTGATTTCAATAAAAATAATTATGGGAATTATATAAAACAAAATCATGAACCATATATTAGACACTAGATGTGTATCAAACATTTTGGAGGATAAATAGAAACATATAAATGTGATATAATTATATAAAAGGAAGTAGATCAAAGTGTTATAAATGTTGTATGTATAGAGACCCAGGTTTAACATACATGGATATTACTTCATTTTAGATGAATATTAAGTACATTAAAAAAATATGACAAAATACAGTAATAGTTTAATGTATTTGGAATCATAGAAACAAAATCTTCTATCATCTTGGGAGATCTTCAAAATATCCCATAAATATCCCCACCTTTAGTACTTCTTCCTAAAACCTTTCTTCATAACCTGGGTAAAGGAAACATAATAAAGGTGTGAGCTCAGATTCCTAGTAAGGGTACATAAAGGAAATGCATTATAATAACATGAATAGAAGTGTATAACTTTTGAATATCATAACCTAAATATTCATATATCATAATAAAGACTGTAAGTTCACGATACATGAATCAAAAGGAAATAAATGACCTAAGACATGGAATCATTACATAAGAATCAAACCTATAATTGTTAAAGACACATAAGAATATAGTATTATGAATGTGTATAAGTATAAACAGGTTCACTGATTAGGTTAAGGACATGAAAACATATCCCTACATAAACTTATGGATATGCAACCAGGTCCATACATAACATTGTGAACATGCAAACAGGTTCAGTCAAAGTAGTCGAGTCATTACAACCAAGGCCAACTTGGTAGTTTGAGTTCACTCCCCATACCATCTCGGTGGTCATTGTTTTTTCCCATGGACATATTAATAGCATGGGTTCACTCATTTTACCATCTCGGTAGTCAAGGTTCACTCCCATGGTTGTCTTAAAAGTCAAGGATCACTCAAAACACTATCTTAGTCTATCCCATGAGATATAAATCTTTACCCAATCTATTAGAGGTATATATATGTCCTACCCATCTCATAATAAAATCATTCATTCATTTTCCATAAGATCATAAATAATCACATCATAACCCATATGAAGAAAGAGATAGGTTTCATAATCATTTCATCATAAACATGACCCCTGAAAAAAAGTGGGTTTCAAAAATATATTTCCCCTAAAAGAGAAATGAGATTCAAAAATACCTTGACACTAATAGAAACCCATTCATATAATGAATATGAGTAGAACATTAAGATAATTTCTTGAAATTCCATGAGTATCATTTATAAATGTTAACATAGATGGAAAATAATTTTGAAGAATCCTTCAAAAAAATTTCTTGAGGGAATTTTCCTTTCTTCTTTGAAAAAGTTATTTTAATAAATAAAACCATTTTAAAATCATTTTCCCAGAAAATACCTTTAATAATTATAAATAAGAGTTAAAATAATTTGAAAAACTCTTTTCCATTTAAAAATATAAATTAATATTGAAAAACATTTTAAATTCCAATTTATTTGGACAAAATTTAAAATCTTATAAAGAAATATTAGAAACATTTTGAAAACCATTTCTTTTAGAAAACATAGAAAACTTATATATAAATCTTGAAAATTCTTTGAAAACCATTTTCCTTGAAAACATAGAAAAGAAGCTTGAAAAAATGTTGATACCATTTTACTTGAAAAAAAATAAAAGGCTCGTGATATCATTTTGAAAATCGTTTTTCTTGAAATATTATAAAAGGAGTTTTAAAACGTTTTGAAAATGTTTTTTCTTGAAATCCTATAAAAGGATCATGAAAAAATTTTGAAAAATGATTTTCATAAAAACATATAAAGGGATCCTGAAAACATATTGATGAATTTTTTTAAAAAATTATTTTATAAAAGAAACATTCTTAAAAGTTAACCCTTTAAACATGTAAGGTAATATTCACAGAAATGACAGTGAGTAAATCCATAAATATCATATGATTTAAAACAAAAATTTATTTTGCACTGTAAAAAATTAGAAAAATACCTAGACCAGAAATAACCAAGAATATTCCATTGAAAATTGGTAAAATAAAAATGTGTAAAAATTTATTTTTAATGATAATATGATAATATAATAATATTCCAAGAATTCATTTTTATAAAAAAATTGTTTTTATGGAACATATATTTCTGACCGAAGAGAAGGCGATGTCAGGATTTCTTAAAAACACTTTTTGCAAAATCTTATGTACCATAGACTAGAATAAATGGTACCAATATATGATTAAATCATAAATAACCATATTATAATAAATTTCATGATTTATTTTGAGATATGGATCATAATATTTCATCAAAGGAAGCATAAACATAAAGAATCATGAAAAATGATGATATTGTCCCAATAAAATCTTATAACTTGGTAATTTAGGATCATACCATCCATGTATGAAATGGAAATTAAATTAAGATTAAAATAAAATTAAAGTAATTAAATACATGATATAACATGTAAAATGTATGTATATAAACTTCAAATTATAATTTATGTGCATTAAAAAACATGAGTCTCAATATGGAAAATTGAGACGAAACTATTTTACAGATTTGAAAACTTTTGAAACATAAAACCCATGAATGAAATGTCATAAAAAAGATATGTGAATACCCAAAAAATTCATTATAATATACATATAAAACAATAATTTTTAGTAAATACCCCACAAAAAAGAAACAGTTGTTAACATATCATGTGTGTCACAGAAATAAAAAGAGTGATGAAATCCCCTTACCTCATGTCCCGACCCTCATCGTACTCATTCAAACCACCTGTATAATAAATATAAATTTATTATAAATATTTTAACTAAAATTATTTTTATATCTAATAACATATATGGTTTTATTATGACCTCATATTATAATCATGTTAACCTTCCTATGTTAAGTTTTCACTTCGGATAATATTCTCTTGGTTTTTTATACGTGTCTTAATTTGTTATATTTTAGGTTCTTATAAATATATCATGATTCAAAAATGTAAACCATGATATAAATATAATTTATATATATTATATTTTTATTATAATAATCAATATAATATATATGTATGAAATTGAATATTCCATTCATGGAGATGGTTGGTCATACGTACGCATGAACACTATTTCTCTTTAATTGTCGTGTTGAGAGAAAAGAAGTAAAAGACATATATATATATATATCACTATAATTATCAAATTGTATTTATTGTACCATATATATCATATATATTCCCTAATACCACCCTTAAAACAACCAATGTAGTGTATGGATAGATCATATCACTTTCAGGGGGCGGTAGTCCACACTTCCTCAAATGAAATTATTTTATTTATATAAGATGGAAAACATAAAGGCTTGTTCCAAATAAAAATTTCAGAAGAATAAAGAAATTATAAATATAATATATAAAATATATAAAAATAGTTTCAATAATAATTTCATCCATGATATATGGTATTGTAAAAATGAACAATCCTCATTCTGTGAGGTCGTAGTTCACTATACACATAACCATTATGTTCGTTACCCATTAGATAGAGGTGTGTGTATGTGTAGGTTGAAACATTTATATAAAAAAATCTTAGTATATTTAGATTATTGGTATTTTAATATTAACAGAAAATAATGATATTTTGATGGGGTGGAGATGGAAACTAAAATAAAGGACTTGAGAGAAGACGTTACCTGAAAATTGGGTAACTCCTTCTTGTTTGGGACAAAAGGCTTCCTTGGATTTAATTATTCCCATGGTAAGGCTTCTAGAAATAATTTAAGACTAATGGAAAGATTATTGGGTAGGTTTTGGCAAAACATAATAAGTTTTAGATGTGTGAGGAAGTGTGACAGTTGGTGTCTTTTTATAGGGAAGGGAAATGACTCACTTGGAAATTTTCAAAAACAAGTTAGGTGTAAACACTTTCTTAGATAACAATGTCCAAAAAAATCAAGAAACATAATAAATGAATGTATATGACCTAATAATGGTTAGAAAATGTGTTTTGAACAAGTTTTAAGACCATATTTCCCTTAATTTTAATGTTTGGTCCCTAATTAAGCTTAATTTGGCCTTAGTCACTGTGATTCATTTTAATTACTTTTACAAATCATTTTTGTGAAAAAATTACTTGTTATTATTCGACTATAAATTTTATAATGAATACAATGGTGTATTTTAGTTTTTCTAAATCCAAATAATAGATTTGAAAAAATTAAGATTAATTCTAATCCTACACACAAGATGAAATAATGGGTTTTTTTCATGTTGAAAAATGTTCAAATGTTTTTATGACTTTTTGTTCAATTTGAAAGTAAAATTGAATCTAATGAATTAAATTGTATTAATATATGAAATATTTATCTAATGGAATCTTTAAAAAAATTTATAATGTTATTTAACATTAATATTTAGTTAAACAAAAAAGCGGTTTTTAACTAAAAAGCAGTATAATTAATTATTCATCAAAAAATGAAGTTTCACAGTAAAATCCAAAACAAAACACCTTAGGATAATTTAGATGTTATGAATTAAAAAAATAATTTTATTTTATCAATTTAAATTTCTAAATATGTCTAAAATTAATTTTATTATTAAAAATTGTTTATTCAAGAAAACAATATTTCTAACATAAAAGGACATCACCAAAAATCATATATTTCATTATAAATATGTTTTATTTATATTAAAAAATTATAAAATAGAGTTGGAAAGTAGTTATTTTTATTCCTATAATTATGTTTAATGTCTAGGTTATAATTATCTCTTTTAAATAATTATATTAAAAAAATATGATTCATAGAAACTCAGTGTTGTGTGTATCGTATGCTAAGTCAGTTTTGTGCATAACTTATGTCAAGTCGGTGTTGCGTATACTATTAGAAAAGTAGTACGACAAGTCGATGTTCTATCTAACGCACTCCAATTACATTCCATGTGAAATTAATGTTTTACACAGTTCATTTCTTGACATAAATGAAAATTTAATTTATTAGTGTGAACCAGCATTATTATCATAATAATATTTTCTCTTATACTCATTTGGTTTTCATATTCATTTATAATTAATTGGTAACCTATGAATTCCAATAATATTATACAAACACTAATTTTTTTTATATTAGTTAATACTATTAATAAACTATAATTTAATGAAAATTTCTTATATTATTATATTAAATAATCATATTTTAAAAATATATTATGGTTCGATAAACCTCTATGTTCTGTATAGAGCAAGCCAAATATTATGTTCTATGTAAAGAGTGATTAAATTTTTGTATAATATAATGCATACCAAACATAGTGATTTAATATAAAACCAAAAATCTTCAGTGTTTCATGAAATGAAAAATATCAAAGTGGAAAAATTAATTAAAAATAATAATTAATAAAATCTTAGGGTGTTACATTCCACCCCCTTTAAAATGAAATTCTCCTTTGAAATTTTTCCGAGTTATTAAAGGTTTAATAATTGAAAGTTTCATTCCTTGAAGCCCGTATCATACAAATAAATAATAAATCATCATTTTAAAATGGAATTTTGAGACCATAATAGTTACCTAAAGTAACATATAACTTGGATTCCTCACAGGAGTTCATAGGTGGAAAGTAAAAACATGGACATGTAAGATGAATCTTGATATCATGTTCTGAATGATAGTGATAGAGAACAAGGTTAAGATAACGTTAAAAATCAGAAATCTATAAATATATTATGAACTAAGGAACAATATGATTCATCCAAAATGGAGGTAATAGGATAATGTTTTTTGTTTCAATATCATTTTCCTTAATTTTAAATAATTTTCATGAAAATATATACTTGCATGATTTCAGGACAACCTCAAACTTCATTGTTCCTTGATCTACTTTACTTATTTCTCCAAAAAGGAAGGTGACGTTTTCATTCTAAAAGTACAAATATAACATGAGATCAATGATATTCCATACCATGTTTGATCAATACAAAGTAGTTTGAACTGGCTATCCAATATTCATAAATCCTCATAAGGATATATAACACTTTAATCTTACCAACTTCATTAGTAGTTTAACTTCAAATTTCAATGAATAGTTATCCTTATAAAAATTCTGGAACAGGAAGATTGAATTCTTCAGAAATAAATTTAGGAAATTATTTTAACATTGATCCCCAATATATCACAATGTACCACTTGTTTTTCACAATCCAAAAATGTGAATACGCTTATTGTATATTATCTTAAAATATGGTAATAACCTTTACTACCGTAAATCCTTTATAATTTTTTTTCTTCCTTATTCAAATGATTACTGGGAATATTATTTAAATCCAAGTAGTTGTAAATTCATTCACGATGATATTGAACAATTTTATTATAATCAGTTCAATGGTAATCCATACTTTCCAATTTTCTTATTCATATCCAACATATCATTATCCAAACTTCATTATCTCAAAGTCAGGAACAAATTACGGGTTACCTTCCATTAATCAAAATATCACATTTCTATAAAATCAATATTCTATTTATTTATCACCATTCAAAAGGTCCTTTTCAACCCTTAATGATATCTTATACAGAAAATACGTATATATTTCATGATTCATATAACATAATCACTGAATTCAAAAACATAAATACTTAATTCATCCAACTTTATTCTTAAACCATTACTTAGGCTTCATCAACATATTCCCCAATACCTATTTCTTAGAATATGAAATTTTAATCATGCCTTAAGGTTCCTCAACCTCAATCTGATCATGCTTCTCATGTTTAATGTATACAATACAGGAAGAACATCACATACATTCCACATGAAGTTTATTGTCTCCTTATCTTTATAAGTATAACCAATACTTGTAACACATTTTTAATTCTCTTTAGAGATTTCCACTTATGAAATATATTAACATAATTCCCATGCTTTACACATCTAAAACATTAAATGTTAACCATGTTCCTTCTTGTTCTCTCTATTGAATAAAACTAGAAGGCATTGTTGGTGTAATACATTTCATGTTGGGATATAATATAATCATGAAAAATTACTTATAGGGTAACCAAATCATGGATCTTACTTATATAATGTATGAAAAATTATGGTTAAAATTGGTTATTCATATTTATCTTTGATTCAAATCCTTAATTATGGTTCCCAAAGAGTTTGTGAATTCCAAAAGAATATCCTAGAGGAGTGTAAAAGTAGGTGTGAAGAAAGTCCCATTGTTGTGTACTATATTACCTCAAGTAAAGATCGAAACATATTGTCAGAGTTGATACCCATAGGTACATCTATTCGGGAGCAACATCAAATTATAGATTCCAGATGAGGATGTATTTCATGGAACCCACATACTCTATCCTATAAAAAAATTTCAGGACATATGTTAAATGTCAACTTATCCATGTACTTATCCTTAGAGATATACCTAGAAATATCCATAGAAATATAACTAGGGATCTCACTATTGTTTTCTCATCCTCTTTTCTAAAGGATTTCTAAACCTCCCTCTATTACCAACTATAGAGATATATGCTTAACATACAAGGATATTACATCATTTTAGAAAATAATTTCATACATTACAAAAATACATTCCCGATGCCCATAATTGTATAGTATCTTTGGAAACATGGAAACCAAAACTTATATCTTGGTGAGAGATCTGAAAAATCACCCATAAAGATATCCAACATCAGAATTTATACCTAAAAAATTTCATCATAACGTAGGGAAAGGATACATAAAAGAGTGGTGAGATCAGATGCTCAGTACAGGTGAAAAAAGGAAATGCATAAGCATAACATGAACAAAAGGTTTTAACATTTTATGATCATAACCTACATATTTATAGATCATAATAAATATCAGTAGTTCATAAGTCATGAATAAAAGGGAAATAAATTAAATAATACATAAAAGAAAATATAAGACCAAAACATGGATTTGTGAATGACATATATACATATAATATTTTAAACATGTAAAAGTATAAATAGGTTCACTTATTAGGCTAAGGATTGGAAATAAATCCCTAACATAAACTTATAGACATACAACTAGGTCAATTCATAACATTGTGAGCATGTAATCTAGTTCACTCATACTAGTTAAGGTATTGATTCCCTGACTATCATTGTAGTATGGGTTTACTCCCCATGCCATCTTGGTAGTCATGGTTTAGTCCCATGACTATCTTAGTAGCATGAGTTAACTCCTCAAACCATCATGGTAGTCATGGTTCATTCCAATTTCCATCTTAGTAGTCAAGGATCACTCCCAATACCATCTTAGTCTATCTCATGAGATATATATCTTTACCAAATGAATTTTATAGAGATATAGGTTTCACCCATATGAAAATGAAATCATACATACACATTTCGAAAGGACATAAATAATAATATCATAAAAACTGGAATTATATGGGTATTATAAATATGTAATCATATCATAACCTGCAGAAAGAGATAAGTTTCAAAATCATTTCATCATAAATATAATCGTTGAATTGAATTGGGTTTAAAAAACATATATAACTTGAATGAGAAGCAGGTTTCATAAAGACCACGACATTAAGAATAAATCATTCATAGAAACAATATTGATAGAACATTTATATCATTTCCTAAAAGTCCATGAGTAATATCAATGGTTATCATCTTTGATGAAAAATAATTCTGAAATGTCTTTAAAAAATGTTCCTTGAGTAAAAAATACTTTATTCCTAGAAAAATGATTTTCAATACATAAATCCATTTTTAAATCATTTTCATAAAAAATTACTTTAATACTATTAAATAAATTTTGAAATAAATTGAGAAAAAATTTCCATGGAAAATTATAAAATAAGTTTTAAAAAATTTTAAAATTTTTTCATTGAAAATAATTTGAAATCCTATAATGATTGCTTGAAAATGATTTGAAAACCATTTCTTTGAAAATACATTGAAAACATATAAATAAATATTGAAAAGGTTTTCAAAACAATTATCCTTGAGAAATTTTAAACAAATCTTCAAATTTTTTGAAAACTATTTTTCTTGAACACTTATAAATGTATCTTGAAAACGTTTTGAAAACCATTTTTCTTGAAATATTATAAAAGGGTATTGAAAATGATTTTAAAACCTTTTTTTGAAATCCTTATAAAAGGATGTTGAAAAAAAATTAAAACCTTTTTTTGAATTTTTTAAATAAAAAACCCTTAAAATTTGTTCATTTAAACATGTAAATGAGGTTTCCTTAAAATAATGGAAGCTAAATCCATAATTTTCTTATGACAATTAATATTTTTCTTGGTAAATTTTTTTGAAAAATGGATTGATTAGAATGACATAGAATATTAATTTTAAAATTGGTTAAATAAAAAGGTTAAAACTATATTTTAATGATCTTATAATATTAAAAGAAAATTCTTGGAAATCCTTTTTAGAAAACAATATTTTTATAGAAAAAAATGTTCAACGAAAGAGAGGGTGAAGCTGGGATTTCAAAAAAACACTTTCTTAAATATATTATGTACAAAATAGAGGAATAAATGGTAAAAATAGATGAATAAATCATTAATAAACAGAATATTATAAAATTCATGAATTTTAATGAGATATGGATCCTAATATTTCATTAATGTAAGCATAAACATAAACAATCTCGAAAAATGATGAGATTGAATCAATAAACTCTTATAACTTGGTCACTTGGGATCATAAACTCCATGTAATAAAAGTAAATTACATGATGCTTATTATATCTTTAAAATTTGTAAATTCATGATATAACATGTAACATGAAAGTATATATATCTCATATGATAATTTAGTGTCATATAAAACATGAGTCACAAAGAAGGAAAATTGAGACAAAACTATTTTACCGATTTGAAAACTTTTGAAACATAAATTCCAGGAAATAAGCTCATAAAATGGATTTGTGAATACCCAAAAATTAATTTATGTCATACATATAAAACAATAATGGGAATTAAATACTCCACACAAAAGGAAATAGGGGAAAACATAGCATGTATCTCATAGAAATAAAAAGTGAGATGATATCCCCTTACCTTGTGTCTTGTCTCTCGTCGTACTCGTTCAAACCACCTGTATAATAAAAATAAATTTATTATACATATTTTATATAATAATAATATTATATATTACCCAATATATGTTGTTATTAGGACCTTATATTAATCACTTTTTAACCATCCTATGTTAAGGTTTCAGTTTGGGCAATAATTTTTTTTCATATGTGTCTTAATTTGTTATATTGTTGGTTCTTACACATATATCATGATACTGTAATGTAATAAATCATATAAATGTCATAAATATACATTACATGTGTATTATAAAAATCAATATCCTATATAAATATTAAATTAAATACCTCGTTCCTGGAGACGGTAGACCGTACATGCACTTGAATGCTATTTCAATTTAATCGGTGTGTTTAGAGAGATAAATTAAATGAAATATATATATATATATATATAATTATTAAATTATATTTATGATATCATATATATCATATATATTCACTAAAACCATCCTTAATACAATCCATTTAGTGTATGAACGAATCATATCGCTTGGAGGTGGTAGTAGTCCACATATTCTCAAACGAAATTATTGTAATTACATAAGACCGAAATCATAATGGTATGTTCCAAATAAAGACTAAAGAATAATAAATAAAATTTAAATATACTATATATCATAGATAAATATATTTTCCATCACATTTTCCAACATGATAGGTGATAATGAAAAAATGAACAATCATCATTTTTTTGAGGTAGTAGTTCGTTGTAGACAGGAACAATATGTTAGTTACCCATTAGATGGAGGTGTGTGTAACTATAGGTCATGAAATATACATAAAAAACATCCTAGTATATTTAGGATAATGTTGTTGGTATATAATCATATAATAAAAAGAGCTGGATGGGGTGTCTATGGAAAATATAACAGAGGACTTGAGAGAAGATGTTACCTCTTAATCAAGTAAATCCTTTTGGTTTGTTCCAAAAGGATTCACTGGATTTCCATACTCATAAAGGAATTATTATTGAAAGAAGTTAAGATTTTAGGGAAGTCTAATTGGTAGTTATTGGCCAAACTTAATAGGTTTTAGAGGATTGAGGAAGCATGAGAGGTGTTGGATTTTTCTAGGGAATGAAAAGGAAACTCATGGAATTTTTAGAAATAAGTAATGTATACACATGTTCATACATAAAAAACATAAAAAGGAAATAAAACTAATAATTTAAGGTTAATGTAAGAATTATGGATATAAAATGGGTTTTGTATAGGTGGCTAGATCATTTGGCCTCTTAAATTTAAGATTTATTCCTTAATTATGCTTAATTTGATCTTAATCACTATGATTAAATTTAATCGAATTTACTAATAATTTTGGTAAAAAATTTAATTTTCCTTATTATACTCTAAATATTCCATTTAATAAAAAATTTATCTCATTTTTTCTAAATTTCAATCATAGAAGCAGAAAAATAAAGATTAATTCTAATCCTGTAGATGGAACAAAATAACCAGGTTTTAATATAGAAACTATTTGAAAGTTTCGTAATATTTGGTATTAAATTTCAAATTGAAATTGATTTTAATGAATTAAATGGTATTAATAGATGTAATATTTATATATTTTGACCTTCAAACTAATTTATAATAATATTTAACATTAATAATTTATTATCCAAAAGGCACGTCTTAACTAAAATATAGTATTTTTCAATATCCAAAAATATATATATTTTCTCAGAAGAATCACCAAAATTTGACATTTTAGAACCCCCAATTTGAGGTATGTATCCTTTTTATTCATTTTATGTGTTTAAAGTGCATTAGATGAGCTTGGATGAGTTTTGGAGAGTTTGGGATGGTTTTAGAAAACATTGGAGGCCTTTTTAAGGGCGCACAATTTTAGAATGGTTAGGAGAAACAATGAATGATGAACGGTGTGGGAAGTGGGGTACACACGATTTGTCTAACCGCATCAGGTGGGCCATGTGGGGTTCCCCGTCAAGGAAGCATTCAGTGCAGTTTTAGTGCATGTTTTTTCTAAATGTGTGAGCTAATAGTGCGGCCTCTAAAAAAATAGTTTTTAAAAATATAGGATTAGTCGGGATTTACCTAAAACAACCAAACTCTCTCCCACTTAATAAAATTTTGTTATTTACTCTTCTCAAGGGTTAGGGGATCTCTCCCACTCTTTTTTGAAGCAAATTGAAGGTATTTCTTGGTGTGGTTGACCTGATTATTCTTCGGAAAGTCTCCTCGCTTAGTTCTTTGCGGTTTTTTTTTCTAGATATATTTTTCCATCTCTCTCTATTTTTTAGATCTACACCAATTGTGTGTAGATATAGGTTTTTTACTTTTGTGTGGATTTTAAGGCTAATTTATGATAGGTATGGAGATCTAGAGTGGTTTTAGTGAAGCGTTATCCTAGATTGGGGAGTGGTAGCATGTGGGTCAAATTTTCCGGAACCCTAAAGGTAGGAGGATTCTCTCCCAACTCCACTTGGTTAGAACAAGTGTTTTTTGTTACAATTATTATTTTTTCTTTAAACTAATTTTTATAATGATGTGAAAATATTTTTGAAATCCATTTGGTGATGATTTGGTGTATTTTAGGGATATGTGTTATTATTGCAAAAGAGGCTTCTTGTGTGATTTTAAATTGTTGGTTTTAAAATCTTTAGTGGCTGATTATGAAAGATGTTTTTTGAAATATGGTTTTCAATAATGATGTCATTTATTGAAATGTGTTTGGTAATGGAATGTTTGTTAAAGGTTTTTTTTTCAATAAAAGGGTGATTTATTGAAGTGAATTGGTATGTGTTGGAAATGGTTGTGTTCTTATTGTGTGGCCTTGGCGATTTGTGCTTATTGGTTGATTAAGTGTTATGGATTGTGTTGGTTTTGTGGAAGTGGGTGGGAAGTCTCACTATAAAATTTGATGGATAGTGGTTAGAAGAACTCCCATTATTGATAGTGGTTGAGATACATCACGAGTTGGGAATAGGGTGGATAGTATGGGCGGATGCCCCACCGTATTGGATGCTTTCTTGTGTGTTGTTTGTAAAAGATGGAAATTGTTGTGCTAATGTGTGATGAGGATATGGATTATGGCATTGTTGTTTCATTCCCTTGGGTGGAATGGTTTGGGTAATGTGGCCTGGTAATGTTGTGTTTGGAAAGTTTGTAATGGTTGAAATATTTATTGTTTTATGTAAACTATTTTATATAAATGTGCTAACAGTACCTTATTAGTCGTGCATGTAGGGAAGTAATTTGGGGAAAACCTAAAGAGTATTTTTACTCACCTCCTGTGTTGGCACTTTGGTGCTTTTGCAGATGTTGTGTTCTAGGAAATAGGTAAGGGTAAAGATTCACATTTTTCTAGCGGTTCGAAATGATGTTTTGGTGATGTTGTGGTGCTTAGAGCATGGAGCTTGGTGTGTAGGTATGGATGGTGTCCTTGTTCATTAGGGGTTTGTTGTGTAGTCTTTCTCTAGGTACTTTGATTATTTGGTTTGGTTGAATTTTAATTTTGGAATTGCTATGGAACAGTTTGGTCCTCTTTTGGTAATGTTTGGGTTGGGTTTTTTGGTTAACACGCATCATGTAGTTGTCATCAATGGATTGTTTGGTTGGTTGTTTTTATCTCAAGAGAAACTTGTTCCCCAATTTATTCTTGAAGTCGTATGCATTTTTTCTATCCCTTGGGGCCTAGGGAATGTCACTTAAGGCCTAGTATAATTCATACACCCTCTCAAGCCAATGCGATGGAATGAGAAGTTTGATTTCGACTTAATGTACACACCGGGTAAGAGAAATTCAGTTGCAGATACATTATATATAAAATCACATTCTTAGGTGGTGAAACATGAATCAGATCAGTGGACTTTGATATAGGTCATAGTCCACATGGAGTTGGAATGTGAGGAATAGGGAGAAAAAGAGATATTCTTTCCGGTTTCATTGGTTCCTAACTTGGTTGGTTTGGTTAAAGTGGCACAAGAATTTGATTCTATGTGTATGGTGATAAAGGTGAAACTCAATGGCAGGTAGACCACTGATTGCTCGAAACTAAATGGAAATTTAGTCTAATGTTTTCGGAATCAGATGGTGCTACTAGTGGCTTTTCAGGAGGAAATTCTCAAGGATTATCATCATTATAGGTGGGTTGTCCATCATTGAATTCAGAAGTTATATAAGGCATTGAAAATTCTGTTTGGGTGGGATAGTATGAAAATAAAAGTGGCCGTTTTTGTTTAAATATTCTTGACTTGACAGAAGGTCAAGCCAGAGCATCAACGACCATTATGCATGTTGGAGTGTTTACCTATCTGAGTGTGGAAATGGTAGTAGATAGGAACGTATTTCGTGACAGGTCTTTCAAGAATGGTCAGAAAACACAATTCCATATGGGTGATTGTGGATCGACTCACAAAGTTGGCCCATTTCATCCCTATTTATGAATCTCATACATGGGAGGATCTGTTCAAAATCTATATCTAGAAGGTGGTAGAGATACATGGTTTTCTAGTTTCGATTGTATTATATGGAGATTTGAGGTTGACATATCGTTTCTAGAAATCCTTGTTGCAAGCCCTTGGGACATAGTTGACTATGAGCATGACGTATCATCCGCAGACGGATGACCAATCGGAGAGGAATATATATACCTTAGAAGATATGTTAAGGGAATGTGTGATAGATTTTGGTGGTTCATGGGTGGAGAAATTAGCATTTGCGGAGTTCCCCTATAATCATAATTATTTGGATTCAATACATATGGTTCTGTTTGAGGCATTATATGGGTGTCTGTGCCATTTTACTCTGTGTTGGGTGGAAATGGGAACGATGTCGATGATCAGACCTAGCCATGACCAAGAGATTATAGAGAAAATAAAGTTGATCAAGAAGAGGATGGAGACAACTCAAAGTTGACATAAATCATATGTGGACCATCGTAGATGACTGTTGTCATTCGAGTTGGGTGATCATGTGTTTTTGAGAATATCTCCAAGGTTGGGACATTGTCGGTTTGGGATGTAAGGTATGTTATCTCTGAGGTATATTAGGCTTTTTGAGATATATCATTCAATTGGAGAGGTGGATTATAATTTGTATATGCCGCCACTATTTATTATGGTGCACAGTGTGTTTGATTTGTTGCAATTGAAAAAGAATCAGCTGGATCGCGACGATGTGATTCATTGGGACCAAGTTGAGCTAGAACCAGACATTTTGTGGGTGCACATGCCAGTGTAGATTGTGGATAGGTAGGAGAAATTCTTGTGTGCCAGAAGTATCAGTATAATTTGGGTTTTTTGGAAGCATGGTCAGATTCAGGAGGAGACTTGGGAGTGGGGAAAAGACATGGCTGAGCAAGGGCCCAGGCTCTTTCGACAACAAGATGATTCTCTACATTCCGAGAATGGAAATTCCAATGGTGAGGAGAATTTAGCAACCCTAGTTTGAGGTGTGTATCCATTTTTATGAATTTTTATGTTTTTAATGATCTTGGGAAGTGTTTTTATGAGTTTGGAAGAGTTTGGGAAGGTTTTAGAAAACATTGGAGGCCTTTCTATTGTCCCAAAGTTTGAGAACGGTTTGGAAAAACCATGTGAGATGAACTTTACGGGTAGTGGGGTACACACAACATGCACATGGTTTATCTCACCGTGCGAGGTGGGCTGCGTGAGGTGATACTTTGAGGTAGTAGTAGGTTCAAAATTATCCCATGATCTATCTAACCTTTCAAGACAACCGTGCATCCTGTAAAAAAGGAGTATTTAAAAATTCGGGCTTCGTTGAGATTGCCATAAAAAAAACCCAAACTCTCTCCTACTCAAGACTCACTCGGGATATCCTCTTCTCAAGAGTTAGGGGTGATCTCCCACTTGTTTTAGAAGAAATTAAGAGGGTTTTCTTGGTGTGGTTAAGACGATTCATCTCTGGTAAGTCTCCTCACTTAGTTCTTTGTGGTTTTCGGTAGATCTACTTTTCCCTCTATCTTGGTTTTCAAGATCTACACCCTTTGTGTTTATATCTAGGGTTTTTGTTGCCTTGGGTGTGGATTTGAAGGATTTTTGATGATTGGGAAGGATATATAAAGTGTTTTTAGTGGATCATTATCCCATATTGGGGTGTTGTTGTGTGTGGGTCGAATTCACCAGAACTCTAAAGGTAGGTGGCTTCTCTCTCAACTCTACCTAGTTAGAACTTGTGTTTTTTGTTATAATTAATTTTTTTTCTTGAAATAAATTGTGATAATGAAGTTTGAATCTTGTTGAAATCCATTTGGAGATGACTTTTGTTATTTTAGGGAAAATGGGTTGTTATTTCAAAAAGGGTCTTGTTGTATGATTTTAAAATGTTTGGTTTAAAATACCTAGTGGATAATTATGAATTTTTTTTTGTGAAATATGGTTTTCAATAAATATGTTTTTTATGGGAATGTTGTTGGGCCAGGAAAGTTGGTTAAATGGTGTTTTCAATAAATGGATGATTTTTTGAAGTGAATTGGCATGTGTTGGAAATGTTCATGTGTTTATTATGTAGCCTTGGTGATTTTTATTGTTGGTTGATTAATTGTTTTGTATTGTGTTGGTTGTGTGGAAGTGGGTGGGAATTATCACTATAAAAAGTGATGGATAGTGGTCATAAGAACTCCCATTATGGATAGTGGTCGGGAAGAGATTCTGGTTGTGAATTGGGTGAATGGGATAAGTGGAAGTCTAGCTGTATTGGCTGCTGTGTTGTGTATTGTTTTGAAAAGAAGGATTTTTTTGTGCTGATGTGTGAGGGGGATACGGATTATGACATGTTAGTGGATTTCCCTTGGGTGGCATGGTTTGGGTAAGGTGTCATGGAAAGGGTTTGTTTGGCTTGTTGGTAATGGTTGAACTATTTAATGTTTTATATAAAATGTGTTATTTAAATGTGATAATTGATCTATTCTAGTAGAGTGTGTAGGGAAGTCATTTGAGGAAAACCAATAGAGTATTTTTACACATAACCTTCTTTGTAACATTGATAATTTTGAAGATGTTGTGTTCTGGGACACAGGTATGGGTAAAGGTTCGTATTATGTTAGCGGTTGGGCATAATACTTTGTTTATGTTGTGGTTATTGGATCATGGAGCTTTGTTTGGAGCTGTGGATGGTGTCCTAGATCCTTGGGGTTTTGTTTTTTATTTTACTTCTTGGTACTCTGATTATCATGTTTGGTTGTATTGCATATTGGAATAGTTATGGAGCAGTTTGGTTATCTTTTTGTAATGATTGGGTTGGGTTTTTTGGTTGACACATATCATGTAGTTGTATTTAATGGATTTTTTGGTTGAATTTTTTATCTCAAGGGAAAATCATTCCCAAATTAATTATTGAAGCCCACGACATTTATTGCCAGCCTTTGATGCCTTGGGAATATCGCATAAGCTATAATAGCATTCATCTGCCCACTCAAGCTAGTGGGATTTGGTGGGATGTTACAACCCTTAACTAATTTCTATATTATATATTAAAAAATGATGTTTATTTTATCAAATTTAATTTCTAAATTTGTATAAAAATAATTTTATTATTTAAAAAGGTTTATTTAATAAAACAACATTTTTTATATAAATGGATTTTACGAAAAATAATATCTCTCATTATCATTCTATTTTGTTTATATAAAACAATTATAAACCATATTTGAAAATTATTTATTAATATTTCTAGAAATATGTTTAATGGAGAGGTTATAATTATCTCATTAAAATCATTATATAAAAAGTTTTTTTGTAGAAACTCAGTGTTGTGTGTATGGTACGCTAAGCCAGTGTTGTGTGTAATGTACGCCAAGTTGGTGTTGCATGTAATGTATGCCAAGTCATATGGAATGTCAGTGTTTTCAGTAAGATATAACTAGTAGGTCCCACATTTCACGACTGTTTGACTTAGCTCATTGCTATACATAAATGAAAATTTAATTTATTAGGGTAAAACAACTTTGTGATCATAATAACATTTCCTTTTATATTCAATCAGTTTAATATTCATTTATAATTTAATGGTAACCTATGAATTCATATTATATTTTTTAAACCATATATTTTCATACAACAGTTAATACTATTCATTATAAACATGGTGTTTCGTATAAAAAATGCCAAATATTGTGCATTAATATGAAATAAACTATCTTTTTTGTTGCTTTAAATGAAAAATATCGAAATTGGTAAATTAAGTTGTAAAAAAATAATTCTTAAAATCTAAGGGAGTTATTATAAGATTTAACACATATTATGTTGGCACTAATGATCAAAGTATACCCTTATAATTAGTTCTTGAATTAGAAAAATATTATGAAATTGCATCTATAAACATTAATTTTATTTCTAATTCTTATTGGGATAATATGGTATTTTCATTGAAATTTAAGAACATGAGTTTATTTATATACATTAATGAAATATGTTATGGAATTGAGAATATAATTTATGGATTATAAATTTTAGATATAGATAATAATATCTATAACATTCAAGATAAAGAAAGTCAAGATTTATTCTAACACTACATATTTTTTCATGTCCCATTTGGAATATAAATAAGAAGCACATCCAATTACTCCTTATAGATGGATTATTGAACTAATTCCATTATAATTATTTTTATAAATGTAAATATTATTTTTTAGAAAAAGTATCCATAGAAATATTTATTTTATAATGTGTGAGGTATAGTGTAATATTGCATCTAATATATAATGATGTATATTGAAAAATTATTTCTCACAAAAGTGGTGGGTAGAGGTACTTCCTAGCCATTACTAATGATTTAAATTGGTTTTGTTATGTGTTTATTATAATTAAAATATTATAAACCTTTGAAAAGTTCAATGATTTTCTATATCAAGTATATAATCAATTGGGAAAATATATTACAATTTTGTGACCAATTTATCGTTCTCATTACATGATCTTGGAATTTACTAATCCTCAAGAAATATTATCAAAGTGTTTCATTATACACTCCTCCCTGAATCCTAGAATTGAATATAAAATATGATAGGAGGAATTATAGATTTTTAGACACGATATGATGGATTATTAGTCAGTGTAATCTTCCTGTATTATTTTGGAGGTATTCCATGAATGTACTAATGGAATTCTTATGATCTATTGACACTTGATCAATACAGTTAAAACAATAAGAAACCACTAAATTCAAGATAAAAAATGGAAAAAACATAAAACCATGCACAACATAAAATTAAAAACTCATGTATACCTTCCACCATATAGAGATACCATTACTATATTTAATCCAGATGCTTGATGAAGATCCCTCAGAGGTTGATAAAGGACTCCATCCTCTATGGTGTATCCATTTGGTTAACATAAATGAACCACAATATGGTTGGGGATATCCTTACATACAAGGAATGCTATTATCTAAGGATTTAAAGGGAGGATGATAAATGTTCTTTAGTGATGGGTATAATCGATTGCATGCTAAGACAGTCTGGATGACCAATATCTCATGGTTATTGCCTCATTATATATCCCTTAGTAAATTCTCGTGTGTTCATGCATTTACTCATACATTACATAAAGTATGAGTTAATTATTTGGCTATATATTAATTCCTCACATGAATGCATCGACCTTATCATGAATTTCATCAAATTAAATGTTATATTAAGGAGAGATTATATAGCTAATTGTTAAAACATTTATATATTAAGGTTTTACTTCTATTGAATCAAAGGGTGTTAGAGTGAATCATACCATATGATTATTTTGATAATATTACCATATGATTCTACCTTGTCATATAGTATGATCAGATAGGTTAATAGAATGAAATATATATTTCATGTAATATGTCATGCCCAACTCATAAAATATTATACTTTGTAAACACTCATGTATTTTCATGTATTTAAGGAATATCCACTTAAATATCACAATTACCCTAAAACCTCATTGAATTATTGTCATTCACTATATATTATATCATATATATAGTAACATGTGAAACCGTATCAAATTTTTTTATATATTCCAAAATATTTTTGGAAATTTAGCATTAACTTCAACATGTATCATGTCATATACAACACCTTTTGAATACCCCAAAAAAGATCCATTTATATGATCTATAAAAAACTTTTAGAGAAACTATCTTTGTTTTTAAACAAAATCCCCATTATGTGAATCACAATGTGCATACCCACAAGTCATTTTATATTTAAAAATTTATTTTGGAAATTATAAATATAAGAAAATTTGGGTCTCAAGTAAAGAAACTATTTGTAAAGACTCAAATATTCTCGATGTTAATAATAATATATTTTTTATTTTAAATCCCTTAATTTATCTCTAAAAATTTTACCTAATGGATCCATGGATATATTGAGGATGTCTAGGGGTTGTTTGGATCCGAGAACCCTAAAATTTTGAGAAATAGGCTTGGACACACGGTTTGGAGAAACCATGTCGGCTAGCCCACATGGTCTCCCTATCAGTATGGAAAATTTCAGAGGGGAGCAGGTGGGAGAACGGTTTGTCTACAACTGTGTGTTCCCAAGAGTACGACCTTGTATATTATACATGGGTTTTTAATAGTCTCTTTTACTTGCCTGGTTCATGGTTAGCCAAACTGTGTGCCTAGAGAGTGGGGGTCCCTCATTAAAAATGAGGTGTTCATGGTTGGTGCATGATTTGGAAAACCGTGAGTCCAAACAAAGTGACCCTGTATGAATTGGTGAATTCAAAATTTTAACCTTAATTAACATAAATTATTAAACCTACACGAATAATTTTATTTTCTATTAGACAGTTCTTCCACCCTCTCTCATTGATCTATCATTTTCTTATCATAGTCATCTTGGGATCTCTTTCACCTATACTCCATATGGATAAACATTGGAATCATTATAACTGCATTGGAATGATCTTGATTCCTTTTACTTTATAATGACGTTATTCTTCCAATATGTTGTTCTATTTTTTTGTGATGTCATTCAGCCTATTTTTAAGGTGTTGGTCTGTTTCCCAAATTTTTTCAAATATACTTCCAATATGAAGCCAAATTGGATGATGAGTCATCTACATTCCTATGATATTAATTCTAGTAGTTTTCCTTAAATTTTATAGTATTTTATGAGCTCCTCCATTGTGATACTTGCCGACCATTGCTGCATGTTTACCAAAAATGAAATCTTTCATCCTAAATATGTATATTCATTTAGGTATACTCTCGTGGACCATTGATAAGTGATTAGATCATGTTTACACAATAAATTTACACCCTTTTGGGGATGTTAAAATAATTTAACTCATTTATATAATTTTTTAATGGATCAAAAAACATCTAAGAGTTTGTGTTGGATTTTAAATGGAATTTCCCCTTTTTAAGAAATTTAAAAGTTGATTGAAGCACCTCATATGTGATTGGTTTTACTTGATTGAAAAGTTTCTTCCCTTGATTAATTAACTGGTTATTTTAACATAAATGGAAATGGGTAGAAAGGTCCCAAAAAGTGATTCATTCCTTTATATTAATATTATATGGAATGCGACACAAACAACTATTTTGGGCTCGATAACAAAAAATACATTTTAGGTTATCCCTCAAGTTATTATTATTATTATTATTATTATTATTAAGTTGATAGTGGATAGTGAATGATGGTTAGGGGACATTTTGAGAATGATGATTCACACTCCCTTACATTGGGTGTTGAGAAAGACATCTCTCACCTTTATACTCTCATTTGTGATATTGGAAGAATGTTCTTCATTCCTATGCATCATGTTTTGGGAATGATGTCTCACCCCACCTATCTAGAGTGTTGAGAATGATGTCTCCCATTAATTATGAGATTCTGGGCATGTACCCTCTACTTGAGTATGTATCTCATTAAACTATTTAAGGAAGCTTGAGTTACGACCTTCGTATATCCACCACAAATTATCCATGTAAATGCCTACTTACATCCTAATGTACTTAGTGAATATCTGTGGATTTAATATATAACTATAGTATATATATTGTTAATATATATATCGGAATAGTTACTAATCAAACTCTTACACTGGTCTATGTCGAAGCAGGTAGAGCCATCCAGGTGTCCCATTGGAACCTGAGAGAACTGATGTTTATTTATTTATCATTGTTTAAAATTATTTATACCATCACACTACTATTTAAATGTACACTTACTGGATTATTACTAGAAACCATTGGTGGTGGAAAACAAGGATTCTATCTCACACCCTACTCGAGCTACAATGGGTACCCAAGTAGATTACTTTTCTATAGGTTTGGAAAAGGTAAAGAGATATACTATAGATCCCTGATTAGTTTAATATATAGAATTGAGAATCAGAGTATAGTACCAAGCATATGATTGAGATTCTTGTGGATTAGTCTTTTGATTTTTCTATTTTTTATAGCAAGTTGTAAATTCTAGACCATTGTACCCCTTATCCCCCCGTTTTGTATATCTGCATACCATGACATCATTTTATATGGATCTTCCTTTGAATTATTTATATTATTAAAATTTTTAAGATATTTTAATTTTCACATTTTGTCATAGTATTTTATTTTTATGTGATATTCTCTTATATAATTACTAACCAATGACATGTTACCAGTCCTCTTAATATATATTTTGTTTATATATATACTTATGTCATTGTCAACATATTTATCTTATCCACTATGCCACTCTGATATGATGGTATTTTATACCCACCATACCACATTACACCCTCACTACTAGTCATGATCCTCTTTCATATGCATAGGCACGCATGAGACCATGTGACCCACCGGCTCAGGACACATGTTTAGTGGATCTCAAGTTTGGACATTAAATTTTTTATCATGGCCTATTTGTCCTTTTTTATAACTTTTGGATGTTATACATGAGACTGTGAGATAATAGAATTTGGTAATGAGATTGTTCTTTAGTATAACTAACCTATGTACAGGGAAAACTAGAATTACCAAGGATGCATTGTTTTAGTAGTTGATTTTACTTTTTACAATTTGTACAACTTAACTTTTGGGTGACACACAAGTTCTGTGATGATATAAATTCTAGTATTAAGGAAATAATATTCATTATACTTTGGATTATTGAAATTATGGATTTCATGAAATGAATCATTATTATAACTTTAGGACTAATATGCCATGCATTTCTCCATGCCACATCCACTTTCATTATGAATTTTCTTATTGGATATAGTTAGAAACTAGATTATTATATATTTAAAAGTGTTTTAAATTTCATGAAGGAAGAATATAATTGGATTAATAAAAGTTATCATATCAATATAAATAGTTATTTCCCATGTATATAAACAATGACACCATAAATAACCAATTATTCCATAATGTGGGTTCTAGACCTTCTAGGTCTCGACCATGGAATTTGTATTATGTAAAAGATATTAGGAAATTAACCAAATTTATACTTTTAAATTAAAACAATTAATGCTAAATGGGATTTAAATTTAAAATAAATGATTTTTCTTCTCAATACATTACAATTGATAATCCATATAAAATACCCCCCAATCTTCCAATATGAGGACTAAACTCAGACCTGACCATAGTAGGGGTAGATACGATCCTATTAAGTTATTATAGATGATTATGTAAATTTTCATTCACATAGACATGAATTTAAGAGAATTTATAGAGGTTGTACCTTTAAAATGGAACAACATGTACCTATCTGATAAATCAATTTGTGTTCTTTAAACTATTAAATTATATTCTAAGGCATGTTTTTGTATTTTAGAATCATGGAACCATGATAGACTCAAGTCCTTTAAGTTGAAGGTGGTAGAGAACATGCACCGAAGGTGGTGGGACCTGAGATTCCTTTGATTCCTCATATAGTTCCACCTATGGAACTGCCTTTTTTCCTAATACGGTAATCAATTCCTAGTTTTGATAGGGGTTCGTCCATATAATCTAGTCTAATGAAATAATTTCACGATGGACCCCAACTATGGAAGAGTTGACTCTGGAATTTCTATAGAATAATCCTCCCACCTCTTCATTAGATGTAAGGACCCATGATGCAGAGTTTCGGATGGACACCATGTTTTCAATATTTTATAATATTGAGATGCCTCCAGAGTGGAGGGTCAAAATCATTTCTTATATGATATGTGATTATTCCAATAGATGGTGTGATGTTATTTCACAGTCAGACTAACATCAGGATACAACAAGGGTTGATTTTCAGATGATTTTCAATGAATAATTGTTTGGTAGACACTGATGCCCAACATGGATTGATATTTCATAAACCTAGAGTAGGGATCCATGTCTTTAATAGAATATTCTACTCATTTTACAGAGTTGTAGCATTTGGTTCCTACTATTTCTAGCTACGATCTTATGACATCCAAATGATTTAAGTATTGCCTGGTAAACCCCATATGATTTCAAGCCAATGTTTTCAAGATGACTAACTTAGGTAAGATAGTCTTCCAAACCATTATTATTGTGAGGAATATAAGGTAATATAATGTTGTTAACAATGGAAGTTGAGAACCAATATTTTCAGTGTTTCTTATACATGGTGAAAGCATAACAACCCTTTGATTTATTTCACATTAATACATAATTTATTACATAGGATTACACTTAATACAACCCAGAATATGAATAAGTATAGTGTCTTTGACAATTATTTACATTCTATAACAATTTAAAATAGAAAATATAACATCTTTATTGAAAATATACTTATCATTATCACACTTAAAACAAAATGGGATAATCTAGGGGCCCACACAAGAAAGGGGTGAGCCACACATCCCATTGAAGGAATAAAAATGGTATAATATGAAGAAAAATTTACCTGGAAAACAATATTAATTTAAAATCATAATAAAAGGAGTGAGTATCATAAACATGAACAATGATACATGATACATATAGACCATCATAATAGAAATATGGGAAATTTGGCAACAATATAAAACAATGCATCTGGATCATTCGTTAAGGATAACATCCAAGGAATCGTGATAGAAAAATTACCATAAAAGAATCAGGTTTACTCCCTATCCCAACATGATGTATCATGATACTAAACATTACATAATGCATAGGATCACTGTATAATCTAGGTGAACCTGTCACTTTCATTTCATTATCATGCTTAAATGTGCCATATAGATCACACAACTCGGATTCATTCATCATCATATCTTATTCCATGATTAACGAGTGTATAATACATAAATTTAATTCCCATTTCAATGAAGTATAAGTGTACAATGTGGAACACCCTTGATAGTAAATGGGTAAAGGGTTCACTACATAATTTTTTTGGAATGGAAAATCATGGTGAATGTTCAGTAGAAAAACAACGTCACTTAAAAATTCAGGAAATGGGTCAATAAGATATAAAGAGGTCTCTAATATTTTGGACATCAAATGGGTTGTAGTAGAGAATTTTGTATATATATCCCAACATTAGTAACGGGTAAATTATGGCATAATATAATAAAGAAAATATAATAAATAATAGAAATTAAAGAACTCATACTTTAGTATGTCAACACAAATGCTTTGGAGGGGAACCTTGATAGTTTGGGGGTACCTTGAGAAGAATCTAGAGAGGGGATGGTAGAGTGAGGACATGATCGAAGGATTTTGAGTGAAGAAAAATGTGAGTATGGGATATTTTATATTGGTAATGAGTGGGATGTTCATTATTATTTCTAAAACATATATTTTGGACTCTGTACAATAAAATAACCAAAAACAAAAACATTTCAATGGCTATTTCCCCTATTTTATTCCAAAGAGGAGTTTTTTTACTTATATTATCAATCTATGGTCTGAAATTTAAATAATAATACCATTTCTCATTTCTAAGTGTGTCATAATATTAAATAAATAATTTTTGAACATTAAAATATATTATAAGTACCATATGATTCATGAAGGCACTATAAAATCAATAAAATAAATAGAAAATCAGATTATTTTAAAATTAAAACATATACTTTCTATTGGATACCCATTTTAGTATTTATTATATCACCTTGGGGTCATTATGATATCATTATATACACAGTATATTTATACGATATTTATTTTTTAACTTGAAAATAAATTGTCTAAGAAAAATTTGAAAAGTTCACCATTATATAATTTCAAAATTCAGATTTTTAAAATAATACTTATTTTATCAAAATAATTTTCTAAATATATTTATTTTAACTTTTAAAATAATAATCGGCATTTATTGAAAGATACTGGGGTTTTTTGGAAAAAATAATTTTCAAACCCTAATAAAAATTACATTTGACTTCATAAAAAATAATATGATCATTTATATTTAATAAAAATCAATTAATAAAAAATTATATTTTTTTAAAAAATCAATTAATAAACAAAAATAAATTCCTTAATGAAATTTTTTTATTACGTAGAAATAAAATCTGCATTATATTGTATGAAAATAATTATCATTTATAATTTAACAACAATAGGATGGAAATATATTGATTATTATATATAAAAATAATTAAC
This sequence comes from Viscum album, assembly GCA_963277665.1. Taxonomy (NCBI): domain Eukaryota; kingdom Viridiplantae; phylum Streptophyta; class Magnoliopsida; order Santalales; family Viscaceae; genus Viscum; species Viscum album. Next base: position 1,823,750,251 of record OY728160.1, read on the forward strand.
ATAATCATATTATTAGGGCCTTAACACATATCCCTTCAATACACTAGAAAACTCCCTAGGGGTAAGTTGGGTGATGGTGAGAGATTTATGGTGTGGTTCGACATACATGGTTTGGGTGGTGATCTTAGTGAGCTTGAACTTCTCCCATACATGGTTTTTTCTCATTCATAATTTGTTGGATATTAACATGGACTTGGATGAAGAAAACTCCCAATAATGGTATCTCCCTTGGTAGCTATGAGAAATGGGATTTATAGGGTTCGATCATACTGGTTGATGTTATCACATACTTTGTCTATGAGAATTAAATTTGTTAAAACCCCATATTTATAATAAAAAAGTGATATTTGTTCAAAGAATATATTATAAATAGTAAATATTCATAAAGGTCATTTATTTCTTATTGGATATAATAAAATCGTGGAAGTTCATTTATTCTTTATAACCATATTAAATAATAATACATTTAATTAAATCATAAGGGGACTTTTATTTGTAGTAGATGGGGTCTTTACAATCTTTCACCCTTCAAAAATTTCTCCCTAAAAATTTTCATTTACCACACTAAAACATATACCGATAACTCAATTTCATCACTTCCTGGGGTTCCCATGTTGCTTCTTTAATCTAGTGGTTTCTCCACAGCTCTTCAACCAGGGTCATTGTCTAAATTCATAGAACATTGTCTCTAAAATCTAATATCATCACCAAAAACTTCTCATGTGAGTGATCATTATCCAATGCTACCACCATTGGATTTATTACATGTGAGGGGTCAGTTATGTACTTTCTCAAGAGGGCTATATTAAATACATCATGTACTTGAGGTAGGATAGCTAGGAGTTCTAGTCATTTGGCTACCACTCTGATTGGGATCAAGGATGTCAAAGAGGCCGATGTATCATGGACTACGGATTCCCTTATTCCCAAATCTCATGAATTTCTTTGATAGATATATATAGATGAATACCATGTCTCCAACATCAATCTCTAAGTTTCATTGATGAATATCCGCATAACACTTTTTTCGACTCTGAGTAGCCTTGATTTTTTGGTGAATGGTGTTAACCATTTCCACCATTATCTCAACCATTTTTGTAACTTTTAGTTTTCATTACCCAACTTCATATGAGAATGCAAGTTTTCTTAACCTCCTCCCATAAAAGGGATTTTTAGGGAGACATTTGTATGATTGAGTGGAAGCTGTTATTGTATGAGAACTTGATGATAGAAATTTGTTGATCCCATTCTCATTTGAAGTCAATTGACCATGCTCTCCATTTGTCCCCAAGTGTCTAGATAGTCCACTAATATTGGATATAATTTCATAGGAGATAATTTGTGCTGAATTTCAACTCAATATTCATATGATGATGGAGAGTTTTCCAAACTTATTGCAGAATCTTGGATCTCGATCGGATGCAATTTAAAGTGGTGTTCAATTCATCTTCACCACTTCCCTAATGTATATCCTTACAAGGTGATCGAGTGATAAATCCTATTTAAGCATAATGAAGTATGAAGTATTTATAAGATGTTTCACCAAAACACATATAATATTATTCCTTCTTGATGACTTAATATGGACAAATACAAAGTACATGGTGATGTTTTCCCAATTCCATGTAGGAATAGGTAATGGTTGCATCAACCCCTGGGATTTTTCCTTTCTTCATTCACTTGATGACATAATATATATCTCGATATATATTTTATCATATCATTCTTCATATTTTACAAACAATAGTGCTCCTAGTGATTTTGATACATCTTTGTGCATCTTGGGTGGATGGAGAAAGGGGAACTATGTGTATCATTCAACAAATCCTTTTTTACCTTAGGATTAGATGGTACAGATAGTTCTGACCCAAATAGTAAGACTCCTTCTTTATTAACATTTCACTCCAAGTATTTTCCTTTTATTATAGATTTTAGTTTCTTATGAATTCCCACATCATTTCTCTGAGCATCCATTATCTTTACAAGAATGGAGGGTTGATAAATCATTTAAGAAAGGATTGATGATGTTACTCCCATTATGATTACCATGTCTACCCTCTTCATGTCTAAGAATATAATATCCCCCTCAATTATCACCAATTATAGAATATTTGGATCCTTTCTACATAGAAAATCATCAACTTTATTACAATTCCTAGGATGGTAGTCAATTGTATAGTCGCACACCATGATCATTTCTAACAATTTTCGTTGCTGTATTTTGAACTATTTATTTGTGAATATATAATTGAGGATTTTTTGATTGATATATTTTCCACACATATCTCCAAGGATATAATTCCACCATATTTTCAAAAAGAATATCACTATATCCAACTCTAGATCATGCATTGTTTAGTTCTGTTCATCGACATTAAACTACCTTCATGCACATGTTATCACCTTTTCATTTTTCATTAATACAAAACTTAATACCTTCATTGAATAATCCCTAAAAACCATGAAACATTATCCATTTGTGGGTAGTGTGAGTATAGGTGCAATTATAGGCCTCTTTTTTAACTCCTTGGATCTCTATTCACATTCATCATTCTAAGAGACCTTGTCACCCTTTTATGTTAGCTAGGTTTGAGTGTTTGAAAATCATAAGAAATGTTTCATAAATCGACAATAGTACCTAGCTAATCTAAGGAAACTACAGATATCTTTTATATATGTTGGCCTCAAACATTTTTCCATTTCCTCTTTCTTTGAAGGACCCATAAATTTCCCACTACTTGTGATGATATTTTTCAACCATAAGACATACTTCAAATATAACTTACATTTTTTATACTTGGCATACAACATCTCATTTCATATGGTCTTTAGAATAGTGCTCATAATCTCATAATGATCTTCATTTATTTTGGAGTCTAGTAGAATATCATCTATAAAGACATCTATAAATTTGTCAAGCTAATATTTCATGAATATATTCATTGTGTCATTGAAGATTAATGGATCATTAGTGAGTCCTGATGATATTACTACGATCTTGTAGTGCCATAACCTTGTAAATAATGAAGTCTTGGGAATATCCCCCTTCTTCATCCTAATGTTGTAATATACCAACTACATATCAACCTAGGAGAATTATTGTTCTCTACATAGTTGATAGAAGAAATCATCAATCCATGGAAGAGGGCACATGTTCCTTATCTTAGCTCGGGATAATCAAAGCAAAGGTGCATTGACACATCCTTCATCTTGACCAAAAGGACTAGTTCACCCCACGCTGATTCATATGGGAGAATGAATCAATTCACTAGATTCTCTAATAGTTGTTTCATCATCTCTTCATGTTCCATAATAGTTTTCCTATACAGATTCTTGGATAATGGATACCCCACCAGGTATAAGATTGATTAAAATTTTAACCTCTCTTCTAGGATGAAGACCATGAAATTCATCGATAAACACATCATTATATTCCCTCACAATCAGAATGTCATCACGAATGATCATTTCATCAGAATCTATCATTTTAGAATGTTATTCTTTCTCACATGGAAATAATGTCAATGCTTCAGATGTTGGCGATAAAGAAGATTCATCCCCCTCCCTTCACATGTATAGAATTGGGGGACCAATTTTCAATATTGAGAGTGATTTACTTATCATGGAAATATATATTGGATCTATAAAGGGAGATCAAATCCATTCCCAAAATTGAATCAAATTCTACCAAATGGGATATGAAAAGGTTTAATGGAAAGTTCATCCCACAATGTTTGATAGGACAGGAGTTATATACATGGGATGAAATAATTCCTCCATTTATTATTTTCAATAACAAAACATAATCCATGAACTTTGGTTGTGTTTTAATAGTTCTACTAATATTTCATAATATGAAAGAATCAGTAGAACTAGAAAAAAAGTGAATTCTCTATTGTTGAATAAATAACTCATGTACTATTTAAAACATCATTTTTGGTATCCTTCTTTGTGGTTGTGAAGGAAAAATCCTTCCCTTCCTACCTTGTAGGTTTTTGGGTGTCTCCAAAAACCCATAGCTTAGTGAAATGGTTTGTAATGTGCCTTGGTTCCTTTCATTTGATGTAATGAAAAACATGTTGAGGGTATATGAGAGTATTCCTATTTTCCAATGTGAATTTAGGTTTCTCATATAGAAAATCTATAGCTGGGTTCCCTTTCTTTCCCCACCCATAGAATTTCCTCACACCCTTAGGCAATTTAGAGGGTGCTTATTTACCCACATTTGACAAGTGGGATGTTTAAATTTCTTGACATAATTAGATTTCTCAGTCATATTTCTTGAGTTAAATCAAACATTCCACTTCTTATAATCATGATACCCTTGATATTTTCCAGTCTCCATTTTGACATTAAGGGCACATAATAAAATTTTATCATAGCTATCAAAGTCATAGATCGCCAAGTAATTTCATAGAATATTCCATTTCCAACTAAAGAAGCGTTCAACCTTGAATTTATGGTTAAAAACATCTGAATGTGTTTCTTTCATGTCTTGAAAATTTCTCCTCAAATTCCTTGATAGATTCATCATCTTTTTTTCATAAGTGGAAAATAAATAAATTTCCATTTTAATAAGGGGAGTACATGGAAAACATATATTCAAAAACATTTTCTAAAATTCCATCCAACCCATCACATTGATTTCCTCTGAAGGATTTATATTCTTCATAAATTTCCACCACTAATCATATTATCCCTCCATATGATAAAAAAATAGTTTAAACATATCTTGTTAGGAACATTGAACGATGAATAAGATCTTCTCTATGGAGTTGATTCATTGTTACATGATTCAGGAATCAACTGATCCATTGAAAGATAGAGGGATTTTTAAAAGAGAGGAATCATTTATAGATTCTTATCTATTAGGGGGATTTAGAAACTCATCATAATCCAAGTTTCAATTTATAATCTAATTCATTTGATAGATTATGATTATAAAATTTTCAATTCCGACTCCCATAAGATTGGGTATCATGTTGGGGTATTCATAACATTGTATGTCACATTGGATGATTACCTACTTTCTCTTATTTTGGCCATTGGATAGAATGAAAGGAAACTAGGGGTGAGTATTTTTATGCTATGAAACTCATAAAGGGGGAATCTAATTACATTAAAGTGGTAACTTGTAAATTACATTCATTTCTTAAATTATGAATTTCTAGGATTCAATTTGTGTTATCAATGATCTATTTCCTAACATATAATCTATTTAAAATTTATTTATATTATATTAGTAATGGTTCATAATGAGATTTTCAATCTACCAAATAATATCCCCAAATAGTGTCAAACTTGGTGTACAACAAGACCCATTTTCCTGCACCAGTTCCTAACTGATTCAAGATCAATGTGGGTTTTTCATGTTTTACCCCTATATACATCTATTCCAGAGCCACATCCACCTTTTGTATCCAGAAATGGGTTTAAATTATTGATAAATCAATTACAATATACTTAAAAATATTTAAGTATGTTTTCTAATACTTACTTTTACCTATATGGATTTTCCAAGATTTTTCTAACCCTAATCCCAAAAATAACTAATCTTTTTCATTTGATACCAACTACAATAATATTTATATTTATTTAACATTAATACAATATTTATTAAATAAAATTACACTTATACATCCTTGAAGATATAAAAGTATAATATCCTTGGGAATTAAGTCCATTATATAAGAATTTAAAATATAAAAAAGAATATCTTTATTGAAATCATCCTTAACATGCTTCCTATTTAAACTGCATGGGAAAAACTGGGGTCATACATTAGAAAATTGTGAGATATAAAGCCTAGTAAGGGAATAAACATAGAATAAAATGAAGAAAATATTACGTGTATGAAAATAGTAATATCAATAGGGCATAAAAGTAGTGAATATCATAAACATGAACAATGAGACATGATATTGAACGATAATCATAAAGGCAATATGGGAAATGTGGAAACAACATAAAACACTACATCATAAACATATGTCAAAGATAACTTCCAAGACAATGTGATGAAACAATTTCAATAAAGGAATTTGTTTTATTCCAAATATTAACAATAAATCTCATTATACTAAACATTACATAGTATATTGGGGCTCTATTTAATTCCAAGCTCACATATCACTTTTATTTCATTCTCAAGGATATGAGTTTGACATTGGTCATACAACATTGAATAGTTAATCACATATTTTATTACATGATCATGGATTGTGGAATACATATATGTATTAACTTATTCAATGATTTATATGTTAATAAAGGTGAAAACCCTTGATTAGAAATTAGTATGGTATTCCACACATTATTGTTTTGTCTTGGAAAATCATAGTGGAATTTCTGTATCATAACGATGTCCCTTAAAAACTAATAAAATGGGATGATGTGAGTTAATGAGATCCCTCAACCTTTGTAAATAAAATGGTTAGTAATAGAGACATGAAATGGTTAGTAATAGAGACATGAAAATACATATCCCAACATTAGGAATTAGAAATGGAATTCATAAGATAATAAAGAAACTTGAATAAAGAAGATAAAGAAAATAACCCTTACTTTATTGTGTGACTCCAAATGATTGGTAGGGGCTTCTTGAGAGATTGGGGGAACCTTGGGAGGACTCGAGAGTGGGAAGGGATGTGTAATGATGTCATCTATGTATGGGTGGGTTTATATAGAAATTCCGTGGGGAATTCTTTAGCATTTATAAAACATATGTTTTGGAATCTATATAATAAAATAACCAAAAACATATTACTTCCCATGGATTTTCACATAGTTTCGTTAAAATATGAGTGGATTTAAATATTCTATAAAGACACCATCAGAACATAATAAAATGATACCATTTCTTATGTGGAAGTGAGTTATACATTTCATGAAATGATTTTAAAACCATAAAATATAAGATATGTTTTGGACGATTCATATTGGATTTATTAAATAAATAAAATATTACTAAAATCACATTATTTTAAATTTAAAACATATATTTTCTCATGTATACCCATTATAGTTTTTATTACTTCACTTTTGGGTCATTATGATGTCATCATATACATCTTATATTTATATGGTATTTAATTTTTACATGAAAAATCAACTATCTATGAAAATAAAAAATTCACCATCTAATAATTAATTCATTTTGATTCTGAAAATAATACTCATTAAAAAATAATAATTTTCTACATATTTTTATTTCCACTTTTCAAATAATAATCGACAATTATTTAGAAATACAAGGGTTTTTTCAATAATATTCTTTGAACCCTTATAAAAATTATAGTTATATTTGTAAAAATAATATAATCATATATATTTAATAAAAATTATTTATTAATAAAAAATCATTTATTTAAAACATCCATTAATTAATAAAAATAAAATCCTCAATTAAATTTTATTATCACCCAAATATATATTTTGTGTTTTATTATATGAATATAAAATCTTTTTTAAAGAAACAATAATAGGAAAGAAATATATTAATTATTCTATAAAAAACAAAGTAAAACAATATTGATAGGGTCTTGATACATATACATTTAATAAAATAGAAAACTACCTAATGGTAAGGTGTGTGAAGATGAGACTTTCATGGGGTGCTTATTCATACATGGTTTGGGTCCTGATCTCGATGAGATCAAACTTCTCCCGTAAATGGTTTTGCACATTCTTAAGTTGTTGGATATCATCTTAGTATTGGTTGAGGGAAAAGACCTGGGATTCTATCTCTCTTATAAAATCTTATAAATGGGACTCATAGGGTATGATCCTACTAGTTTAGGCCATCAATTCATTTTTCCATGTCAATTCTATTTTTTGAAAAACTGTATTTATAATGTTCAATTTATCAATGTTCAACAACTATATTATCAATGGTAACGATGATTAACAGTCTTCAAAATATGATTTTATATAATAGAAAAATAGAAGTGAATGTTTTTTTCTATAACAAAGATGTGTAATAAGACATTTAATTAAATCATAATTGGAATATTATTTATAACAGTTCGAGTCATTATGGAAAGTGTCATGTCAAGGCTACTCATAGGGGTAAAAGTAGTTATGAAGCTCAGAATGATATATTTTTTATCTATGAAAAATATGGGAAGTTGGGACATACAAAATAGTTTTTATGGGTTCTAGTGGAATGAAGAGACTATGGAATGATGGTTCATATCTTGCACATATGAAGGAATTTTCCCTTTGTTCCTAGAAAGCAAGGATCTGCACCTAGCCCACATTCCGAAGTAGGGATTATAGTATCTCCCCATGTAGGCTACTAGAATACCACAGTCCACTCATGATGAGGTGATGGATGAGGAAGAGTTAGTCAGAATTAGGACTTGTCATGCCTGATGTGAGGGTTTTCTTAGGGTTGTAAGGCTTTCACTTAGGGATGAAGTACAATCCATTTACATACAATTCCACTAATGTCGAAGGAGAAAAGGGACAAACCTTATACCATGTGAGTTAGTATTATTTTAGCCTATTTTATAATATATAGTTTATTTGACATATCCATGTATCATAGTTTAATATATGTGGAAATCATGGTGATTCTCTGCCTCATGATAGAAATATTATACGGTGTGATGACACTCATTACCATGTATGGTATCCAATATAAGTGTGTTTTCTTTTGTAGGGATTACCCTCTTAAGATAAAAGGATATATCATCATGTGGAATCTTTTTTTCCTAAAAAATATAGGTTTTGACATTTTTATCGAGATGGACTGGTTAGTTCCCAATCAAGACCATATTGACTATAATAATCATAGGGAGACATTTACATCCACATAGGGTGGTGGGTACTTGCATAGTGTAGAATAAGATATCTAGGATATGCCATCCGGACCCAAGAATCAGAATATGGGATGAGTGGTAGTACATATTGATAGTATTTTGATGGATGAATAAGGGTTATGACCCATGATTTTACATCATCTAGTGGATTATTTCCAATACATATTCCATGATGACTTTTTGGACTACCTCTAGTGTGAGAGGTAGAATTTTCCATTGATCTAGTTCCAAGAGTGCCAATGTTGACCATTCAATTTGACAATATGAACCTGATGGTGCCTCCAGAGCTCAATAAATAGTTGTAGGATCTGGAGGCTAAATGATTTATATTCCCCATCACTTATCCTTGGGGTTCAATGGTCATTTTTTCTAATAATTCAGATGGACCCTATAACATTATGTGGATGAACATTGATTAAACATTCTCATGGTAACGAATTGGTATCCACAACTTGAAATAAGTGACATCTTTAATTACCTCCAAGTAGGAGGGGAGTTTCAACAGATTGATTTGAGGTTTTTCTACTATTAGGGGATTTTCAGTTCATTAGAAATACCTCATAAAACTATCCAGAGAAGGTATTGTCTTTATGAGTATATTATCATTCTGTTCAGCCTCATGAACACTCCTATTTTTTTTGTAGATCTAATGAATCTGGGTTTCTGACTGCATGGGGATTCATTCATGGTAGCCTTTGTGGATTAAATGTTAGTGTATTTTTGTTCTTGGAAAAACCATTCCAACCCTCTTGACATCATGATAAATACACTAAGATAGCAATATATTTATGATATGCTCATTAAATTCCACTTTTTCATCAAGAAAATCCACTTCTTGGATCATATTATCTTAGAGTCAAGAGTTTTTTTAGACCCAAAGGAATTGAGAGTCGCAGTTTCCTAGGAGATTCCCAAAAACCTACAGGAAATATAGATTTTATTGAGGATAGATGGATATTATAGACACTTTATCCAAGAATTCCCTTCCTTGTAGGACCTGTTACTTGGATAAATAAAAAATGTTGTTTAATTTATATGGTCATAAGCTTCTGAAGAAGCCTTTCTAGAGTTGAAGGTCCATTTGAAATTACTTTTTATAGTAATTATTCTCAATCTAGGTAGGACCTATATAGTCTAATGTAACACATCATGCATTGTTATTGGAGTGGTGTTGATATAGGACAAGTGAGTCATCACTTATGGGTCTTGCCAGTTAAAGGATCACAAGCATAATTACCTGACAAAAAACCTCGAGCTGGCTATTGTAGTTCATGATCTAAACTATTGGAGACACTGATTTCATAGATATCATTTGTTGGGATTTACTAATAAAAAATCCCTCATGTATATCTATACAAAGAGTGATCTAAATAACAAGGAGAATAAATGGATTGAGTGTATGTAATCATTTGATTTTGAGCATGCCAACACACATAGGGAAGGTAATTTAGTAGCTGATCCTATAAGTTAGAATACTCAAACCCATGCAGTTCAAGAGGTCAGTGCTGATTGGGAACTCATGGATTTGTTTCCATAGATGCATGTTAAGGTTTTGAAGGATCATGGGTAGACAATCCTTTGATCCTTCACATTGAACTCTACCCTTCTAGAACATATGAGAATGAGATATATTTCTAATCCCAATGTCTTAGTCCTGAGTAAATATATATTATATGATGATCAACATTATTTTTTGAATGTTGATGAATATGGGACCTTACACTTTTATGAGTGTGGTTTGGTTCTAGTAGTCCTCAAGGAGGTGACAAGGTGGGAATTTCATTCCATAGCATGGGAAGTGTATTCCATACCCACTAAGATTTATTGAGACTGGAATCACCAGTATTGGTGGCCTTCTCTAAAACATTAGTTTTATGGAATTATCACTCTATGTTCCACCTTTCAACAGGTGAAAGAAGAACAACAGTGATAGGTATGTATTTTATATCCATTTTCTATTACCAAGTGGAAATGGGATGATTCTTCTATGGATTTTTTGATTGTTTTACCTACATCACCTCATGAAAATGATACCTTCAGGGTAGTTTTTGATGATTTAAGGAATTTAGTACAATTTTTACCCAATTTAGTAACATTATTAGTGGATGATATGGGGAGGATATACATCAAGGAGGTTATACGTCTTCATGTAGTTCCATGATCTATCATTTCTGACATGGATTCTCACTTCAAATATCGATTCTTGTAGGGGTTGCATATCACCTTGGGTACATAGGTTCTATTGAGCATGAACTGTCACCAGTAGAATAAAGAATATACATAGTGTATGACTCAGGTGTAAGAGAACATACTCTATGCTGGTTTCTTTGAATTTAGGGGTTCTAGGGAGAGACACAAACCCCTTATAGGGATATATTATTATAATTTGATTATGGAATCCTATGAACTGATAATCTATCTTGAAATACAATATTTATTTATTCATATGAAAATGAGTATGTCTCTAAAATATATCCAACCGAAGGGATCATGGTTAGCTTTCATACCAATTCAGAATCCCAGTGGACTGGTGCCAACACATGAGACGGGTGAATCTAGTGAGGGTAAATTAATTCAAAAAATTATAAAGGTACATGTAATTTTTATCCCCCTTTTTTATTTGAAACCTTGTTACCTTTTTATATATGAATGGATCTATTTTGGTTGAAACCAATGCACATACATCAGATGTAGTGAATTAAGGAGGAGTGCATGTTTGAATGATCTTTTCTATTTTTTAGCATTAATTATTACATGGATTGAGGGGTTTCCCCATGGTCATTTGGATAATGAATAGGGGTTACTATAGTTTGGATAATTATTCTATGTCTAGTGAGGTTGAAATATGATGAGATGTGTTGTGGTGCAGAGATTATTTTTCAATTATTAGTGTTATTCGTATAATTTGGGAATATTTTATTGTGTTGTGACTATTTGAGTAGTGGTGTAGATAGTTTTGGGTTGTTTTGGGTTAATTTTCATGGGTTTTGTTTTGAAATGTTATTGGTAATTGCATCACATAAGTCTAATATATGAGATTTTTTTGGTTCTCACATTTCTAGATATGATGCAACATAGTGTTTATTCTACACTGTGGTCTTAAATATGGATAATTATCAGGTTTGAGGTTAAGGCCAAGGATTATGATGGGATTCTTCAAGATTTAATCTTTTTGTTGCGACACTCTATGTTTCAACATGATGTTACTAGTTTGAAATAAATTAAAATGGTTTGAAACCTTGAAATTTATGGTGTATCATGCTGTTATTTTGTTATTTGTTCACCATTGATAAATTACCAAGCCCTTTATGTCATATTATGGCATTTTATAGAACATAAAATATATTTTAGTGATAAATTATATTCTATATAATTATAACTAATTATTTTAAATATTTAACCTACTTTTTCTCATCTAGGGATACATTTGTTTGTCCTTTGGTGGATTTTAATCACTAGTATGGTGTAGTAGATATCTTATGATCTACAATATGTTTCTCTCTGTCTTTTATATGTTATCTATTGATTATTATATAATAAAATAACATGGAAGTAGGGTTCATTTGTTTTAGTGATGTTTTGTTTATGAAAATGATAGGGGTGGATGTGTAGTTGGTTGTTAAGGGATTCTATAGATATTCATGGAGGTATGACCATCATTCTCTCTTTATTATGAAATGACAATAATTGACTCTCCATTTGTGGTAATTGTATATCTATTTGTGGTAGTGTAACACCCCGAGATTTTATGAAAAATATTCTTTTAATTTCATTAATGTCTTGTGTTGTATGCTACACCAAGATTACCTTGCACTATACGCAACACCGTATTAGCTTGCAGTATACGCAACACTATTCTTGGATCGTGTTACACACAATTTTGATAATAGTTATTCTACGCAACATTGAGTATATATATATATTCAATGTATAAATGAAATATGGTTGGATTCTGTTATACGAAACAATGAAGGATTCTTTCACAACACGCAACCCTAACTTGGCTTGCATTATACGCAATCACGCCCTTCCTCGATAGCGTGTGTTGTACGCAATACCGGGTTTTACTAAACAACGATATATTATTATAATATTATTATGAACTATCCATTATGAATATTATTAACTAAATTTTAAATTTTATAACATTATTATTCATCTTACACATTTTCTAGAACATGGTATAAGAACAGAATAAATGTTTCGGGTAAAATAAGTATTTTTCAAAAAATGCAGTTTTGCCGCCTTTTGATGGCGCACCCACTTTAAATCTAGTTTCTTACATGTTTATAAGTTCCATTTGACAAAATAAAATTATTCTTTGGAATCAATAAATAAAAATTTACTTTGGATAAATTTTTCATTTTATTCTGATGACTTTCATATTTTAATGAATAGTAAAAACACGCTATATTTTAATTAAAAACAACTTTTTTCATCGTAATATCTTATGTGGTTAAATTATAATATTGAATGGTTTTAAAGTATAAATAGAATATATTTTTACCATTTAATATAATGTATGTCATTAGCATTGATTTTACCTTGAATTCGTAGGTTAAATCAATTCAATCTTTTGCAATGTTTTAGAGAAAAACCCGTTTTATTTCGACAATGGGATTAATTTTAATTTAATTTCTGCAACTTTTGTGTATTGAATTTGGAAAAATGGATTCCATATTTGGAATAAGTGGATCCAAATTATGTTAATAAGCTACTTTTTATTTCTGGGAATTATGAATAGTAACTACGGTAAATTTTATTTACCATAGTTAAAGGTAAATCAGGTAATTAAGGGTAAATATAATATTATAAAATTACCCTAAAACATGTAAAAATACTATTTGATGACTAAAAGTCGACCCATATCACCTAAGGGTCGGATTAGATTCATTTAATGGACTTTTTTCCATGAACATAATTTAATTATTATTAAAACCAAAGAAGGTGACAACATGTCCCTTTCTTAAATCTTATAAGTATAATAATTTGAATTTAGTGAAAACCTCCATGAAACTTCAAACAAGAATAGTCTCCAGAAATCTAATACAATTATATACATCATAGGAATTTATTTAGAATTTTTAGGGATTAAATAATTATCATTTATTATGACACAAAGATGATGCAGTAATTGTCTTATTAATGAAATATTGACATAATTGATGTTATAAATGCCCAAATAAATGTAATTTGAGACTTTTTATGAATTACATTAATTTTTAAGGTTAATATGACATTGTATTGTTGATATAAGTAACTTGGTTAGAACTTATCATTCTTTTATAAATTTCATAAAAATCATGTACCAAATAGTGTCAAAATTGACATAAATTAGTTTTTAAAACAAATATTATATTATTAATTGTTATTTAATTCATAAAAATCTAAGGTTCAGCCAAATGACTTAGATAAGGATAGATATATTAATAATAAACAACTTGGGGTTCTTTTGGCATGTTATGGTAAGTTTATTAACCATATAGTGTAAGAAAACAAAAAGACATGGTAAAAGTTAAATTATTTAACTTAGAGTTAAATATAATTGATAAGGTTAAAATAAAAACCTAAACTTGTCTAAATCCTATTGTATGAGAGTATTTTGACCCATCCCCACTTTAGCTTCTAAATAATACCCTTTTTAACCATTATAAACCGAATTTGACCTTAATATAAAATAATATTTTGAAATTTTCCTAAGGTGCCCCTCTGCTCCCTTATAAAAGGGCACCTCCTCCCTCTCCTCCTCACACCAATTTGAGCATTAAATCTCGGCCAAACCCTGAAAAAATATCTTCTCCACTTCCCTAGTATCATCCTAGAGGTCCTGGTTTTCTTCAAAGACCATCCTTAGTTCTTTAAGTGGAGGTTAACTGAAGGCGCGTCAAAAAGAGGTAATATCCATTACCGATCTTTTTCAATTTCTTTCTTCTTCAACTTCTTCTTATTTATTTTTTTCATGGTAAAGTAATAACATCAGTATTTATTATATACTGATATGTAATTATAAATATGAAACAACTCTAATTAACCTTCTATCCTTCCTATGGAAAAAGGAAATCACCGCGCGTGCGTACGTACAGAATACCGTCTCCACGCCGTGGTGTAATCTATTTTCCACCACCACCTTAATTGGATGGGTATAATGGTGTAATAAGTAACTATATATGATTATTATAAAGTGATATTGATATTGAAATAGTATACATACACTTCAACACAATTCCACGACCATGGGAACGATATCATCGCTCGTGTGTACGTACGGACTACCGTCTCCACGATGCGATGAGATTCATTATCCATGTTAACCATTCCAGAAAGATTATAAAGTATATATAATGAATAATAATGAAATATATGACATGGTAAATCTACTGGATTTATTTATATATATATATATGTCATCTACTTACTTCCATTCAAGACAATAAGGAAAGGAAAACAACGTTCATGCATACGTACGGACTACCATCTCCATGAACGGAGTGTTTCATTTCATTTATCTATCTTATATATATATATATATATATACTGAATATATATGATATATAAATCATATTTTATATTCTGGAAGTAAGTAAATCATGATATAAGTAATAATAATGTCAATAACAACAAGTCCAAACACCTACGATAAATGAAACGTTTTACCCAAAACGCTTCTTTAACATGGAATTTACAAAAGAACAGGTAATATAAAGTCATAAGTGAACCATATATGATATCATAACAATGAATATGATTCTGTAATAAGTTAATGACATTATTTAAATCATTATACAGGAGTTTTGGATATGTACAAAGCATATCGGACATAAGGTAAGGGATAAATTTTCAATCTCATTTTTATCCGAGATTGCTTATACGTAAGTATTTACTGGGGTTACGTTTATCATCCATGACCGTGCTTTCTAAAACTGTTTTCATAAAATGTTTACCATTCTTTCATGAATGTTTAAAGTCATTTTTACCCTTTATTGACTTTTTACCACATTGTATGAATGGAATCTTTCCTTTGGTTACCATATAAGGTACTTTTTGACTTTTCCGACATAAGTACGAGAAGAATGTTTTTTTTAACTTATAAGGAATGAATGGATTTTTAAAACATTATTTCCAAGAATCTTCCTTTACAAGTTTTCATGTTTATTTTTAATTAACTTCTTTAGTTTAAAATTGTATGACATATTAAGAAAGGAAAATGTTTTTGAAGTAGAAAGGATATTTTCCTCAAGAATGGAGTTCAAGTGCTTTATCAAAATTATTTTCCATCTAAGAAAATATATGGTTATATTTATATCCCTATTATTACATTGATTTGATTATGTTGTGATGGAATTATTTTTATGAATTCCTTTATCTTATATGAATTGTTTTATGATGTCATGATGTTTAAGAATCCCATTTTTATTACATGGGTTATGCAATGATGTAGGATTTATGATTTTGTGGCACACATAAGAATGGTATAATTATGAGATGGGTGGGACCTATATCTCCCTACAATTCACTGGGTAAAGATTTTATATCTCATGAGATAGACATGCCTGGAATGGTAGGTTATACCGGTTCAGTGAAACAGGACTGAAATGAGGGTGACTCGGTTTAGAAATGGACTTTGTCCACTAAGATAGTCTTGGCAATGAGTCTTGACTAATAAGAAATGATTCTATATGATTGTGTGTGTATGCCAAAAAGTTTCATGTTTTAAGTTATGATTATTGGGATTACATTTCACTACTATGATTTATCCCATGTTATGAAATTATGATCTCTTTTGCAGGTTAAGATTTCCAAAAGATATGTTCTTATGAATATGATGTGATTGATATTTCTTTTGATTACCCTTACTGAGCATTTGAGATCACCCTTTTTATGTTTTATTTTACCCAGGATATAAATAACGGTTTTAGGTAAAAAAAAGAAGATCTTTATGGGAGATGTAGAAGATCTTTCGCCACGATTAGAAGATTATATTCCGAGTTTCCAAAGACACTAAACTATTACGGTCCTTGTGTGTGTGTTTTTGTTATGTACTAAGTATTCCACAAAAGTAATGTAATGTCTATGTACATTAAGCTTCGGGTCTCTACAGTTGGTATCAGAGGAAAAGTTTAGTCAACCTTTGGAAACTAGGATGCGAAAACGTTAGTGAGATCCCTAGAGATATTTCTAAGGTATGTCTAGGGATGTCCCTAAGGATAAGTATACGTATAGGATATAGTCCTAGAACTATGGTAACGATATTAGATTAAACCAAATATTTTATATATTGAAGTTACTCCCCCTTTATTATGATTTTTTCCTCTCACACTATTCTTTTTGGGTTTTAGAAAATGGCTGGAAACAAGATGATTCATGATAATGGAGGATATGATGGACAATGGAATGATATTCTTCATAAGCAACCAAATTAAATGGGATTTGGAAGTCCAAAAATCATTATTATGCCGAATCAAAAATCTCATAATATGATCAATAAAGTAAAATTTGGTAAGTTTCCTGACTCAGCTAATAAGAGAAAGATAGAGTTTCATGATGATCATGGAAGAAAGAAAGTTCAATTTCCCCTATGTAAATCATGTGGGAAGAGGCATCAAGGAGAATGTTTAAAAGGAACTGGAAGATGCTTTGGGTGTGGAAAAGAAGGACATAAAGACAGTAAGTGCAAAGGAAAAGGTTCAGTTAACACCAGGGATGAAGATAATGGTATTTCTATGACATCAACAATGGTTAAATGTTTTAAATGTGGAATTTACGGGCATTATGCAAACCAATGCCCTAAGGGAAAGTCTCATGAAGAGAATCAGTATGGTCATATGGGTAGTATTTATGTTGTTGATGATGAAGAGACTACAAATGATATGTGAGATGAAAGAATTGTTGAAGCTCAGTCAATGGTTTAAGAATGTAGTGGAATGATTACATGTTTATCAAGTGTAATGTTGTATAAGTAATCTCATGGTACTATGGAATAAAGAGACATCTAAGGATTGTTACACTGTTGTATTTCCTTAAGTTTCGAAAGTGTATGATTAATGGTACCATTAACCATGAAAGGTTATTCAGATATTTTTGGAAAGTAGATGATATGCGCATAATGAAGGGATAAAGAGAAAATTAAATGTTTGATAGTATTCATGAGCTCATGACTGATATAAGGAGAAGGTTATATCATGGTTTGAGTATATAGATTTTTTGGATTTTGGTATGTGGAAAGAGATAACTTTTGACAGCATTCATGTTTTCACTATGGTTCAATGGGTATTCATTTTTCAAAAGAATAGATGATTAAGGCCTTCGAATGTTTGGAATGTGACCAACAAGACTTTTTTTATGATATATTGGGATCAACGATGGTATTAAATCTCTGGTAATCATTTTCACTATATTATAAGAGTGGACTGCAGTATTATGGATAAGCCTAAAGATTGGAATGGATTATATTTGACATAAGTTAGTATTGTTTAAGGATAAAACTTTTTTTTTGATATTGTTGATGGGATGTTATAGTAAGGAAAACCTACAGGACGGGCGACAGCCCATCACGTCGGACAAGGATGTGGGAATCGAACCCACAACCGAAGTGCGACTGGCCTTTATCGCCTACCACTGGCCTACAGGAAGTCCCTGGTTAGTAGAAACTAGTTTTATTTTATTAAGCGGTATGATATATGAAGTATAAGTTCATTTTTGGAACCATATACGATTAATCTAACCATAAGATGGACTTATAACTTTTGCTAACCTTTTGTTTGAAAGAGATGGAATGACCCATCATTCTATCACATGATCTGCTAACACATCACAAATAACAAATTCAACTTCATTTCTTTAAGGGATGAAGTGGAAATTGTTCAATTCACGAACAACATTGAGATTGTACCAAAATCATGTAAGTATTTCTTTTAATTCATCAAATTTAGGGAAATGATCTTGAAAACCAAAAATGTTGTCCTAGTTCCCTTATATCCGATGAATCAGATGGTACCTTAGATCATCACAAATCTATAGCTTTGTGATTGTTGGCTTTTTCATAGCCATGTTCTCTACCACTCTCCATCAGAACTTGATGGTTAGATTTTTCTTCCATATCCATATTTTCACCTATGTTCTCCTACGTGGAAACCCAGTGATGATTTAATTTGGGTAACCATTACATTTCATAATTTTTTTTAAATCCATGTTTTGGTATTCCTTTTTACGATGTGGGTTTCTATTAAACAAACTTTCGAGTAATAAACCATTTATAACCCCGACGAATTTCGAGGGCGAAATTCATTTTAAGGGGGGTAGAATGTAACACCCTGAGATTTTATGAAAAATATTCTTTTAATTTCATTAATATATTGTGCTGTATTCTACACCAAGATTACCTTGCACTATACGCAACACCGTATTAGCTTGCAGTATACGCAACACTATTCTTGGATCGTGTTACACACAATTTTGATAATAGTTATTCTATGAAAAATTGAGTATATATATATATATTCAATGTATAAATGAAATATGGTTGGATTCTGTTTTACGAAACAACGAAGGATTCTTTCACAACACGCAACCCTGACTTGGCTTGCATTACACGCAATCGCGACCTTCCTCGATAGCGTGTGTTGTACGCAATACCGGGTTTTACTAAACAACGATATATTATTATAATATTATTATGAACTAGCCGTTATGAATAGTATTAACTAAATTTTGAATTTTATAACATTATTATTCATCTTACACATTTTCTAGAACATAGTATAAGAATAGAATAAATTTTTTGGGTAAAATAAGTATTTTTCAAAAAATGCAGTTTTGCTGCCTTTTGATGGCGCACCCACTTTAAATCTAGTTTTTGACATGTTTATAAGTTCCATTTGACAAAATAAAATTATTCTTTGGAATAAATAAATAAAAATTTACTTTGGATAAATTTTTCATTTTATTCTGATGACATTCATATTTTAATGAATAGTAAAAACACGCTATATTTTAATTAAAAAAAATTTCATCGTAATATCTTATGTGGTTAAATTATAATATTGAATGGTTTTAAAGTATAAATAGAATATATTTTTACCATTTAATATAATTTATGTCATTAGCATTGATTTTACCTTGAATTCGTAGGTTAAATCAATTCAATCTTTTGCAATGTTTTAAAGAAAAAACCGATTTCTTTGGACAATGGGATTAATTTCAATTTAATTTCTGCAACTTTTATGTGTTGAATTTGGAAAAATGGATTCCATATTTTGAATCAGTGGATAAAAATTATGTTATTAAGCTACTTTTTATTTTTGGGAATTATGAATAGTAACTATGGTAAATTATATTTAACATAGTTAAAGGTAAATCGGATAATTAAGGGTAAATATAATATTATAAAATTACCCTAACACATGTCAAAATCCTATTGGATGACTAAAAGTCGACCCATATCACCTAAGTGTCGGATTAGATTTACTTAATGGACTTTTTTCCATGAAAATAATTTAATTATTATTAAAACCAAAGAAGGTGACAACATGTCACTTTCTTAAATCTTATAAGTATAATAATTTAAATTTAGTGAAAAACTTCATGAAACTTCGAACATGAATAGTCTCCATAAATCTAATACAATTATCTACATCATAGGAATTTATTTAGAATTTTTAGGGATTAAATAATTATCATTTATTATGACACAAAGATGATGTAGTAATTGTCTTATTAATGCAATATTGACATATTTGATGTTATAAATGCCCAAATAAATGTAATTTGAGATTTTTTCTGACTTAAATTAATTTTTTTGGTTAATATGACATGTTATTGTTGATATAAGTAACTTGGTTCGAACTTATCATTCTGTTATGAATTTCATAAAAATCATGTACCAAATAGTGTCAAAATTGACATAAATTAGTTTTTAAAACAAATATTATATTATTAATTGTTATTTATTTCCTAAAAATCTATGGTTTGGCCAAATTACTTAGATAAGGATAGATATATTAAGAATAAATAACTTGGGGTTCGTTTGGCTTATTATGGTGTGTTTATTAACCATATAGTGTAAGAAAACAAAAAGACACGGTAAAAGTTAAATTATTTAACTTAGAGTTAAATCTAATTGATAAGGTTAAAATAAAAAACTAAACTTGTCTAAATCCTATTGTATGAGAGGATTTCGACCCATCCCCACTTTATCTTAGAAATAAGACCCTTTGGAACCATTATAAACCGAATTTTACCTTAATATAAAATAATATTTTGAGATTTTCCTAAGGTGCCCCTCTCCTCCCTTATAAAAGGGCACCTCCTCCCTCTCCTCCTCACACCAATTTGAGCATTAAAGCTCGTACAAAACCTACCAAAATATATTCTCCACTTCCCTAGTATCATCCTAGAGGTCCTGGGCTTCTTCAAAGACCATCATTAGTTCTTTAAGTGGAGGTTAGGTGAAGGCGCGTCAAAAAGAGGTAATATCCATTACCAATCTTTTTCAATTTCATTCTTCTTCAACTTATTCTTCTTTATTTGTTTAATGGTAAAGTAATAACATCAGTATTTCTTATATACTGATATGTCATTATAAATATGAAACAACTCTAATTAACCTTCTATCCGTCCTACAGAAAAAGGAAATCACCGCGCGTGCGTACGTACGGAATACCGTCTCCACGCCGTGGTGTAATCTATTTTCCACCACCACCTTAATTGGATGGGTATAATGGTGTAATGAGTAACTATATATGATTATTATAAAGTGATATTGATACTGAAATAGTATACATACACTTCAACACAATTCCACGACCATGGGAACGATATCATCGCTCGTGCGTACGTACGGACTACCGTCTCCACGACGCGATGAGATTCATTATCCATGTTAACCATTCTAGAATGATTATAAAGTATATATAATGAATAATAATGAAATATATGACATGGTAAATCTACTGGATTTATTTATATATATATGTCATCTACTTACTTCCATTCAAGACAATAAGGAATGGAAAACAACGTTCATGCGTATGTACGGACTACCGTCTCCATGAACGGTGTGTTTCTTTTCATTTATCTATCTATTATATATATATATATATACTGAATATATATGATATATAAATCATATTTTATATTATTTAAGTAAATAAATCATGATATAAGTAATAATAATGTTAAGAACAACAAGTCCAAACACCTACGATAAATGAAACGATTTTACCCAAAACGCTTCTTTAACATGGAATTTACAAAAGAACGGGTAATATAAAGTCATAAGTGAAACATATATGATATCATAACAATTAATATGATTATGTAATAAGTTAATGAAATTATTTAAATCATTATACAGGAGGTTCGGATACGTACAAATCATATCGGACATAAGGTAAGGGATAAATTTTCAATCTCATTTTTATCCGAGATTGCTTATACGTAAGTATTTACTGGGGTTACGTTTATCATCCATGACCATGATTTCTAAAAATGTTTTCATAAAATGTTTACCATTATTTCATGAATGTTTAAAGTCATTTTTACCCTTTACTGACTTTTTACCACATTGAATGAATGGAATCTTTCCTTTGGTAACCATATAAGGTACTTTTTGACTTTTCTGACAAAAGTACGAGAAGAATGTTTTTTTAACTTATACGGCATGAATGGATTTTAAAAACATTATTTACAAGAAGCTTCCTTTACAAGTTTTCAAGTTTATTTTTAATCAACTTCTTTAGTTTAAAATTGTATGACATTTTAAGAAAGGAAAATGTTTTTGAAGTAGAAAGGATATTTTCCTCATGAATGGAGTTCAAGTGCTTTATCAAAAAAAATTTCCATCTAAGATAATATAGGGTTCTGTTTATATCCCTATTATTACATTGATTTGATTATGTTGTGATGGAATTATTTTTATGAATTCCTTTATCTTATATGAATTGTTTTATGATGTCATGATGTTTAAGAATCCCATTTTTATTACATGGGTTATGCAATGATGTATGATTTATGATTTTGTGGAACACATAAGAATGATATCATTATGAGATGGGTGGGAGCTATATCTCCCTCCAATGAATTGGGTAAAGATTTTATATCTCATGAAATTTACATGGCTAGAACGGTAGGTTATACTGGTTCAGTGAAACAGGACTGAAACGAGGGTGACTCGGTTCAGAAATGGACTTTGTCCACTAAGATAGTCTTGGAAATGAGTCTTGACTAATAAGAAATGATTCTCTATGATTGTGTGTGTATGCCACAAAGTATCATGTTTTATGTTATGATTATTGGGATTACATTTCACTACTATGATTTATCCCATGTTATGAAATTATGATCTCTTTTGCAGGTTAAGATTTCCAAAAGATATGTTCTTATGAATATGATGTTATTGATATTTCTTTTGTTTACCCTTACTGAGCATTTGAGCTCACCCTTTTTAGGTTTTATTTTCCCGAGGATATAAAGAAAGGTTTTAGTTAAAAAAAAGAAGATCTTTATGGGAGATGTTGAAGATCTTTCGCCATGATTAGAAGATTATATTCCGAGTTTCCAAAGACATTAAACTATTACGGTCCTTGTGTGTGTGTTTTTGTTATGTACTAAGTATTCCGCAAAAGTAATGTAATGTCTATGTACGTTAAGCTTCGGGTCTCTACAGGTAGGGGATTTGAGACTTGTCCATTATTATTTATATGTGAATGTGGAATTATAATACTTGTGTTCTCATTGCATGTATGGTTAAATTAACCTAAAATACAATCATCCATACATAATTAAATTGAAGAGGGTGGTGTGTTTGCGGTTGTTTTATTTATTTCAATGACATTATCCTTTTGATTCTATATCAAAAGACTATTTGAAAAGATCTCACTGGTGTGATTATGTTATTTTAGTGGACAAAAATGTTTTTAATGTATTGAACCAATTATAATTGATGAATAACATTATGAGTTAATTTAATTTGGTAAATACTATTCTGAAACCCATGGTGTATAAAGTCATGTTCATGAAATTGTTTCTATTTATGAAGTAAGTAAAATTTTGATTATTGATCTTTTTTTGCTTCAATGAAAAGTTTTTTTTTAAATTTTTATCACCTTTCATATTTTTCAAATCATTTAAATATGGTAAGAAATTGGAGAAACAAAAATATATAAATAATATTAATGTTTTATCTTATGTTTTAATTTAATATAAAATAATGAATAAGGGAGGATATTTGATGTTATTCTAATTAAACATGAAATTTCATTGATTTTTTTTTCAAGTTATCCATTTAGTATTTTTCCCAAAATTCATTAATTCATGGAAAAGTATATTAAATTCATATTATAATTTTATTTTAGAATAAAATATGAATATTAATTAATATTAAAATATTTTTTTTTATCATTTTGAATTTTAATTGTCATATTTTATTTTTTTATGTTAATTCTGTAATTTAGAGCGATCATTTGAATCCAACTACACCTCAGGACCCATTCAAATTAAGGGAAACATGACATGGTCCCATCATAAATTAAGACATTATCTTATATCTCTTCTTAGATGTATATGATCTTCCCAATATCTTTTCACTGGACACACACTTACCTCAAGCCCTTATAGAATACCCTAGGTCACGTCTTCTCATCATCATTGTGGAATCAGTGCAAAGTAGTCTC
This sequence comes from Viscum album, assembly GCA_963277665.1. Taxonomy (NCBI): domain Eukaryota; kingdom Viridiplantae; phylum Streptophyta; class Magnoliopsida; order Santalales; family Viscaceae; genus Viscum; species Viscum album. Next base: position 1,823,774,741 of record OY728160.1, read on the forward strand.
ACATTATAGAATCATCTTCATTATACACAAATCAAGATATTACCTTGACACATGAGGTTTTACCAACCAAAATAACTCCACTAACCATGAGACGAAAAGATTAATTGACCATATGTATGGATTCTCAAGAGACCATGCCTCAAACTGACCATAAAAAAGAACCACATTAGCTTCATAAAACTAAATTACATGATCTACCATGAGATACCTGATTGAATCAATAGAATATCGAGATAAACTACATGAATAGCCTCCATGGACCATGAGGCTGAAGTAGTCACATTTTGAACTTTCCTCTCATACTTTTCCTCACCATTGAAAAAACTCAAGGAACAACTCGAAGTTACCTTACTATAGTGTAGATCACAATAATCCTATCCACAGCAGAGACAATGTTATTTCTTTGAGGACGAGGCTGAGTAGCCAAAACTATTCGACACATCAGTCACTTTCATGTATAAATCTGACAAATAAACCTAATTTTTGATGAACCATAAATCCACAGTGATCTTTATAGAGATTAAAATAATGAAAAATACTCACCCAATATTGAGAAGACAAGTTTTTATACATTATATAGGATCTAATTGGAGGGTACCAAAATGCCGTAATAATGATCCAATTATGAGGATGATGGAAAACCTATTATAAATGATCAAAAAAGTGCGTCAATAAATTTAAAACGATTAGGAATTTCACAACTTATTGTATCCCTCATTGAAAGTGAATGATACACACTATAATCTATTCAAAATGGTATTGGAAAATGTTAAAGCGACCATGAGTCCCAATCCATACATCCTATGTTTTACGTCAAGAGGATCTTCAAAATATAGTTAGAGCTTACCCTTTCTAGATCCACCATGTCAACCACAACCCCATCAAAATTCATGTCAAAGAAATTCAATAAAAACTTTATGTGGATCCCTTATGACTTCAATCCATTCCATATTAACTAATGATTTGGGATCTTTTTTGAAACATTAGATACATTCTATTCCAAGAATTTTCTAAATGCACCAAGTTTGTCTTCCTTAAATCCACCCTCATGGAATTTTATCACCATCACCTTTGAAATTTTTAGACAGACACACTCAAGAAACATTGTTGATCCAGTATAATGGTCTATATCTGAACTAAATCTAAGAAGACCAACCCCAACTCTGTATAATATATTACTAGGACCACCTGAATGATATTGAAGCCTGTCTTATTAAGCCTAATAATTTCCTCACAACTCCCCATTTAATCATTAACATGTTCCAAACATCATATGAAATAATTACTTGAGGCTCACATACATAATGCACTTAATGGAAATCCATTAAGAACACTCGTATTCCCTCATATAGTGAAGTATAGAAACTCATCACATCTAGTTATTCTTGAATATGTATGAATATTGATCTTGAGATCTGTCTCCCATTTGGGTAATATTATTTCACAAATTATATTTGAGTGGAGGGGATCAACTACTATATTATAATGGATGGGGTAAATTGGATCATGGTTATCATAACTATGTGATAATGGATTATTAACCCAGGGAAACATATCAAGGATGGATTCATTGTGCTCATATGTTTATGTATTTTCCATATTAATTACTTTAGATTTTTTGTGATGCAATAATGTATTCTCTTAGTAATTGTGGAGATAATTTCACTATCATTTGGTACTCACCATAAACCCATTCCATTATCATCTAAAATCATTCCCCTCACATGTATCAGTCCACATTTGATATGATTAGTTTTATTTTCATCATGGTATAAACATTGTAAGAATAAAAATTTCTTAAGGGTGGTGGATTGTATATGGTATTCAAATTTTTATCACTTGAAACTATGGAAGAGTTGTGATATAGCTTTCATAAGAGATTTAAAAAATTTCACCAATCCATACAAATTAATTCAAAGTTGGTAAACCGTGAATGATGTTTATTGTATTATTAATAGGTCTTAGGAATATAATTTGAATAGTGGAGGACCTTTGTCTATGTAATCATAAACTGATGCCTTTCCATGCTAACAATAACTAAAATTTTTACTAGCTCCTTTTGTATTTCATCCAAACCAAACAAAAACCAAACACCCAATCCATTATTTTTCATTATTAAATATAAAAATAAGAAGAAATATAAAATGTGGTTGAAATTTGTGAATAACCATCCCCATAAATCCTTGAAAACAACCTTGGTCTTCAACTAGAATGTAATCATGGTAATATAAATTCTATTTGACCATTTCTCATGAAAAAAAAATGATCAATTTGAAATCATTATCGAGGAGTTATTTCAGGAATTAATTTTCTCTCTTTCACATTGAAAAAATATTTATTCAGCTAAATTAAAAAAATGAATTCATTCACCCCCACCAAATTATGAGTCCATTTCTATAGTTTCTATATAGGTCCAAAGACTCACTGATGAAATAAGTAGTGAATCATTTATGAAGATATTTTAAGACCTCAAATAGGCCTTAAACAATCAATGCTATAGGGATTTTAAAAATATATTTTTGAGATCCAAGAATACTTCTTAGAGTTATATCCTTATTCTATTGAGTCACAAGAATACACCAACCCTTCAATATAAAAATAAAACCCTTAAGAGGATAAATAGAAGAAGAAAAAACCCAAAATAGGTGAGGTGAAGTCACAACAATATGATGTCAATTAAACATTTTATAATATTTGGAACAATAAAAAAAACACTACCCAAAGTTAGAGGATGATGGATGTAAATTGAGGCCCCTACTAATCTCAATAGTGAATATAGGGGGAGATCGTGATGAAGATGATGATACACAATTACATACTAAACAAAAAAATCTTTATTTCCCTAGACTTTGAAGATGAATTAAAATAAAATATCTTTGAGGGAGTCTTATTTCCTTTGAAATTTTATTTCACCAATTTTATTGAAAGTCAACAATATTTTGATATCCATTATATTTTAAAATAGAAATCAAAAGGATGGTTATTGGTCATAGTTAATGATTCCAAGGGATGAATGTATGTGATAAAATTTAATGTGGGGTTGGAGTTCCCACTTTTATCCACCTCCATATGAGAAGTGTTCTGAGTGGTAGTACACTTTTAGGTAAAAAATTACAATAAGATTAAATAAAGGATAGATATTTCGTTACATTTAACACATTGTATTCAAATTTTATTATTAAATATTTTTTCCCATGGAATGATCTTATATATTAATACACACTTTTCCTAGCCCTTAAAATAAATGGGGAGGATCTAGCTAAATAATTTTGGATTGTTTTGTAGAGGATTTTGAAAAATAAGCCACATGTGAGGTGGATAATTTGGAAAAGGTAGTAAAAAAACTATAGGCACTTATTGACCAACATTATGGGGATCCCTTCAAGAACACTAAGAATATTATTTTGAGGGAGTTGTAGAATAAGATAATATTATTAAGGATTATTTTGATAATATTTTTGAATATCCTGTAGAGGTGTTCCAAGTGGGTTCTAATTAAAAAAACCATGACTATACATATGGAGGGGAGAACATTGAATTGAACTCAACCTATTTGAATTATTTTCAATTTTAAATGATTACGAACTTTCAATGTTTTTGTCATGTCCTTGAATAATAATTATATTAACCACTAAAAAACGAAGAATCAATTTTTGTGCCTCGGGAGACCCTAATCGTTATCATTTCACCCCCATGTTACAAGTTACATCCTTATAATCAAGGGGAATATTAAAAAACATTATCTAGTTGAAATACATGTAGAGGAGAATATTATTTAATTTGGGAAGTATAGAATATGGTGACTCTCATCAGAAAAGCCATATCCTCTAGTGGATCTAGTGATAATCACAATATTTTCCTGCTATAGAGATTATAAATTAAAACACCACTTGGGGATTTTTACCCAGGATTATTCATCCCTTTCTTCCACATCTATTTTACATTTAGTTATTCATTTATTTAAAATAAAATATTATTTATTTTTATATATAAAAAAAGATTATAATAACTATCATGGTATAATGAAGAACATTAGACTATAAATACTATGAGGAACACATCCTACCAAATATTTCCAAGAAATGAATTACTATAACCATGTCATTTGTTATCATTCTAGTTTAGTTTTTCTTTTCTTAGTATATTTATTCCTAAAATATAAACATTACTAATAATTTTTATTGATGATATATCTGATACTAATTATGGAGGATGGGGGGACTGATGGCTATTGTTTAATTTCATTTCTATCATTTTTTTAAAATTTAAGCTCTTATTTTGGGATTTTTTTATCTATTTGGATAATGTATAGAGCTAATTAAATATGTTTTTATGTGTGTTTTACTAACATTATAAAATATTAACAGTAAAAATATAATCAATCTTATAATCCATGTTTATTATAATTTTATTGATCAAATTAGAGGGCCTAATAGTCTAAAATTACCAATGAGTGAGTTACCTCTCTATTTTCATAGATATTTGGATTTAAAACTATGGTAATGAGTGATATTAAAAATAATAAAGTGAAATTTAAATTAAAATATATGGAATCTAGATTTTCCAACTTTTAAATATGAAACTTATACACTGGAAAACAAGACACCTCCGAGAGATATATCAAAATAAAATCATATAATACCTTTGAAACTATAGGAAAAAATGGAAATTTGGATCCTATATTGAATTTTTGAGATGATTAGGAACTTGTTGTGTTAGTCATAATTCATTCTATAAATTCAATAAGTTCACTATGTATACATTTCTATGAAAAATAAAATAAATTCCATGTTATATTGAATGAAGGGATCATGATGAGGGGAATATTGAACTTAAATGAATTTTGGGGAAATTGACATATCAGTATATCACTTGAGTTGTATCAAGGAAGTGTAAAATAGAGCTTTGGGACAATAGACCTCAGGAAGAGTGGCCTTTTTAGTGATTCTTATTAATATATTAAATCCAATAAATTATTATTTATTTCAATCTTATATTTGAATATTTCTCTTGAATTGAATATTGGGAAGTAAAGTAATTTCATATAGGAATCATTATTTTAGTCTTAGTTAAAGGATTAGAAAAATAATTTCCTCAATTTTTTCTTGTGATTGTTTTGGGGAATATAGCTAAAGCTGGTGGGTTAGGGATTTGAAATGTTTCATCACCAGAGAAAACAAACTTCATCATCTCTAGTGATCTATGAAATGGTAGAGGTTTATGAATCTCTTGTGAATTTAGAAAAGATAGAAAAAAATTAATGATTACCTCATTTAAGAGAAATTCATTAGACTACAACAAGTCTCTAATAACCATTGCTCAAGGAATATGAGGCCTAAACCCTCTATATCATCCACTAATGATTCAAGAGTTTTCTTAAATCCCAATCATTTAATTATAAGTAATGTTTGGGAGATTTAATGATTCCTTTGATGTCACAATGATCACCAGGATCCCATCCCTTCGATCATTGAATGTGTTCTTGGATCAATTTCTCAGACTAAGACATTCTCTATTTAGGAAGTGGGAAGAAGAAAAATTATCACTTAGAAGTCATGGAAATTAATAGTAATTTGAATGAATATTTTTTAGAATGAGAGCACTTATATTCTTATATAGTGGATGTCCAAATAGCGTAAAAGAGGTTTGTAACCCCCATTTATCAAACACTCACTAAATAAGCAATGCATATGGTTTTATGATGAACTAACTATTTAATAATATCCTTAATATTTTTATCCCATACATGTTATATATATATTATATATATTAAATAATAATATCGAGCCATTAAATTGACTCTTAATTCCCACAATATATATCATCCTTCAATATTATAATAATATTTGTTCGTATAATATTTTTCATCATATCCATATAATAACTTATATATAATTTATCAAAATAACTTTAACCTAAGTATTCTATACATGAAAAACAATATATTTATTTATTTATTAGTTATTTATAATACTTGGACACCGATGGGAACCCATGGGTGGTCCGCCATGTCTTAGAAACATTTTCATTTGAATTGGGAAGACTCTTGAATATGCTATTATGTGTGGCCCTTTATACCCTTATCTAAATTACACTAAACACTATTCACAGATCGAATGTAGAGTCTAGATACCCAGAAATTCCCCTAAAGAGATAAAGATTAGTCATAGAAATGAAAACGTACCAGTGAACATGCACTATGTAATATATTTTCTGGGTCTTCGGATATCTCATAAGGACATATGAACAACTTGTTCAATCATCTAGTTTTGATTTATTTTATGTTGACCTAACAATATGTACATACCTTCTACTACAGTGGACATAGTTTTAGTGAAATTATTACCATCCTAACCAACATGGTATGAGATATCACTTCCTTAACTTGAAGGAGACAAATTATATTTTGAGAATCTAACCAATGCAGTGGGACCATATTACATAACTTTAAGATTAATTTTGTGGTACCTCTATGTTGAAATTATAGAATGTGTAATGTTATAAAAATTTGGTATGACATGTAATATAAGGACATTACCATAAATATAATGTACATAGAAGTATTCAAACTATTTTGGGGAGACAAAAACATGTATATATGAAAATGTGTACAAGTAATGGTAATTAAAGTACATACATAATTTGAACAATGGGACCCACTTACAACACTCCTACATTCACTAAAACCGACTACAAACATGTATCAACCCTTTATCACTTATATGAGAATCATGCTTCTAATACCTATAGTGATAACTATGAATTCAACTCTTTGATTAAAATCACTCAAGATTTGAAAAATTAAAAGTAAATGTTTTTTTCTCCAGTGTGACTTGGGATCCTTGGAAAAAATTAATTATACATTATTATCATAATAAACTTGAAAATGGTTTACATTTCAAGGCATAAAACAAAAATATATAAAAAATATGTGTATCTAAACTACCTCCTTAGATACATTTAAATCCATGATATACTCTAATTCTTCTATATAATTCGTGACCATGTGTTTCTCTAAGCTTCTACATCGCACTACACCACCATTCAAGAAAAATACATAGCCTGACAATGATTTTAGATCATCACAACATATTTAGAAACTATGATATACGAATCACTTAATACTAGTTCCTAATCACCTACATAAACTAGGAACATATCATTTTTACAACCCATGTACATTAACATAACATTTATAGCTTTACAATGTAAATCTCATAGGTTATCTTGATATCTTCGCACCATTCTTAAATAAAAGTCAATACAAAATCAATTTTATAGCACACAATACATGATTTCTCCCATTTCCAAGGAATAATGAATAATTATAGTTATTTCAATCTTCTCTTATGATTGGTAAAAAATTATCTTGGAGTTATTGATACCTTGTGACATAGGAAACAACCCCCTCTTAGATTATTCCATATTGTATATTTTGAGTACCTAGTCTATATTTGATCTTGAACTTAGCACTAGTGGCCTATGAAATCTATCTTAATAGATCAAAATACCTATAATTTAGGTTTCTCCTCACATGTCTTTCTTGGGGACACATTCATTTAAAAATTTATTAACATACTATAAGAACAATAAATTGTTTCCCATTATTAACATTCCATATACATATAATACAAGAAATTCGATGGAATTACTACTAACATTCTTATAGAAACATGTATATCTTTCTATATTGAAAAAAAATATTTTACGGCCTCATCAAGATAAACATTCCATTATTTTGAGGCCTACATAAACCAATAAATAAATCTCTATATCTTGAACACTTTATTGGAATTCTATAACATAATAAACCCTTCAGGTTTGGCCATATAGACATCTTCAGATAACATCCCACATAGGAAAGATGTTTTTACTTATATTTTCCAAATCCCATTATCATATAAGGATGATATGATATGTAATATTCTGATGGATTTTAGCATCACGTCTGGGGAGAAGGTTTCACTCTAGTGTATTCCTTGAAGTTTCCTGAAAAGATTTTCTATATGCCATTGTTTATAGGTGTTGAGTATACTATCTGCATCATGATTTTTCGTGAATATCCATTTTCACCCAATGGGTTTTACATCAATTGGGGTTATAAAAAATCAAAACATGATTTTGGTACATGGAATCCATCTCATAATTCTTGAAATATTTCTATTTATTAGCATACTTGTGGTAATGTCCGAGAAAATATGTTTAATTTTTTGAAAATTATATGGAATTATTTCGAGACTAAACACTATGAAGACTTCAGATTCTGAGGCCCAATGATCCTGAACTAAAAATTTGAACTTCTTTAGTTCAATTAAATAAACGTGCAAGTAGGTTTCTCTATCTATTAAAATGGTGCTCTGATAAAAAATACGAAGGAACCGTTGAACTCGGAACAATGGGATTCTACATGAATAGACCTAACCTTGACCGGCACGAGTTGAGGGAAAAAGTAATTTTTTGTACTTTTTAAAAAATGTTAAAAATAAAATAAACTTACTATTTTTTTTTGGAATTTTCAAATTTTTGTAGCAAAATGACCTATAATGAAATGAAATTGAAAATATTTTTTCATAGATGAAATAGCATAACAACTTTGCAATAGATCGTAACTGAAATGATGTTTATCATTTCATCATTTAATGGTCTAGAAAAGAATGCAAGATTATGGTAAAAATTTGGGTTCTTCTCTAAAGATCTAGTTGTTGACAACAATGGATGCCAATGACCGCTAATTAATGGATCATGGAGCATCGAAATATAGACATTTTCTTCTTCCACCCTTCAAAAAAATCATCTCCAATGAACATGTAACTCAGGTAGGGGTTTTATTTTTTCTTGAGTTTCCCTGGTCATCAGTCTATATCAAAAAACATGGATCAACCCTTGAATAGGTTGATCGGTAGATCACATGTTCTTGCCGAAGGTTAATCTTATCTTGGGATTTCATCACGGATAATTTTTTAGAGAACTTCAATATTTTCCCCATGTTACTAAACCTCTAACATGGAGGGTGCATGACTATATGAACAGGGTCTGAGCCCCTCCACCATGTGTGTTTTTTGTATTCTTCATAAATGAAATATTGAAATGGTGGAAAGGATATTTGGAGGCCATATCTAGTAATGTGACATCCTGTAGAAGCTAGATGCACAGATGATGTGAAGAACGGACGGTCGGAGCGGACCTGGTGGTCCACAGAATACTTCACCAGGGTGCTAGTGGTAGCGTCCATGGATGGGTGGTAGTGTGCCATGATGATGCACTAGAAAGAGCATCATGACCTAAGATGAAGTGGTGTAGTAGAAGCCACTGGACTCTGTAACGATGGATGAAAGTGGGTGGACGCGACCACCTAGATGCGTCGAAGGTGCCAGATATATGGAAACCTCACCATGTCACGCGGTGGTATGGTTGCGGTCCTTTGGATTGTGGAGAAGGTGGCCTCGCAGCAAACCATGGGGTAGGAGGGTGGAAACATCATCTATCTATGTGCTCTCCATACAGGATCCTCCCCACACAGTGTGCCGGACCCGTACCCAATGGACCAGACCAGTGGCCGAGCTGGGTCGAACCCGGGTTGGGTCGGTCCTACCAGGTCTGACCAGACCTAGACCTGACCAAACCCTTTTCCGAAAAACAACTATAACTTTAAAACATGGTGTTCAATTAACGAGAGTTTGCAGTTTTGGAACCCTCATGATGAGTCATTTTTTTGGAATGGTCTAAGTAGACTTTCATGAATTTTGAAATATGATGATTGGATGGAGTAGTAGATTCTCCCTGAATCAAGTGCGCTTCATGCGGGAATTGTACTACTGGATGAGACCCGAAGACTAGTGACCCAATGTGGATCAGCTCCTATTGACCCTGTGTGGATTAGCTCCTAAATACCTTATGTGGATCATATCCTTACCACCATGTGTGGATCAATAACTAGCCACCATGTGTGGATCAACTCCTAGACACCCTGTGCGGATCTGATCCTAGCCATCCTATGTCGATCAGCTGCTTGAGAACCTATGTGGATCGACCCCTAGTGACCCTGTGTGGATCATCTCCTAGCAACCTTTTTTGGATCATCTCCTAGTGGATTTTTGTAACCCAGAAGACCCACTGTAATCATCTGGGATGAGTACCTCAACAGTCCATGGTGTTTAGTGTTATGACTGATTGTCTTGCTTTTCGTACTTTAGATTATACTTGTGTGATCTGTCTTGTTTCGTGATCTCACTTCGTGGTTTTCTTTGTGGATTGATTTATGTTTTTTCATTGTTATTGGTGTCCATAATAAGTATTTGTTACTCACCCTTGCATGATATTTTACATCACATGTTGTGTCTGCTGCTTATGACTGATGACATGAAGGTGGACTTGGTAGCCCAAGACCAAGTGGTTCTCTATGAGATCGGGTAGGCTGGGTGTGCTTCTACAGCTTCCGGTAGCTGCACTATACTTATCCATCAGAAGAGGGTTCCAAAGGATGGATTTTCATTGATACCATACTTTTTGTTACTGTAGTTTTATGTTTTTGGGTTTGTATTCTAGCCCATTTACATTCAATTTCTAGTTTTACACTCAATGGTTGTTTATTTGAATGCATGTTCTCTTTTCAAGTTTTCTTGGCAAAAGGTTGTGTGTTTGTGCATACAGGTACTCACTAAAATGCCTCCCACATGGAGGTTGATACCTTAGGTTCTTGTCTTCTATCCCTAGCCTACTTAATGCTGGCTTGGGGGAGTCATGACAAGGGCCCTAGGAGATGGGTCATGAGAATGTGGTTTTAGTGGTGTTCAATTCTACCTCAAAGACTTTGTGTCTGTTGTTTTTTTGGACAGCAGTTTTAAATGTTTTGAGTTTGAAATCCAATTTAGGGATCCGAGTGTTAGTTCGGCGGCCGACGTATCCATACACTAGGACCTTGAATTCTGTATTTGATCTCTCTACACGAAACACTCTTTTCATGCATCATAAATTAATTGGGAATTTTCTTATGTTATTCTGGAATTATATTCAGCTCACCAAGTATAACATATTGACCTCCATACATCATGATTTGTTTCAGGATGCCTCCAAGTAGAAATCCAATCATGATTCTAATACGTGGTCATGAGGATAGCCGACCTAGTGATAAAGCGTCAGTTCATGGACCAGTGCTAAAGATGGTCCCACCTGGTGGTGTACCAATGTTACTACCACCTATTACGTAGAATCTACTGTAGAAATTATTGGTAGAGTACACACATAGTCTTAGTGCCCTACATTAGTTTTAGAGAATAGTCTTCCTAGGTTTAGGGGAGAGACAGATCCTTAGGTCGGAGAGGATTGGATGGAGGTAGTGACCCAGGTCTTCTACTTAGTGATGATTCCACTTGAGAAAATAAAGGATCTATCTACGAGCCTTCTCTAGGGATAAGCAGGTATATGGTGAAGTTTTATCATTCAGACTCATGATAAGGCAATCCTCTCCTGATCTAACTTTAACCCACTTTGCTAGGATTAGTTCTTCCTCTGAACTTGCGCTCAGTGCACATACTGGAGTAGGTTCACCTATAGCAGGGCAGCATGATAGTGGTAGAGTACTCTCTGAGGTTTATAGACATATCCTGTTACTATATAGATATGGTAAAAGAATCTTTCATCTGGACCGGACCTTTTATAAGGGAGTCATATGGGAGACCGGGGTATTGATGATTTCCTTCAGCATCCCCAATCAGTTTAGAGTGATAGAGAATGCTCTACTGGTATAGAGGTTCCTTGCAGAGAAGGCACCGATGGTGGGAGCTACCATCGGGCGAAAGGTGGCTGATTCATACATGATGGGAAGTCAATAGATGATGTAGAGGTGCAAGAGCGCCAGACATTTTAAGGGGAGACCCCAAGACATAGGATCTGTGGTGTGAGGCTTCCAATGAAGCAGGTGTCAGTAGAGGAGTATGGTGTTCTACTTGTGTGGTGGGCAGAGACACATGGCTCGTAACTACCTAACACGCTACATAGATGATTATCATGTAATCAAACGGATGGTGAGGCAGTGACAAAGGTTCAAGCGGGGGGGGGGGGGGGGTCCGCTAGGCGACAAATGTGGTAGGGGAGTAGGCTGAGCAGTAGGTGGTGGATGACTATTCGAGGAGCTACAACCACCACACCTAGGTGATCCACCAAGGTCTCAAGGATTCACTGGATAGGTGTGAGGCCAACTCTATGAAATAGAGGCCTATGACCGTGGTGCTCTGGAGATGACTAGTGATACAATCTTTGTCTTCTCCCACTTGGTGGTAGTTCTTATAAACACAGGTTCTAGTCACTCTTTCCTTTCCACGATCTTTTTTCAGAGCTTAGAGATTCTGATGGGGGCACTTTTGGACCTACACTATGAAGAACCCCTCAAGAACACTAAGATGATTATTTATAGGGAGGTATATAATAACATAATCTTATTGAGGATTATTTTGATAATATTTTTGAATATCCTCTAGAGGAGTTCCTAGTGGGTTCTAATTAAAAAAACATGATTATACATTTAGTGGGGAGAACATTGACTTGAAATCAACCTATTTGAATTATTTTCAGTATTAAATGCTTAAAAACATTCCATTTTTTGGTCATGTCGATGAATAATCATTATATTAACCCCTAGAAGAGGAAGAATCATTTTTTGTGCCTAAGGAGACCCTATTTGTTATCATTGCACCCCCATGTTACTAGTTACACAAATATAATCAAGGGGAATATTGAAAATAAAAATGTTGTTAACATCCATGTAGAAGAGAATATGATAAGATTTGGGAAGTAGAGAATATGGAGACTTGCATAAGAAAAACCATATCCTCTAATGGACTAGTGATAATCCCAGTATTTTCCAGCCTCAAAGATTATAAATTAAAACACCACTTGGGGATTTTTACCTAGGATTATTCATCCCTTTCTTCCACATCAATTTTACTTTTAGTTATTCATTTATTTAATATAAAATATTCTTTCTTTTTCTATTTTGAAAAAAAGTGTATAATAACTGTTATAGTATAATGAGGAACATTATACAATAAATAATGTGAGAAAAAATCCTACCAAATATTTATAAGAAATGAATTACTACAACCATGTCATCTCATACCATTCTAGTTTAATATTTCTTTTCTTAGTATAATTATTCATGAAATACACACAATACAACTAATTTTCATTGATGATATATCTGATACTAATTGTGGAGTATGGGGGGACTGATGGATGTTGTTTAGTTTCATTTCTACAATTTGTTAAATTTTTAAGTTGTTGGTTTTGTATTTTTTTCTCTTTTTGGACTATGTATATATCTATTTCAATATGTTTTTATGTGTTTTTTCTAACTTTATAGAATATTAATAGTTAAAATATAATAAATATTATACTCCATGTTTATTAGAAATTTATTGATGAAATTATTAGGCTTAATAGTCTAAAATTACCACTGAGTGAGTTTCCCCACTATTTTCATTGATATTTGGATTTAAAACTATGGGAAGGTGTGTTATTAAAAATAATATTGTGCGATTTAAATTAAAACATCTGGGAACTAGATATTCAAACTTCTAACTATGTTACTAAGACATTCTGAAATAGGTCACCCCAGAGAGATATATCAAAAAAAATCATATAATCCATTTGAAACTATTCGAAAATGGAAATTTGGATCCTATATTAAGGTTTTAAGATGATTGGGAACTAGTTGTGTGAGTAATAAGTTTGTTTATAAAATTTAAAAGTTCATTATGCATAACTATCTAAGAAAAATAAAATAAATCCCGTTTTATATTGAATGAATGGATTATAGTGAGTAGAATATTGAACCTAAATGAATTTTTCAAAAATTGACAAATTAGTATATCACTTGAGTTGTATCAAGGATGTGGAAAATGGATATTGGGGACAATAAACCTCAAGAATATTTACCTTTTTAGTGATTCTTCTTAAAATATTAAATCCACTTAATTAATTTCTATTTCAATCCTATATTTTAATATTTATCTTGAGTTTAATATTGGTAAGTGGATTAATTTCATTTACAAATAATTATTTGATTCTTAGTGGAAGGATCTGAAAAATATTTCCTCAATTTTTTCTTATGATTGTATTAGGGAATGCAGCTAAAGCTGGTGGTTTTGGGAGTTGAAATGTTTCACAAAAAAAACAAACTTCATAACTTCTAGAGATCTAAGACATGGTAGAGGTTCAAGGATCTATTGTGAATATATCCAATCTAGAAAAAATTAATGATTACCTCATTTAAATAGATGTTCATTCAACTACAACAAGTCTCTAATGACCATTGCTCAAGGAATCTGGGGCCTAAATCCTCTAGACCATCCACACATGATTCAAGAGTGTTCTTAAATCCCAATAATTAAATTAAATGTAATATAAAAGAGATTTAAAGATTCCTTGGACATCACAATGACCACTAGGATCCCGTCACTTCGATCATTGATGGTTTTCTTGGATAAATTTCTCCGATTAAGACAATCTCTATTTAGGAAGTGGGGAGAGGATAGTTGGTCACTCAAAAGTCATCGTAATTAATAGTAATTTGAATAAATATTTTTTGGAATGATAGAACTTATATTCTTATATAGTGGATGTAAAAATAGCTTAAAAGGGGTTTGTAATCCCTATTTATCAAACTCTCACTAAATAAGCAATAAATAAGATTTTATGATGAACTAACTATTTCAAAATTTCCTTTGTGTTTTTATCACATACATGTCATATATATTAGATATATTAAATCATAATATTGATCCATTAAATTGAATCTTAATTCCCCCAATATTTATCATCCTTAAATATTATAATAATATTGGTTCGTATATTATTTTTCATTATATCCATATAAAAACAAATGAATAATTTAACAAAAACTATTTCAACCTAATTATTATATACTTGAACAATAATCTATTTATTTTTTTTATTAGTGATTGATAATACTTGGACATCACTGGGATCCCATGGGTGGGTCCACCATGTCCTAGAATAATTTTCACTAGAATTTAGAATACTCTTGAATATGCTATTATGTGTGGCCCTCTAGAACCCTATCTAAATTGAACTGAATACTATTCAAAGACCGAAAATAGAGTCTAGGGACCCATAAATTCACCTAAATAGATAAGGAGTAGTCATAGGAATGAAAACCTACCAGTGAACATGCACTATGAAATATATTTTCTTGGTCTCTAGATATCTAATGAGGACATATGAACAACTTTTTTCATCATCTATTTTTGATTTTTTTGACCTAATAATATTAACATACCCTTTTCTACAATGGACATAGTTTCAGTGAAATTATTACCATCCTAACAAACTAGGTTTGAGATTTCAATTCCTTAACTCGAAGGCGACAAATTATATGTTGTGCATTCAACCACTGAAGCGGGACCATATGACATATCTTTATGATTACATTCATGGTTTTTCTATGTTGAAATTATAGAATGGGAAATGCTATAAACTTTCCGTATGACATGTAATATAGGGAAATTACTATAAATATAGTGTAAATAGAAGTATTAACACTTTTTTGGTGAGATAAACACATGTATATATCAAAATGTATTCATGTAATGGTAAAAAAAGTACATACATAATTTGAACAAAGGTAACCCACTTACAACACTCCCACTTTCACTTGAACCAACTACTAACATGTATCAACCCTCTATCACTTATATGAGAATCATGCTTCTACTACACACTGTGATAACTATGGCTTCACCACTTTGATTAAAATCACTCATGATTTGACACATTAAAAGTAAATGATTTTCCTCCAGTGTGACTTGGTCTCCTTGGAAAGAAGTAATTATACATTGGTATCATAATAAACATGAAAAATGTTTACATTTATAGGCACAAAACCAAAATATCTAAACAAATATATGTATCTAAACTACCTCCTTAGATACATTTAAAGTAATTATATACTCAGATTCTTCAATATAATTGGTGACCAAGTATTTCTATGAGATTCTACATCTCACTACACCACCATACAAGAAAAAATACATAGCCTGACATCTATTTTAGATCATCGTAAAATATTTTTAAACCATTATATATGTATCACTTAATACTAGTTCCTCATAATATACATACACTAGGAACAAATACTTTTTACAACCCATGTACATTAAAATAATTTTTACAGCTTCACAATAATAATATATTGGGTTATCTTGATATTGGCACTCCATTCTTAAATAAAAGTCAACAGAAAACCTATTTTATAGTAGAAAACACTTGATTGACCACATTTCCCAGGAATAAAGAATACATATAATTATTTCAATATTCTCCTTTGATTGTGAAATGTTATCTTAGATTGATTGATACCTTGTGACATTGGAAACAACCCTCTCTTAGATTATTCTATATTATACCTTTTGAGTACCTAGTCAATATATGATCTTGGACATAGCACTAGTGGCCTCTGAGATCTGTCTTAATAGACTATGATCAAAAGAATTTAGGTTTCTCCACCAATGTTTTTCTTGGGGACACATTCATTTAATACTTTATTAACACACTATAATAATTATACATTGTTTCATCTTTTTAACATGCCATATTCATATAATATAAGGAATTCAATGGAATTCCTACAAACCATCTTTTCGAAACATGGCTCTATTTTTATATTGAAAAAAATTATTTTATGGCCTCATCAAGATGAACATTCCGTTATTGTGATGCCTACGTAAACCAATAAATAAATCCCCATATCTTGAGCACTTTATTAGAATTCTATAACATAATAAATTCTTTAGGTTGGTCCATATAGACATCTTCATCTAACATCCCACATTGGAAATATGTTTTGACATCTATTTTGAAAATCTCATTATTATAGAAGGATGCTATGGTAAGTAATATTTCGATGGATTTTAGCATCGCTGTTGGGGAGAAGGTTTCACTCTAGCATATGCCTTGAAGTTTCCTAGAACAATTTTTTATATTCCAGTGTTTATAGGGGTAGGGTTTACAATCCACGTAATGAATTTTCTTAAATACCCATTTTAACCCAATGGGGTTTACATCAATTGGGGGGTATACCAAAATCAAAACATTATTTTTGTACAAGGAATCCATCTCATAATTCTTGAAATATTTATATTTAGCAGCATACTTGTTGTAATGTCCTAGATATTCTGTTTAATTTTTTAATTATATGCAATTATTTTGAGACCAGACACTCTGAAGGCTCCTGATTCTATGTCCTAGTGATCCTGAACTATAAATTTTGAACTTTTTTAGTTCAATTAAATAAAAATGCGAGTAGGTTTTTCTATCTTTTAAAATGGTGATTTGATAAAAATAATATAAAGGCAGTGTTGAACTTAGAACAGTGGGATTCTCCATGAATGGACCAAACCTCGGCCAGCATGGTCAAGGGAAAAATTAAATTTTTGGACTTTAAAAAAAGATAAAAAAATAAACTTGTTTTATTTTTATTGGAATTTTCAAACCATTGTAGAAAAACAACGTATAATGGAATGAAACTGAATTTTTTTTTCATAAATGTAATAGCATAAAAACCTTGTAACATATCATAAATGAAATGATGTTTCGTGTTTCATCATTTAATGGTCGAGAAAACAACATTGGATTGTTTTAAAAATTTGGGGTTTGATCTGAATCTATAGTTGGTGACGACAATGGATGCCAACGACCGCCAAAAAATGGATCATGGAGCAATGAATGACTTACATTTTCTTCTTCCACCCTTCAAATAGATCATCTCCAATGAAAATTTCACTCTGGCAGGGGTTTTATTTCATCTTGAGTTTAACCACTCTTCAATCTAAAATAGAAAACGCGGATCAACCCACGAATAGGTAGACCAGTAGATCACATATTCTTGTTGAAGGTTAATATTTTCTCAAGATTTCATCGAGGTTAATTTTTCAAATAACTTCAAGATTTTCCCCCTGTTTCTAAACCTATAATGTGGAGGGTGCAGGACTACACAAATAAGGTCTGAGACCCTCCACCGTGTGTGTTATTGGGCAATCATTAGGACCAGAATTTTGAAATGGTTCCAAGGAGATTTTGAGGCCATATCAGGTAATGTGACATCCTTTAAAGGCTAGAGGCTTAGAAAATGTGAATAATGGACCAACAGAGTGAACCTGGTGGTCTCTGGAATGCTCTACCGGGGCATTAGTGGTGACGTCCATGAGTGGGTGGTGGCGCACCACGATGACGCGCTAGAAAGTTCATCATGGCCTGAGCTGAAGAGGTACGACAGAATCCACTGACCTCTATATTGATGGATGGAAGTGGGAGGATGCAGCCACCTAGATTCTTCAGAGGTTCCAAAAATGAGGAAATCGCACCATGTCGCATGGTGGGAATGTCATGGTCCTTCAGACCATGGTGAAGGTTTCCATGCGGCAAGCCACGGGGCAGGAGCACAGATGCATCATCTGGCCATGTCCTGGCCATACATGATCTTCCATGCCTAGTGGACCGGACCCACACCTAATTGGCCAGACCAGTGGCTGAGCTATGTCGTACCCAGGCCGGGTCTGTCTAACCAGGTTGGACCAGAGCCTGACCCAACCAACCCCTTTTCGGAAAAATAGATATAACTTTCAAAAGGGATTTTTGATTAATGAGCAATTGTCAGTGTTGGAACCCTCTTGAGGAGTCATTTATTTTGGCAATATCTATATATACTTTCATTGATGTTTAAATATGAAGATTGTATGGATGAGTATATTATCCTAGAATCAAGTGCACTTCATGCAGGAATCCTACGGCTGGCTGAGACCCGAAGACTCACACCCCTATGTGGATCATCTCCTAGTGACCTTGTGTGGATTAGATCCTAAAGACCATATGTGGAATAGCTCCATTCCACCATTTGTGGATCATCTCCTAGCCACTGTGTGTGGATTAGCTCCTAGCCACACTGTGTGGATCAGCTCCTAGGCACCCTTTGTGGATGAGCACCTAGAGACCCTGTTTGGATCAACCCCTAATGACCCTATTTGTATAATCTACTAGCGACCCTTTTTGGATCACCTCTTAATGGCTTTGGGTGACCTAGATTACCCATAGTAATCATCTTGGATGAGTACCTCAACAGTTCATGGTGTTCGGTGTTACGATTGATAGTCTTGTTTTCCATATATTATATTATACCTGTGTGAGATATCTTTTTTCGTGATCATGATTTATTGTTCTAATTGTGTATATATTTATGGTATTTCATTTTTATTGGTGTCCCTACTATGAATTATGTCACTCAACCTTGCATGATATTTTCCTTCACATGATTTTTCTGGTGCGGGCGACTGATGACTTGATGTTGGACATGGTAGCCCAAGACCAAGTGGTGCTCAGTGAGATCAGGCATCCTGGGCTTGGTTCTATGGCTTTTGACAGCTGCTCTATACTTACCCATCATGTGGGGTTTCCAGTAGATGGATTATCTTTTATCTCGTACTTTTTTTGCTGTAGTTTTTTTTGTGTTTGTATTCTAGCCCATATACATTTAGTTTATAATTTTACCCGCAGTGGTTATTTAGTAGAATGTTTGTTCTCTTTTCCAGTTTCCATGGGACATGGTTGTGTGTGTCTACATATTCGTACTTAGTAAAATGCATCCCAATTGAAGGATGATTCCATAGGTGCTAGTCTTCAATCCCTGGCCTACTTAATGTAGGCTTAGGGGAGTCACCACACGGGCCCCAGGGGATGGGTCATGAGAAAGTGATATTAAAGGTGGTTAGTTCTACCTCAAAGACTGTGTGTCTATAGTTTTGTTTGGGGAGCAGTGTTAAATTTGTTGAGTTTGACATCCAATTTTGGGAGCCCAGTGCCGGTTCAGCGGCTTAAGTATCGATACATTAGGAATTGAGCATTTCTTCATGTTCTTCCTGAATTAGAATCTGCTCCCTACGTATATAATATTGAACTCTGTACATCTTGATTTGGTTTAGGATGCCTCCAAGTAGAAATCTAGCCAAGATTCCAATACGTGGTCATGAGGATAGCATGCCTAGTGACAAGGCGTCATTTCATGGAAAAATTCTAGATATGGTCCCACCGAGTGGTGTACCAGTGTTACTACCTCATATTTGTTAGAATCTACTATTAGAATTACTGGTAGAGGACACATGTAAGTTCAGGGCCCTACATGAGTTTCAGAGAAATAGACTACCTAGGTTCATGCGAGAGATAGATCCTTAGGTTGATGAGGATTGGATGGAGGCAGGGACGTGGCTCTTCTTCTTAGTGAGGATGCCACTTGAGAAAATGGAGGATCTATCTGTGAGCCTTCTACAAGTATCAGTAGGGAGATGGTAATGTTTTACTATTCAGACTCATGATGAGGCAACCCTCTCCTGGTCTACCTTCGAGCAACTTTTCCATGAGTATTTATTCCCTATGGCCTTACTCTCAATGCACATACAGGAGTAGGTTCACTTATAGAAGCACAACATGATAGTGGATGAGTACTCTATGAGGTTCATAGATATATCCCGCTACTCTACAGATATGGTACAAGACTCTTTCTTCTGGGCCCATTCTTTTAGAAGGGTTTGTTATGAGAGATCGGGGAATCGATGATTTCCCTCAACATTCACACTTAGTTTAGAGTTCTAGAGAAAGATCTACTGCTAGAGAGATTCTTCGTAGAGAAGGAACTAATGGTGGGAGCTAACACCAAGCGATAGGTGACCGAGTCATCCATGATGGGAAGCTGACAGATGATGAAGAGGTCCATTAGGGCCAGACATTTCAAGGGGAGACCCCAAGACACAGGATCATTGGTGCAAGGCCTCTAAGGAGGCAGGGGTCAGTAGAGGAGTAGGGTGTTCTGCTCGTGTGGTGGGCAGCGACACATGGCACGTGATTACATGACATGCTGCATAGAAAATAAACACGTAATCGAAGGGTCAGTGAGGTATCAACAAAGAATCAAGCGAGGTGGTCCGCTAGGAGGTAAAGGTGGCAAGGGGGCAGGCCAAGCGGTAGGTGGTGGATGAAAGTTAGAGGTGCTACAACCACCACACCTAAGTGCTCCACAAGGTCTCAAGGAGTCGTTGAATTGGGTGAGGCCAACTCCAGGAAATGGAGGCCTATGACCATGGTGATTCAGAGATGATTATATGTATAATCTCTGCCTTCTCCCCCTTGGTGGTAGTTCCTATAAACATACGTTCCAGTCACTCATTATTTTCCACAGACATTTTTTAGAGCTTGGAGATTCTGTTGGAGTAGTTGGCTTGATCCATATGATTAGAGACACCTAAGGGTGGAGATTCAATGATTACACACTGGTACCAGCAATGTGTGATTTCTATAGGCGGTGAGATCCTTGGCTAAGATCTCTTAGTAGTGGCATTGAGGCATTACAATGTCATCCTGTGTATGTACTGGATATCTACAATCCATGCTCAGATCTACTGTATTATGAGAAAAGTGTGGTGTGTCCGTTTGGATGGGAACAAGTTTTCCTTCACCATAGAAAATTTAACTTTTGAAGTATAGGATGATCTTTCACAAAGGAGGTTTTAGATGATCAATCATCAGTTTTCTATCCTCACCCTCGGTGTGGTGGAAGAGAGGAGTCCAAGTTTTCCAATAGTGGTGGACGAGTACGAGGATATATTTTCAGAGGATCTTCTAGGAGAACCTCTTAATAAAGAGGTAGACTTCTGCATCAATCTATATCTAGGGAATACACTAATATCCACAATAGAATATTGGATGGCTCCAAAAAATCTTCATGAATTTTGGGTGCAACTAGAGGACTTATAGGGAAAGGGCTTCTTGGGGCCTGACATTTCACTGTGGGTAGCCCCAATTTTGTTCTTTAGGAAGAATGATTGGAGCCTGAGCATATGTATAGAATTCTGATTCCAGATCCAGGTGACTGTGAAGAACAAGTATCCACTTTCTAGAATTTATTTCCTCTTCGATCAGATGAAGGGTGGAAGGTGGTTCTTGAAGATAGTCCTCAGATCAGGCTATCACCAAGATCAGGTACGGGATGGATATGCACCAAAGACAACCTTCATATGATAGTATGGCCACTATGAGTTCTTAAGGACTCCCTTTGGTGTGACCAATTACCCAACCGTGTTCATGGGACACATGAAGAGGATCTTACAGCCTTACCGATATTGTTTGGTGGTGGTCTTCATTGATGAAATCTTTGTGTACTCAGTGTTAGAGGAGGATCACACCCCACACCAACTACTAGTCCTGGATACACTCCGAGAGCACCAAATTTATGGGATTCTATTTAAGTACCAGTTAAGGATCTGAGAGGTCCACATTCTGGGACACATCATCAAAGAGGTTGGATTCGAATTGGATCTGACGAAGATAGAGGCAGTGATTGCTAGCGAGCCACCCAAGAGCATGAATGAGGTCCAGAGATTCATGGGGTTGGTTTTATACTACCTATGGTTTGTTCCCAACATTTCTAGAGTAGAAGAACACTTATAGGATTTAAAAAAGAAGGTAAAATATTCATGTGGATGGAGAAGTGTAGCAGAGTATCCATGAGATGACGCAAATACTGATGAGTGACCCCATATTAAGACTACTAGAGGTGGGAATTGGGTATGTAGTTTTCGATGATGCATCAGGGACCAGAATAGATTTTTTCTTGATTCAGGAGTGAGCAGTGATGACCTACGGTTCACAGACATTGAGGCAGCATGATCATAACAACGTGACCCATGACATGGAGTTAGCAGTAGTGGTATTTTCTCTAAAGATGTGGCAGCACTAATTGATGTGTGGGAATTTTACCATCTACTCTAAACACAATATTCTCTGGTATATCTTCTTCTAGATGGACCTAAACATGTGATAGTTTTGATGGAAGGAGTTCCTATAAGCCTAATGACTTTGAGATAGTCTATACTTCTCGAAATGGGAACGTGGTGGGAGAGGTTCTCCTTAGGAGATTTAGTTTTTGGCTGTTGAGTGAGGTGATGGAGAAGCTAATCGTAATGCATATATCTTTTATGGATGATTGATAAGCTTACTCTCAGCCGATGACTTTTACTCCATCATTCTTACAAAAATATAGGAAGCCACTGCTTATTGATTTTTTCTATGAGGCCTGATGTGCTCAGATATCCTTAGGATAGGCTCCTGATAGATTTCAATAGGGGGAGAACATCATCCTTTTCAGAGTGTGCACTGTAGTACCAATGGTGTTGCGGGAGGAGGTATTGATTGAGTTCCATACACCCCATTTAGTGGTACATACAGGTATGGAGAAGATATACCAGGACGTCCAACGTCAGTACTGGTGGCCGAGGATGAAGAAGGCAGTATCAGAGTTTCTCTGGAGATATCTTACTTTTCAGCAAGTGAAGGTTGAGTACTAGGTTCCAACAGGCTTAGCTCAGACCTTGGAGGTACCAGAGTTGAAGTGGGATGGTATATCGATGGACCTCTTGATGGCCATAACACATATGTCCAGGGGCTATAATTATATCTGGGTGGTTGTTAACCGACTCACCAAGTCGACTCACATGCTAACCATCTTGGAGAATGGATCGGTATAGGGATTGAGATACCCAAACATTTAGTAGATAGTGCTGCTTCACAGGTTGCCTTTGATGAATGTATCATACCATGATGCTTTCATGACATCCCAGTTCTAAAAGGGATAGCAGGAGGTGTTTTGGACTTAGTTATGCTTAAGAACAACCTTTCACCCATAGACAGATGGTTAGATGGAAAGGACCATATAGACCATGGAGGACATGATTCATGCTTGTGTTCTTGAATTTGATTGTTGTTGGGAGGACCACCTACCACTGGTGGATTTTTCATACAACAATATCTATCATTCCTCCATTATCATGGCACCATTCAGGGATTTTTATGGGTGACCTTGAATATCACCTCTATGCTGGACAGGCCTAGGAGAGTCAACACTCATGGGTCTTGAGTGGGTATGGGTTTCCACTAGGAAGGTGCATATTAACTAGGAGAGGATGAGAATTTCATAGAGAATTTATATATCTTATGATGAAATGAAATGGATGTACTTAGAGTTCAAATAGGGGGACTATGTTTTCCTTCAGATCTCACCCCTATGGGGATTGGAGAGATTTGAATGGGGTGATATGTTATCTCTGAGGTTCATCGGACCTTTCCAAATTCTGGGTACAGTTGAAGAGGTGGCGTACCACCTAGATCTCCCCCACAGAAGAACTGGGTGCACGATGTTTTCCACATGTTGTAGCTAAAGAGGTATGTGCATGATCCATCACACGTCCTCGACAGGGGTGAGATGGACATTGACAATGGAGTGAGGTTTTCATACTAACCAATCGAGATAGAGGATCTATTGGAGAAGTTCCTTCATGGGTGTTCGATTACTCTAGTTTGAATTTGGTGGCTGCAAGGGAATCTCAACGAAAGAATTTAGTAGTGGGAGGCTTAGATTCTTGCTCAGTACCCCCAATTGTTTGTTTAGTCATTGTTTTGGATGTTGGGGATGTAAATCCATAAGGTGGGGAGAATTTAATGTCTAGGATATTCCATGTAATATTTTGTAAATTATGTTGAATTATTTAGAGACCATAGGCTCTGACAGTACATGATTTCGAGGCCTAGTGATCCTAGAATACAATTTTTAATTTTTTTAGAGAATTTAACTAAATTTGAGAGTGGGTTTTTCTAACTTTTAAACTAGTCCTCAGATAAAAAATAATAGGGAACTGTTAAACCCAAAATAGAAGGATTCATCTAGAAAGGACCTAACTTAGCTGGAATGGGTAAAGGTAAAATGTTATTTTTTGTAATTTTAAGGAAAATGTTAAAAAAATGAACTTGTTTTGTTTTATTTTCTTAATTTTCAAAACGTTGTAGTGAAATGACATATAACAAAATGAAACTGAAAACATTGTTTCATAAATGAAACATCATAAAAAAATCATATAAAATTTTAAATGAAACATTCTTTCAGGTTCCGTTCTTTAGTGGTTGAGAAAACAATGTAGGATTGTTGGAAAAATGTAGTTTCTTCTCTAAAGCTCTGGTGGGTGACTGTGACGAGTGCCCTCAACTGCCAAACAATGGATCAGGGAGTGATAAAGGTAGGACATGTTCTTATTTCACCCTTAAAATATTTCATCACCAATGAATGAGTTACATAGGGAGGGGTTTACTTTGGGCTTGAGTTTCCATGTTCTTCATTCTAAAAGAAAGAATGCGGATCAAACAACGAATAGGTTGATCTGGATATTTCTTGTTTTGGTAGGAGGGTACTCTTTTCTTAGGATTGAATTAGGGTTAATTTGTGATAGAACTTCAATAATTTTCCACACATTTATATAACTCTAATGCAGATGTTTTTAGAAGACAAGAAAAAGTCTTGGTCCCCTCCGCCATGTGTTTTTTTTCTTTCATCGTGGAAACATTTCAGAAATGGAGGCAAGGAGATTTGGAGTCCATATTAGGGAATGTGACATACCATGGAGGCCAAAGAAGATGAAATAATGGAAAATGGACCACCGGAGCAAACCTAGTGGTCTACAGAATACTCCCCTGGCATGACGACACATGTGGTGATAACCTGCTGCATCAGTCGCAAGTGGGACGCAGTGTGCTGGAAAGAGCAATGCGGCCCGAGCCATGGAGTTGGGGAAGATGTCGCCAGCCTCTATTCCGAAGTCTAGAGGTGGGAAGATGCAGCTACCTGGCCATTTTAGTGGTACCGAAGATGTTGAAACTACTCTACGTCTCGTTGTGGGAGGCCAATGGTCCTTCGGATTGTGGTGGCCCATGGGCTAGGGGCGGTCACGGCTTCCGGCCAGCTCCTAGCCAGATAGGATTGGGCATGCCCATGGTGGGTTGGGCAGGGGGCGGTCTGAACCCACGCCCAGTTGGCCGGGCCTCCCCAGCTAGTCAGGCCGAGTCGGACCCTAACTGGGCCAGATCCAGGTCGGGTTGTTGGACCCGGGGCGGGTTGGGTCGGGTTGGTCCGATCAGGTCAGAATGGACCAAGACCCAACCAGCCCCTTTTCAAGAAAATGGCTATAAAATTATAACTGATATTCCTATATATGAGACATTTATGGCCTAGGAACCCTCATCATGAGGCAGTTATTTTCCCATGAAATAAGGAGACTTTAATAGAAGTTGAAATATAATGATAGGTTTGAGGAGTATATTCTCCCAAAATCAAGAATGCTTCATGTGGGAATCAAGTAGCTTTAAGAGACCCAAAGATGAGTGACCATGTGTGGATCAACTCCTAGAAAACCCATTTGGATTATCACTTAGTGACCCTATGTGTATCAGCTCATAGAGACCCTTCGTGGATCATCTCCAAGAGACCTTCTGTAGATCATTTCTTAGCGACACTCTATGGATCAACTCCAAGAAACCCTATGTGGATCAACTCCAAGTGGATCTGTGTGACACAACATACCCACTATACTAATCTAGTTTGAGTACATAAATAGTCTAAGTTGTTTGGTGTTATAACTGATAGTATTTCTTTTAGTATTTTAGATTATACATGTGTTAGATGTCTTGTTTCTCGATCATTCTTCATGGTTTTCTTTGTGGATTTCATTGTGGTCCTTCGTTGTAATTGAGGTCCCTACTAATTATTTTGTTACTCATCCCAACATGGGATTTTCTTTCATGTGTTGTGTCTGGTGAATATGACTGGTGACTTGATGAAGGACTTGGTGGCCCAAGACAAGGTGGTTCCCAGTGAGATCTGGCTTGCAGGGAATGATTCTATGGCTTTCGACAACTACTCAATACTTACCCATCAGGTTGGGTTTCAGCGGATGACTTGTCTTCGATCTCATACTTTCTCTTTTTGTTTTTTTCTTTTGCTGGGTTTTTATTCTGGCCCTTTTACCTTTAGTTTTTAATTTTAAACTTAGTGCTTTTTTAGTAGAATACATGTTCTCTTTTCCAGTTTTCTAGGGAAGTGGTTGTGTGTGTGTGTGCATACAGGTACTCAAGAAAATGCGTCCCACTTTCAGGTTGATGCCTTAGACACCAGTCTCCAACCTTTGGCCTATGGGAGGAGGGATTGGGGGAGTCACGCACCATCCCCAGGGGATGGTTCCTGACAATTTTCATCTTCATCTTCCTTATAAGTTATAGTTTTATCATTATCTAGGTGTAATGCATCACCTAAATTGATGAAAATAAAATTGTGACTGTTTATTTATCTAAACACTATAGTATACTAAATCAATAATTATGTCTCGAGAACATCTTCATCTCCCCCTAAATCTTGTAGATATTATTCTCATACCAACTCTTATGTATATGAATCATCAACTTCATCAATGTAATCCTTTGTCCTATTATTTTCATTATAAATATTTTTTTTTTATAAATATGGAATTTATTTCCAAAATAAATTTCTTATCTGAAGGGTGATATATATAATATCCTTTAGTTTAGTTATGATTAACTATGATGATTTAATTCATGATTTGGGATACCAAATTTTCACTACATATAGACTTGATAAAATCCTCATGTCCCCATACATGTATGTGCGACATATTGAGTGTATTTCCACACCATAACTCATATAGAATCCCAATTACTACTTTAGTTGGTAATCAGCTAAGGGTATATTCCAATACTTGCATTTCTTATCCCTAAGGTGATTATATAAGAGTTTATTGACTCATCATTGATCCAACCATGTCTATAAAGGTCCAATTCATACTTCCACTAAAACCATTACACTATGGTGTACAAGGATTATTGAGTAAGGATATTATCCCACACTCCTTTAGGAGATCAATGAATTCCTGGTTAAGATACTCTCTACCTTGGTATAACTGGAGTTCATTAATCATCTTAACAAGATAGATATGTAATTCATGTTGGTGATCCTTAAACCTATGAAATGAATATAAATTATACACGATGAAGTAGATATTCCCATACCTATTGTTGTAATCGGTAAAAGTAAAGAATTATATAAAACCACCCCTTACCTCTACTGGAAATGAACCACATACATCTATCTGAATTAGTTCTAGTAATTTAGTAGGTCATTCTCATTTCCCAAATAAATGTTATTTAGTCATTCTCACTTCTCAAGAAGCATGGAATACATCTAAAGGCTGTAACTCAATCGATTCAAAATAAGCTACTTGATATAATTTGTTTAGAAATTTCTCATTTACATGACCAAGCCTAATGTTCTATTGGTAGGTGTTATATGATTCATTTTCATTTACTTTTTCATTGATTTTCATTATATGGTTTTCAATTTTAGGTATATAAAATCCATTTCAAATATTCAACAAACCATAACATAAGTTATAATTATAAAAGAGACTCCATTTTTTCCAAAATTAAAATAAATCCCATAGTTTATAAACATTACATTGATATTCTTTTTTTTGTGGAAATTTAAGGAACATAATAAAAATTATTAAATATGAGAACTAATCCACTAGGAAAAGTTAGATGATAATATCCCAGTTCTTAGGGCATTGAATAACATCATTTTCTAACAAGAGATCCACCTAACCCTTTGATAACTACTTTAATATACTTATTACATGTATATGATTATAAATTTTTTATCCAAATTTTATATACAATAACAAACTTAACAATATTTATATATTACATTAAATGAAAAAATACCTAATTTGGACGCATTTAATTTATTTTTTCCCTTCTATAAAATTATTATTTGATTGGAATTTCACACCACATGGAACATAGATATCCTCCTACACATTTACCTTCCTCTGTATCATATTCCTATTTTAAGGATGGTGAGTCTTTGTATTTGGGTTTAAAATAGCCTTAGACAACATAGCCTTCTACTTCCTCATCTTGTTCTCTATAAGTACTGATGAATTGGTTTTCGTCATATCATTATAATCTTGGTGAACATAATCCAAATGATCTATGAGTAACTTTATCATCTTATTCATTTTATAATTAACAATAAATTTTCATATGATTTGTGGAAAATAGTAAATAATGAGATAGTTCTCTAGTTCTTTGTTCATCATGAACCTATGGTCCTCGTGCCTCTTTATGTACCCAATCATATTGAGTGCATACGGTCCTTATAAATTTAATTTTTATTTCCTAAACATATAAAAATTAGTTGAAATATCATACCTTTCATTCCTCGATCTCTCATAATATAACCATTGGAGATCAGTAATCTTCTTGTACACTTCTTCTTCCTCATTCATTTTATGCAGTTAAATGCACATAAATGAAAACATGATAAATTGAACATATATTTCATAATCCATAATAATTATCCATTTATCTTTATGCACAATTATTTCTCCCTAAGGAGGATCAACTAGAAGTGAGGGCCCCAAAATATAAATATTCTTCTCTTGGCATAGTACTATGTGCGAGCACCTGTACCACCCATCAATGATATGCATGGTCATGATATTTTCTTTATCCAGAATAGATATCAGTGATTATTAAAGGAGGTGTCATTGATTTCCATTTTTATCTCCAATTTTTTTCGTTAGTACATTATCTTTATTAAATATTTTAAAATTATTAATTAATTAATTAGATCATTTAATGAATCCCTCTTTTTTGTCAAACCCTAGTTGCCCACACTACTAGATTTGGAACACCCAATTTCTTTAGTATTCAAGTTGAAAGGATAATTGAATCTAACTCCCATTGTCTACCCAAATTTTCTATGGAACAACTCATAGATTTTCATTATAGGTAGTAGACTACAGAACCACATTGATCCGCATTTCTTGGAACTATTGTGTGAAGTTCTCTCATCTCAGAATCATAACCTTGATTCCCATAATTTATATCCTCTAAAGAGGTATCAAGATAAAATTTACAACATATAGTCAACTATTATTTGTTAATTAATCTAATTAATATCATAATAACTCTGTGGTACTAGGAGGCATCCTCAACTAGGGACAACGAGTGCCCCGTACACACAGTTTTGATCAAATTTGAGTAACTCAAGGTGCTCAAGAGTTAATATTTATTTGAGTATTTTTTTAATATTTTTGACGAATGTAATCCATTTCTATTGAATATGTTCATACTATATTTCAACACACACTAATAAAAATGAATCAATAAAATACATTCATCACTTATTTTTTCATTTTTCTATTTATTATTTTATGATTTCCAATAATGAACATGAACATAAATAAAATAATAAAAAATGTATAAGGGAAATAAATTACCAACATGATATTGGGAATCTAATATTGGTTGATCTATTTAATCTCAATAAACCAACCATGAACAAGAGGAATAATAACTGAGTGGGGTTTTGACCTATATCCCAACTCATACCTGATCTAGTTCTTCCACATATCATATGAGTTACCGCCTTGTCTTGGAAAAACCCAAGTCTTACATTGCCATCAGAATATAATTATAGTATACTCACACATAGGTGATGGGGTATTGGGAGGGGAAAATAAATATATTCAGTCATGATGGATGAACATTACCTTATACTTATCAAATTATGAAATACGGTGAAAAAATAGATAAATTAATAGTGATTACAAATATAACACATAGTTGGATTAATTATTTAAATAAAAAAATAAAGACATACAAAGATCAATTATTGATCAAGAATAGTTAGACGGTAAAATAAATGAGAAAAGTTAAATATTAATAAATTTATGTTCAGGGGTAAATTTTTAAAATAAATAAATTATCTTAATTCTAACACTTTTAATTTCTATCTGTCTGAACATTAATTAATTTTTTTTTTCAAAATTTTATGAATCAATTAATATAATTTTCTGTCAAAAAAATAATTTTTTTAAATAATAAAACTTTTGTTATTTTTAATCCAAAAAATAATAAATTAAATTTTGGAATATATTTAAAAGAAATTGGTGCCCAAAACCACATCCAAACCTGTTGCGAGTTGGCTGACCTATGGCATGCCCATTTTGGGATAAGAAGAACCCTGGTAGGGTTACTTTTGGATAAGTATGCACACCATGACCTATTATGGGTTCGTAATACCTAATTTTCATTACGGTCACATGACGGTTCTTTGGCCATCAATAGTGAAGGTAGTTTCCAACCCAAAATAGGTCAAGATGTACATGGAGAATGAGATAGCTGGGGGTTGGTCATGCTTCATGGTAGTTACTACCTACTACACAATTAGGAGGTGAATAACTATTGGATGTCTTTGATAGGGGGTTGGAAGATCAAAGTCACGGCTATGGAAGAATGGATTTAACAGGAATCTATCCTCTTTTAATAAAAATTATTATGTTTATTTGATTAGGTCACGTCATCCCCCCACCCTATAATTTAGTACCCTATTATTTTTACCTTTTCATTAAAAATGTGACCAGACAGCCACCCCAATTTTTTTGGTTTCTAAAGAGTATTAAAAATGGCTGTAAATTTTGTATGTATTTAGTTTTTTTAAATATTTTACACCGATGTGGATATAACCACAACCCAAAAAAAATATTCTAGATAGAATGGTGTGACTTTAAAACATTGGAATCATTGGAATCTGTTTGACACATTGTCTGAAACACTAAAACAAAATCATGAACCATCACACACACACACACACATATATATATTTCTTCATTTTTAATTACATGAAAACATATTATTATCTATATGAAAATTATAGATCATCGTAACATGGCCATAAAATATCAGATTGAGACACTTTTTTGGGACTGAAATCAACACCTCTACTCAAATTCAAGGGAAATTATTTTTCTATTTGATCACAAAATTAATTGAATAATTTTGATACCAATTTATGGTATTAGGGAATGAAATGGAAGATGATGGGTTGTATATTTACAAAATTTCAACACTTTATCAATGAAGTTTCATCATTTATAGTGTTCTGAACCCTAATAGAGGTATGAGGATAATGTGTGAATATATTGGAACATAAAAATTAAACAAATATGATTACCACATTTGAATTGTCATTCATTAAACTGCTTCTCATTAGTGGAAAATTTTCTAAAAGGATATAAGGTTGAACCACTCTAGATCAACCAAACACACTTGAAGAGTCCACATAAAGTTTGATCATTTAATTTTAGTTACTATATTGGAGCTGTAATGATTCTTTAACATCATGACGAACACTATGATATCATCCATTTGATCAATAAAGGTGTTTTTGGATTAGTTGCTCTGATATAGAATTTATCTCTCTATGATTTGATAAGAAGAGATCAGATATGTCAATAATCAAGGTAATGAATTTTTTTTTGGAATTAGAGAACTTATCTACTCATATAGTGGATTTATAAATACGCAGAAATGGTTTCTTGACCCCCATATATCAAATTCCCACTTAATAATTATTAAATATCACATTTTGGAAATTTAAAAATGTTATAATGTAATTTATATTATTTCACATAATTTTAATATATATTAAATATATTACTTGATTAAAATGAGAAATTAACTTAGCTCATAATTTTATAAATATTAACAAACTATGATTATTAAAATAATATACCTTATGAAAATATTTTTCATTATATTCACAAAATGAATTGCTAATATTTTATCTAAAGTAATTCAACTGATTTAACCCGTACTCAAATAATAATAAATTTATTTATTTATTAGTGGAATATAGTACGTGGAAATTCCTAGAACTCTATGGTGGGTCCCCCAAGTCAATAAACCTTTTCACCATAACATGAAAGACTCTTGAGTTCAATATTGAGTGTGATCCTCTAGGACCTTATCATGATAGTAGTAAATAAAATTCATATCCAAATAGAAAATTTAAACAGCCCATGAGGGCCCCTAAAGAGATAAATAATAGTCAAAGAAATGAAAATATTCCTATGAACACACACTATATAATATAATATCTCTATCCCATGATATCTCAAAAAGTGGGCTGCACAACTTATGTCATCATCCATTCTTTCATTATTTTTTGTTGACCAAATTATATAATGTAACTTATTCTTACCTAGATATATATTTAGTAATGGTACTAACATCATAATATAATGTGATTCAGATATAAATTCCTCAAATCTAATATGGGAAATTCTATCATGATCATTCAGCTAGTACCATACAACTAATGTCACTCTGAACAGATTATAGATCACTATGACTTAAATGTTATAGTTATTTCCTTAAAAAATGTACACAATAAAATGTGACACATAGATAATGATGTCAACTTCAGTGTCCAATGCAAATGTTGAAAGATTTAAACAACCAATGAATCTTAAAACACGTGGTGTTCTTATTGGAAGGTCTATCCTCATACTCTCATCTACTTGAGGTCACCAAGAGTGAACATCTTAAGGAGAAGTATCAATGATTAGGAACCCCAACCACTGATGTTCGCACATCATTCATTTCTAGCTAGTTTGATGTATCCGGACCATATAAAATATCTTTAAGATTGTTATCATGGTATCTCTATCATCTCATTATCACATATGAGCTTCTATAACCATTAGATAAGACACATAATGTAATGATATTATAATATATATATTAGAAATTGAAGTATCTACACTATTATAATACTATAATCACATTTTTATATCAAATAGTATATATGTCATCGTAATCATAGTACATATATAAGATGGGTCTGGGGAACACACTTATAACATATTGGTAGTTATAATTTTTTATGAGTATGTATTTTCTTGTTTATGGTTTATTTTTTATGAATAAATTCAATTGTGATGGAATTTATAAATCCAACTATTCATACATTTTTATTAAAACCAAGGTAATTGGGGCTCAAAAAGGCTTATTTTTTTATTTTTGGAACATAGTTTATTCCAATTTCTAAAAATGAAATTTAATTTAATCTATTAAACAATGTAAATACTTGAAAAAAATAGAATGATTTCCCAAAAATGAAAATATTGTATTATAAAGTTTTCTTCCATAATCTATTAGCTCCCTATAGACCGATTTAACATAACACTTGAGTATTTTTTTAGTGATCTGGCTCTTGATAGAATTTATAAAGACTATAAAAACAAAATTTTTGTTAGGTTTTATAAGAATGTATAATATTTTCTTATTATAGAAAATATGCAGGTTTTCATTTTTTGAGTTTCCATAAGCTTAAGTCTTTAATTTTTTAAAATTTCATCATGATTATAATGTTTAAAAAAAATTTAAGGATGTTTTGGACAGAAAATTTTAAATTGGGTGGTATCTCTTCATTTTAAATATCTAATCCTTTTTTGGAATAACGGTTTAGAAAAATAAATGAATGTTACTGGGCTGTCATGATTTGTATTTTTTGAACCGAATGATGATATTTATACCTATTTTTATTATTTTTATTATTTTTTCACTTAGTGTCATTATGGAGGAGTGAATTTAAATAATTATGTAAATTATATGTTGGAAGAATAAATGTTATTTAGGTTATACATATTTTTTATACCAACTCTATTCTTTTAGTGTCAAATGGGAATTTAACTTACTTGTTTAAAAATAAACTACATATCAGTTGCAATTTGTATATGGATTGGATCACTTTTGGGAAAACCACTAGAATTCTGGGAAATACATTAATGTCTTTAGAAGTATTTTAGAGGAGTATAAACTGAAAAACAAAATTTATTTCTATTAAACTATCATTCCTGTTTTTGGATTTTCTTTGTAAATAATCACACCATAGTGGAATTATTCAAATTTGGGGTAGTAATAAAACTTCATATTTCATGATTTTTTTCATGATATTCATTGAATATTTACTATAAAGTTCATAAATTATATGGAAGTGTCAACAAATTCATATTATTGTGTGATTTTGGAATTAAATGTGAAATTTAATTAATATTTTTATTTTATTTACATTCTTCATTTTAATTTTGATTGAGATATTTTACAATATTTTGTTGAATATTGGAAGTTGGACCTATAATTTGAATCCCACTAGAGAGGAATCCCCATTAAAATTAATGCCAATATCACATGAGCCTCTCCCATAATAAGATGCAATACTATCTCTCTTGGTAGATCTATGTGATCCACCTAGTATTCTTTAATGGACACAAACATACATCATTCCCTTGTAGAACTCCTCCAATCCATACTATTTCCTCATCTTCATATAAGTATTGCATATTTGAATCACCCAAGAGAATACCATTTACACTACACAAATCAAGATCAGCACCAGCCCCATGAGCTTTAACCAACCATAATCAATGCATTAGCTATGTGGAACAACCTCAAGTGAACATGTGTTTGGAATATCATGAGACCATTCCTCCATCCGAATAGATGTACTAACTACATCACCTTCATCCAAAATCAAGAATCCATCAATAGAAGAATCATAGGTTCAAATAACTAAATGTATAGATTGACTGTAAGAAGAGACTCCACAATGCATGATAATGAAGAAGCAACATATTGAACATTTTTCACCTCCTCTTCCTCACCAATTAAACAACATAATCCTACCCTCAAATTCATAATTCTCTATTTCATATCATACTAATGTTATCTCTGAACAAGATTGCCAAAGTTCCTCAAGGCCATTTCTGATATCCCATAATTAGTTTAAACAATAGTCTCTTTTTTTCAAAATCTATTAGCCAAACCTATCTTACTATAAATAATAAAGCTTCACTAAGCTTGAAATAGGGAAAAAATATGAATACTCTCTAAAATTGAGTCAAATGCCGGTGTTTGTTCCCAATTTAGGATTGAATTGGAGGGGACCTTGATGCCTCCCAATCCTCCAACTATATGAATGATGGTAGAAACGTGCAACAAGGTAGATGAGGTTCCTAAATTAATTCAAAATAACCTAAAAGTACCCTAAATATTTTATCCGTCATATATTATGAATTTCATGAAAATGAATCTATTCAATCGGGCAGTGGCATAAGCTTTTACTTCCATAGGTATAGATTCATCAAGATGCTCTTATGCCTCATGAAGATCAACACACAAATTTCATAACTCACCCTTTCTAGATCAATCGTGACAACGACATCCCAATATCACTCCATGTTGTGGAATCCCAATACAGACTCCACATAGAGCCCTCATTACTTTAACCCATAAATGATGAATTACTATTTTATGTTCTTCATCTAGATTTAACCCATGGTACAACTAATAATTTTCCAAATCTCTCATGTATATCTTCCTTGATGTCGCATTCAAGGAACTAGATCAATACCAACATGAAGAACTTCACATGAACACACTTAAGTTCCAGTGTTAATCCTATCTAAATGTGCAATTCCATACCTAGAGTGACGATACATAAGCTATATTTAACCAAGACAAGACTGGGAAAACATAAAATGTATTTTAACCCAACTTATCCTATTTATTCCTTCCCTCACTCAAACTCGAGTATGCTTAGATACATGCATCACTTCTTAAAAACTCATCAAACATAGATAAAATGAAAAGAACACTTGATGGAAATACCTAAAGAAACATTTTTGTATCAATACAACATGAAGAAATAACATTCTTCATTTATTATTCTTCTCTAATGAGTATGTATTTGGTCATGGGATGTTTGAATCAACCAAATAATTTTCTTTTTCAAATTCTATTATATTTGAGGGAAACAAAAACTAAATTTAACGGGATAAGGTATAAAATAACTAGTGGATTATTCTTCTGTAGGAAGACTATTACCAACAATTTTATTCTTCTTTTAATTATCCACATAATTCTATATTTTCAGTAAAATTATGGTTTATTGTATCTTATTTTATTTTTGATCTACATTGGGGATGTGAATATGATCTCTGTACTTTATGATAATGGATTACTAAGATGATGCAATTTTATATGGGAGGTTTCATAGTTCTCCAAATTAACATTTTTTTCTTTATATCAATTTTGAAATTACTATGATGGGGTAATGGATTTTACATAGAATTTTGATGATAATTATTTCATTACCTAGGTAATCTTCATAGCCTAATTCTAATATAAACCAAATCATTCCCCTCTATTTTCCCAGTTCCAAAATAAATATTTTTGGAGTTGTTCAAATGAAAGGTATGAAAATAATATGACTGGGAATGGTTGAATGGTGATGGATATTATATGGCTATTGAATATGTAAAACAAAACTTGATGGAATAGGGTAGACTTAGTGTTCTAAGGATATTTCTGAATATAAAACCGGCCTTTAAAATTATTTTTATTTTGGTGATATATGAATGAAAATAAGTGGATTTTCAACTTTTCCTAATCAACCAATTTTGATAGTGAAAGAACCAGGTTTCCCTAATCATAGTCTGACCACTATCCCTACTAACACCTAATCAGATTTTTTACTTCTTTATTTTAGTTTATAAGCATAAAAAACAACGACCAAACACCACATCAACTATTTTTAATTAATAAAATGAAACACAAAAAATTATTTTAAATGAATAATATCAGTAATGAAATGGACCCAAATAACCTTTATAATATCCCTAGTCATTCGACTAGACTATAATATATGATAATAGAAATTCTATTTGTGGGAAGGCCATGAATATAATTTCATTAGATTTTCAACTGAAATTGTTGTTGTTGATTACCATATTGATATGTCTATTCTTGATGTGGTTAGTGTTGTCATGGTTTTGGGTTGTTGTGTCACCCTTCCTTTTATTTACCAATTATTTTATTTATTTGTTTTAATCCCATTAATGGGACATATGTTAAATACATATATATATTTTTATGTTTTTGGATAGTTTTTGGCTAGGTGACATGGTTTAGGGGAAACCACATGACTAAATTTATAGTGGATTATCTTCATTTATTTTATTTCATTAATGGTTTTCTTATAGGAGTAGTTCATGGTTCAGTTCAAAAGATGCATAACCAAGAGGAAACCATGCGAGGGATCTGTGTGTAGTGCTATAGGAGCACAAATTTTTCATGGTTAGTGGGAACCAATAAAAAAACATATAATATGTATATATTTGTTTAATGAAACATTTTTCATGATGGGAACATGATTCCCTACACCATGTGGATAATCCATGAATCTATCTAGGGAGTCCAGTGAGCGGTGCAAATTTGGTTCAAAATTTTGTATAAGAGTGTGACTAAACCATAAGACATGCCCATATTTGTTAATTATGGTTAGAATATCACACTTCCCCATGTGATATTAAACCTACTCACCACTAATCCTCCTCACTAATTAGAATAATCCTAGAATCACTACTGGAGATCTTCACCACCTTCTCCATTTTCATTTTGGGTCCACTCTCTCAATTTAATGTGAACTACTATTGTTTTGTCCTCTTTTATCTCATATAACATTTATATATCATTTTTCTCTATTTCATCTCACTATAGTTTAGTTTTTCCCAAACACTAGGATGAGGATTGGACTTAATCTATTGGTTATCTTGATTTTATGGTGTGTATTTGGTTCATTGTTATTATTTATTTTCTTATTTTATGGTTTCACCAAATACACTTAGGGTTGAGGTAGGTGTTTATTTTATTTTCCATTCCATAGATGACCCTGAGAGAGTTAGAGTTTTATTGAATTAATTAATTTAAATAATTATTTTTTTGAATTTATAAATTTGTTATGGAAGTTTTATGGTCTAAAGATTTTATTAAAATGTAATTTTTTAGGGTTTCAAAGCTTTTGTTTTCATGATAAAACTTATTATAGGGTTTTTTTGTTAAAATGACTAAGAGGACTTATTTAAATAATTTGGATGATTTTATGTTATGGATATCCTTTAATTATTCAATATAAATTTATACATGATTAGGGATTGTGGTTTGATTTTCTATTTGTTATTTTCATGTTTGGGTGTATTTATTTGAGGGTTCTTGTGTTTTGTTGGGTGAATTGAGTTGTATCTCATCAGTTATTCCTTAGTGTCAATTATGAATAATAATATGTATATATTTTAATATATATATATATGTTCATATATAAGAAATTTTTAACACACACACACACACACACACACACATATATATATATATATATGTGTGTGTGTATTTGTATAAAAATTTAATTTCATAGGATTCCTTCATTAAATATTGAGTTCTCAAATTTTCTCCTTCTTCCCAAAATACTTTTCAAATGGGATAATAATGGTTTATTCATAAAGAATGGTTCAGTGTCCCATTCTTCACTTCATGAAAGTGGTTCAAAAATTTCATCTAATTTTAATGTGTCCGTGATTAAAGGAATATTTTATTAGAAAATTATTACTAGTTTCAAATATTGAATCATGTTTGGTACTATGAAATAGTTTTCATTAATGTTTAACCCCAGCATAGATTACTTCTCCCTCCTGAATATCCTAAGACTTGATTGGTTTATTTTTAAAATGGGTTTCACATGGATAGGTGTAGGGAGGTGGGTTGAGAATATATATTTGTCTTGCATTAATTCTAGCCCGATATGTTTTATTCAAAGCACACATCACTTCCCTTAACTATTACTCATAGTTATCCTAGGTATCATATTGAGGGATAAAAGATGGTTACTATCTAGTTTCAATTAGGCAGACTAGATCTACCATGTAATCGGGTACCATAGGGGAGTTCCATTAGTGAGGCTAGTTTAGGGCAGGTGGTAGGTTATGGACATAAGAATTCGGAAACATATCTGCTAATTGTTCTAATTCAATTATGTTTAGTGTCACCTCTTGGGATGTTGATAAATTTACCATGATTAAATATTCTTCATTTCATTAAACTTAAATACAATATATGATTTACATACTAAAATATTTGTTAATTTATGTACCTTCTTGATGTTTCTATTAGTTTATTATTAGGATGTCTTTTTTGGGTATAGTTTTCAAGGACGGTATTCATAAAATTGAATTTTTAAAGAATATATCTAATGTAATTTTAATGAAGGTTTATGAAATAGATGAATTTATTTTGGAAAATAATGACACACCTATTTTAAAAGATATATTTTCATACTCAAAAAATGTTTTATTTACATAATGTAAATTCATGCACACTTTGGTTATGTACTAGAAAGTAATTCTATGATCACAATATACATATTCCCCTTGGTAGTGGTAAACCCTAGTAATTTTTCATGATTTCTATTATAATTATAGATTTTCACAATATTAGGTTGGTTTTGTGGACGGATGGTGTCCAGGAGTTCACAAGAAGATCTTGGTTTTTCATAATATAATAGATGTATAGAACATGTATTCCTCTTTT
Source organism: Viscum album (assembly GCA_963277665.1). Classification (NCBI taxonomy): domain Eukaryota; kingdom Viridiplantae; phylum Streptophyta; class Magnoliopsida; order Santalales; family Viscaceae; genus Viscum; species Viscum album. The sequence continues at coordinate 1,823,814,959 of OY728160.1, forward strand.
ATTATATATGATGATTAATTTCACAACTATTGAACTTATTTTTGAGATTATTTTGGTTTTCCCATTTGGTTATGTTATTGGTTTTTAATTATTTATGCATCTATTTATTTAATGTGGAACAATGATTGCATTGAGTGTTTAATATAGACTTCTGGGTTAATTGTCTCTATCAATTATTATTTATTAGACGAAATTATTCCATTGATCTCTTATTTGATTATACAACACTAGTTTATAGTCCTGGGGGATTTATAATGCACCTCTGGTATGTTATGAGTTGGGTTAGATGCCTGGATTAGGGGTGAACCAGGTTGGTTCATGAAAAAATGGAATTAAATTATATCCCTTTATAGAGAAATAGATTCTTGGAGGGACCTCTATTATTTGGGAACTCTAGTGGATTAGAGATTAGAAAATCTGATTTTGAGAGGTAGAAGTAAGAATAGTCTATCTTTAATTTCCTCATTCTGAGATATTTACCATGTTTTGATGGATTATAAGTCCTAAATTATGAATTTTATAATGGTTTATAGTGTATTTTGTTTCATTTTGATAATATTTTATGTTTTTTAAGGATTTATATTTTTTGGGGGATGAAAATTTGAGTTAAACCTGTATCATGAACTGAACTTGCATGACTTGAAATACCATCTAGTGACCATTTTAATGGTTCCGAATGAATTACAGTGGTGGAATCCTAACCAAAACTCGGTCCATTAGACATTGTGGCCTATACAACCACCAGTCCCTCCTAATAATGATTTATTTATTGTGTGATTTTTTTCATTTTAATTTTTTGGCATTGGATAATAAAATTTTTGGTTTAAAATATAAATTAAAAAATTATTTAGGTTTTTAAAATGGATAATTAATTTTATAATGAGATTTTTTTTGAAATAAAACATCAAATATTTTATAAAATTATGAATCAAGAACTAAATATTTGGGGTTGGTGTGTTTTATGTTGCATTTACTTGACTATGATTGTTATATATCCTTGTAAATGATTCTTTTGAGATGATGTTTTATTTTTGAATGGGTGTGTTTTATGATGTTTTTATTATTCGTTGACTCTTTTGTCTTGATGTTATTTAGAGTATTCCACTAAAAAAGGTCTTGAAGGATTGAAATAGGGATATCTGTAATGTTTTTATGTTGTTCATCTAGAAGTGAACTTTATTTAGACCCTAAGTAGATTAATAGAGGTAAACTATTCTTAGATATTTGTTATATTTCATTGTGGTTGAGTTCTAAAAGAGAATATAAATTTTCTAGAGGAAAATAAGAGTCTTCAAGAACTTGGGGAGACTCAAAGCCTTAAAAGTGAGAGTTTTAAAATCTTATCAAGTTATTGGGTCAGGATTTATGTGTGGTTTTCATCCAATCAATGTTTCATGAATGAGTGACTTCAAAAATATTTAATACCACCTTCATTTGTTGGTATCTTCCCATTGATGTGAAGGTGACGTGGATGGTAGAGATTATAAGTACTAAGTATGGGTAATGAATGGTGATGGAGTTTGTCAACCACATCAATTAAATGATTATTTTTTTCCAGATATAGTGTTGATTAATTCATTTTTGGTTCTACTATATTTTAATGGTATTCATTTAGTTGTGAAGTCCTAGGATCTTTGGTATGAGGATACCTTGTTCATAGATTTGATGGATGGGGAGTTTATGAATGAGCTAGTTTATAATGGGTGACCCATGATGAGTGTTGTGATATATATGGTTACATATTATTTGAGGTCCAGAAAAAGGGGATATTTCCTTTGAGAAATCTTCTCTGATATCTTATTCTTAGTGAGGGAAACATTTAAGTGTGTTCTTATATTCAGATAGTTCATTAATTTCTAGACCTCTTCTCATATGATCTAAATACATGTCATCAAAGTGGATGAAATTAGAATGTTATGAAATATTGTGGGATGGGATCTTATAGGATTAATTACTCCATAATTCTAGAATCTATATTTTATCCATGTTTATTATTATTAAGAATTCCTTAATAGCCTCTCCTTATCTTTTATCTCCATTCCTACATTTTTTATATCAATGATCTATAGATCTTATTTTATGGGGTGTCATTTCCTATTATTGAATGGAGAGGTGAATACCCTATAGAATTATATATATTATTTTAATTTGGTCATTTGAGTATTTTTTTAAATTTTTATTGTTTTTGGCGGTCCTCTTCAGTTATTCTTCTAATTAGACAACAACAATGGTTGAATCCTTGAATAATGGGATGAAACACTGTGTGATTTTTCTTTTCTATTATTCATAATAGTCAGGTGTGAGTTTTATATTCGATATATATCAATATGTATTAGTTTTAGATGAAATTGGTTGAATTTGTTGATCAGGCCAGAGGTGTCTCCCGGTTTGGGGTTATAACCTTCACATGTTTTCCTTTCTCTTAAAAACATGATGAATATATGGGTTTATAATGTTTAAGATTATATTTAATTTTCACACCCCAAATATTTATTTACATATTATTTTACTTATTTAAATGTTTTTAATCATCTTATTTTGTTTCTTGTAGAATTCCCCTAAAAATATGAATTTTCAATTTTTTAGAAATTTTTTTCTTATACTATATGATTATTGTGCATGATTTGATGGAAAAATTGTGAATAATTATAAATATGACTCATTTTTGTTAATTTTTATTTATTAATAGATTTGGATAATGGGTATCTCATAGTTGGGTCCCTACATAGTGAATAATAGACGAAACTATTCAACAGATTTGACCATATGGGTACTAACTCACTCCCTATACATGGTATGTGGGAAAAATTTAATATCCATGTGGAAGGTCTATATTTTATGAAATAAAACTTTTTATAGGGTTGAGAAAAGGTTCATAAACAAGATTTCAAATATGTGAATCCCTCCAATTCTTACTGAGTTCATTATGGGGTTAACCTCTAATTCTTATTTTTCTCCATTTCATATCTTTTTTCTCATTTTCCGAACTATATGATAGTGTTATCTAAAACCTAGGGTGAGGATTGTCCCTAATCCATTTTAGTCTTGATTTTAGGTTGTTTGGTTGGTTATTTGGGTATAGATCCTATAGCATCCCGCCTTTTTATCACATAAAATTTCATTACATTTTACAAAACCGAGGATCTTTAAGGTTTAGTGTCTTGGAAACCAGGAACATTAAACATGAAAACATAAATCATTCTTCTAAAACACTTGAAAGGATTATCCTCATGTTCATCCTAGGTTCATTACTGCATCACATAACCTGGGGACATACATCAAAAAAAGGGTGAGCAAAAAGCCCAGTAAGGGAAACAAGAGAAACATTTTACATGTGAACTTGAGATACTTCAATAAGGCCATGAAAAGAACTTTAAGGCATGAGAATGAAATCATGAGACATATCATAATAAAAATAACATTTTCATAACTTGAAGATGTGGCTGCAACATTTAATATTGACAATCATTTCGTTTCACCAAGGTCCATCCCCAAGGTGTCATTAAAAATTACCAAGTTATTCACCAAGGTATCAGTCTAAAAATTCATCTCTAGAGATTAAGTCTTTACCCAATGCATTAGAGCGCTATCTGGGCGCACCCTTGACATGTCTTTATTATCATGTGAGCCACATATATCATCATAAATCATTTCATAAACAACCGATATAGCATAAAATAAATGGGTTTCATTTCATAATCATAACGTTTTAAAAACTGCTTTAAAGACATGATCTTTATGTCACTTTAAACCCACGGAAAAGGGAAAGCGAGTTTCATTTATGTAAATACCAGAATTTAAAATAGAAAATTTTGATATATATTTGAATACCCCTGAATAAATAAGAGCTTTGAGTATTAACTTAATAACATAAAATAATTTTGAGATAAAGAGGGAGACATTTTGAGACGAAAACTATGCAGCATAACGTCTACAATACATGGTTTTAGAAAACATTAAAAAAAGAGGGGACATGGGTCACCCACTCAAAAATGATACATAAAACAGTAGGGGAACAGAATATATAGTATTTAAGATTATGGTAATGAAATTTGAATGATATACCATATGAAACGAAGAACTTGAAAGGAAGACAAAAATAAGATTTCTCTTATGAGAATTCTGTAGCCTAACGGCGTCACTTAAAACATCCAAAAATGGAATGACGAGATCAAATAGGGTCTCTCATCATATGAACATAAATGATCAGTATGATAGATATAGATATCATACACCAACATAATAAAAAGGAACTTGAAAGACTTGACATGAAAGTAGATCTTGAAAATGAGAAGGGTGGAAGAACCACTTAGAAATTCGGCAGCCTAACGACGCCACTTAAAATTTCAAAATACTGAATTGAAGAGATAAAATGAGGTCTCTCATCATATGATCATAAAATATCAGTATTATATATATAGATATCATACCCCAAATTAACAAAAAGGAACTTGAATGAATTGACATGAAAGTAGAACTTCAAAATGATAAGGGTGAAGAACCACTTAAAAATTCGACAGCCTAACGGCGCCACTTAAAACTTCAAAATACTGAATTGAAGAGATCAAATGGGGTATCTCATAATATGATAATAAAATATCAGTATGATATATATAGATATCATACCCCAACATAACAAAAAAGAACTTGAAAGAATTGACATGAAAGTAGAACTTCAAAACGAGAAGGGTGAAGAACCACTTAAAAAGTCGGCAGCATAATGGCGCCACTTAAAATTTTAAAATACTGAATTGAAGAGATAAAATGGGGTCTCTCATCATATGATAATAAAAGATCAATATGATAAATTTAGAGATCATACCCCAACATAATAAAAGGTAACTTGAAATACTTTACAAGAAAATAGATCTTGAAAAATGAGAAGGGAGAAAGAATCCGTTTAAAAAATTCGGCAGCCTAACGGCGCCACTTAAAACCTCATAAAACGAAATAATGAGAGTAAGAAGGGATCTCTCATTATATGAACATGAAAAGGGAAGTAAGATTAGTATAAAAGAATATCCTTTAACATATGAACATGGAGCATAAAATAAATGACATAAAAGAGATTTCTTGAAAAGAAAGAGAGAGGTCGAATCCCTTACCTTAAAACGTAACTCTTAGAACTCAAAGGTTGGGACCTTGAGGGATTGGGGGCACCTTGGGAGGACTCATTGGGAGGTAATGAGACAATAACTTCGTTGGGGGAGAGTGGGTAGTCGAACGGATGAGAGGATGGCTTGGTATTTATAGGGAAAGTGAGGGGACAAGGCATTAATTGCCAAGGGACACCTCATTAGTGGTTTTGGCAAAACCATGGGCTTGCCCATGGTATTTTCCCATGGTATTGGCCACTTGGGACACCTCATACCTTATCTTACTATTCATAAGTCGACCATATTGATTACATACTTAATACATCATTTAATGATGTCATTAAACACCCGTAACTTAAAAACTGTATTTTCACTATTCATCGAAAATTCAACTTTCTCAGAATAATCCCAAAATTTCACCATAACCAAATATCAATGCTCTGATTTCAAAAATGAACTCCATTTTATAAAAATATTTTTTTAAATATTTTTAATTTATTTTTTAAATAAATACACTATTCACCGAAAATTCAATTTTTTAGAAAAACCCCAAAAATTACCATAACATAATATCGATGCTCTGAGTTCAAAAATGAAATCCATTTTATAAAAATAATTTTTTTAAATAATTTTAATTTAATTTTTAATTAAGAAACACTATTCACTTGAAAAACTAATACTTGAATAATAATTTATGAAACGGTCATTTAACCATTTTATTGAATCACATTACTTAATCAAGGTGCCTAGATTATATTATTACTTTCTTTAAGTGAGATTACTAGTCCATTTGGACACATTACTAATGCTAATCATAAAATCACTATTCATAATTTACTATTCATAAAAAATCAAGTTGATCTTATTAGACTCTAAATTTCGTACTGAACATAATTTTAGAAGACCATTTTTTGAAAATCATTACACATTTTTAATTATTTAAGGTTTACATAAACATTTTTAAACTATCCTTTTTCTAAAATTCATCAAAAATATGCATACTATATTTATCCGGTCATTTAAAAATTCATAAACTTTATCATAAGAAGAAATCCCAATTTTTTATTTAAAACAAAGGATTACACAAGGCAGTTACAGTCTCCTTATATTGCCCCTTATCACACCAGCATAGGACCTAAGTGTAAGGTGTGCTAAGGTGAGAGAATCTGAGGGAGGCTCGGCTAACATTGCACGAGTAGTAAAATCTATCCGTTTGAACTTCTCGCAAAGACGATTCCATTGTAGCTTCACACGATGAAGTTCAGCTTGTGTTTGGTCCAGAGAAAAGCCCAATGGTGCTACCTACTTCCCAAGTTCTGTTAGATGGGCTTTGATCGTTCCAAGACTACTAGGTGAGGCCATCGAATCTTCTTTCTATAATAATTAACCAAGATTACTTGTATTTAGAGACAATAATCAAAACGTTTAGTTTCCAGTGTCCATATTGACCAATGGTCATATAACCGTCTAAACCCAACGGTCTCATTTTAATTATAATCATGTTATCAAATGAAAAATTTTTGTTGAGTATAAAAATAAAATAAAATAACACATCAAATTAGGAAACAATATTTATTCAAAATTTCGTGTCGTTACATTCTTCCCCCCTTAAGAAATTGCGTCCTCGCAATTTTTAAAATTGGGTTTTGAAATTTCATTGAAACTCCCACATCAAAAAAGGAGTTAGTAAGATTATTACTTTAAAAGAAAGAAAGAGAAGTACAAAGGTCACCCGAGTTAACCCACACTAGGATTCCATGTAGGAAAACATGGACATGGAAGAAAAAACAAAGGGTCAAGTTCTAGGGGAGAGTTATAGAGAACATTATTAGGAGAAAGTTAACAATAATAAAATCCCAAACTTATGATGTGCGTAAACTATCTTTGATTACCTAGTAGGAAACTTAAACCAACAACGTTTTTGTTTTACATTCCTTTTCATAATTTTGAGGAATTCATTTACAACATAAAACAAAAACATAAGAAAATATACCTATCTTCATGTATAGTTTCGTCCTTTAAAAAGTTTCTACCCAAAATTAATCTTTTCTCCCAAACTGTGATCATTCAAAACTACTTGGTCTCATCAAAACATAAGAATCATCTTCTAGAGAATCACATAATCCACAAAAGATTAACTATCTATTTCTTCTATCTTTAAACATTATCCCAAAAACAGAAAGGGTAAGGTAAAACAACTCTTCAAAAAGAAATAATCCCATAGGAATGGAAACTACTTTTAAATCTTCAAAGTTCCATGGTACTACCCATAGTTCATCATTGACCATTCCATAAATAACGGTCATTAAGGTTCCTCAAAATAAACCAAACTAATATTGAAACCCAATTACAAGAAGGATTTGATAACATAGTCTTCCAAAATAAACTTCATTGTTCATCTCCAAACAACATCAACCACTCCTAACATCTTATAATAAAATTAGCTAACCTAAACATATTTTACCCAAGATAGGTTAACCATTTCCATAAGTAACCTAAATTACTATAAGTCCACCTTAAATTCATCGATTCTTCAAAATATAAGTCAACCTTACTCCTCAATGAAAATACCATAGTAATCTATTTACCTCAATCATATAGGGTCCCCAAAATAGTGAACGTCTTCCAAAATAATAATCATATTTTAATCCCCTAATCATCCCTGTCATATTAATATGACAATCATCACATTTCCTATCACATTGGTTTTTGGGACATGTTCTTCCATTTCCCGCCATTAACTAAGAAAAGAAACTATAATTAGGGGCTTAAATACTTAGCCAATAATCATGAAAAGGAACCGAAAGCATATAAGGATAACTTGTAGAAGAAAAGTATACCCTAACTTGTGATCCCCTAGGTTCCCATCTAGGTTATCCATGATCATATAATCTTATGTTAATCTTTATTTTATTTTATCTTTGTTCCTTTAACAATGGTTTATACTAAGCTTATGAATTTACCAAAGCATATCACCCGGGAGTGTCGTAACCAATAGTGCAGCAAGGCCCATTGTCGTGTACCAGTTCCCGTTCGAGTCTAGCTCAAAGCAGTCTTTTTGGGTTTTACCCCTATGTACATCTGTACCAGAGCCACCTCTACCTGCTCGTATCCAGACAGGGATGTATTTGCTTGGCAACCCCTTACTCAATACTCACCAAAATACCAGGAAGATTTCCTGTATTTTAACTTTTCTATAGGATTCTTCCTAAAGTTTTCATATCCTAATTTTCACAAATAACTAAACCATCCTTTGATACGAACTATATAATCCCACCTTTTTATCACATAAACTTTCATTACATTTTACAAAACCGAGGATCTTTAAGGTTTAGTGTCTTGGAAACTAGGAACTTTAAACATGAAAACATAAAACATTCTTCTAAAACACTTGAAAGGATTCTCCTCATGTTCATCCTAGGTTCATTACTACATCACATAACCTGGGGACATACATCAAAAGAAAGGGTGAGAAAAAATCTTAGTAAGGGAAACAAGAGAAACATTTTACATGTGAACTTGAGATACTTCAATAAGGTCATGAAAATAACTTTAAGGCATGAGAATAAAATCATGAGGCATATCATAATAAAAATATCATTTTTATAACTTGAAGATGTGGCTACAACATTTAATATTGACAATCATTTCGTTTCACCAAGGTCCATCCCCAAGGTGTCATTAAAAATTACCAAGGTTATTCACCAAGGTATCAGTCTAAAAAGTCATCTCTAGAGATTAAGTCTTTTCCCAATGCGTTGGAGCGCTATCTGGGAGCACCCTTGACATGTATTTATTATCATGTGAGCCACATATATCATCATCAATCATTTCATAAACAACCCATATAGCATAAAATAAATGGGTTTCATTTCATAATCATAACGTTTTAAAAACTGCTCTAAAGACATGATCTTTATGTCACTTTAAACCCACAGAAAAGGGAAAGCGAGTTTCATGTATGTAAATACTAGAATTTAAAATTGAACATTTTGATATATATGTGAATACCCCTGAAGAAATAAGAGCTTTGAGTATTAACTTAATAACATAAAATAATTTTGAGATAAAGAGGGAGTCATTTTGAGACGAAAACTATGCAGCATAACGTCTACGATACATGGTTTTAGAAAACATTAAAAAAAAGAGGGGACATGGGTCACCCACTAAAAAATGATACATAAAACAGTAGGGGAACAGAATATATAGTATTTAAGATTATGGTAATGAAATTTGAATGATATACCATATGAAACGAAGAACTTGAAAGGAAAACAAAAATAAGATTTCTCTTATGAGAATTCGGTAGCCTAACGACGTCACTTAAAACTTCCAAAAAATGGATTGACGAGATAAAATAGGGTCTCTCATCATATGAACATAAATGATAAGTATGATAGATATAGAGATCATACCCCAACATAATAAAAAGGAACTTGAAAGACTTGACATGAAAGTAGATCTTGAAAATGAGAAGGGTGGAAGAACCACTTAGAAATTCGACAGCCTAACGACGCCACTTAAAATTTCAAAATACTGAATTGAAGAGATAAAATGAGGTCTCTCATCATATGATCATAAAATATCAGTATTATATATATAGATATCATACCCCAAATTAACAAAAAGGAACTTGAATGAATTGACATGAAAGTAGAACTTCAAAACGAGAAGGGTGAAGAACCACTTAAAAATTCGACAGCCTAACGGCGCCACTTAAAACTTCAAAATAATGAATTGAAGAGATCAAATGGGGTATCTCATAATATGATAATAAAATATCAGTATGATATATATAGATATCATACTCCAACATAACAAAAAAGAACTTGAAAGAATTGACATGAAAGTAGAACTTCAGAACGAGAAGGGTGAAGAACCACTTAAAAATTCGGCAGCATAATGGCGCCACTTAAAATTTTAAAATACTGAATTGAAGAGATAAAATGGGGTCTCTCATCATATGATAATAAAAGATCAATATGATAAATTTAGAGATCATACCCCAACATAATAAAAGGTAACTTGAAATACTTTACAAGAAAATAGATCTTGAAAAATGAGAAGGGAGAAAGAATCCGTTTAAAAAATTCGGCAGCCTAACGGCGCCACTTAAAACCTCATAAAACGAAATAATGAGAGTAAGAAGGGATCTCTCATTATATGAACATGAAAAGGGAAGTAAGATTAGTATAAAAGAATATCCTTTAACATATGAACATGGAGCATAAAAGAAATGACATAAAAGAGATTTCTTGAAAAGAAAGAGAGAGGTCGAATCCCTTACCTTAAAACGTAACTCTTAGAACTCAAAGGTTGGGACCTTGAGGGATTGGGGGCACCTTGGGAGGACTCATTGGGAGGTAATGAGACAATAACTTCGTTGGGGGAGAGTGGGGAGTCGAACGGATGAGAGGATGGCTTGGTATTTATAGGGAAAGTGAGGGGACAAGGCATTAATTGCCAAGGGACACCTCATTAGTGGTTTTGGCAAAACCATGGGCTTGCCCATGGTATTGTCCACTTGGGACACCTCATACCTTATATTACTATTCATAAGTCGACCATGTTGATTACATACTTAATAAATCATTTAATTATGTCATTAAACACCCGTAACTTAAAAACTGTATTTTCACTATTCATCGAAAATTCAACTTTTTCAGAATAATCCCAAAATTTCACCTTAACCAAATATCCATGCTCTGATTTCAAAAATGAACTCCATTTTATAGAAATAATTTTCTAAATATTTTTAATTTATTTTTTAAATAAATACACTATTCACCGAAAATTCATTTTTTCAGGAAAAACCCCAAAAATTACCATAACATAATATCGGTGCTCTGAGTTCAAAAATGAAATCCATTTTATAAAAATAATTTTTTTAAATATTTTTAATTTAATTTTTAATTAAAAAACACTATTCACTCGAAAAAACTAATACTTGAATAATAATTTATGAAACGGTCATTTAACCATTTTATTGAATCACATTAGTTAATCAAAGTGCCTATATTATATTAATACTTTCTTTAAGTGAGATTACTAATCCATTTGGACACATTACTAATCCTAATCATAAAATCACTATTCATAATTTACTGTTCATCAAAAATCAAGTTGATCTTATTAGACTCTAAATTTTTTACTGAACATAATTATAGAAGACCATTTTTTGAAAATCATTACACATTTTTAATTATTTAAGGTTTACATAAACATTTTTAAAATATACTTTTACTAAAATTCATCAAAAATATGAATACTATATTTATCCAGTCATTTAAAAATTCATAAACTTCATCATAAGAAGAAATCCCAATTTTTTATTTAAAAAAAAGGATTACACAAGACAGTTACGGTCTCCTTACATAGCCCATTATCACACCAACATAGGACCTAAGTGTAAGGTCTGCTAAGGTGAGAGAATCTGAGGGAGGCTCGGCTAACATCACATGAGTAGTAATTTCTATCAGTTTGAACTTCTCGCAAAGGCGATTCCGTTCTAGCTTCACACGATGAAGTTCGGCTTGGGTTTGGTCCAGAGCAAAGCCCAGTGGTGCTACCTCCTTCCCAAGTTCGGTTACATGGGCTTCGATCGGTCCAAGACTACTAGGTGAGGCCATCGAATCTTCTTTCTATAATAATTAACCAAGATTACATGTATTTAGAGAGAATAATCAAAACGTTTAGTTTCCAGTGGTCATATTGACCAATGGTCATATAACCATCTAAACCCAACGGTCTCATTTTAATTATAATCATGTTATCAAATGAAACATTTTTGTTGAGTATAAAAATAAAATAAATTAACACATCAAATTAGGAAACAAGATTTATTCAAAATTTTGGGTCGTTACAGATCCCTCCATATTTGACGGTTTTGTCAAATCTAAACATGGTTGAGGTTTGTGTTTCTATAATATTCATTTTCATATCACAACTTGAGATTTATGGAGTTTTTTTTGGATTTTATAAATTTAATTTATTGGTTTTTTAATCTACAAAATATTTTTTAAGGTTTTATCGGATAGAGTTTTCATTAAATAAGAATTTGTGAGGTTTTTAATTCACATATTTCCTTGATAAATGTATAAATATGCTATTTTTTGTTAAAATTTATAAGATTCATTCTTCAATTAATATGGGTGATTTTAAGTGAGGGATTTAAATTTATGATTCCAAATAAAATTTCCCATGATGATGGATTGTTTTGATAATTTGGTGGATTTATCTATTGGTTTTAATTTTTTGTGTGTGACTTGGGTTGTGTCGCTTTTTTTAGTCCTTATTATCTCATGTAAATGCTAATATGTATATATTGTAGTTAATATATGTATATATGTCTGTAGATTTTGAAAATATATTAATATTTTAATATATCCATATATAGAAATATAATTCCATACGATTCCTTCATTAAATATGGAATTTTCATAGTCTAAATTGGTTTTCAAACTGGTTTTTAAAATTAATTTTAATGATGAATTTATAGAGACGATTTAAAGTATTTTTTCACCTCGATAAAGTGTTCAAAACATTATTTGGTTTTTAATGTGGATATTATTGATTATTATTCAATTAGAATGGGAGATAGAATAGTTTATGTGATTATAATTCTTGAGCAATGTAACTAGATATACAAGTAATACATAATCCAAGTTAGATGATTTAATGAAGAAAATTTATAAACGGAGGAATTATTACTCGCATGAGGCAAGATGGATTACAACATTGATGATACTATCAAATATGAACTGAATCAAAAGGTAAATTAATTTTTAGGGAATCTTTATAGGGATACTTTAGGTAACAGGTTCAAGCTTACATTTTACACTTTCATAGTCTCCTATCATGCTTGATTTTTTTATGTGTTTGAATTTAATTGTTTCTCAATTTTCCCTCATAAGTATTTTTATAATGAAAATTATATTTTATTTATAGTATCATATGTAATAGTTCAACTCCATCATTGAGGATAGTTTAGAGTATCTTGTTTTTTATAGACATAGAAATGCATCCGTAGAGAGATAGTTGTCTGTAACCAAACTACATCTATGTTAAACTCATTTTATTCTTATAAAATCCCATGATTATATATTTATAATTTATTATTTTATATGTGTAATTTATATTCCACAATTGACTATCTTTTCTCATTTATATGTCGGATTGATGTTTCTTATAGTTGATTTTTAAGACTTCATTATTAGTGCGATTTTATAGTATCAATATCATAAGAGGGAAAAGATTAAAGAATATATTATATGTTTTCTTAAATAATGACTATTAAAAAGGTGATTTATATAAAAAATGATAAAATAGTATTTTCAATAGTATATATTAAAATTATCATGTATTCGTTGTTTTTATAAAATAATTACAAGGAATATAAAGTGTGTACCAAATAAGAATTTTTTATGATCGCACCCTAATTGTACCAGTCGATGTCAGTAGTAAATATTAGTTTTTTATGTTGAATTCCATGTTCATGAATACTATTGTATTGGGTTGGTTTCAGGGATGGATGTGACCAAAAGGTCAATTGAAGGTCATGTGGGATTTTTTTCATTTTTGGTATGTATAATAGATATATCGACCCTATAGAACATCATTATTCTGAATGATGTTAATTAACTCTTCTATTATATTTATTACTGATATTATAATAGATGTTTCTTATGGTTGATTTCTCTCTTTTTATAATTAATTTATTTATTTATTTGATGCCATGCGTGGACCTTGTATACACATCAGGGTCGTGTCAAAACTTCCTAGTGGAATATCAGTATCTTTAATTATTTATTTGGAGAATTCATTCCCATGAGATATTATTTCATTCCATATAACTATTTTCTATAATGGGGTGATTTGTAAGACACCTCATGTATGTCAAGGTCATCTCAGGTGCCTGATGTTGGGGTGACCTAGGTTGGTTCAAGATAGATTAATATTTAGAATTGGGGTAATGGAATGGTATGTTTTTTGGGTTTTAGGTTAAAATGATATATCATTTTTATTGTATTATATTGTAAAGGGTAATGTGATGGAGGAAGTCATTGTTGATGTGAAAGGGGTGGGATTGATGCAATGGTGTTCATTAGATGGGTTTGTCTGGTGGTTGATGTAGTTCTGGGAGTGGTTAATTTTATTTTGTTGTAGTTTCCAAAAAAAATGTACTTTGGTTGAAATAAATGATATTACAAATGGTTGATAGATTGAAATTCATGTGAAAAGATAATTTTAAAAAAATTGGAAATGATATGGTTGAAAAAAAATTAAGGATGGAACAGATGTGATTAATGAATAATCAATATCTTAATGTTAAATGTGGATTAATGTAATGAGACAAAAAAAATTCAATCGAATTCCCTTATTATAATTATGTCTTATAGTATAATAATTTCGGTAAAAACAATGAAATATTATGATACTAAATACTATCTGACCATTAAAATTAATTTTTCCACTTCTATGTTTTGAATTTTGAAAAGCTGACATACATGGTTGCAATTAGTAAGATGTTTGGAGGCCGACATGAAAAATATAATTTTTTGGTGAATATTAACCTATCCTTATGAATAGTAACATACCCTTATGAATAATAATATGACCCTTATGAATATTAAAAACTCCAAAAAAATTATAACCTCACCCATGAATGTATAAATAAAATTTATGCATCTTATAAGTGATAATTTGATCATAGTAAAAGTATTGGTAATTTCGTATATAATAAATAAATAATTATAATTAATTAATTAATTTAATATAAAACAAAAATTCCTAGATTTTTTCATACATTATCAATTTTATGTCTTTTGTTTTTATGATAATTTTGTAAGACCTTATGTAATTTATAAAAACATTATGTAATTAATTTATTTTAAAATCTGTATATTTCAAGTAAATTATGATTTTGATTAAAAATTATAATAATAATATTTAGATTTTTTTTTGAAAAATGGAGTTAATTTTTGGATTCAACACATTGAAAAATGGTAATGTTTATTTTGTTGGATTTTTTTAAAATACATGAATTTCTCATGAATGGTGAAATACTTCAATTTACAAAATTAGATAAATACATTAATTATAGATTTATGTATAGTGTAATACAAATATAATAAATTTTTCTTCTAAATAACATGAAATAATTACTATTCTTAGTCTCATAGTCATCACTACTACTTTTATTATGGAGAAATAATATGTTAATGATTATAACATTGAGAAAACCCCTCTCCCATCAACTATAAATACAACCCTTCACACCCACATTTTTGACACCTCTCAAGCTTCAATATTTTAATAACATCTTTCCAAAAATATTAACAATACCGAACCCCACTTTCACGAACTTTGGATCTTATCAAAATACCAATCCATGGTTCCTTAAGGAGGATTCCAGAGGTAATTTGTCCTTCTATCTTTTCGTTTAATTTCCCTTCAATTTCATGTTCTTTTATTAATCTCTTCCCACCAATACACATCCAAATTGTATGGTAACAACAATATCATACAAAAACTATAATTTTATGAAACTAATAGGATAATATATCCTATAACCCCCTTCTCCTGTTCTATTTATTTTAGAAAGGAAAACGTTGTTTGTATGGTGTTAATTTATCACATTCAAGAACGACATGTTTTCATTTTCCCTTACCACCTTTAGATATAGCCATAAATATTTTTTTTTATTGTTGAAACTTGATATTTAATATGTATTATATTCAATTTAATGTTCTAGAACTAACATATATTCATATTAATATAATATTAAACTAAACAAGTTCAAAGTTGACGAAAAACCACCTGAATTAACCCAAACGGTAATCAATAAATTCTTATCTAATGATTCATTATTATAGTATAAAAAAAATATTTATAAGATAATTTAATGTTTTTTAACATCATAAATAATATATAATTTCTATTCTGTATGTCTATCCACATTTTATGTGAACTTCCATTCTTGAATACAAGTGAATCGTTCATGAAAACTATAAAAATGAATATTCTCAAACATTGAATTTAAAATCTTTAAGTCATCCAAAAACCCATAAATTAACTTAATAACACCATAATGAATATTATAAATGTAAAAAAGGTTCCATAATTGTTAATTAATGAATCTAATGTGGTTATACAGGACATTAAAATGAAGAAAGTGTTCGGATACAAGGTAAGGGGAAATTTTCAAACCCAACATTCTTTCTTTTGGTTCTACCTCTTTCACACAATTTTTTGTATGGTTACTCCTTATAATAATTTTTTAATCCTTATGAAATCATTTCTACAATATAAATTTTTTCCACAATATTTTATGTAAAACAAAATGTTTTCCATAATAACTCTACTTTCAAAAACACACATTTTACTTCTCACTCAAGGTTGATGGTTCTTGTATCATGAATGTTGTTCCTTATTTCTGTTGGGAAACATAAATTTATGAATGTTTTAATATGAGATGAAAACCATTAATTTCCATGGATTACTTATGTTCATATATGTTTTATTTGTAATGAATGGTAATGAAATTGTTATGATGTGACGGCTGCTCCTGAAATTATATAGAGCAATATGAATGTTTGAATGTGACAGGTGCACACGGAATTATAAAGCACTCCAATTCATTGGGTAAAGTGATGAATCTAATGAGTAAAAGGGAAATGATGTGTGAACATGATGATATCACTTTTCAAAACTATGTGTTGTCGTTGACCTCTAAGGCTCATTGTTTCCTTTTTATGCATTTCCACATTTCAAGGTTTTGAACAATGATCCCTCTCATTTTCATGATCCATTGCCTACGTTATGATTGTGAACAACCATTGTTATATTATTCATATCTATCATCTTAATGAGATTTTTCCCACCCCTTTTTTATGTATATCCTGAGGTGATTATGTGTACTAATGAATTTTTAAGGGACAATAAGAAGCAGGAGAATAATTGATTAAATAAATGTTTACATTTTATGTTATGTTATGTATGGTCCTAGATTTCACAAGATACTAAACCTTTGGATCCTCATTTTGTAATAAAACTATGTTGTTTATCATTTTAATAATGTAATAGTAATATATGAAAATGGTGTGTTTCTATACTTCGTATCAGAGGCAAGGTTTAGTTAATTTTGGAATTATGATTAGTGAACCCTAGAGAAAACCTCAAGTATGAGACTAAGTACAAATATGCACAAAAGAAGAATTACATATGGATCCAATAAGTTATGATTTTAGTGTAAATTTTAAAAATGAACAATTTATTTATTCTTGAATCATTTACTTATGTTTTTTTATAACTATTTCTATTTTAGAAAATGGTGGGAAGTAAGAGAAACCAGGCCAACAACCCGTGCAAGGGCCAATGCAATGATTTCATGAATGAAATACCCAATTCTTTGGGATGTGGAGTTAAAAAAATCCTGGAGATGATTTACCAAATATCTTAGGTTATGAATAATAACCTGAATAATGAATAACATCCTCTTTCACCAAAGAGGTAGAAATGGGATACTGAGTGTTTTATGCGGAAACAACTACAAACATTTAGTGGACCATAAGATCCACTAGTTGCAGAATAATGGGTCACCTCCATGGAGAAGATATTTGATGTGTTTACTGTTCTGAGATGGATAAGGTGAAATTAGATGTTTATAATCTAGAGGGAGAGGTCTATCAATGGTGGGCTTTGGTTAATAAAACCAAGATAAGAGAGTAAATTTAATAGATGGAATGGGATGACATTAAGATCTTTTATATTAATAAGTATTTCCCACTAACTCTTTGAATGAATATGGTGATAGAAATCATAGATCTCAATAAAATGGAAGGTGAATCTTTCACGACCTATGAAGTGAATTTCACAAGGCTTTCATGGTACACTTTGGGTATTTTTATCAACAATGATATAAAAATTGATAGATTCTTTAGTGGATTAGAACCACACATTCGAAAGGCTATTGAAATTCAAGACATTGGGAGTTATGAAGAATTTGTTTTATGTGACCTCAATATGGAGATGGAGTTTGTAGAATGGTTACATGGCTATGTTGATAAGAAAATAAAGATAGAGTTTCATGCTGTAGGATCTAATGATAAATGTGAGAAGAAAAATCAATAACCAACATGCGAAAAATGTGGAAAGTTTCATCATGGGAACTGCCTCAAAGGTACCGAGAAATGATTTAATTGTAGGAAATAAGGCCACCAAGCTCAAGAGTGTTAAAAAGACATGAGAATGAAGGATAGTGTAGTGGAAGAAAGGGGACCCCACCCATAGTTCAATGCTAAAACTATATAGAGCAGGGGCCTTATGAAAGCGAGTGCACTAAACCTTGAGTCCTCAAGGGTAATCAACATCAGGAGCCACCAAAGCCAAATGAACATGGGAATTCTACTACTATAACCACTGCTAAAGTATAGAGAGGTAATGAAGTCATACAATATACACTTCTTATTAACTCAAGAATTAAAAAATTATTATTTGATTCTGGTTATACGCATTCCTTTATATCTTTCATGTTTAACAGAACTATAGAATCAAAGCCCTAAAACCATGAAGTAGATATATCTATAAAAACACTAACTGGTGGAATCATTGAAACCCAAGTTTTTGACACTTATCTTATTCGTGAATGTGGGAAGACTCTTCCAACGATTATCTTTTTA
The DNA here is from genome assembly GCA_963277665.1 of Viscum album. Classification (NCBI taxonomy): domain Eukaryota; kingdom Viridiplantae; phylum Streptophyta; class Magnoliopsida; order Santalales; family Viscaceae; genus Viscum; species Viscum album. The sequence goes on from OY728160.1 coordinate 1,823,833,734, forward strand.
CTTACCTTGGTGGGATTCAATGCTATAATGGGAATGGATTGGCTATTGTTATATAGAACACATATTAAATATTAAGAAAAGGAAATATCTTTTAATATTATGAACCATCCCATGAACCTATACAAATGAAAGGAAGATCATGAATCTCCTTAAAAAAATCCTTCAATGGTGTGGGTGTTGATACCCTATGAAGAAGAATACCTCCCCAAATGGTTGAGTCAAAGGAAAGGGAAAACATCGTGGAAATTCCCATCATAAGAGAATACAGTGTTTTATTTTATGAAGAGTTACACAAACATCCCTCAGATCATGAGGTAGAGTTCTCAATGGAACTCATACCCAGATCTACTCCTATCTCAATGTGTCCCTATAGGATGGCTCCTATCGAACTTGAGGAGTTAAAGAAGCTGCTGCAAGAGCATTTGGAAAAAAGGGTTCATATGCCCTAGTGCATCACCAAGGGGTGATATAATGCTCTTTGTGAAGAATAAATATGGATCAATGCTACTGTGTATTGATGAACAGGAACTCAAAAAGATCATCGAAAAGAAAAAGTATCCTCCTCCAAGGATTGATGACTTGTTCGATCAATTAAGAGGAGTTCAATACTTCTCAAAAGTGGATATTTTTTCTGGATATCAATAACGAAAGGTTAAAAAGGAAGATATTCATAAGACTACCTTCCATACAAGGTATAGGAACAGTGAATTTCTGGTGATTCCATTCGGACTTACTAATTCCCCTAGAATCATCATGGATTTGATGAATATATTCTCATTTATTAATTTTATTTATGCATTTTCATCATCTTATTCTTCTTATTTTTTCCCTTAATCATCATGGTGTCAGATTTTTAATTTGTTTTATCACTCCTAGGGGATTTTGATATCTTGTTCTTTTGTATCTAATATTGACACCAAATATAGCATTTATTTTCAAAAGTAACTTGTTTTCCACTTGATTAAGGTATGTACTTTATAAAAGTATCTTTATTTTGGATTTCCATCAAAGATTCAGTTTTCCATACTCATAATTAAAATGAAATATTCATATAAATTTTAATATCGATAAATTTAAATTGGCTTTATTGTATAGGGTTTTTTAAATATTAACAAAAAATAGGTTTTAATAGTTCCTATGTTATATTCAGCAAGAATGAATATGAATGCACTCTATTTGTTTGAAATAAATTCCTAATCAGATCTTTTTAATGTAATTGGTGTTTAATGTGGGGTTTTTAACTTCAAAATATTTTTCAAATGATTATATATGTGATATTTTTTTTGATTTTGTGGATTACTATTATGATATTTTGAGCTTATTTCTTGTCATAGAATGTTCTTGAAATTACGCGTATTTTGGGTTTTGTTCATGTTATATGTTCATAGTTTTATCAATTCATAATTCCTTTTAGGATATTTTTGACTTTATTATAAAATTTTATTGTTCCTCATTTATTTAACTACGACTTACAGTCAAAGCATGGTTTAAACTAGGTTTAAAAGATTATTTTCTATATTTAACATATTTGTTTAAAACTAATGTCCCATTTTCACCTTGTCTTAAAGGTTTTAATTGAATAGAACACATAGTTTTTATTGATCACCATTACATTATGATTTATATGATTTTTGGAATAATTTGAGATAAAATTGATCATATTTTAATTCGTATTTGAATAGAAATGGGGTTCTTAATAAAGGGTGTAGGAAAATGATATGAGGGATTTATATTTTGATAAATTGTCTTACTATTTTGAATTGATACGTTATTGATAATTGTTATAAATTTTTCTCACCACCCAAAGCCAACATCATGGGAACCTTAGGTGTGTAGGTAGGAATACTAGGTCAAGTAATTTAAGGAATTATAACACACTAACTAGACTTGTACATCGTAATTATAGCTAAATGATTACATGATAAAAATGTGATACACCTATAGGACATGACTTAATTCCACCTAGTGGCCCATGCATGGGGGAAATATATGATTGGTATAATCAATAAAATTTTACATGAATTCCTAGGGTTACATAACCTTAGTTTTCTTAGGAAATATCCTAGGATACTTGATTGGGACTCTTATTTTCATGTTTTATTTTTTAAAAAGGTATTAAGAATTATATGTACTACCTGACTATGATTTCTGTATTAAAAATACTTGATTGTATTATATTTTTTTAGCAATACTTCAATCCAATAATTATTATATGATAACTTTGCATCATCCATTACTTTTCCATCATTATGTTTGTTTATGTTTTTTCTCTAACCTTACCATTATGACACCCAATATATATATTCATGATAAAATATTATTCTTTAATTGATAAGAGATATTTTATATCTTTTTCATATATGTTATTCTATGCGAATTCATATATCATGTTTTTATTTTATAATTTATTTTTCCATTTTTTTAAATCCAATTGTCAAAATACTTTGTAAAATAAAAGGGTATAGATTTGTTTTGGATCTGTACTGTTAATCTCCCATAAATTGAATGTATTTAATTAATTATTTTATAAATTATTTTAATATTTATTTTCATAAACTAATATTATTTCACCAAAAGTGTGGTTTTGGTTTATTTTTTCAAAAATTGATGACGAGATATGTGGATTCTGGATATATTTCATATAGATTAAAAATATTATTTTCTTGTACAATATTTAAAATAAGAATTATAGGAATGGATTATAAAATTAATTGTATGGAGCCTTTGGTGAAATTCAACCAGGAACATGTTTCTTACACCCTATATACCACCATGGGTATATAGTTCTTATGTATTCTATAGATAGAAATGATATATAATAAATTGTAATAAATAAACCATATTATAGGAATTTTTTATTTCTTTAGGTATAGAGGTGGACTTGGTCCATGGGATGATCATCGTATGATAGCTCAATTTTAGTGGTTCATCATGGAAGCTTGATGTACCAAACACTTCATATTTTTTATTAATTTTTTACTCTTCTAAAATTTTAACCATTACGCGTCTTCATTTGTGTTTATTATTAAATGTGGGTTTGTCAATTTACATTGATTATTCATTTTTAGGTTTTTTTTGTATTTGAAACAGAAAATTTTATTATTCTTGGTAGTCCCACCTAGGGAAACACCATTCTAGATTATCATTATGATTCCACTAGTTTTTATTGTTATTCAAAAGGTGATGTTGTTCCAATGTTCTTATATGTGATACCCTCAATGATTTTCCCCATACCATGGTCATCGGGAATTGTTCTTGGGAATTTCAAAGAGCTATCTAGGGTGTCAGGCTAGGATAACTAGGTTAGTTTGTGAAAAAATGTTATCAGATCTTGGTTGTCATTTTTAATGATATGAAGACAATTTCATTTATTATTTTATTCAACTAGTAGGATAGAATTCCAAAAGATAATATTAAATTGTATTTGTTGCAACAATAATCATAGACATTATTATTTGAAATTTTAATCATACATTTTTAATGTCTAATGATGACTTTTTATTTAATAAGATTAGAAGACGGGGTTGATATAACAGTTTTTTAGACAGAAATGTCTTGAAAATTATACTTCTAGAAATATGTATTCTAGATGACGATTGTTATAGGATTTTTTGATACTTATTTTATCAATGAATGGTCCCCGATGAATTTTTATGGTATGTGTTACCAAATGATTAGCTTGACTTCTAAATAAAAGAGAAGGAGGGAAACATGAGCACATGTATTGTGACTAATTTATGATTAGTGACTTATGTGGTGATAAATTTATAGTTAATGTTAAATATTTTATCTTATAATTTTTAATAATATGCATGTAAAAGTGTTCTTTAATGTATTTTGGACTTATTTTTCAATCTCTATAAAATAAATTGTCTTTTTACTTTTCTATTTTAACATGGTTTCTTTGAATGAATTTTTGAGTGTATGAAATGTTTTTAGACATCATCTGATGATTTGTGATTCCATAATCTTCCTAATTTAAGGTATTATATTTTCCATGGATAAGGTGTTCCACTGCCCATGATTTCTATTTATTGATATTCTAGTGGATTGTTGTATATTGGTTCAAGTGGAATCAATTTTTTGTGATCACATGATTTTTCATCTATTCCTGAAATGTGGTATCAATTCTCTATATTAATACTTTGGTACCCAGATAGAATAATAATGATTCATCATTAACTTTTACCATGAATTAATTTCATTTTTAGTTTTATTTTATAATTAGTGGACAAAATGACATCAAATGTTGGTATGACTCTGGTTGATATGTTCAACAGAATAGAGTGTGACTTCTAGAGGATACAAAAAGAATATTCTATCATCTAATTTAACCTAGAAGTTATGTCACCTATAATAAAACTAAATATTATTTATGAAGAAGAATGGTCATGGATTAATTATTAGAAATATGGGCTAATTATAAAGTCTTTATAAAGGAATGTTACATTCAATAATGATGAAAATGAAAAAACAACTCATATGATGAAGGACCTAAAAGACTAGTACAATAAACCTACTAAATTGAATAATTTTTATTGGTGCATTTGTTTTTTGGATTGATATTTCTTGAAGGAATGCCAACGAAATTCCATATTAGTGATTTCAAAATGATCTAAGACTGGCTTGAGTCAATCAAAGTAATGTTTAGAGATTACGTTTGGGTGTTTTTATTATTTTTATAACTGCTAGAGAGTTGGGAGGTGATGTTTTAAAATGATAGTAACTATTTTAGAAAAAATTACATTGTTTTAGGATATGAATAATTTGATCCTAAAAGAGGATCCTTGAAGAATGAAAATTTGAGAACATTTCAAAAATAAATTAGATGAAAAATATATAGGATGGTCACTGAATTGGATGATTAGTTAGTGGAAGGAGGTGGATAATTCCATATATTGTGGTAGTGGTAAATTTAACAAATGTGGTCCCACATGAAGGAACTTTAGGGAAAATGGAATCTTAAGAATCTTTGTAAGGGTTATAAGGAAAACATTATAATTATTGAATATATAATTTAAAGTTCAATAGATATATATTAAGGGAATAACATTTGTCTATTATGTATTAAGGTTCTAGTGGAATAATGGATAGTTGATTCATGGGAATCATCTTATTCCTTATTAGAGTAGGGGTTAATTGATATTTATATACCCAAAATATTTAGAAAGGATTACTTGGTGGATGATGAGGCACAATTTTTTTTATTAAAGATAGATGTCAATATTTTGTTTCCAAATGCAAGTTTTGTGAATTTGAAGGATGTTCATCAAATTGAAGGGTTATGAAAAACTATTAGTTCCCCTAGAAAACATGTAAAAGATGGTTATAGGGAATTTTTTTAAAATTCAGTATGAAATGTTATTGTAAATTATATAGTGGTGGAAATAGTATTAAATTATGGGGATTTGTATATTTTATAGAAGTTCAGATGCTTCGATGATGGACAAACTTAAAATCTCATATAATTTAGAGTTTTGGAACTGTTGAATTGGATATCTCAATGAGAAGAATAGAAACATTCATTATTAAAGGGTATAAAAGTGACTAATCATACTTACAATAGATGTTTTGAATGATAAAAATTTGGGAAGAAGAGGAATGCTTCATTTAATTATAAAAGAGGGAAGCCTAAGAGCTAAAATTTATAATTTGTTCATTTGGATAACTATAGACGATCCCCAGTAATATTATTATGGATATCTATAAATTTTTATGTCTGTTGATTATACATTGAAAAATGAGAGAGTTTACTTCTTGAAACATATGTATGATGTGATTAGAATGTTCATTAAATGGAAATAAATGATGGAAATGGAATTAAAATAAATGATAACCTATATAAGATCTAATAATAAACGTAAATACAACATAGGGGACATATAGAACTACTACAAGAAAAAGGGACTCAAAATAGATAATATTTTAATGAAAAAAGAAAATAGTATGGTTGAGAGGATGAAAAAATTATTAACTAAAAAGTCTCACAACATAAGGATTCACTTCGGGATACCCAAATGAATTTGAGTGAAAGCAGTTAATTTTGTGGTGTATTCAGTGAATAAAATTCAGTTAACACCATTGGGTCAAAATTTTACATATAAATTATTATCTTATAATCTAGTAGAAATTAATCATATAATTTTTGGGAAGCATTTAATATTTCCACCTTGATGATAAGAAGATGAACATTCAAAAAGATAACACCTATGTATGTTTCTTTATCGAGTATAGGGTAACTTTTTTCAGATTCTGGATCTCGGAGGATGATAATTGGAATAAAATCAAAGTATAAATTCTCCTCATCATTGGGAGGGTCTTGTACAAGGACCAAAACATGGTGGAGGTCGATGTTGAAAACATAGAATCAATAGGACATGATCATGTTGATTTGGAAGGAATCTTCAACGACATGCATCTTCTAAAAGTTTTTGATAGAAGTAAAAAAATTGACTTGAAATTTGGAATGTGGATGCTATAATGGAATTTTAAATGACTATAGAGGAGAAAGGATGAACATTGAATGGTACTACCCTAGAATATAAATAATTGGAATATGTATTACCATATAGGGTAGATTCATAGTCTGTGTTGTGATGTTCTCCCAGAGATTGAAAATTGGTTCAAGGGTATGGCCATGAGATAATCTAATTAATTTTAATGGATATGGGGAAACTAGAAATACAAAACAAGTGACTACAATCACTAATAAAAGAATATGAGAAATATAAATGAGTTTGATTTTTGACTCTTTGCTTTTCAGTGATACTTGAGGGATAACAACTGTATAAAATACATTTACAAAAGAATCCCTTAATAGTGCTAGAATTGACCTTTATCTGCACTAAAAATTAGCTAACTACAAGAGGGTGATTAAAATATCTATGATTTTATTATTACTTCTATAAGCCCTGATATGGGAACCCATTTATCTATGCTTTTATTGAGTGCTGATATTGGGCTCATTTATCAATGTTGATAAAGGAGCCTATTATCAGCACATTTAGTAGCACTAATAAGGGGGGGGGGATGGATTGTGCTATAACTTCCCCCTAAACCACTATAACTAGCATAAACAAATTTTAATATCATATAAAAATAAATAATTTAAATTAAATTAATATTACATCATAAATACATGAAAAACACTATATTATAGAGAAAAATAACACAACTGTATAATAGAAACACCACTCCCGCTCGAGATAAATAATGAACCTGTATAAGAAAAAAATTATTTTTTTATAATATAATGATATTAATGAAATATAATGTGTTAATTTTATACTATACATTTTTTTCATACAAAGAAAATTATGTGTCAGATTGAATTGTCATTATGTCTTGCACGTTACACCATTTCTTGTTCATTTTAAAGAACTGTCTCTATGAAAATTATCTAAACAAGTATAAGATAAAAAATAAATAGAAATTAATATATGTAATAGTAGACATAATGGTGAGGAAAAAATCTATGTTTGTTTTCTCAGTTTTGGTGATGTGATGCACATTTTAAACTAAATTACACTTATATATTGAAAATACACACTTTGAGACATACTAGTCACACCGTGCATTAGATTGAGGTGAAATTGATTCATATAAGTCCCAAATAACTTATGAATCATTTTCCAAAAGTATCAAAACAACATAAATGTGTTTTCATAGTTTTGAGTACACCACTTGTGTTATTCCCTAAGATGTCATTTTAAATAGGAAAAATAAACTTTGAGTCATAACTTTCACATCATGTGTCTTTTTTAAATGGGATTAATCCTAAACTTAAAAAATGAATTCTGAATTTTTTCCTAAATTATCAAGACCATCCAACAGTTTTGGCTTAGTTTTATGTGAGTGACACTTTTGAAACTAAAATGTAAATTTTAAACTGATTACGAACACGAGGAGTCATACCAAACACATAGTTTATAATATTATAGTGAGGATGATTCCTACACATCAAAAATGACATAATGATCATTTTCATGAAGTATAATAGAATTTTAATGTGTATACTCAGTTCTGGGTATGCCATTGGTTATTTTTACTAAAATTACTATCAATTGTAAATAAAAAGACGAACTTATAGTCATATGAGTTACACCATGCGTTATATTGAGGTTATAAAGATTCCTAAATTTCTTATATGACTTTTGGAGGGTTTTTATAAATAATGAAATCAATATTAATTCATTTTTTTCTAGTTTTGAGTACATCACTTTTATTTTCTTACTGAATTGTCATTCTAAACTGGAAACACGCACATTGAGTCATGCCAGTCACATAGTGTATCAGTTAGACATGAGACTTATTCCTCCACATAAAAATTTATATATATATTTATATAAAATTTTCAAAAGTTATCAAGATGATATGAGTGTGTTTTCTTAGTTTTCTATAAGTGACACATTTTGAACTAAAATGTAAATATTAACCTAATAACGAACACTATGAGTCCTATCAAGAACATTGTGCCTCATATTTAGATGTGACTGATTAATACATGTAAAAAATGATATATGGATCTATTTACTAATTTATTAGAATAATCTAAATTCCTTTTCTCAATTTTTAGTATGTCAATTATCTTTTTTACTAAAATTAATGTCATATTTATGAAAAAATATGCACATGGAGTCAAAATGGTCACACCATGCATCAGATTGTGGTGATGATAATTCCTACATGTCCTAAGGGACTTAAGTATAATTTTAGTAATGTATCAAAACAATCTGAATCTGATATCTCTAATTTGAGTTTTTCAATTATGTTTTTTAGAAAAATGTCATTTTAAAATGGAACCACACACTTTGAGTCAATATGATCAAATCATGAGTCAATTTAACATGAGAATTTTTTAAAAAAAATAAAAAATGTTATATAAATCATTTTCCAAAATTATAAATACAAATCGAGCATGTTTTCATGGTTTCAATGAGTTAAACTTTTTAAACTAAAATGTAAATTTTAAACTCATTAAAAAAATTTAGTCATACTAGGCACATCGTGTATTAGATTGGGGTGTGGATGATTCCAGATGTAAAAAATTATTTATATATTGTATTAATAAATTATAGAAACAATATGAATATGTTTTCTTGGTTTTTATATGTTAGTTATATTTTTACTAAAACTAATGTCAAATTTAGATAGAAATATGCACCAGGATTCATACTGGTCAAATAATGTCTTATATTGCGGTTCGTCTGATTCCTACATGTCTAAAATGACATAGGGATCATTATAATAATGTATCAAAAGTTTGTGAATGATTTTTCATTTTTTTGAATACATAAATTGTTTTTTACTAAATTTTCATTTTAATCAAGAAACATATACTTTGGGTCATACCGATCACATCGTGTGTTAGTTTGATGTGAGATTGAATCATAAATATTAAAAATGACTCATGAATACTTTAAATAAATTATCAATATAATCATGGTGCATTTTATTGATTTTCAATTAGTACCACTCTTTTTACTAAAATTTCAATTTTAAACTAATAACTGAGAATTGGAGAAATACCAAGAACACTAGGCACGAGAATGAGGTGTGAATAATTCCTACATGTCTCAAATGACTTATGGAATTTTTCTCCTGATGAATCAAAAAATATTAATGAGTTTTTTTTGATTATGTGGTGTTTGATTTGAACAAAATATTAAATTATAAACTAAAAACATAAAATTCATATCATACTAGTCACACAATGCTTTCGATTGAGGTGCAACTGATTGATAATTTGTTGTGTGTTTTTCATTTAACCATCTGTACTAAGCTATAAGGGAAATGAATTTTCCATTTTTATATATTTTGAAACCTCATACTGCCAGAAATGAACATCCAAAACAAACACGTAGCGTTTATTCATTCTTGTTGAAGATGATTGAAGAAAAAATATGACATCTCAAAATATCCATGGAAAAAAATTAATTGGATAAAAATTATAATAAAATTAATTTAAAAATAGTAGATAAAATTATGACAAAATAAACTAAATGAGTAGCATGAATTCACCCATTAATGGTGGTTTTATACATTCTAGACTAATTTTCATATTGTATTTATCTCATTTGTAGCCTTGAAATATGATCTCTCATGGGCATGAGCAGGTTGGAACAAACCACACAAACATGAGAAAAAGAACCCATCTATTTAAGAAAATAATTCTTATATTATTAATAATATATAGAAATAAACTAAACATAAACATGAAACAATATATTAAAAAATGTAAAATTTATACAAAAATTAATTCTATATTTCCATTCCACCATCATAGAGAGAACAAACTCTGTGACAAAACATTTACCTTATGTGATGGAAAAATCCTATATGTGACCCACTATGTACATTCAAATTACACTAAACTCCATTATAAATTGGCTATCAATTTTTGATAGTATTAAACATTATTATAGCCCTATATATAATCCAAATGAAATTAAAATCAAGAAAATCCATTATGCCTTCCATGATTATGTTGTATATTAGTATATCCTTTTCAATATTCTAGGTGATGAAAGACTCTAACATTACAACATCATCATTTTTTTCATGAAATGAGAATATTGTAACTCCTCGAGATTTTGTGAATTATTTTCTTCAAATTAAAATAATATTTGCACATATTACATATCAAAAAACATTAAAAATATTTTTTTATATTAAATAAAAAATTCTAACATTCCTTTCACTTGGTACCAAATTTCCATGTGCTACATGCAACACCGACTTAGCTTACATTACACGCAACACCAAATTTCTATAAAGCATCATTGTGTTATTATAATATTTTAAATGATATAATTGTAACCTAGCCATCAAACATAGTAATATGAATAATATAAAACTAATTTGTATATATTTTTTATAATAGTTTTATTAAAATAAAACATATTTATGATGAAATATATAAATTATTGCAAATACCTAATATGTTTAAAAGACTATTTTCTAAAATTAACTTCTTTTAATTGTTTTATCTGAAAAATAATAATTTTTTTTAGAAAAATATAGAAATTTAATTTAATACAATAAAATAATTTTTTAATTAAGACGTTATAAATCATCTTAGGGATAATTTTTTGGATTTTTATGCGAAACATCGTTCTTTGATGAATAATGAAAAACATTGGATTTTAATTCAAAACATAATTTTATCTACTTTATTTGTAAGGTTAAATTATTTTTAAATTTGGTTTAAATGTGTAATTACATAATAATTTTATCAATTATAATATTTTATGTCATTGAAATCAATTTCATGTTGAAACTGTGTGTGAAAACATAGAAAATGTTTGGACATTTTTACTTTAAAACCTTCAACGTAGTCTCATCAGCGGGATTAATTTGAAATTAATTTCTTCCAATTTAGTGGTTATAATTTTCAAAAATTAATTAAATATTATGAATTAAAATAATTTATAATTTATTATTTATTTAACTTTTTTTGTCAAAAGTTTTGTGAAAGTAATTAAAATTAATTACAACATATAAGAGAAAATTATGTTAACGAAGTACTAATCCTCAAATGTAAAACCCAAAAAGACAAATACACATGTCCAATAGTCCTTAAATTGACATTATTTGGTCATTAACCTTCAGTTATTTAGTTTTTATGGTTTGTTATGACTTTTTTATGTAAATATGTGGGTACGCCTAACATGTTTTAAAATATGAAAGTGTTTCCTTTCCCATCCCTATAAATGGCCACCAACACTCCCTTTTTTTCCTACCTATAAAACCACACATATTCAGCCAATATCATCTAAAAAAATTCCAAAAGACCCTCACTTACTCATATAATCCTTCCATATGGAATAAAGAAATCCATGGAATCCTTTCGGTACAAACCAAAAGGAGTTACCTGATTAAGATGTACCTTTTTCTCTCAAGCTTCTTCATTTTATTTTCTTTCTACAACAACTCCACTAATTTTATTCTCTGATTATATAACAAAACAAGTATCCTAAATATAATAGTCCATTTTTATGATAATGGTTTGACCTACACTTATACACAACTCCATCAAATGGGTAACAAACATATTTTTAATGTGTACGATGAACTATTACCTCACTAAATGATGATTGTTCATTTTTTCTTTTATCACCTCTCATGGTCTATATCATAATGGAAAATATATTTCTATATTTATATATTTTATTTATTAAAAATTTAATCTTATTTAATTATTTTCTAACATATATCTTTATAATTTCCATTTTGTTTTGATAAGATATTTTTTCTTATGAAGGTGTGGATTATTGTCCCCTCAAAGTGATGTGATTCATTAATAAATTACATGGAATGTATTAAGGATGGGTTTAGTGAATATATATGATAAAATATATCTAATGTAATAAATATATATACACATAAATTTATATTTATATCTTTTACTTTCATTCTTTCCACAAGATAATTAAACAGAAATTGCGTTCAGGTAATCGTATGTCCTACCGTCTCCATCAACATTGTATTCTATTTAATTATTTTATATTATATGGATTTTTTGAAAATAAATTATATTAAATATAATTTTTTACATTATGGAAAACAAGATATAATTATGAGGACCATATTTATAAATAATTTGGACACAAGCAAAGAACAAAGTAAATATTACTCAAAGTGAAACCTTAACATAGGATTGTTAATACACGTGTTCTATATGGTCATGATAAAACCATATATGGTATTAGATATAATAATTTGGTTTTTCAAAATATTCAAAATAAATTTATATTTATTACACATGTTTTTTTATGATTATGAAGATATTAAAGACACAAGGTAATGATATTTTATCTCACTTTGTATTTCTGTGAGATACATGATTTATTCACCACCCATACCTTTTTTTTGTGTGAATACTACTTATGAATGTATTAAATGATTCTTATAATTAAATTTATGGGTATTTTAAAATCCATTATGTTATCACTATTTCACGGGGTCAATTTTCTAAAATCTATAACATTGATGATGCTGTTTTTTCTCACTTTGACTTATTTGAGACACATGTTTTATTATGCACCTATATTATCCTTCTAGGTGTTGTAAATTCCATTTTACATTTTATATAATGAATATTATTAATTTCATGATATATTAATCTTCATTTAACTTCTTTTTACTAGATGGATAGTACGATTCCAAGTAACTATGTGGTAAGTGTTTCTTCAAAGAATGTCATCTTTTATTGAGATTGTTTAGTTTTTTGCTTCCATTTATGAAATATTGTCATATAAATCTTGAAAACATTAATAAATTTTCAAATACATTATTTATTAAAAATATATTCATGAATTCATAGAATATTTCTACTCTATGGTACATAATATTGTTAAGAAATTGTTTCTTATTAAATCATGAATCTACCATTTTTCGGTCGGAAATCCGTGTTCCTTAAAATCCATGTTTTCTAGAAATGGATTCCAACAATATTATAAAATTATCCAATAATCTATAAAATAAATGTTAACCATTATTCTCTTTTACCAATGTCCTAAATGGAATCTTCTTATCTCCTTTCAAATAAGGCATTTTTTAACATTTTTAAAATGAAAAAGGAATGTTCTTTTCAACTCATACAAAATATAGAGATTTACTCATCATTATTTATCTGAAGCTTAATCTTCATGTTTTAAGTGTGAATTTTAAAGAATTTTTTTTAATTATTTTCTATGAAATAGTTTTCAAAAGGATTTCATGATTTTTTTGTCAGTTTTCAAGGATAATGGGTTTCAAAATCAATTTATTCTTTCATTATAAATTTTAAAATTTATTTTCAAATAAATGGATTTCAAAAAAAATTTCATATTTATTTATATGTTTTAAAAGTTTTTTCAAAGATAATGGTATTTATAATTTTTTAAATATTATTTTATAAGATTTTATGGAAAGGGGTTTTTAAAATTATTTCAATATTCTTTTATAATATTTGATGGAAAAAGGTTTTCAAAATTATTTTACATATAATTTATATGTTTTCAATTTATCTTATAAGAAAATGATTTCAAATGATTTTATGTATTCAAAATCGTTTTTCAAAGAATAAATGATATTTTACTCAAAAAAAATTGAATGATATTTTGAAATTATTTTCCATCAAAGATGACATCTGTGGGTGTAACTTAGTCCCTTCTATGAAATGATAGTAATGTTCCATTCATATTCATTCTTTGAATGGGTTATGCTTGATGTTGTGTTATTTATGAAATCTATTTCTCTTTCATGGGATATATGTTTTTGAAACACGTTTCTCATTCACATGTTGCGATTATCATGAAATTATTATGAGACCAATATATTATTCCATATTTTATTATTTGATTATGTGTTTATGATACCAATTTAATTTCATGAGTTTTGATATTATTGTTTATGATTTTGTATTACATGTATGCATGAATTCATTATTAGATGGGTGGGACCTATATCACCATACAATTCATTGGGTAATGATTTATATCTCACAAGATATAAATTTATAGAATATGAAATTAACTCAGTTCAGTATTATAGGGCTAGAATAGGAAATGAACATGGTTCAGTATTATATGGAAGGAATAGGAAATGAAATTTTTTAAGTATTATAGGGATATATGGGGATATGAAATTGGTTCATTATTACAAAGCTAGAATGTGGGTGAACTGGGTTCAATAATAGATGATTAGAATGGGATTTAAACTCGATTTAGTAATCGATATTGTCCACTAAGATGGATACGACAACAATGCCTTGAATATAATGGAATTAATTATTTTATGACGGTTTTCCTGGAATAGTTCAATGTTATATTCCTATGTTATGATTTCATGACATATGTTCTTTATTTATATATGATTCATTTCTTAAAAAATTCTATTCTTTATGACATGAACCATTTTTATGATCTTTGATATTCATTAAATGATCTTTTATTTTCATGATCATGTTTTCATTCCCTTATGCTCATAATTGTGCATATATATCCCCCTTATTTACCCTTACTAAGCATTTGAGCTCTCCAATTTTTATGTTTCATTCCCTAGGTTTTGAAAATATCTTTTATGTTTGATGTGTATAAGAATGTTTATAGTCACGAATATCCTTGTTGGATATAATATATCTCACTTATGTATCAGTTTTTATGTTTCCATGTTTCCAAAGGCACTAGACTAATACGGTATTTGGGAATCCATATGTATAATTTATTAAGTATTCCACAGAATTTATGTAATGTGTATGTAAGGAAATAAATGGTTTCTATAGTTGGTATCAAATAAATGGTTTAGTTATCCTTGGGAATCTAGGAGGAGAAAAACATAGTGATAACCCTAAATAAATGACTAAATATAAGTATAAGGAAAAGGAAATGAAGTCGAGAATTTCATTGAATTTTTGTAAAGGATCGACAGAGTGGATTCATAGAAATACATCCATGTTTGGATAATACAAGGCGATTTGGCTCTATTAGATATGTACCATGGAGTAACAACTCTGACAAGATGTTTTTGGCCTGACTTGGTGTAATCTGGTAAACAACATAAGCACCTAGATTGACACACCCTGGGGATATGATTTGGGAATTTATAAACTCTTCATGAACCATCATGAATTATTTAAATATAATTTGGCTAAGAATAACCTATGATAAACCTAGGGTATCATAGACTAAGGAAGGTGTCATGGTTTAGAAATCATATATGTAATTCTTTTTTGGAACACTACGGTATACTATAATGATAATAAATTCTCACACATAGATTTTGGTTTTAGTAAATGGTGAGAAATAAAATGAACTAGATTAACATTGAATGTGATGGAAGATTTTGTGATGATAAAAAAGTGGTATGATCATAAGAGTGAATTATGTTTTGTTCATTCCTAATCAGTTTTCACGGAATATGATTAATAATGTGTACCATAACAAACTCATAAACTCACCAAGGAATATAAATTAATAGTATGTTAAGAGATTGGGTAATGGATACCATAGAAGAAATAATATTCATTTTTCTTTTGGGTCATGAATGTGGAATTAATCACCTAATTTAACGTCTTAGAGGAATAAGAATATGTATTGACCATAGAAAATGAAACAAAGTAGGCGGTTATAAGGGAATATTGATTAGTTTGGTCAATGAAATGGATGATAATATTATCATACCTATTAAATCATTGAAGGTAATGTATTTTACATGTGGAATAAGTGGTCATTATGAAACTCAATGTCCCAATAGGAAAAATCATGAATAGGATCAGCAAGGTGGTATGAGTAATGGTTTTATTACTGATGATGATGATACTATTGAAGGAATCTGAAAGGAAAGGGGTATCCTATAATAGGATGAGTTAGCATTATTAGTGGAATAAGTAAGGGGTGGAATAATAAGAGTTTTTATGTATTTGGATTCTTGAATTATGTTATATGATTGGGGAAATATATATGGATGGTTCAATTAATGTTTTCCATAATGGATTTACAAGAACATGTTGAATGGTTCTAATGAAATAGAAAATTGATAAGTTGGAAATATAATGTCCCTGGAAAACACATGATTAAGGTAAATATAACCCTTTATATATTACTTATGTTATGATAATGTTTTTTGGATAAAGATATCTGGGATATTAATAATTAAATTGGATGGTACTGATTACCTTCGATCTAATTAAGGACATGTTGATAAGAAGTTCATGCTTTCATGGATGATGTTTATAACTTATTGTATATATGAAATATATATAGTAATCTATGGAATAAAGAATAATGCATGTTTTAAAAAAAATTATGGTAATTCAGGTTGTTACTATGGTCCAAGAGGATTTAACATGTGGGTATTAACATGTTTAGAATGAGATAACCAAGAGATACCTCGTGATATATGATGGAATCATTGTTAAGATAATTTCTTGAATATATTTCTAATTTTTTGTATTTTCAACATTGAGAATTGTAATATTGTAAACCATTCATGAAAAGTTTAATTTAAATTTTCGAGGAAATATTTATGTATTAAGTTTGTATTGAAATCTTTAGTTTAAAGGCTATTTAGGGATTAACATTATTTCAAGGATGTCCATCATAATTATTTTAGAAATTATTTTATAGTGGTTTTAGAAAATTTAAATATGTATGTTGGGTGTTAAAAAGTCATGTATAGTAAATATATGGGTCTTGTACTCATGACTGAAGGAAAATATGGTTTTCATGCCTAACACTAGCCTATGTGATGTCATGGTTAATGTATAATTATTTTTCATGAATAAATATTTATGATGAAATAGTAGTGTTAATTTTTTATTTATAGAAAAATGTATCAACCATATTAATTTTTAAAATTGTTTATGGATAAGTATTTAAAATTTTAATTCTTATATGAGGCTGAATTTATTCTAAAAGATTATTTTAGTGATTTAGGAATCATAGTTAATTTCCAGGAATCTATTTCATGATTTAATGGATGAATTAGAAATAGTTAAATGACCCACCAATGAATGATTTTTTTATAGAAATATATCAACTAATTTTATTTCCTTATATTATTTTTCAATAAAAAAGATGGGATAATAATAATTTCTTTGTCCAAATACGTTAATTTTGGTTGAACCGATAGCCTTATAAATCATCACATATATAAGAATCTAAGGCCCTTAAATTATCACTGATCATTCACTTGTTTGTGACTGATGACCTCAATCATTCCCAATAAATATTTACGCTTTTCCTTCAAGCCCAATCATCACTTCTAACCTTTGTTATCATATGTGGAAACCAAGTTAAATTTTAATTTGGGTAATCGTTATGGTTCCAACATTAAATTTTTAAAGGATTTTTTGTATTCATTTTGAAGATGTGGGTTTCTATAGAATGAACGTTCAATTATTAAACCTTTTGATAACCTAGATGAATTTCAAGGTAGAAATTCATTTTAAGGGGGATAGAATTTAACACCATGAGATTTTCTTGATGTGTTTTTTCAAATTAATTTAATATTTTAATATTTTTCATTTCAAAAAACACAGAAAATAGGTTTTTATATTAATTCAATCCGTTAAAAATTCATTTGGCATGGAATCGACTTGGCTAGTGCTACATGCTACACCGACTTGGTGTACATTACACGCAACATCGAGTTTCTACGAAGAATCATTTTATTGTTATAATTATTTATATGATATAATTATAACCAAGACATAAAAATAGTAATATCAATAGTAATAAATAAATTTAAAATATTTTTTATAATGTTTTTATATATATAGAAAATATTAATGACAAAAAATATATATTTTGGTAAAGTTCATAAATGATTAAAAATACTATTTTCTCTATCAAACTCTTTTAAATTCCCTTTTTTGAAAAATAATAATATTAATTTTAGAGAAAAATTATATATTTAAATAGAAAAAAAATTCAATCTCAAATTTAGAATTCTGAAATTATATTAGTGTGAATTTTTGGGATTTTTCTGAGAAACATAATTTTTGGACGAACAGTGGAAAATACCAGATTTTAATTCAAAAATGAATTTTAGTCTAATATATTTATAATTATAAATTATATTAATAATTTGGTTTAAATTTTAATTATATCCTATTTTTATATATTAATCTACTCTTGGAAATTTTAATCAATTTCACTTCGAAATTGGGTATAAAAAACCACGCAAAAGTTTGGATGATTTTACTTTAAAAACCTGCTGTGTGGTCTTGTTAGTGTGTTAGTTTGAAATATATTTCTACCGATTATATGTTTTTAATTTTACAAAATGGATGCCTCAATTTAAATAATCATAGTTTATAATTTATAATAATGTTAACATATTTATTGAATTTTTTTTAGTGAATTTGATTAAAATTAATTACAACGTTTAAGAAAAATATTAGCTTAATAATGTATTAAACCAAAAATCTAGACCAAAAATACCTTGACACTTGTCCCATGCCCATTTTCTGGACAATATTAGGCCATTAATCTTCCATATTTGAGTTTATAATGTTTTTTATGACTTTAAATAGATAGAAACGTGGCAACACATAACGTTTTTTAAAAAAAATGCCAAGTGTGTCCTTTTCGTTCCCTATAAAATTCCACCACCTATCCCTCTTCCTCAACCCTCTAAAACAACTTATTTTTAGCCAATATATTCACAATAAACATCAAAAATTTCATTCATTTTTCTTATAATCCTTCCCTCGGTCAGAAGGCAATCCATGTAATCATTTTGGCACAAACCAAATTTGAGTTACCCGATTAAGACGTAACGACTTCTCCCAATCCCCTTATTTTTATCATCTTTATACACCCCTACACTATATATATTCTATGATTGTTTAAAAATAATTGTATCATAAACACACTAGTGTGTTTATATACTTATGGATAGACCTACACTTACACACACCTCCAACTAATGGGAAACGAACACACTGTTTATGTGTAAAACGAACTACCGCCTCACAAAATGATGATCGTTCATTTTTCCATTAACATATATCACAGTGTAAATTAAGATGGAAATTTTTTTATATATGTTTTATATATTTTTTATTAGGTATTTAATCATATTTAAAAATTTTAAAACATATATCATTATACATTCTGTTTTGTGTTAATATAATAATTTCATTTCAGGATGTACTGACTACTGCCCCCTGAAAGTGATGTGATTCATTCATACATTATGTAGAATGTTTTAATTATGTGTTTAGTGAATATATACAATATATATGATATAATAAATCTACTTTAATATATATATATATATATATATATATTACTTTTACATTCTTTTATTCAACAAAATTATTAAATAGAAATAACGTTCATGCATAATAATAGCCTACCATTTCATTGAACGGTGTATTATGTTTCATATGTCAAGATTATATAGAATATATTAAAAAAAATTATATTTAAATCAGGTTTTAAATTATATAAAACATTATATGATTATAAGTTCAAATTATATAATAAATTAAGACACATGCAAAGAACAAAAAGAATATTTATCGAAGTGAAACCTTAAAGTAGGATTGTTGAAAAACAGATAATATAAATTAATAATCAAACCATGTACGGTATTAGAAATAAAAATATGGTTTTAAAATGATTTATAATAAAATTATATTAATTATAATTTTTTATGAGTATAAAGTGATTGAAGAAAAAAGGTATGAGGATTTCGTCTCACTGTTTATTTCTATGAGACACAAGATTTATTCACCACCAATTCCTTTTTTTGAAAATTATACTGACCATGGATGTCTTCACTGATTCATATAACTAAATTTATGGATATTTACATATCCATTATATGAGGTTTATTTCATGATGCAAATATTTCAAAAGCTACTAAATCTATTGGACTATTTTCTCTCAATTATCTTTCTTTGAGAAACATGTTTTATTATGAACATAAATTCTTTTTTAGGTGGATATAATTCCATATAACATGTTATATCATGAATATTATTTATTTAATGATATTTTAATATTCATGTAATTTAATTTTTTTACATGGAGAGCATGATTCTACATCACCATGTTGTATGAGTTTATTTAAGCAATCTCATCGTTAACCGAGATAGTTTATGTTTTCTCTTCCTTTGATGAAATCATATAATACCACTCCCAAGAATATTAATGAATTTTATTATCCTCTAGTTATTCATAATATATTCATTTATTTGTACCATTTTTCTACAATATGATGCATAATATATTTAAGAAAGTGTTTTTTGGATATCCTAACTCTACCCTCTCCTTGGTCAGAAATCTTTGTTCCTTCAAAACCATGTTTGATAATAAAGGTTCCTAATAATAATATAATATTATTATATAATTATTAAAATAAAATTTTCCAATTTTTTTCTTTTACCAGTGACTTTAACTGAAAATTATAATCGCTTTTCAAATAATACATTTTTATAACATTTTTACCCTATCCAAGGAATGTTCTTTTCACCACATATGACTTGTATAGATTTACCTACTTCCATTTCTATGAAGATTACATTTCTTGAATAAAAGGAAAGTTTTTAATAAATTGGTCTAAAAAAACAAATAAATGATTTTCAAAACATTTCTAAGATTCATTAATCAGTTTTTAAAGAAAATAGTTTTCAAAATGTTTTAAATATTATTTTATAATTTTTACAGGAAAAAGGATTTCACATGGTTTTCAAGATACATATATAAGATATAAAGGAAAATGGTTTTCAAAATTATTTCATGTTATTTTCTATGAAAAATATTTTCAAATTATTTTGTGTACTAAAAATTCATTTTCAAATAAGAAAGGATGTTTTCCTTTTAAAATGTTTTTGACAGATATTTCAAAATTATTTTCCTTATAAGGTGATACTGTTGATGTTACTTAGTACATTCTAGAAAAAAATCATAATGTTTCATTCACACTCTTTCTCTGAATGGGTTGTGATTTACGTTTTTGTGTTTATTAAATGTTTTCAATTTCAATGGTTATATGTTTTTGAAACATATAACTCATTCCTGGGTAATTATTTTGATGAAATTATTATGGATCCTGTATCTTCTTCTATAGGTTATGATATGATAACATGTTTATGATACCCATTTCATTCCACGGGTTATGAAATTATTTTATTATGATTTTTTATAAAAAGTATGAATGATTTTATTATGAGATGGTTGGATCCAATATATCCCAACAATGCATTGGTAAAGATTTATCTCTCATGAGATAGATATCGATGGAAGGAGAAATGGACTTGGTTTAGTGATATAGTTATAGAATGTGAAATGATCTTGGTTCAGTATTGAAAGGATGGAATGTGAAATGAATTATGTTTAGTGTTAGAGGGTTGGAATGAGAAATAATCTCGATTTAGTATTACAATTCAAAAATTGGGAGTGAAATTGATTCAGTAATAAAAGAGTATAATGAGGTGTGATCTTGGTTCATTAAAGGAATTATTTCACTAACATGGTCTTGGTAGAAATTCCTTGACTACTAGGGAAATAATTATTGTATGTTTATGTTTCTCGCACACTTCCATGTTATATTCCTATGCTATGCTTTTGTGGATTATACTCTTTATTTCATTATGGTTCATGTATTATGAACTTCTATGCTTCATTCCATGATTTATTTATTTTATCTTTGATATGTAGGGTATTATATTTTATTTTTTTGATCATGTTCTCATACCATTATTCTCATAATTATAGTTACATATCTCACTTATTTACCCTTACTGAACATTTGAGCCCAACCCATTTTATGTTTCCTTCCCCCAGTTAATAAGATATGTATTATGCTTGATGTGTCTAAGAAGGGTAATAGTCAATAAAAACCTAGTGGGAGATAATGTAGCTCACATATGTATCAATGATTATGTTTCCACGTTTCCAAATGAACTATAATAATATGATATTTGGGAATCTGTTTGTATAATGTATTAAGTATTCTGCAAAAGTAATGCAATTTCTATATATGAAATGCGAGGTCACTATAAATATCATTCTTCTCATGAATTTTTTGTTATGAAAAATGATGACTTTTTATTAATGAGATTATGAACATGGACCATTTTATATTAATAATGTGAACATGCCTAATTAATGTCACTTGTTTGGATTTTGTTAGACTTTGTGTTATTATATCATGTATCTAATTGATGGTTGAATATCCCAAATATTTCTTGTAAAGACCTGGAAAATTCAATGCAATTTATTTAATTATTTGGGATTATTACGAGTCTAAAAAAAGTGATGACGCTTTATTCCGAGGCCTGGTGTTTCCAGAATGAATTTTTGATCCTTTTTTAATGTACATTAAGTAAAAACATGGGTAGAATTTTCAAAATTTTGAACTGGTGCTCTGATTAAAAATACGAGTGCGCCGTTGAATCCACAGTACAAAGATTCGCTTAAGGAAGGATTCACTTCGACTACATTTGGTTGGGAGGAAAAGATAATTTTTTGACTTTTTAAAGAATAATAAAATTACATATAATTGTTATTTTCTATTCTTTTTCTCCAACGAATAAGCGGCGATGTTCGGACCTGGTGCTTGTTATGCCATTTAATGGATTGGATCTTCAACTATGTAGCTCCACCATTGTGAATTAAAATAGGTTCATTAATTCATTTAATGAACCTCATTAATTCCTCAAAGTGTTACTCATCATTCCCCCTCCTATTTAAATGGAGATCTGGGGGGGGTTATGGCACGACTTCTTCATGTGAGGAAACTCTGGCAGAGTTTTGCGACAATGTCTACTGAAGGAGGATGATTGCTCGGGCGGCAATGATCCAGGATCGACGAATGCTGACGAATCCATCCAACATGGATGCTCCTACTGCCTTTATAGTGACACCTCCGATGGAGATCGAGGTATGGGTTATATGTTTGGTTTTGGTTTAACATTATTGAAATGACTTTATTTAGACTTTAATGTTAGATAAATATTCTACCGTTTGTTATCATGTTAACGCGGAGGGCGTGGAACGAATGAAAAAGGCCCAGACCCTCCCCCACTTCATTTCTATTACATTATTTGGGGACGATTTTCCTCAATTTTGATGGCAATGTGAGACAGAGGGTCACACTGTGACAGAAGCCATCCAGGAGACTTGTAGGCATAGAAATCACCAAGAATGGACCATTAGAGCTTGTCTGGTAGCCCACAGAAAGATCTTCCGGCGTGCCAGGCTCGCGGCAGCCGGTTGGGGCTGGAGGAGGTCCGTTGTAACCGGCTGTGGGCAATGGAAATCTAGCAAGCCATCACGCACTGCCACCGGCTGTAGCCACAGCCAGTGGGTTGCGGTATGTGGGGGCGGTGTGGCCCAACGCTGTACCGCATTGGTTGGAGATCGATCGGCCAATTGGGCGACCATCGCAGGTAGTGGGTAAGCACCCCACTAGTAGGATGAAATGGCCCCGCGTCCACGAGGCCAGCTGGGAAAAATGGTCTGTCTTCAGCCAGACCGGGTCGGACACAGGCCCACCAAATTGGTTGGACCCGCAACCCAGCGGGCGAGCGCAAGTGCACCGAGCCCCACCCGGCGGGCCAGTCCATCCTCAGCCTGGGCCCGCGAACCAGCCGGGCAGACCCCAACTGGTTGGACCCTGTGAACCGGGATGCCCTTACGGGCCGAAGTCGGGCTGAGTCAGGTAGACCTTGGGACCGATTGTGTCACGCTGACCTGACCTTGTCAGACTAGGCTCAGACCCAAATGGCCCCCGAATAAAGAACCACACATAACTGAAGAACCAGGTTTCTATCAGACATGTCGTTAGTGGCATTTGGACCCCTTTTGGGATGCGGTCCCTTTGGCACATTCTGGTGGGTCTGAATGAGCTGGGCGGAACTGAGGTGGGATCACCCCCATTTTATTGAAAGGGGTGTAACTGAGAGACTCAGGGTCCGATCAATGCGTTGTCTATGACATAAGGACCCTTGTGACAAGTTGATACTTCAGAGATACTCTATATGAGTTTTGGGGGAGTTTGATGTGCAAACTAGGTTAGATCAGACTGGAATCCAACCGGCGCCTTTTTACAAAAGTGCCCATATCTCACAGATCAGGTGTTTGATTGATGCTCATTCTATCCCTTTGGGACTCCTATGATGGGGAGGTCATGTGGGTATGCTTCTGAAAAACATCATAACGGTTGAAATATGACCTATGTATTGAGGAGAAGAGTTTTCCAGATATCATGCGTCCTTCGTGCAAGAATCCAATTGCTAGCTGTGGCATGAAGAAGAAGAGAAACCAATACGGGTCAGTATCAAAAACACTAGAGTGGGATGATATGGATGTATGAATAATCATCCTAATCTCTGTAACAATTACCAATATGGGTCATCACCAGCAACCAATATGGGTCAGCACCATCGACCAATACAGGTCAGTACCAGCGAAAAATACGATTATGCACCGGTGACCTGTACAGGTCAACATCTAGTTACCACTACGGGTCAACACGAAATGACCTATACGGGTTAGAAATAGAGTTACTAGGGATAGGATGATCTGATATTATGACTAATCTTCCCTATCTCAGTATCCTTGATGTTATTCTGTTAGAGGGAGATGTCTCTTTTTCTTTGTGTGTCATGATTTAGATCTTGCTTGGGATATTACCTTTGTGGTATTTCGTGGGATGTTTTCCTTTTTGGATTACTGAGAGACCTTCGTGGCTCTCAGCGTGCCCTAATTAATTATTATAGTCACCCCTGCATGGGTTATAACCACACGTGTGTGTCTGGTGAAGACTATTGATGTTCCGAAGTAGGCTTTGGAGGTTCAGCACTTGGTGCTGCTTGGTGCGGTAGGAGCATTCAAAATCCTCTTCTTCGAGTTCAAACATATAGATACTACCCTCTAGGTAGAGCTCCATGGTAGATGCGAAAGCTGTTTTCTTTCTATCCAGTTTATGGAGCTTGTATTCCATCCCACTGTTTTTCAGTTTACAGTTGTACTTGTGGTTGTACTTTATTCTCATGGCTATACCTTAATTATGTTGGTTGTTAACTTCAGTTTCCTTTTTTGAGTGTGTACATATCTCTAAGGAAATATCTTATATATTCAGGAAAATCCATCAGGTTCTAGTCACCAACCTCATGCCTATGGGAGGCGGGCTTGGGGTTGTCACATCTGGGCCCCATGGTATGAGTCGTGACAAAGTGGTAACAAAAGGTGGTTGGTTCTACCAGAAGAACTAAGAGTCTACTTTTAATGAGGCAGTGGTGTAAAATGTATTGGGTATGGTTTTCAGTATAGGGAGTCTATTGTTGGTGTGGTGACCGAAATATCTATACACCAGGACCGTAATTTCTATTTTCTGTCTCAATACATGAAAACACCGGTTGCTAGTGTTTTTGAAAAGTTTTCTTGATCTTTCTTGAGTCTGCTCACTTGGTCAAATTTATTTAATGTGGCACATCAGTTTCTTACAGGATGCCTCCACGAAGACAACCAGCCATGATTTAGGTTAGCGATCGTGATAGTGGCCCAGCGAGCAACAGGGCCTCGAGATAGGGACCAGTCACAGTGATGGAACATTCAGGTTGTGTACCTATAGAACCACCACCTGTTGAGCAGTAGATGCTACTAGTGGATCATGAACACCAACTGAGCATGTCACATGAGTTCCAGAGATAGAGGCCTCTGAGGTTTCAAGGTGAGATAGATCCCTACGTAGCATATGATAGGATTGAGGCAGTTTCGCGGGTATTTCTCTTAGTGGGGACACCCGCCGAGCATATGATGATCTTGGCCACTAGCCTTCTCCAGGTCTTTGTAGGATGATGGTGGAGCTCGACTCTCCAAGTCCATGAGGAGAAGACCCTTATATGGAAAGACTATGAGATCCTTTTTAGGGTGGTGTTCATTCAAGAGACACTACACTCTGCGAATATTCAGGAGCAGTTGTTTCTACAGCTGGGCAGCCAGACTATGGATCAGAACTTGACAAGATTTACTGACCTCTCCCGATACTCCACTGACATGGTACGGGACCCTTAATTCAGGGCCCAGACCATTGATCAGAGAATTTGACTAGATATTAGAGCTACGACCATTTCTCTCAGCATCCCAAAGCTGGCTGGGGTGCTAGAGTGAGCTTTCCTAACAAAGATCTTCGTTACCGAGCAGGAGCCGACAGTGAGAGCCCCTACCAGACAACAGGTAGCAGAATCATCTGCAGCTGGGTAACACCCCGCCCCTAACTCATTGTATTGAGGAGGCAGTGAGGCCTACTTGGCCATAAGTGACGTTCCCAAGATGCCAAAGGCTATAAATAAATGTCGAGGGCTTCAAAATCAAGTTGGGGAACAATTTTCCCTTAAGAAATAACAAACCAAACATCCACTAACAGCCACTATATGATGCATGTCAAATAAATTGGTAAACCATGCATTCCCAAAACACAACTGAGTTGCTCCACAATACAACCCAAACCAATACAACCTAATATGTACACCCAACATTAGAGTACACAGTGGAAACTAAATAACCAAACACCATTATCCATGACACCACCACAGCTCCACCCCAAGGTCCATGCTCCAAGATCCACCAAGGGATCACAATGATCCACTAAAGGAGGGAGATGCCTTACCTTTTCCCACGTCACGATACACAACATCTGCAAAGACTCCAACGTGCCAAAGCAAGGGGTGAGTATTAAAACTCAGAAGCTTTTCCCCAAATGACATCCCTACACACACCACTAGGATAAAACCGTTAGCACATTTATATAAAACAGTTTATATAAATTCAATCACAAGTGAAACCATTTTCATAATCCAAACATTTCCTTACCAATCCATCATACCCAAACCAAGAAACCAAGGGAAATCCAACCAAACAAGCCACAACCATTCCAACATTTAAAAATTTTCACAACCCTTCCATCTTGCAAAGCAATGCCCAATAAAACAATCCAACAACCAAACGGTGGAGCTTCCGTCCAACCCGTTCACCCATTCACACGAAGCGGAACTTACCATCCACTTACCAATGATGGTGGACCTTTTTTCCACTATCCTTCCCCTTTTATAGTGGTACTTTTTAACACTTCTACACAACATTCATACAACCCAATTATATGCATATAACCCACCAAGGTCACAACCACATGCAATCAACCAATTCCATTGCATATCAATCCACTTTAATAAATCACCCATTTATTAAAAACCATTTTCCATGACAAAAAACATTTCAATAAAACAACCCTTTTATTGAAAACCATTTACATCACTCATTTTCACAAATCAACCATATCATCCCATTTTAAAATCTTCATTTTAAAATTCACAAGAATAGTATTTCACCATAAAACACCCTTTTTCCAAAAAATCCCCAAAAGGATTTCCAATAAATTTAACATGTAAAACCACAATTAATTTTAAGCATAAAAATTAATTGTAACAAAGAACAACTAGTTCTAACCAAGTGGAGTCAAGAGAGAAGCAACCCACCTTTAGGGTTCCCGAGAAATCGACCCACGAACAACCGCGCCTAAAATCCGGAAAATGCACCACCAAAACCTCTCTTGATCCCTTTCCCTAGCATTAAAAAGCCTTAAAATTATCGTCCAAGACAACCACAACCCTAGATCTACACACAACAAGTGTAGATCTAGACAACCAAGAATGATAGGGATGTGGATCTAGAGGAAAACAAAAGGAAATCAAAAGCAGAGACATACCCGAGAGAAACCACCTTCAAAACACCAAGAACCCTCTTCAAAATCCTTCCAAACCGAGTCAAAGATCCCCTCCAACCCCTGAGAACCCGAAATCCCGAGCGATGCTCGAGTGGGAGGAATATTGGAGTGTTTTTTGTTAAGCCCGAGGGATCTCGGAACATATAACCCTATTTTTAAGTAGCTGCGTGATTAACCCACATGGTTTGGAAAACGTGTACATGATACTGCCTTGAGAGCAAGGGTATATAGGGCTTCCTCGCACGGTTTGGAAAACCGTGCGCATGCCATGTGAAGCCTACTGTCTCCCTTACACGGTATTCTGGAGAGCTCGCACAGTTTCCACTAACCGTGCTCAAACCGTGCACCCCTTTAAAAGCCTCCGAACACATCCAAAACCATTCCACACTCTCCCAACCTCTTCCCAACTCATCCCATGCACATTAAATGCAAAAAATGCATAAAAAATGTCACATACCTCAAACAATGTGTACTAAATTCTCCCCACCATTGGACTTTCCGTCCTTAGAAAGTAGTGAAACCACCATTTTCCGAAAGAGCTCGGGCCACTGATCGACCATCTCTTTCTCCCACTCCCAAGAGTCCTCTTGAATCTGACCATACTTCCAAAAAACACAAACTAAACCGATGCTTTTACCACACAATACTTTCTCTTGAAAATCCACAACCCGCACTGGAACGTGCACTAATGAAGCATCCTGTTTTAGCTCAACATGATCCCATCGAATAACATGGTCATGATCCGGCTGATAATTTTTCAACTGCGAAACATGAATCACATTGTGCACCACACTGAACCTAGGTGAAAATAAAAATGATAATCCACCCCACCAACCTGCTCAAGAATCTCAAAAGGCCCAATATACCTTGGAGATAGCTTTCCCTGCTTTCCAAACTGACAATGCCCCAACCTAGGAGTGATCCTCAAGAACACATGATCACTCACCTCGAATGACAACGACCATCGATGATGATCCGCATACAATTTCTGATGACTTTGAGCCGTCTCCATTCTCTTTCTGATCAACTTGATCTTCTCCATAGTCTCCTAGACAAGGTTTGGTCCAACCATCGAGGACTCTCCCATTTCCACCCAACATAGTGGAGAACGACATGACCGCCCATACAATGCTTCAAAGGAGCCATCTGTATGGATTCCTAATAACTGTTATTGTAAGATAAATCAACCAACGACAAGTGCTCCTCCCATGTGCCACCAAAATCTACGACACAAGCCCGCAACATATCCTCCAGATTTTATATCGTCCTCTCAGACTGAAAAACCGTCTGAGGGTGATACACCATGCTCATAGTCAACTGCATCCCAAGGGCTTGCTGCATGGATTTCCAAAAACGAGATGTAAACCTCGAATCTCTATCTGATACGATCGAAACTAGAACACCGTTCCTCTTTACCACCTCCCAGATATAGATTTTGGATAGATCCTCCACCATATGAGATTCATGAATCAGGATGAAATGTCCCAAATTAATTAGCCAATCCACTATCACCCAAATGACATCGTGCTTTTTGACCGTTCTTGGGAGACCTGTGACAAAATTCATCATTGTCTACTCCCACTTCCAAATAGGGATTGGTAAAGACTGCAAAATTCCTGTTGGCCTCTGATTCTCTACCTTGACCTACTGACAAGTCAAGCATCTCGAAACGAACTCAGCCACACTTCTTTTCATATCAGCCCACCAGAACTGCTCTTTCAATGATTTATACATTTTTTGAATTCTAGGATGAACAACCCACCTGGAATGATGATACACCCTGAGAAGATCCTCCTAAAAATTAACTGGTACAACAATCCGATTCCAAAAAAACAAAACTGAATCTTCATTCAGTTGCCAACCCTCAATGGTCTCCCCACCATTGAGTCTCGACCCCATGGTCACACACTCAGAATCAGATATATGTGCCTCTTTAACTAGGACAACCATGTTAGGAATCAACAATACCGGAAAGAAGACCTCTCTATCACCCTGGTCCTCATATTCCAACCCCATATCAGCTCTAACCGACACTAACTACAACTGGTCCGATGACTGTTTCACCACCTGAGCATATGATTTTCTAAATAATGCATCTGCCACCGAATTTCCCTTACTCGGTGTGTGCATCATGTAAAAATAAAACATATGGAGATATTCTATCCATCTTCTTTGCCTTAAGTTCAAATCCATTTTTGAGAAAATGTGTTTCAAGATCTTATGATCTGTATATACCATGAAGTTCTCACCAAAAATATAATGACACCATCCTTTCAAAGCATGGACCACTACTTCCAACTCTAAATCATGAGTTGGGTAGTTCTTCTCATGCATTATCAACTGTCGTGAGCCATACACAACCACATGATTCCCTTGCATGAGAAATCACCCTAACCCTGATCCCGATGCATCACAATACACCACATACCCTCTTCTTGGTTCCGTCAAAACCAATATTGGTGCTGATGTAAGGCTACCCTTTAGCTCTTCGAAACAGTACTGAAACAGTTCATTCCACTGGAATGGGACATTTTTTCTTGTCAAACCTGTCATCGGTGAAGCCAAATGTGAAAAATCATGAACAAAACACCGATAATACCCAGCTAGACCAAGAATACTCTGTATCTCAAACACATTCTTTGGCGGTTTCCATGAGATAACAGCCTCTATCTTTTCTCGATCCACTAAAACAACCCTTTTAGAAATCACATGGCCAAGAAAAATAACTTCCTGTATCCAATAGTCACAATTTGACAATTTTTCATAAAACCGATGATCCCTCAAGATCCTTTGCACCGTCGCCAAGTGCTGCTCATGCTCCACCCTTGTCTTTGAATACAAAAAAATATCGTCTAAAAACACCACCATAAATGTATCAAAATATCTCTGAAATATCTGATTCATCAATGCCATAAACACCGCTGGCGCATTCGTTAGACCAAAGGGCATAACGCTATATTCATAATAGCCATATATACTTCTGAAAGTTGTTTTAGGAATATCCTCATTCCTCACCCACAATTGATGATATCCAAACCTCAGGTCGATCTTGGAGAACCACTGGGCTCTCCTCAATTGGTCGAACAAATCATCATTTCGTGGAAGTGGATATCTATTCTTTATCGTAACTTGGTTAAGTCTATGATAATCAACACAGAGCCTCAAAGTTCCATCCACCTTTTTTACAAACAACACCGGAGCTTCACACAGAGACATTCTAGGCTGGATAAACCATTTGTTTTCTAACTCTTCCAACTGGACCTTCAATTCCTGCAATTCATTTAGTGCCATCCGGTAATATGGAAGTGAGATAGGACTGGTCCTCGGAAGGAGATCAATTGTAAACTCCACTTCTCTTATGGGAGTTAACCCAAATAATTATTTATGAAAAACATCCATGAACTGATCTACCAATACGGGAAGAACACTCTGATCAACACCCATTACAGATTCTAACGACAACACCGCTATCTGATACGATAACGTACCCACTGCTAGTGACAACAACCCCATTGCACCCTTCCTTTCATGCTTCTCTCCCTTAAATAGATGTCTAATGCCATCATGTGTCGTAAAAGATATTGCTCTCTCATCACAGTCGATGTGGGCCTTAGAAGCCACCAGCCAATCCATTCCTAGGATTAAATCATACCCATCCATATCAAGCACTGAGAAATTCCAGGTTATCTCAACCTTTCCCACAATGATACAACTTGCTCTACACAAGAAGGCTCTACACTCTCTTAGACCCATAAGAGTTTGATGTTTCAAAACCGAGGGCATAATTTCTACCATTAAACCTAGATAATCAACCACACGTGCAGTAATAAAAGTGTTTGAAGCACCCATATCAAACAACACTTGAATCAAGGTAGAATTTAAAATAATAGTACCCCGCACCATGGATGGTCCCGACTGATCATCCACCACAACCTGCTCAACTCCAAACACATGTTTTCTTTCCACACTCTGCTCTTTAATGCCCTATTGAGGTGTCATGGTATTCCGAGAATCACTATGACCCACTTTACTCTAATGGCGTTGGGTGGGCTGTTATCCCTGTGCCGTCGAAGCATACGATGTTTGTGATCCCCGAGGAGTGTCACTCACACAAGACCTTGGAGCATTCCAACAATAATGCTACAGATGACCCATCTACTTACAATTATTACATGCTCGAGGTTGTGCCGTACAATCCCGCTTGATGTGGCTCGTAGAACCACACTAAAAACATCCCTACTTGCTCTGGGGCTTCGGAGGAAGATTTACCTATCATGCCATTGGATTTTATGCCATATTCCAGCCCTTGGAACAAGTGTCCATGTTCCGATTGAACCTAGAATTAGAGTTTCCACTATACCACATGGGTTCCACCATGCTTCCACAACCCAGAGCTCCCAACAGATCCCACTTAGCCACCGAGGTTCTATTCACCATCTCTATATAATCATCTATACACAACACTTCTATCTTGGAACTTATTTCTTTCCTTAACCCTGCATCAAATATCTTTTCCTTAAACAACGTGCTACCCTCCACCTCGGGTGAAAACATCACTAAGTTCATAAACTTAGTTTCATACTCTGTCACCGACATAAGAGGTTGCTTCAAACTAAAGAAATAAGTCATACACTGAATTCTGAACATATGTGTGTAGAATTGTTTATTAAACAATTCCTCCAATCTTTCCCACGTCATACCCTGGTCATTCCCAGCTTAGACTACCAACTCCCACCACTAAAGGGAAAGATCTTCCAACATATATGTGTCCAACTTCACTTTTAACTCTACCGGTGTTCCCAAGAACTCAAAGATCTTGTTCATTCTATTCAACCATGATTATTCCCTCTCTAGCTCTGAATCACCCCTGAATATGGGTGGATTATGCTTTTGAAACTGAACTGCATGATCCACATGCCTTGGTTCATCCATCTTATTTCCACTTTCCACAGCTTGGAAAGCTTGCACTATGCTTTGCACTAACTGTTGGTTCACCTGAGGCTCAGGTGCAACCACATTCTCAGCAGCCACCTTCGGTTGGTCTCTACGACACCTACCTGGTGCAATTTCTATAAACAAAAAACAAACCACCATGAGTCTCACTTCTGTAGACATCACGAAATCCCATTTCAATTCACATTACACAACACTGTCACCACAAGGCTTTCCACCCTTTTCCACATGTGCCATGTTTCACCATTTTGAAAACCAAACCATTTTCAAAATACCAATTTACTCACAATGCAATTTCACACATTCATATCACATCATAAATCATTATACACCAATGAAATATGCATCCTAGTGGGATGTCATTTCAACCATGCATTCCATGATCATCTCATTGGCTACACCCACAACAATGAGAAATCCAATGCCTATACGGGTCTCCAAAACAATTATGTACCCAAATCCCTGGTAAATTGAATTTCATCATAAAAGGGTTAGATACGTTCTTTTATGCTATACAATCCAAGTTCTGACATTCCTACGCCTTCCTACCATCCCGAATCAAGGAATGTAACACAACGAATATCAAAACCAAACCTGAGAATCAACTCCAAAGGGCCGAACAAACTGATACCACTAGTAACACCCCACCCCTACCTCATTGGATTGAGGAGGCGGTGAGGGCTAATTGGCCTTAAGCGACGTTCCTGAGAGGACAAAGGCTTGCAATAAATGCTGAGGGCTTCAAGTTCAAGATGGGGAATGATTTTCCCTTATGAAAGAACATACCAATCATCCACTAACATCCACTATATGATGCATGTAAAATAAATTGGTAAACCATGCATTCACAAAAGACAACTGAGTTTCTCCAAAATACTACCCAAACCAATACAACCTAACAAGTCCATAAAAAATCATAGTACACTACGGAAACTTAACAACCAAACACCATTAGCCATGACACCACCAAAACTCCACACCAAGCTCCAAGCTCTAAGCTCCACCAAGGGATCACAATGCTCCACTAAAGGAGGGAGATGCCTTACATTTTCCCACATCACGATACACAACATCTGCAAAGACACCAACGTTCCAAATAAGGTGGTGAGTACTAAAACTCAATAGGTTTTTCCCAAATGACTTCCATACAAACAACACTAGGATAAAACTATTATCACATTTATATAAAATAGTTTATATAAATTAAATCACAAGTGAAACCATTTTCATAAGCCAAACATGCCCTTACCAAGCCATCACACCCAAACCAAGCAACTAAGGGAAATCCAACCAAAAAATCCACAACCATTCCAACATTTACACATTAGCACAACAATTCCATCTTCCAAAGAAATGCACAAAAAAACAAAAAAACAATCAAACGGTGGAGCTTCCGTCCTACCCATCCACCCATTCACATTAAGCGGCACTTACCGTCCACTTACCATTGGTGGTGCCCCTTCGGTCCACTATCCATCCCCTTTTATAGTGGTATTTCTCGCCACATCTACACAACATTCATACAAGCCAATGCTAAGCATATAACCCACCAAGGTCACAACCACATGCAATCAACCAATTCCATTACATATCTGTCCACCTCAATAAATCACACATTTATTGAAAACCATTTTCCATGCCAAACAAAATTTCAATAAAACAAACCTTTTATTGAAAACAATTTCCATCAATAATTTTCACAAATCAAACATATCATCCCATTTTAAAATCTTCATTTTAAAATCCACAAGAATAGCATTTCACCATAAAATAACCTTTTTCCCAAAAATCCCCAAAAGGATTTACAATCAATTTCACATGTCAAACCACAATTAATTTTAAGCATAAAAATTAATTGTAAAAAATAACCACAAGTTTTAACCAATTGGAGTTGAGAGAGAATCCACCTACCATTAGGGTTCTTGAGAAATCGACCCACAAACAACCACCCATCAAATCCGGCGAACGCACCACCGAAACCTCTCTAGATCCCTTTACCATGCATTAAAAAGCCTTAAAATCATCATCCAAGAAAACCAAAACCCTAGATCTACACACAAAAAAGTGTAGATCTAGAAACCCAAGAAAGATAGGGATGTGGATCTAGAGGAAAACACAAGAAAACCAAGAGAAGAGACTTACCCGGGAGAAAGCACCTTCAAAACAGCAATAACCCTCTTCAAAATACTTCCAAATGTAGTGGGAGAGCCCCTCCAACCCCTGAGAACCCAAAATCCTGAGTGAGGCTCTAGTGGGTGGATTATTGGGGTGTTTTAGTTTAATCCCAAGGGAGACCGAAACTTATAACACTATTTTTAAGTAGCCACATGATTATCCTGCAAGGTTTGGCAAACCGTGCGCTAACCGTGCGCACGCTACTGCCTCTAAATAAAGGGTCCGCATGGTTTCCTTGCACGGTTTGGAAAACTGTGGGCAGGCCGTGCGAAGCCTACTATCTCCCTACACTGTTTCCTGGAGAACCTGCACGGTTTCAACTAACTGTACACCCCTTTAAGAGCCTCCAAACACATCCAAAACCATTCCCAACTCTCCCAATCTCTTTATAACTCATCCCATGCACTATAAACACATAAACATGCATAAAAAATGCCACATAACTCAAACCAGGGGTACTTCAAATAGGCAGTAGACAGATGACCCAGAATCCAAAGTGGGCTAGTCCTTCTAGAGGGAGACCCGGGGATGCAGGGTCAGAGGTGTGAGTCCGGAGAGGCTGAGGGAACCACCAACGAGGAATGATATATTTTTCCTATGGAGTACATGGTCATAGAGATTGTGACTATCTGACTTCCTATGTGGAAGATCCACAGATGGTCGTGGGGCCACTAAGGCAGTGACAGTGACAAGAGCATGAGCATCATCCAGGCATCGGATGAGGTAGGGGTGAAGGAAAAGCTGCAGGAGGTGGTTGGGGTAACTAGGAACTACCACCACTACCCTAGGAGGTTCATAACAAGCTCAGGGAGAAGTTGGATGGGGAAACACCCAACTACATGCAGTAGAGGCTCACGATCCTAAAATCCCTAATATGATACGAGGTGTGATCTATATCTTCCCTACTTTATAATAAGTTCTTATAAACACAGGTGCTAGGTATTCTTTCATTACTGCAGACTTAATTCAAGACTCTAAGAACATGATTGAGCTTTTAGCTAGACCTTTGTGTTTGGATACTCCTACGAGAGGAGATTCAGCGGTCACACACAAGTGCTTGTTGAGAAAGTGTGGTTTTCAAAAAAATACAATACTATAATGATTTGGGGATATTTTTTAGAATGTGTTGTTTCAACAATACTATATCTTTTTATGTTGATTTTGATGCTCACAAATACCCTTGTTTGTTATTCTAAAGATTTTACATTGAGTATATTTCTGGAAATTAATATTCTTTTTATTTATATTTTTGAATATAATATTTAAATTTTTAATCCATGTGGAATATTTGAAAAAGTGTTTGGAAATCATTTTAGCGTGTTCTGGAAACACTTTTAATACCTTACGCTGAATATCATAACGTAAGGATAAAAATTCTATGATTACTTTATGAGTGTTCAAAAAATTATGGTTAATCAACTTTACGTTAACATAAAAGTATAGTAAAATAACCTTACATATGGAATGAACCTTATGTTTGTTATATATGAAAAGAATGGAATAAGAACATTATGTAAGTATGGAACCTTATGTTTTCTTCACAAAAGTATGGATCATTAACCTTAATTTTACAATGAATCTTATGTTCTATAATATTGTATGGATCATGTATCTTACATTTTTATAAAGAAGAAAGTATGGATAATATTCCATACATTCGAAAGTTTAAGAAAAAAGTATGGATCATCAAACTTGCTTTTGTAATTAAACATACATTTGGAACACTATGTTTGACTTCTTCAGCTGTCGGAGATCTGAATTTATGACTTTATTGGGCATTAGTCTTTATGTGAAATATCATTCTGATTTCAAACATGATTCGTAGACCAATATTAAAGCACATGTTTGAATTATTTAAAGCTAGTTATTTGCGATTCAAAGGATCTATTTAAGAGGAGGATTTTGTGCCCATTATTAAGGGATGTAACGAATGCTCTATTATTAAAACATTTGAATGTCATGATTCATAAGGAGACATTTTTGGATCTAAATTTTAACAGAAAACACCCATCTTTATTCTTTTTATATTTGTATTATTTTTGAATTACAAATATAGAGACGAATCATCTTGAAAAAGATTTGAAGAACAAGCTCTTGAGTTTTTCACAACATCAATTTTTACAGAGATATACAAGTCAAACGGATCTACTGCTATCAAAATCTATTAGACTCATTTTTTCTGAAGATACGGAAAAGTGTTAAAGATTATTATTCTACATCGAAGATCTATCATGAATCTATTGTTGTTAAAGTTACTGAATTATTTTCCTGATATATTTTCAACTAGATCGACTCAAAACTGATCATACTTGAAGAAAATAATTTCTAAAGATGATGATCCATCTAATGTCAGTTGAATGCTACTGAAATTGGGAAAAACAACTTGAATGTATGTTTAGAAAAATACTGTTTTCATTTTGAGTAACCGACTTCTCATACTAAGATGTGTATTCAGTTTTTGTATGGACTATCAGGCATTGTTTTAGCCTTAACTTGTAAAGACGTCAACTACCTAGGATCAATTGTGGATGGTCTATTGATAAGAGGACCAGATAGTAAAAATCACTAAGCTCGTGGAGTAGAGAGTTGGTGGAGTGGACTAGGGGCCTTATGTTCCCTGAACCACTATACATCCATGCATCCTTCAATCAATTTATTCTCCACTGCACAAAAATTCTGATAAAGAAAAAGGACAAATTTGGCAATCATCACGATTCTCAATGAAATTTTAAAAGGCACAACTCACCCGCCCTCTTGTGCAAATTTCATATAACCCGTTCCAACAATTGGTGTAAAAGGAAAGGATTACTTTTGTTAAAGCTATAGAATGATGTAAGTAAAAAATTATAATTATATATATATATATGGATGATACCTGAGAGGGAATGTCAATGATTCGAACTCTGTACTTCAATGGTGAAAACTATGGATGTTGTAAATCAATGATGAACATCTACCTGAAGAATCTTGGATATATATTCTACTCAAAAATTATAACTCCTTTTTTAATTACTGAGAAACCTGAAACGTGGAGTGCAGCAACTGAAGCAGTGTATGACCTAAATTCAAAATCTCGGAATGCATTCATATGTGTTCTAGGACCAGATGAATTTAAATGAGTATCTCAATTACCTACTGCATATGAGATGTGTCATACAATTTCAATTTCCTAAGAAAGAACTAACAATGGTAAAAAAAATGAGGTATGTTACATAAAATAAAAAATTGGATAAATTCAGAATTCATGATGGTGAAATGATCACTCAGATGAATGGAAGGCTTATAGAGGTAGTCAAAAACAGTACTACCATAGGAGAACATATTAACCAAGTAGATAAATCCTTGAATGTACTGAGAGTACTTCCAACCCAATGGAATGAGATATCAGCAGCCATTAGGCAATCATCACTAGTCAAAGATCTAACTATGAGGGAATTAATTGGAACCCTGATGATGTATGAAGCATTGATGAAGGATGAAGAAAATAAGTATAAATTCTTGATCAGGAGAGAAAATAATACTTTTAAAGTAACATCCCCAAAGAAGTACAGAAATATGAAGCAAGAGATCAAGTGAAAACCAGAAAGTTCTAACTCATCTGATCCAGATGTGGAACTGGATTAGTGAGCAAGGAAATTTTATAAATTCTATAGAAAGAATAAGGGATTCATTAAATACTTCATGAAAGATGAAAAATAACCAGAGGAAGTCATATACTGTGAATGCCAAAATATGGGTCACATAATACATGACTTTTCTCAATTAAAAAGAGAAAAGAAAAAGAATTTTTTCAAAAACAATGATTATGAGAAGAAAGACAAAAGAAAATGAAATCTACTGGAGTTTTTTGAAGTCTCCAATATCTCATCAATTTATGACTCAAAATTTGAATAATCAAACCAAAAAAGAAAATATGTGCTTTATGGAAGAAGCTTATGAGTGACATTTTTATTACTCATATGATTATAATTCTATTTGTAGTTTCTCAAATGATAAACTTGCAGCCTACGATAATATTCTGGAAGAGAAATTTGATTCATTATTTAAGAAACATAAATCACTAGAAAATATTCACACAACTATTTTAGGAGAAAGAGACACTCTCCTAAAACAACATCAAGATTTAATTGAAAAATATAACTCATCAAACACAAACTATTAAAATAATTAAAGTAAAATAAAAACACTTAAAATAGAAGTGGAGACATACAAAAATGTATCCTGTGTTTTTACAAAAGGATAAAATTATCTAAATGAAATTATTGGAAATAATGTGATTAAAAAGCAAAGATATAGAATATGCAGTAAAGGTGAGGAACCCAAACTATATTAGAACTATTTTGTTATTAGTACAAAAGGTATACTTTGAAACTGCTGTGGAATAGAAGGTCACATATCTCAAAACTATTATTTAAGGAAACCTAAAATAACTGTTATTAAGAAAGCCTTTGTTGCAAGCTATTTATATAATTATATTGATTATAGAAAATCAATGCAAGTATGGACTCCCAAATCATTACTAGATAACACTGATGGACCCAATAGAATATGGGTACCAAAACAAACTTTTGTTTGAATGTCCTTCCCATAAGCAGGTAACAAATACTGAACTGAAATATGGCATATGGATAGTCTCTCCTCCTAGAATATGAGAGTGAAATCATTTAACATTAAAAAGATTACTCAAAAGTATGGAGGATTAGTCACACTTTGTGACAATGAAAAAGGTAAAATAATTGGAATTGGAACTGTTGGAGATCCATAAGGCGTTTCAATCAATAAAGTACTCCATGTAAAAGTATTTAAACACAACCTGATAAGTATCTCTCAACTATGTGATGATGGTTATTCTGTTTATTTTTCTAAAAACTGTTGTTCTATTTATAAAGATAAATTTCATAAATTTAGAGCACCAAGAACTGATAATGTTTATACTCTGGACATTAATTCCTAGTGTAAAAAAAAGTGAATTGTTTAACTTCTATGATAAATGATTCTTGTATATGGCATCGAAGACTTGGAAATTTCAATATATATGGTTTAAATAAGTTATCTATGAAACAACTAGTTTCAGATATACCTAGTCTTAAATTTTATAGTGACAGATTTTGTGATGCATGTCAACTTTCCAAGAAACATAAATCATCATTCAAATATGTTACCAAAATTGCTACCTCTAAACCTCTAGAACATATCAACGTGGATTTTTTTGGACCTTAAAGAATAGAATGATTGTATGGTAAATTATATGTATATGTTTTAGTTTATGACTATTCTATAATTACTAGGATTTATTTTCTAAAATATCATAATTAAACTTTTACAACATTTGAATGTTTTTTGAAAGCTGTTCAAAACGAAAAAGATTTTAAAATAATTTCATTAAGAAGGGATCATGGTAGAGAATTTCAGAATTTGGAATTCAATTCCTTTTGGTCAAATTTAAGTACTAAACACACCTTCTCAACATTAAGAACACCTCAACAAAATGGGATTGTTAAAAGAAGAAATAGAACTATTTATGAAATGGATAGGACTATGCTAAATGAATAGAGTGTTTCAACCTATTTCTGGGAAGAAGTTGTAAGTACAGCCTGATATATAATTAATGGAGTTTTAATTAAACCTATTTTCCAAAAGACACCCTATGAACTCTAGAATAAGAAAAACCGAAAGTAAAGTACTTTAATGTTTTTGGATGAAAGGTTTACACCTTGAACACCATGGAAAATATTGGTAAATATGATCCAAAATCTGATGAATGTATTTTCTTTGGATATTCTACAACTTCCCAAGATAATATACTTTTTAATAAAAAGTAAAGGATTATTAAAGAATCAGTTCATGTGAATTATGATGAATCTGATCCCTTTAAGAAATGGAAAGATCACATTGATGAATTTAAATATAATGATCACATGAGACTTGAGAACTTGAAATATGATTTTGAAAAAGATATAAATTAAATTCAGTCTAGTTCAGAAGAGTATGACACTGATGAACCTTATAGTGTACTACCTAGATTTTCTAGAACCCTAAAGAATAACCCTTTAGAAATAGTTATAGGAGACATAGACACTAGAATAAAAAATATAAGAAATGTTGGAAATCTTATTGAATTCACTACTTTTCTATCCCAATCCAGACCTAAGACATTAGAAGAATCATTAGTTAATAAAGGTTGGATGATATCAATATAAGAAGAACTAAACTTGTTCAAAGGAAATGAAGTTTGGAATTTATATGAAAGGCCACAGAACTATCTAGTTATAGGAAGTAAATGGGTCTTTAGAAATAAGAAATATGGTCAAGGAATAATAACTTTAAATTCAAAAAGACTAGTTGCTAATGTAACGCCCCGACCCCAGCTACCCAGAGTCGGTGCGTTACTTCTTAACATTGGCGTGATCACAAAAGATCAAGTCTCGAAAGACCGAATAGTTTAGTATCCTTGGAAACTCTAGATACATTCATAAATGTTACATTACATCGTGAAGTGAAAAAATACAATAACAAAGTCTCCATAGTCCACACTAATATCCTCTTCTGACTATCCCTGCAGGTCATTCATAAAATACTTCTTCACATCCTGGAAAATATTAAAACATTGAAAGGGGTGAGCTCAGATGCTCGGTAAGGATAACAATATTGCGGAAGCTTTCATAAAAAAACATTAACATTTAAGGCAATGTATAACTAAAAAAAATACTTTTTAAACATGAACTTCAGCATAATATGGCAAAAATAAAATTAAATAATGCCATTTACTTACTCACATGAATATTCTACTAGTCGAATAATTACATGCAATATCAATAACCACTTTCATAATGATGGAATGCATAATGCCAGACTATCATAACCACGTAGCCAAGGCCTCGTGCCAAGACCACAAATAATATTTTGTCAAGTACTTGTGCCAAGACACTAGTTTGTCTCATGAGACCTGCCAATGCATCGAGGAGCTATAGAGGGCTCCACCCGTCACTTATTAAGTCCAATGCATTCCTCATATGAATAGGTCTAAACATATCATAAACCATAACATAATCGTATCACATAAAACATGCATAAAGGAAACATAACATTTCCACATTTCAATCACAAGATATCAATACAACACATTGATATAATAAAAACACCTTCAAAACCATTTTCAATACCAAAATTAAAGAAAATTAAGACTTTGTATTTATTTTTCATTTAAAAAAAGTTATGGCTTTTAGAGGAAGCCAAAACTCAAATAATGGTCACGGTTGCTGAGAAGTCGTTTTCGCCGAATATATACGGCATTAAAACATTACTTTTTGTC
Organism: Viscum album; assembly: GCA_963277665.1. NCBI lineage: Eukaryota > Viridiplantae > Streptophyta > Magnoliopsida > Santalales > Viscaceae > Viscum > Viscum album. Next base: position 1,823,876,398 of record OY728160.1, read on the forward strand.
ATTTATTAAAATGCTTCGTATAAAAAAGATTCCTTTTGAATAAATGTAAAAGTCAAAGGGGTTTATGCACCGTATAAAAGAAAGTTGTGTATAAAACAAAATGTGCCTCAATGAAAGGAGATTGAAACTAAGTCTTTACCAAGATCATTTTTTTAAATAAAATAGATCTATTATGTGTATTCAATATAATTACACATAAAGAATGTACAAATACAAGATAGGACATAATAATATCATAACATAATTTGAAAGTATGAGATTAACCCAAAGAATGGATATTTGGTTAAGAAATTCCCTTACCTCGTGTCTGACTTGACTCGATCGTTCTTTAAACTCCTGAATAATAAACTAGAGTTAATTTCTAATTGCTTAAGAACCTTTTTCATGTTCATTATTCCTTTTATATAACTTATTACCATGTTATGAACATTATGTAATTATTTAAGTTAATAACGGTCATTTTGTCGATCTTTGGTACTTGATTCAAAATTAAACTTCTTATAATTACAAGTTGTTCATGTGGTGAAATATCCATTATATCCAGAATTATATTCATGATTTAGATATCATATATATTATATATATCAAGTATATACATGCATTTATAATATTACATAACATTTATAGGTATGAAATGAAATGCACTGTTCATGGAGACGGTAAGCCGTACGTACGCATGAATGCTACTTTCATTTCTATTTCATATTTAATGGAATGGAATTATAATTATATAAAGTTATACTATAATTACAGTATAATATAATGTATAATACCATTTACTTCATCCTTTATACATCCCACATATGGCATTAACGATTCAAATCACTTTGAGGGGGCGGTAGTCCGCATTTCCTAAAATGAAAATATCGTGTTTAACAATAATGGAAACCATAAAGGTATGCCATAAATGAAAAATAAAGAAGCTTAAGTAAAACATAAAAATATTATATATCATATATAGTGACATCTTAATGGCCACCTTTGAAGGTGTTATATGAGTGTTGAACAATCATCGTTTCGTGAGGCAGAAATTCTCCATCCACAGAAACAGTATGTTCTTTAACCATTACATGTCGGTGTGTGTAAGTGTTGCTCGAATAATTCTTATAAAAACATCCTAGTATATTGAGGATACTGGTTTTGTTACAAAAGAAATTAATAAAAAGAGTTTAGGGGGTTGGAGAAGTAAAATAATACAAAATAACATAAGAGAAGACATTACCTTAAAATCGGGTAACTCTTTTTTGATTTGAGCCAAAGGCTTCCTTGGGAATAATTATTCCCAAATTGAGGATTCTAGTAGTAATAGAGGGATTTTTGGAGAGTATTTGGGAAGATTTTGGCCGATCCAAATGGCTTGAAATTGTGAATAAGGTGGTAGTGGTGGGGGCCTTTTATAAGAGGAGAGAAGGGGCACTCTTGGAAAGATTGAAATGTTACTTTATTATGAAATTATTTTTCAGATTATAAAGGTCCTAAACTTATATAATTCGAGTCTAAGGTGATAAGGGTTCTAAATATACTCATCCAATAGGTTTTTTACAAGTTTAAGCCTTGGATTTTACATTATCTTTTCATTTTATTTAAATCGTTAATTAATGAGGTAATCGCTGTATCATCATGGTGTCATAAATAATTTAATTTATTTAATGTCCAAAAATTATAACAAAAAGTATCATGATGTAGGAAATCTTTTTATATTTATAATGAATATTTATAGTCAGAAATATGACTTGTATAACCCCATTTAAAAATTGTTTTAGTAAAACAACTCTTGTTTGTGACATTTTTATTTTAACATTAAATAAAAAGTTATTTATGTCATTTTCCTACCAATGTGGCTCCATGGGGTCCCCAAGTTGACCCATGGATTTTCTGGGTCGGCCATGACACATCCAATAGGGGTAGGACAAGTGTAATGGTATTTTCATATTTTTATAATATCATTTTTACCTTAAATATCACTAATTACCTTTAATCACGATTAATTAGACTTAAAAGTTACTATTCACCAAAAAATTATTTTAATCCCATTGAACCACATTTTACTTCATAATGAATACCATGAATGTCAGATTTTTGAAAATCAAATCACAGAAGTGGTAATGTTTCATTTAAACGAAAAATCAGTTTTTTAACTACCACTTAGTGGTTTCACTATTCATCAAAAATTGATGTTTTTCAGAACAATGCCAAAATTTCACCCTAAGCTATAATTGATATTCCAAATTCAAAAATGATGTCTATTTTAAAAAATTCCAAAAATATAAGTTGCATTAATTATTTTTATAATTAATTCTTGCTTTCACAGCAAATAGCGTGTTTTTAAGAAACAATATATATCAAAAGATTGACAATTGTTTATGTCTAATTTCAAAGTGAAATTAATTATAATGAACTCCATTGGATAAAATGGTAAAAATATATTCTAATTATACTTTAAAACTACTCAATAGTATAATTTATCACTATAAATTATTTTGATTAAAAAATTTGTTTTTAAGTATTTTTCACTATTCATAAAAAATTGGAAGTTCTCAAAAAATTACAAAAATTTCAACTTAGGATAACTCTGATATTCCGAATACAAAAAAGAAGTCCATTTGGAGAGATAAAATTTATAAAATTTCAAAAAGTAGGTATTACTATTCATAACAGCTACTTTGATTGGTTGTGGTGTGTTAGAATCTTGAACTTGCGTACAATGCAAGCTATTGCATTATTGGAAGAGAAGCGTATCGTGGAAGCTCGGGGTGTTACATTCTCCCCTCCTTCAATAAATTTTGTCCTCGAAATTTTAAATTTTTCATTGAAAATAAAAGGTTGAAAATAGAAAATACCTTTGTGGAAAACCCACATCAGAAATAAGGTTAATAAAAATATAACATTAAAAGAAAGAAAAAGAAGTACAAAGGTCACCTGAGATATCCCATACTAGGATTATATGAAAATATGGATATGGAAGAAAAACAAACCATCAAGGACTGATGGAGAGTTGTAGAAATTAGGATTAGGAGAAATTTAACCACAAGAAAATCACAAACTTGTGATTGGTTGAACAGTCATTGAATCCCCAGTTGGAAAAGTTAACCAGAAATGTTTTTGTTTTAAGTTATCTTTTATATTGTTGAGGAAATTATTTAGGAGATTTACTAAGAACGTAAGGAAATGTACTTACTTGTCATGTAGACTTTCATTCTTTAATAAATATTTACCACAAACCAATCATTCACTCCAAATGAAAAAAAAACTCAAAAATATTCTATTTATCATAATTGTATAAGGTTCCAAATATTACCACATACCATTTAGATTAGGAACACTATTTTTTAATAACCAGGGACTTCCTGTAGGCTAGTGGTAGGTAATAAAGGCCTATCGCACTATGGTTGTGGGTTCGATTCCTACATCTTTTTCTGATGCGACGGGTTATCCCCCAACCTGCAGGTTGTCCTTTTCCTAAAACTATAGTATTATAATATTCCAAAAATAATCTTCATAAATGTTTTAACCTTAAACAATACTATCCAAAGTTCAACTTAATCCATCTGTCCAGACTTTCTCTAAAAGGTCTCCAAATTCCAAAATCAATTGTAACATCAGATTCCCCAAATAAAGTAAAGTTTCTCTTATTGTCACATACTAAAAATATGATTACCTTCATCATATTAAAACCTTAATGAAAAAACAAGTACTGCAGTACAATCATTATATATATCAGATTGTTCTTATAACTATAATATAATACTTGAGTCCAAAAGCACCAATACATTAATTATTCCGTTTCAACAGTAGTAACATCATAAGATTTTCCTTGATCCCTTTGCCTTTTCTGAGGTAAGTTTCCCTAACGCTTTGGACATTCATTTGTATAATGCCCCATTTCTCTACAATTGTAGCATTCAACCTTGATAGCCTCTTTATTTCCCTTGCAATCACGAGCCTAGTGACCTTTTTCTCCACATTTATAACAAACTCCCATTCCTTTTAGGCAAGTACCGTGGTGATTCTTCCCACAATTATCGCATAATGGAAAATTCTTATTTTCCCTCGTCCCTTTATCTATCATTATCTCTTCCATCCTTTTCTTCTCTTTCATCCTTTCAAATCCATAAGACTCAAAGAATTCTCTACTTATCTTATTAACACATGATACTATTTCTTCATATGTTGAGAACACATGGGATACTATTTCCCTTCTAAATATTGGCTTAATACCATGAAAGATATGGTCCTTCTTACTCTTTGGATCATACGTATTGATAGAGTTCACATTCCTTCTACTGGGATCCATTTCTATACAATGGCATAAACTAGGTTAGTTTATGAATCGAAATACATAATAAAAAACTTGCAAGACACTTATCATATATTGAACTATTTATAGATATAATCCATAATCATAAAAAATACTTTTTATGAGTAAGTGTATACTCATAAACCCTTCATAATGGTTTAAAAAAAAGATAATTATCCTAAGCATATCCCTCGAGAGTGTCGTAACCAAGAGTGCAGCAAGGCCCATTGTCGTGCACCAGTTCCCGTTCGAGTCTAGATCAAAGCGGTGTTTTCGGGTTTTACCCCTAGGTACATCTGTGCCAGAGCCGCCTCTACCTGGTCGTATCCAGAAAGGGATGTATTGCTCGGAAAACTCAAAAAATATCTATAATACCCAAATTCTAGGAAGTTCTTCTATACTAATCCTCAAAGTCTATCTTTGGGTTATGTACTCTAATCAGATTTTATCTAAATCTAGCTTCCAAGGTTAGTACTGAACTGCCTCTGATACCAACTGTAACGCCCCGACCCCAGCTACCCAGAGTCAGTGCGTTACTTCGTAACATTGGCATGATCACAAAAGATCAAGTCTCGAAATACCGATTAGTTTAGTAGCCTTGGAAACACTAGATACATTCATAAATGTTACATTACATCATAAAGTGAAAAACTAAAATAACAAAGTCTCCATAGTCCACACTAATATCCTCTTCTGACTATCCCTGCAGGTCATTCATAAAATACTTCTTCACATCCTGGAAAATATTAAAACATTGAAAGGGGTGAGCTCAGATGCTCAGTAAGGATAACAATATTGCAGAAGCTTTCATAAATAAACAATAACATTTAAGGTAATGTATAACTAAAAAAAATCCTTTTTAAACTTGAAATTCAGTATAATATGGAAAAAATAAAATTAAATAATTCTATTTACTTACTCACATGGATATTCTACTAGTCGAATAATCACATGCAATATCAATAACCACTTTCATAATGATGTAATGCATAATGCCAGACTATCATAACCACGTATCCAAGGCCTCGTGCCAAGACCACAAATAAGATTTTTTCAAGGCCTCGATCTGAGACACTAGTTTGTCTAATGAGACCTCCCGATGCATCGAGGAGCTATAGCAGGCTCCACCCGTCACTTATTAAGTCCAATGCATTCCTCATATGAATAGGTCTAAACATATCAAAAACCATAACATAATCGTATCACATAAAACATGCATAAAGGAAACATAACATTTCCACATTGTAATCACAATATATCAATACAACACATTGATATAATAAAAACACCTTCAAAACCATTTTCAATACCAAAATTAAAGAAAATTAAAACTTTGTATTTATTTTTCATTTTAAAAAAAGTTATGGCTTGTAGAGGAAGCTGAAACTCAAATAATGGTCACAGCGGCAGAGAAGTCATTGTCGCTGCATATGTATGACAAGAAAAACATTTCTTTTTGTCATTTAGTAAAACGCTTCGTATAAAAAATATTCCTTTTGAATAAACATAAAAGTCGAAGGGGTTTATACACCGTATAAAAGAAAGTTGTGTGTAAAACAAAATATGCCTCAATGAAATGATATTGAGACTAAGTCCTTAACAAGATAATTTTTTTAAATAAAATAGATCTATTATGTGTATTCAATATAAGTACACATAAAGAATGTACAAATATAAGATAGGACATAATAATATCATAACATAATTTGAAAGTTGGAGATTAACCCAAAGAATGGATATTGGGTTAAGAAATTCCCTTACCTCGTGTCTGACTTGACTCGATTGTTCTTTAACCTCCTGAATAATAAACTAGAGTTAATTTATATTTTATTATGAACCTTTTTCATGTTAATTATTTCTTTTATATCACTTATTACCTTGTTATAAACATTATGTAATTATTTAAGTTAATAACGGTCATTTTGTCGATCTTTGGTACTTGAGTCAAAAGTAAACTTCTTATAATTACAAGTTGTTCATGTGGTGAAATATCCATTATATCCCGAATTATATTCATGATGTAGATATCATATATATCATATATATCAAGTATATACATGCATTTATAATATTACATAACATTTAGAGGTAAGAAATGAAATGCACTGTTCCAGGAGACGGTAAGCCGTACGTACGCATGAATGCTACTTTCATTTATATTTCATATTTAATGGAATGGAATTATAATTATATCAAGGTATACTATAATTAAGGTATAATATAATGTATAATACCATTTAATCCATCCTTTATACATTCCATATATGGCATTAACGATTCAAATCACTTTGAGGGGGCGGTAGTCTGCATTTCCTAAAATGAAAATATCGTGTTTAACCATAATGGAAACCATAACGGTATGACATAAATGAAAAATACAGAAGCTTAAGTAAAACATAATAATATTATATATCATATATAGTGACATCTTAATGTCCACCTTTTAAGGTGTTATATGAGTGTTGAACAATCATCGTTTCGTGAGATAGAAATTCTCCATCCAGAGAAACAGTATGTTCTTTAACCATTAGATGTAGGTGTGTGTAAGTGTTGCTCGAATCCTTATTATAACAACATCCTAGTATATTGAGGATACTGGTGTTGTTACAAAAGAAATTAATAAAAAGAGTTTAGGGGGTTGGAGAAGCAAAATAACACAAAATAACATAAGAGAAGACATTACCTTAGAATCAGGTAACTTTTTTTTGATTTGCGCCAAAGGCTTCCTTGGGAAGAATTCTGTCCAAATTGAGGCTTCTAGGAGTAATAGAGGGATGTTGGGAGAGTATTTGGGCAGAGTTTGGCCGAGCCAAATGGCTTGAAAGTGTGAATAAGGTGGTAGTGGTGGGGGCCTTTTATAAGAGGGGAGAAGGGGCACTCTTGGCAAGATTGAAATGTTACTTTATTATGAAATTATTTTTCGGATTATAAAGGTCCCACACTTATATAATTCTAGGATAAGGTGATAAGTGTTCTAAATATACTCATTCAATAGGTTTTTGACAAGTTTAAGCCTTGGATTTTACATTATCTTTTCATTTTATTTAAATCATTAATTAATGAGGTAATCTCTGCATCATCATGGTGTCATAAATAATTTAATCTATTTAATGTCTAAAAATTATAAAAAATATATCATGATGTAGGAAATATTTTTATATTTCTAATGAATATTTATAGTCAAAAATATGACTTTTATAACCCCATTTAAAAATTGTTTTAGTAAAACAACTCTTGTTTGTGACATTTTTTTTAACATTAAATAAAAAGTTATTTATGTCATTTTCCTACCAAAGTGGCTCCAATAGAGGTAGGACATGTGTAAAGGTATTTTCATATTTTTATAATATCATTTTTGCCTTAAATATCACTAATTACCTTTAATCACGATTAATTAAACTTAAAAGTTACTATTCACCAAAAAATTATTTTAATCCCATTGAACCACATTTTACATCCTAATGACAACCATGAATGTCGGATTTTTTAAAATCAAATCACAGAAGTGGTAATGTTTCATTTAAATGAAAAATCAGTTTTTTAACTACCACTTAGTTGTTTCACTATTCATCAAAAATTGAAGTTTTTCAGAACAATGCCAAAATTTCACCCTAAGCTATAATTGATATTCCGAATTCAAAAATGATTTATATTTTACAAAATTCCGAACATATAAGTTTCATTAAATAATTTTATAATTAATTCCCACTGTCACAACAAATAGAGTGTTTTTAAGAAACAATATATATCAAAAGATTGACAATTGTTTATGTCTAATTTCAAAGTGAAATTAATTATAATGAACACCATTGGATAAAATGGTAAAAATATATTCTAATTATACTTTAAAACCACTCAATAGTATAATTTATCACTATAAATTATTTTTAATAAAAAAGTTGTTTTTAATTATTTTTCACTATTCATAAAAAATTGGAAGTTTTCATAAAATTAAAAAAAATTCAACTTAGGATAACTCTGATATTCCGAATACAAAAAATGAAGTCCATTTGGAGAGATAAATTTTATAAAATTTCAAAAAGTATGTATTACTATTCATAATGGCTACTTTGATTGGTTGTGGTGTGTTAGAATCTCGAACTTGCGTACAATTCAAGCTATTGCATTATTGGAAGAGAAGCGTATCGTGGAAGCTCGGGGTGTTACATTCTCCCCTCCTTCAACAAATTGCATCCTCGCAATTTGAAATTTTTCTTTGAAAATAAAAGGTTGAAAATAGAAAATACCTTTGTGGAAAACCCACATCAGAAATAAGGTTAATAAAAATATAACATTAAAAGAAATAAAGAGAAGTACAAAGGTCACCCGAGATAGCCCATACTAGGATTCTATGAAAATATGGATATGGAAGAAAAACAAACCATCAAGGTCTGATGGAGAGTTGTAGAAAATAGGATTAGGAGAAAGTTAACCATAAGAAAATCACAAACTTGTGATTGGTTAAACAGTCATTGAATCCCCAGTTGGAAAAGTTAACCGGCAACGTTTTTGTTTTCAGTTATCTTTTATAATATTGAGGAATTTATTTAGGAGATTTAATAAGAATGTAATTAATTGTACTTACTTGTCATGTAGACTTTCATTCTTTAATAAATTTTTACCACAAACCCATCTTTCACTCCAAATGGTAACAAAACTCAAAAATATTCTATTTATCATAATTGTATAAGGTTCCAAATATTACCACATACCATTTAGATTAGGAAAACTATTTTATAATAACCAGGGACTTCTTGTAGGTTAGTGGTAGGTAAAAAAGGCCTGTCGCACTATGGTTGTGGGTTCAATTCCTACAGCTTTGTCCGACGCGACGAGTTATCCCCCAACCTGCAGGTTGTCCTTTTCCTAAAACAATAGTATTATAATATTCCAAAAATAATCTTCATAAATGTTTTAACCTTAAACAATACTATCCAAAGTTCAACTTAATCCATCTGTCCGGACATTCTCTAAAAGGTATCCAAATTCCAAAATCAATTGTAACATCAGATTCCCCAAATAATGTAAAGTTTCTCTTATTGTCACATACTAAAAATATGATTACCTTCATCATTTTAAAACCTTAATGAAAAAAACAAGTACTGCAGTACAATCCTTATATATATCACATTGTTCTTATAACAATAATATAATCATTGATTCCAAAAGCACCAATACATTAATTATTCTGCTTCAACTATAGTAATAGCATAAGATTGTCCTTGATCCCTTGGCCTTTATGAGGTAAGTTTCCCTGACTCTTAGGACATTCATTTGCATAATGCCCCATTTCTCTACAATTGTAGCATTCAACCTTGATAGCCTCTTTCTTTCCCTTGCAATCAAGAGCCTGGTGACCTTTTTCTGCACATTTATAACAAACTCCCATTCCTTTTAGGCAAATACTGGGGTGATTCTTCCCACAATTATCGCATAATGGAAAATTCTTCTTTTCCCTCGTCCCTTTATCCATCATTCTCTCTTCCATCCTTTTCTTCTCTTTCAACCCTTCAAATCCATAAGACTTAGAGAATTTTCTACTTATCTTATTAACACATGATACTATTTCTTCATATGTTGAGAACACATGGGAGACTATTTCCCTTCTAAATGTTTTCTTAATACCGTGAAAGATATGATCCTCCTTACTCTTTGGATCATACGTATTGATGGAGTTCACATTCCTTCTACTGGGAGCCATTTCTATACAATGGCATAAACAAGGTTACTTTATGAATCGAAATACATAATAACAAACTTGCAAGACACTTATCATAAATTGAACTATTTATAGATATAATCCATAATCATAAAAAATGATTTCTTTGAGTAAGTGTATACTCATAAACCCTTTATAATGGTTTTTAACAAAAATGAGAATTATCCTACGCATATCCCCTGGAAGTGTCGTAACCAAGAGTGCAACAAGGCCCATTGTCGTGCACCTCTTTCCGTTCGAGTCTAGATCAAAGCAGTGTTTTCGGGTTTTACCCCTAGGTACATCTGTGCCAGAGCCTCCTCTACCTGCTCGTATCCAGACAGGGATGTATTGCTCGGAAAACTCACAAAATCTCTATAATACCAAAATTCTAGGAAGTTCTTATATACTAATCCTCAAAGTATATCTTTGGGCTATGTGATCTAATCAGAGTTTATCTAAATCTAGCTTCCAAGGTTAGTACTAAACTTCCTCTGATACCAACTGTAACATCCCGACCCCAGCTACCCAGAGTCGGTGTGTTACTTCGTAACATCGGCATGATCACAAAAGAACAAGTCTCGAAAGACCGATTAGTTTAGTAGCCTTGGAAACACTAAATACATTAATAAATGTTACATTACATCATAAAGTGAAAAACTACAATAACAAAGTCTCCATAGTCCACACTAATATCCTCTTCTGACTATCCCTGCAGGTCATTCATAAAATACTTCTTCACATCCTGGAAAATATTAAAACATTGAAAGGGGTGAGGTCAGATGCTCAGTAAGGATAACAATTTTGCGAAAGCTTTCATAAATAAACATTAACATTTAAGGCAATGTATAACTAAAACAAAATCCTTTTTAAACTTGAACTTCAGCATAATATGGAAAAAATAAAATTAAATAATTCCATTTACTTGCTCACATGGATATTCTACTAGTCGAATAATCACATGCAATATCAATAACCACTTTCATAATGATGGAATGCATAATGCCAGACTATCATAACCACGTATCCAAGGCCTCGTTCCAAGACCACAAATAAGATTTTTCAAGGCCTCATGCCAAGACACTAGTTTGTCTCATGAGACCTACCTATGCATCGAGGAGCTATAGCAGGCTCCACCAGTCACTTATTAAGTCCAATGCATTCCTCATATGAATAGGTCTAAATATATCATAAACCATAACATAATCGTATCACATAAAACATTCATAAAGGAAACATAACATTTCCACATTTCAATCACAAGATATCAATACAACACATTGATATAATAAAAACACCTTAAAAACCATTTTCAATACCAAAATTAATGAAAATTAAAACGTTGTATTTATTGTTCATTTAAAAAAAGTTATGGCTTGTAGAGGAAGTCGAAAATCAAATAATGCTCACGGCGGTGGAGAAGTCGTTGTCACTGCATATGTACGGCAAGAAAATCATTCCTTTTTGTCATTTAGTAAAACACTTCGTATAAAAAAGATTCCTTTTGAATAAACCTTAAAGTCAAAGGGGTTTATTCACCTTATAAAAGAAAGTTGTGTATAAAACAAAATGTTCCTCAATGAAAGGAGATTGAGAATAAGTCCTTACCAAGATCATTTTTTTAATAAAATAGATATATTATGTGTATTAAATATAAGTACACATAAAGAATGTACAAATACAATATAGGACATAATAATATCATAACATAATTTGAAAGTAGGAGATTAACCCAAAGAATGGATATTGGGTTAAGAAATTCCCTTACCTCGTGTCTGACTTGACTTGATCGTTCTTTATCCTCATGAATAATAAACTAGAGTTAATTTATATTTTCTTAAGAACCTTTTTCATGTTCATTATTCCTTTTATATCACTTATTAACATGTTATGAACATTATGTAATTATTTAAGTTAATAACGGTCATTTTGTCGATCTTTGGTACTTGAGTCAAAAGTAAACTTCTTATAATTACAAGTTGTTCATGTGGTGAAATATACATTATATCCAGAATTATATTCATGATGTAGATATCATATATATCATATATATCAAGTATATACATGCATTTATAATATTACATAACATTTAGAGGTAAGAAATGAAATGCACTGTTCATGGAGACGGTAAGCCGTACGTACGCATGAACGCTACTTTCATTTCTATTTAATATTTAATGGAATGGAATTATAATTATACAAAGGTATACTATAATTAAAGTATAATATAATGTATAATACCATTTACTTCAGCCTTTATACATCCCAATATGGCATGAACGATTCAAATCACTTTGAGGGGGCGATAGTCCGCATTTCCTAAAATGAAAATATCGTGTTTAACCATAATGGAAACCATAAAGGTATGCCATAAATGAAAAATACAGAAGATTAAGTAAAACATAAACATATTATATATCATATATAGTGATATCTTAATTTCCACCTTTGAAGGTGTTATATGAGTGTTGAACAATCATCGTTTCGTGTGGCAGAAATTCGCCATCCATAGAAACAGTATGTTCTTTAACCATTAGATGTAGGTGTGTGTAAGTGTTTCTCGAATCCTTCTTATAACAACATCCTCGTATATTTAGGATACTGGTGTTGTTAGAAAAGAAATTAATAAAAAGAGTTTAGGGGGTTGGAGAAGCAAAATAAAACCAAATAACATAAGAGAAGAAATTACCTTAAAATCGGGTAACTCTTTTTCGATTTGAGCCAAAGGCTTCCTTGGGTAGAATTATGCCCAAAGTGAGGCTTCTAAGAGTAAGAGAGGGAATTTTGGAGAGTATTTTGGCAGATTTTGGCCGAGCCAAATGGCTTGAAAGTGTGAATATGGTGGTAGTGGTGGGGGCCTTTTATAAGAGGAGAGAAGGGGCACTCTTTGAAAGATTGAAATGTTACTTTATTATGAAATTTTTTTTGGGATTCTAAAGGTACCACACTTATAAAATTCGAGGCTAAGGTGATAAGGGTTCTAAATCTACTCATCCAATAGGTTTTTGAAAAGTGTAAGACTTGGATTTTACATTATCTTTTCATTTTATTTAAATCGTTAATTAATGAGGTAATCGCTGCATCATCATGGTGTCATAAATAATTTAATTTATTTAATGTATAAAAATTATAAAAAAATATCATGATGTAGGAAATATTTTTATATTTCTAATGAATATTTATAGTCAAAAATATGACTTTTATAACCCCATTTAAAAATTGTTTTAGTAAAACAACTCTTGTTTGTGACATTTTTATTTTAACATTAAATAAAAAGTTATTTATGTCATTTTCCTACCAAAGTGGCTCCATGGGGTCCCCAAGTTGACCCATGGATTTTATTGGTCGGCCATGACACATAAAATAGGGGTAGGACAAGTTTAAAGGTATTTTCATATTTTTATAATATCATTTTTACCTTAAATATCACTAATTACCTTTAATCACGATTAATTAAACTTAAAAGTTACTATTCACCAAAAAATTATTTTAATCCTATTGAACCACATTTTACTTCCTAATTACAACCATGAATGTTGGATTTTTGAAAATCAAATCCCATAAGTGGTAATGTTTCATTTAAACAAAAAATCAGTTTTTTAACTACCACTTAGTGGTTTCACTATTCATCAAAAATTGAAGTTTTTCAGAACAATGCCAAAATTTCACCCTAAGCTGTAATTGATATTCCGAATTCAAAAATGATGTCTCTTTTAAAAAATTACAAACATATAAGTTTCATTAATTATTTTTATAAGTAATTCTCGTTGTCACAACAAATAGCATGTTTTTATGAAACAATATATATCAAAAGATTGACAATTGTTTTTGTCTAATTTCAAAGTGAAATTAATTATAATGAACACCATTGGATAAAATGGTAAAAATATATTCTAATTATAATTTAAAACCACTCAATAGTATAATTTATCACTATAAATTATTTTGATTAAAAAAGTTGTTTTTAAGTGTTTTTCACTATTCATAAAAAATTGGAAGTTCTCAGAAAATTAAAAAAATTTCAACTTAGGATAAATATGATATTCCGAATACAAAAACGAAGTCCATTTAGAGAGATAAAATTTATAAAATTTCAAAAAGTAGGTATTACTATTCATAACGGCTACTTTGATTGGTTGTGGTGTGTTAGAATCTCGAACTTGTGTACAATGCAAGCTATTGCATTATTGGAAGAGAAGCGTATCGTAGAAGCTCGGGGTGTTACAGCTAAAGGATATAATCTGGAATAAGGTATAGATTATGATGAGACCATTACACCTTTAAATATATTAGAATCCATTATAATTCTTTTAGCCTATGAATCTTATATGAAAATTAAATTATTTCATATGGATGATAAGTCTACCTTTTTAAATGGTTATTTAATGGAAGATGTTTATGTGGATAAATCTCATTCTTTTGAAAATTCTTGAAAACTAGATTCTATTTTTAAATATACAAAAGATGTTTTTGGCCTTAAACAAGCTTCTAGAGCTTGGTATGAATGATTATGTTCTTTTCTTTTGAAAAATGCTTTTACTGTTTAAATGAAAGAAATAACATTATTTAAGAAAACTTTAAACTCTAATATCTTAATGGTTCAAATTTATATAGATGATGTAATTTTTGGATCAACAAACAAAAAATATTGTCAGGAGTTTTCAAATTTAATTCAAAAAAATTTGAAATTAGTATGATGGGAGAATTAAATTTTATTCTTGGACTTCAAATTTATCAAAATGATTTTGGAAATGTTTTTAATCAAAGAAAATAAATTATAGATTTTCTAAAGAAATTTGGACTTGAAAACAACAATACATATACAACTCCTATGTGTACTAATATAAAACATGATTTGGATGAAACTTGAAAATCAGTTGACAACATGTTATATACAGGTATTATTGGTAGTTTATTACATCTTATTATTTCATGCCAGATATAATGTACTCAGTATGTCTTTGTGAAATATTTCAATCAAATCCTAATGATTCTCACCTATGTGTTGTGAAAAGAATTATTAGATATTTAAAAGGAACTTTTTTTTCAATGTCTACCCTATCAAAAAACTTTTAATTTTAATTTAATTTCATATTAAGATGCTGACTTTTGAAGATGTAGATTAGATTGAAAAATAAACTCAGGAACCTGTCACTGTTATGGAAAATCTTTAGTTTCATGGTCTAGTAATAAACAACACTCAGTTACCTTATCAATAGATGAGGCCGAATATGTGTCTGCAGGAAGTTGTTGTGGACAAGTGTTGTAGATGAAAAACACACTTATGGACTTTGGACAAAATTTTAATAATACACATATTTTATGTGATAATACAAGCACAATAAATATTTCAAAAAATCATATTAATCATTCTAGGACTAATTATATTGATAGCAGACATCATTTTCTAAGAGATCATGTTATTAAAAATGATATATTCTTATAATTTATAAATACAGAAAATAAATTAGCTGATATTTTTACTAAACCACTTCCCACTACAATGTTTTATTTTTTTAAGGGGGAGCTAGATTTATTTAATTTTAAAAGAAATTTTAATTTTAATTGTACTTAATTGATTATATTAATTATTGTTTTATTTTAATCATCGTTGTTTTAAAAAAATTAATTTTTTGTTTTTTGAATAATTTATAATTTCGTCAGTACTGCTATAATTATTTTTACGACATATATTTTTACTTTATTTTAAAGAATGTAAAGATTTTTTTTTATGAAATGAAACTGGATTCAAGGTTGTCAGAACCCATTTCAAATTCCAAACCAGTTCATTTTCTTAAAACCCTTCGAAACACCAAAACCATTACCGCCTTCATCTACCATTGACTGAACCCTCAAAACCCTAAACCTTCGAGCCTTCAGAGCATTGAGATAGAAATGAACAATAAAAATAGAATCGAGGAAAGAGAAGCAAGTAATTACTAGTGTCAACGTTCGATCAGAAGGAAGATCTTATAGGGAAATGTAATTAATTGGGAATGGCTGAACCAGACCAATCTAATGCTGAAGCAAGTTTTGGCCTTTTAGAATCTTGAAAAAATGTTCATTGATTAAAAATTAAAATTTCTACATGAGGTAGTCTTATGAAATTTCTTTATATATATTTAATTTAATCTTGGAGATACAGAGGACTCCATATTCACAAAAATGGAAGATCATGATTTTGCTATTTCGTCTGTGGAAATAGCTAGAATCATAAACTGCCCTCATGAGTGATTTTATTACATTGATTTAAAATCCATTGGAGATAATGAACATAATTCATATAAAATTATGTCATTTTTATTTGGTTCTTTGAATTTCAGAAAGATGATAGTCAAAGATCGAGAGCCAAATCAAAAAATACTTATAAAATTTGTTCAAAGAGGGACTACCCCAAGGATGTCTAAAATGGAGAAGATTTATATCCTGATATTTATTTGATGTTTCTATTTCTATTTTATATAAAGTTGAATTTTCCTCATCATATTAATAGGTATTTGAACTACTGCTGTCAACCAGAGGTTAGAATGAACTTATATCCCTCTGAGAGTTTTATTTAAAAATTATTGTTTAAGTCTACTGTGGTCAAATTTGTAGATGCCAGAGTGTGATGCCATCATAGTAACATGTTCAATGCTGGAACATTAAGAAAAATTGGATTTTTTAGGTGCATTGTGAAAGGAAGTATGATGCATGTAGCTGCTGTTGAATATTAGGAGTCTTCTCAGGGAGAGAAAACAAGGAAAACCAAGAAGGAATAACATAATCAAGGAGAAGGGATGTTTCAAAAACATCAAGAAGAATTATATATGAAGCAGTGATTACACCTGTTGATGAGGTAAGTCAAGAGATAATTCATATGAAAAGGACCAGAGCGATTTAAGATGGTGAGAGGCATGTTCAATCAAATGCTGTTACAAATGGTGATCTTTTAAGTTTTATATTTGTAAGAGAATCTATTTCACATATTGAGGTGGTACCTCAAATTAAATAGGTAGATATACCTCAGGTAGAGGTAGATCCTGGAGAAGTTGAAATGGATCAAACTGAATCTATTCAAGAACAGTATTCACAACCTGATAAAGTTATTCATGATGAAACATTTCCAAAAGAACCAGTTTTAGAAGAAGTAAATAAATATTCTCAGGAGGATCAATGACCAGATGAAAATGTGAAAAAAGTTGAGAGTCCATCTCATGTTCATAATGAAGTTTTAAATGATTTTTTTGTGGATGAATCAGTTCATGACTATGAGGAAAAATAAATTGAGAAACCAGTGGATAAAGCTACAGATCAAGGATCTGATGCTCAATAATTGATTTTAATTTTGATAAATCAAGTTGAGAATCAATCATCGGGTGACTCTAATTCTAAGAATAATCATGTGGAGGAATTAATACTAAAATTAAATAGAATTCATTCTGAAAATGAGTCATTGAGAATAGAATTAGGGAATGAGAGATAGAAGTTTCAGAACATGAAAGATAATTTAGTTTCAAAAAGAGAAGTTGATTTTTTTAAGAAGGATATATTAACTGAAGTATTAAAATTAAAATATGAGGTTTTACTGAAATTAGATTTAGTATAATTCATGACATTCATGGAGAAATAGTTTTGAACTTTCACAGTTAGTCAAGCGAGTACATACGGTACTTTTCTTGATCTGATCAAGAGATTCTAGGGAATTACAACTATAATGAGAAATATTAATGACATGTTGAAGGTTTTATAGTGTAATAGAACTCCTTTTTCTATCTTTTTGGACAATAATAAATTCCTTATTGATAATATTACCTTAGGTGAACAAAATATTAGAAAATTATTGGACAAATTCATAAAGAAGCTAAATCTATTAATGGATAAAGAAGAACAATTTCATTAATTTTTCCGAGTAATCCTCATTGAAGATATTCAATTGACTTTGGAAGAAAGAGATCTAATAATTCAGTTAGGATATGGACTAATGAAGAGGTAGAGAATCCAGTTAGTAGAGCTAACGGAAGTTGTTCATAGGTTCTGAAACTCATTTTCAACCCTTTTAGCCCAAACTTGATTCCTGTATCAATTATGTAATGTAGATATATTTTCAATAAATTATTTTTTAATCTCATTTTTTTTGTGTTTTTATTTTGTTTTACTATTCTTTCTATGTTAGAATGTAAGAATCATGATTCAATTATTGATAAATATTTTATGATAGCATTTAATTAAATATAGTGAAACATTTAATGTGTTATATCCTTTATTCTATCATTATTTTTCATAACACAAAAGGGGGAAAAATTGGATAAACCCAACATTTTATTTTAAGAAAACAGATAAATATTTTTCTCATGGGGTGAAAGTTGGGTAAACACAAAATATTATTTTCATTATTTTTCTCTATAAAAGGGGGATAAATTTCTAAAAGAAACTTTAAAGATTTTTTAAAAAATACTTTTTTATATGTGGGAGAACTATTGATAACACTTTATTTATTTCTTGTAGAAATAATTCTGTTAAAATAAAATATTATTTAATCTTTAAAAAATTATAAATTATATTCAATTAATTTCAGGGGTTATTTCATGGGTTTTGTGATCATAAAAAGGGGTAGATTTTTTATAATGTTTTGTTTTCAACAAAACACGATAATATTATGATTAAGGTATATTGTTTAGAATGTATTGTTTGAACAATACTATATCATTTTATAATGATTTTGATGCTCATAAATACCCTTGTTTGTCATTATAATGGTTTTACTTTGTGTATATTTCAGGAAATTAATATTTTTTCTATTTCTATTTTGGAATAATATTAAAGCGTTTAATCCAAGTGGAATATTTTAAAAAGCGTTCAGAAATAATTTTAGCGTGTTCTGGAAACACAGTTCATACCATTCATTGAAGAGCGTAGCGTAAGGATAAAAATTCCACATTTAATTTATGAGAGTTTAGAAAAGTATGGTTAATATACATTAAATTTACAAAAAATAATGGTAAAATAAATTTGCATTAGGATAGAACCTTATGTTTTTTATATAGGAAAAGAATGGAAGAAGAACCTTATGTAAGTATGGAACCTTACATTTTCTTCAAAAAAGTACAGATCATAAACATTACTTTTATAATGAACCATACGTTCTACCAAAAAGTATGTACCATGTATCTTATGTTTTTCTAAATAAGAAAGTATGGATAAAATACCATACATTTGATAGTGTAAGAAAAAATTATGGATCATCAACCTTACATTTTTAATCAACCTTACATTTGTAACCCTACGTTTAACTTCTTCAGTTGTTGGAGATTTGAATTTACAAATTTATCATGCAACGGTATTAATGAAGAATATTAGGCTGATTTCAAGCCAGATTCAAAGATCGATATTAAAGAACATCATTGACTGATTTTAAGCCATTTATTTCCCTATAGTGATTCAGTTTGAAGGTTCCATAAAGAAATCATGCAGGAGAACTCGCTCCATGAGTTTTATAGCTTTGATGTCATATGTTTGAGATATACTATTCATCAGGAAAATCCATGAGAGATAGATACACTCATTTCGGAAGAACACACTCTTGAGTGGGGAAATATAATGATACACATATGAGGATCACTTCCAGGGCCTTAGAGGATACCGAGAATCATACGAATTCACCTTCTAAGTATAGGATTGACATCTTTTATGATTGGTCACATAGATACCTGAATCCACCTAGGGTGAATAATGGATAGAGGATCTTGCTCTAGGCCTCTCATAGGGATACCAAACTCTATCTCGGAAAGTCCTACTAAAGGGACCATACTCCTGTGGATGGAAATAATAGATGACTTTTAGGGGAATGAACAAAAGGGAAACTAGCCCAAGAAAAACATGTCCAATGAATGGTGGAAAAGAGGATGAAATCATTTTCCAGGATATACACGATGTGTAGAAGGGGTCACACACTATGTCTTGTGACTCTGGGTACTGCCTGTGTGTAACATCCCGAGTCAGAGGGAACATTCCATGTAAGAAGGTAAGTACACAACATGAAGGACAGACCACACACCATGTCAGAATAACCAGGGTTCCCTCCGTGTATGCATCTATGTGCTCGTACATGGCTTCAATCTGTGTGTGCCATCACATGTAACTGGTACATTAGGTGGCTTGCATAACTGGCCTCGTCTGGCTATCTAGTGGAGTACGTGATGAGTACTCCACCCTATGTCCATGTATCTCCCGAGATACATGCCCAGTCCATGTATCTCCCGAGATACATGCCCATTCCATGTGAGGACCTACATGTTGTGTGACAATGGTCACATGCCATGTCTATACTCCCAGCTTCCTAGTAACTCTAGATGCCACAGGGTGGGGACCACACATCATGTCCTCTTGAGAGCATGTCGTTATCTTCGCCATGCATAGATTAGAAACCATCATTCTTCATAACTATGCCTCAGGGATCTTCTGATCCACGATTCTTCCATCTAATAATCATGATACTCATGATCCGAGGTCCCACTACTATATCATCAATGTTTCGGAAGGTTTAAGGGGTTTGATCGGCCCCAAAAACTCGATTCGATCATCCGTGAGAAGAATGGTCAAAGTGATATTTATTTCGAACTTTGCCGATTCATCTTACAATGTTGTCGTTGCACCCCAATTGAGTCTTCACAATTTTGGATCTACAATTTGGAATCATTTCATTTCAAAATGGGCGTGCAACGATCTGTTGTTCATAATTCCTTGAAGAACATGAATAACATCAGGTTAAAAAGAGAATGAAATCAATAAATAATATAGGAACACAACTCCACCATCATTCATCACAACATTTATTTTCTCATGTTTGGAGGATTAAATAGGATGAATCAAATGATAATCCAACAATTATCACAAATCAATTTCTTGAATCAAACCCTAATGAAATGTAAAATCAACACCCACCCACAAGAACACATGATCCACAGATCATCCTGTTTGTGGGTCGATCTGTGTTCATCATTTAATTGAAAAATTGGGAAAATAAGAATCAAAATAACAACCCCAACCTTTATTTTTTTAAAGAACGTTCATCATGTCATGTTCGTTGGTGAGGTTCATCAAATCCTAGATTAGTTGATCGATCACGTCGTCAAAATCCACCAACGGGTTATCCTCCAAATATCCAATGGTAATCCTCAATTCTTAGGGTTATGTGGATAACCCTTCTAACATTCACTAAGACGGTATTTAATGAGGAGGAATTAGGTTGTTGTATAAAAAGAGACATTTAAAATAAATTAATTGTCGATTTATTTTATTTCCTTTAAAAAGACAAAAAACTAACTTTTGCAGCTTACCCGTACCAATAAATGTTAGGCCCTACCTAAGGTATAGTATCCACTTTGAATGCAATAGTTCCCTCGTATTTCTAATCCAGGAACCCGTTTAAAATTTATTCTAATTTTTCATGAAAACCACTCGCACACGCAGTTTAAAAGCATAAATTTATTTCAATCATTTATTCTGGGAACTTCAGGCCTTAGAATCCCATTCCATATAAAATTGTGGTCTTGTATTAATTATATATAATATTTAAAAATAATACCCAAAAAACAAAAGTCATTACAAATTGAAATTATCCCATTCTCATTTTTTTTCTTCTTAATACATTGTCTCTCTCTAAAAATATTCTCAGAATGAAGTTTTTATATTTATTATTTAACTTTTTTACAACTTATAGTGGATGAATATTCTCTAATATAGAGATAGGCAAGGGTATATTCTTTAGAAATCATGCAATTTATCTCTCACTTTCACAATTTTGAAACACAATAGTAATACCTGGTTATTTATTTATATCCCTTCCTCATTAATTTTATAAATCATAAGTGGAAATATTTAAGTTCTTTAAATTTATTCCTTAAACATTAGTATCCATTAAGGGAATAATAATAGTATATTATCACTTCAATCTATAAATCACTATAATAGAAATCCCATTTTGGTTTCCCATGTTACTCTATGTGATAATTTTTAAACTCAAAGGATATTCCCAGAATTCACTACATTAATGCTTCTCCCCTTTGAAAATAGGCCAAAATGGTATTCAATAAAAATATATATTATGGTTGGATTTATATTTCTCAAAATATCTTCACCAAAATCTACGTATAACATTTACCAAAACTGTATCAAATATATAACAAATATATCTTGTAGTTTGGAACAGATTTCTTTTTGGATTGTGATCATCACATTAAAATATACACATATCAAATTTAATTAGCACACTACTTTAGTAAAACTTCCATTCTTCATTATCAATAAAACTTCATTAGATCATAAGAGTTTTCATCTTCAATGAATAGTTGTGATTCGATGTATTTTTGTTTTAATTTTTCTTAAAAACATTATGATTTTGTTTTCAGCAGTAAATAATATATAAAATGGTTTGTATAAATTGGTTTTCCTAAAAATAGTCTTGAATTATGGATTAAATCATATTCATTATGTTTCAATCATGAATATATCATACATGAATCGATGGATTGGAATTTATTCTCAGAATAATAAATGACTGAAACTCACTATTTTTTACTAAGTATGTAAGGTAAATTTAGTCATGAGAATTTAAAATTCTAATATGTAAACTCAAATACATGGTCTATTACCTTGTGTGGTGCTTCATGTGTCAGAATTTGGTTAGTTGTCCACTTAAAACTTGTTAGTGTGGATCTTCATTTTTGTTGGTGAATCTAAATTAAGATATGTTTTAGATTTCATGAATCTTGATTCACATACATCAACAAACCCATTTCATTGATTCTTGTCTATGTCCTAGATTTTCATATATCGGCCTTTGAATATGAAAATTTAGTAATGGAGGGTATTCTCATGCAAGGTAACAAGGAATTTTTGGATTTTAATACACTATTTGGACTTTCATATGTGGAATTTGGTCTTGAAAAATTTTCTAGTAATTGTTTATTTCAAAAACTAGAACCTCTACACTATCATCACTCGTTATCAATCACTTATCAAAACATCTAAATACCTTTTTAGAA
Organism: Viscum album; assembly: GCA_963277665.1. Taxonomy (NCBI): domain Eukaryota; kingdom Viridiplantae; phylum Streptophyta; class Magnoliopsida; order Santalales; family Viscaceae; genus Viscum; species Viscum album. Next base: position 1,823,899,418 of record OY728160.1, read on the forward strand.
TTTTTGAATCATTTTCAAACACATCATAATTTTTTATAAGAACTTTGGTACTATAAAAAACAACCAACTTTGAGTCCTCCAATATAACTCACTAAACTTACAAATTTATCTTTAATTCAACCATAATCAATGTCTATTTTAGCAGAGTTTTCTACAATTATAAGCAGTCACACAGTAAATGGACTTCATTAAATTCAATGGATACTCAAACTATGATAAAATATCATTTTTAACACTAGTTATAATAGATATTAAAAATATTCACAATATCCAATAATATTTGTATTCCAATCTAGTGCAGACTATACTTTCTATAGTTGTACATGTCCTTCTCATGATAACTATCTCTTTAAATCATCACATATATTGGATACCCACTTGAATATGTCTATTTAAGTATCCAATAATACCCAAATCTTCTTTCTTTGTTGATGGATACTCTAATCCATCACACATAACATCTTTCCATTTATTACATTGTGAAGACTAACAATAATTAATACAATCAAAATATTTTGGGCTCTTAAATCTCTCCCTTTATATTTGTTTTCAATTCCAAATAATCATATATTGTCTATTTTATTACATTCACTATAATTAAAAATAAATTAAATAGGGAGTAAATTTTTATTAACCTAAATTTAAGCATCACATTCCACTACCCATAATCGACAAGGTTTTTATTCACGAAGACTTCCTAAAATTTTAAATTATTTTCCCCAAACAATGTTTTCTTCCATATGGGATTGTATTCAAATAATAATATGACACCAATTGAAATACCATTTTTGAGGTAAACTAATGAAAATTTAAAAACATTGGTTTGTCCTTCTTCAAATTTATCTCACTTTTATGTTTCTTATCCAAGAATATTTCACCAATATCTTCTCTCCTAATGTCACTTCAAATGTTTTACTTGAGAAATTGGTGTTATTTTTATATTCCAACTGAAATTTATAAATGCTTAAAAAAATAATAATAATAACTTTACAAGACAGGGTCTTCCCTCACTTAGTTTCCCAACATTTCCTATAATTTGAGGAGGGATGGAATTCTTCTTCTATTATATCTAAAAAGTTTCTACTGATTATCAAAAATACAGATAAATATAAGAATAATTTGAATTCAATGTGGCATTACATATTCCTTATAAGATTTGAATCAGTCAACTGAATTAAATTCCATGCTAGCTAACAAGATGTGGAAAATATGAGTGACTAATACTGAGAAAAAACATTTCTAAAACTACTCACAGTATGATGACAATCTAAAATTATTGTTCTGTAGGGACATACAAAAAGGTGTTTAGAATGATTCAATAACATACCCTTCTCTTGAACAAACACATCAAAAAGTATTCATGTTAATGTATATTTTTAACTAAAATTTTTCATAATCATCCCTTGATTAAATAGACAATATAAATGGAGGCAGGGGGTAGAAGTGAAGATCGTAGATCAAATATAATTTTTCATCAAATATATTTAGAAATCCAGATTTAGCATGAATGAAAATATCTCTAGTAGATTGGATTATTTTAGTGGATCTAATTCAGGGGATGATTTCCACACATCTTCAACTTTACATACCTAATATAAAATCACCGCTATATTGATTAGGGAATAATGTGGGTCCTTCAATTATTCCTCATCTTGAGAAGGAGGGTTGGGAAAAATTTCTCAACCCATGATATAGACCTCCAATTTTATTCATGCTTCCACCCTTATATTTTTATGTCTTTTCAACTTTTGGTAGAATGGATTTCATTTACTTCATAACCTTTCAAGATGAAATTGGGTTCTCAACCATAGAAAATTAGGCACATAATTTGAATTCATATTTCTCAGTATTTAAAGACAATTATAATTGATTGGGTTGTATGGTTATTAAAACTTTAGGCAAATGGTCAACTTTGTTCTTGGGTGTGGAGGAATTATTTTTAGTGGATTTTTTTAGACATCATATCTATGGTGAATTCCCCCTATTCTTCAAACGACATTCATGTTTAGGCTGTCATTTCAAATAGATGATTGTACTACGACATACCTTCTTGGACATCCCATAGACTACAACATTAGCTAGTAATTCTCCCTTCCGGGGTAGCCTCAACACATATTTATAAGGAGTATCAACCACAAATCCAATCTAATAAGCTCTCTCCTAAATGAATTATTTTCATTCATTTAGATTACTCCAAATTTATTCAAAAAACATGGCCATAGATAATTGGTCTATCATATGGATTCTCGTACCACTGTAAATGCATATCCTTCTATTAAATTTGAAATCCATATAATTTTTTCTCTTACATATTTGGATTATATTATTCAACTTTCCTCTTAATGGATTTTCCTCCCAAGGATGATTCATGCCCTATATTCAATAGCCTTATAGATTGTTTTGGTTTTTTAATTTCACTTTATAGTGGATGATATCTACCTGGATTTTTTCACCATTATCTAGATCAATAAAAAACATGCTTAAAAAAATAAAAGAAGTTATCAAAGATATAAAATATATTCATGGAAGAAAGTTTTTTATTCATATATATTGTCTTCTTCACTATAGCTAGTTGTCTATTTTCTTCATCACTTCTCCCCATCTGTCCAAGACAATAGAAACATATAAAGACTTACCCATTGTGAAAATAATCATTGGATCTATTTCAAAATATCTAGTATCACTGACACCTTCCAATTAATATTATTTATTTTACCTCAGTTAAAGGCTATCCAGTATAAAATTATTGTTGTTTTTTGGATAGAACCATAATCATCTAGGATTCCTCGGTAGACTAGTTCCATTGGAACATACACACATTATTCCTTCACACGTTTGTAGAAGTCCTAATACTTTTATCATATAATTTTGTACAAAATATTCCATTTTTCAATGATAGAATATCTCTTATTAGTTCATTTGGAACATAGAGTTTTGATTGAAAATGTCCAGTGAATGTTTCCCTAACTCAACTGACCTTAATCTCTCTTCCTAGTATATTTCCAATTTCTAAAATTGATCTTAATGTGTCATGGAATTTTTTTTGTGAAATATCATTATTTTTAATTCTATTACCTTCACATATTTCCATACATCTATGACATTCACACTGATATTATATTACTTCTTAATGCATGGATTGTTTCTGTAAAAAAATATTCAAAAAAATATTCAAAAAAACTAGTCATTTAACGTATTCAACTAATTTAGAATATCTATCTTTTAAAAGTGAGATTTTTTTCATCCATTCCTCACACATGCCTTATGATGGTGTTTCATATGATAAATTTCATAACCAATGAATTATCCATTTCATCTGATTCTTCTTCTAGAAGTGATTTTTCATCAAATTACTCCTGATTAAAACCTACTATATATGAAATCACATAATCTGGTACATTATTTAGATAAAAATTGACATGAGAGTAAAATACCATCATTATTTTTTCATCCACATACTCTCTAAGTCTTAAAAATATATATAATATGAGGAATAAAAAAATAAAAACTTATAATTATAATTAACTTTATAAAATTGTATTTCCTCTTCCATCATTGGTATTTTTCTTAGTATCATTTCCTCTTAATTCACCCAGTTTTTCAATTGATTTGAACACACATTAGTATCTTTATTAAGATGGATGAAAATCATATTTTTCATTTTAGGATACTATATTTTAAAAATCTAAAATATTTCCATTATATGGATAAATTTATAGGGGACTTGGAATTACTTTGATTCTAATTTTGGTTCACAAGATCTGAGGACAACTAAGAGGGTGGGGGTGAATTTATGTTCACTAAAAAATATTTCATGTACTAATTTATTTTCAATTAATCATAAGAGTCTTATTAAATCTCATCATAGTATTTATTGTGACTCACATCCCTACCTCTATAATGAATTACATAAATTCTCATGAACATAATGATTTACAAGCGAAAATACTAATACCCACTCCTTTCTATGATTGGTTATCTCCCCCCTTCCAGGATTCATATGTATAATCAATTAACATAACAATAAGTGGAGGATAATTTACACCCCAATACTAGATCAGAGTCTCAATGATATTCTCTAAGTCAGAGCCTCATTATCCATGTTTCAACCTTATCACAAGACATCAGTTTCCATTATCTCACTAGAATTCATCAATAGATTTACATTATAGTTAATGAGTCTCGTGATAATCTCCATTCACAATCTAAGTAAAAAATCATTATGGATTCATAGCATACATATTCATGTGTTTACTAACATCACCATGTTGTAACATGATCAAAATTTCATTACAAGATGCATCCGCCTCATTAAAAATAATATTATTCAGCATAATAGAAGATCCATTTAAATATATAAGGAATTAGAAAAACTTTACAACTCAGTTACAACTCACTTCACAAATTCATGGAAATTATATTAAATATTTTCCCCTAGCCATATTACTCGATGTTCTCCTGTGATCATCTACCTCAAGTATCTCCTCAATTAATCAAGTGAATTGATTGAAAAATGAATATACCAATAAGACAGACTTGTTCAAATTATTCTTCCCAAGACTTTACATCTCTATCTAATTGTTCTCAGGTTGATGTTCAACTCATTTTTATTCTTCTTTCTTGGGACTTGTAGTGGATACATCTTTGACAAAAAGAGATATTTTTTCATATATCATGCAGAATATCTCCGGGATTCTTAAATATCAAACACTAATGTAGAAGCCACTTTGTAACTTCCCATATTTCCAAAAAACGAGTATATTAAATTTATTTTTAAAATATAAATTTAACCACTCAATGAATTTAATTAATTTAATAAAAAAATTATTTATAAAATTATTTATCACCTATGTTATTTATTTATATATTTTTCATATAAATTGAAATTTATTTATTAAAATGATTTTAGAAAAGGGGTATCTTACAATATGAGGGAAAACCCACCACATCCAATAATTCCACAGGGGTTGAACCCATGAATAAAGGAATAAAAGGGGATATTTCCAAATAGTAGCCAATGATCTATCCTATTTCCACCTTCTATGCCTCTATTTAAATAATCATATCACATTTACTATTTACATGATTATTTTTTAATTTTTTTATATCTTTTATTTTTATATAAATTATGTTATTATAATATAATGACTGAACATTATTTACATACTAAATAAATATATTATCATTATGTTAGAGTTCATTTTATTTATAATTAGGTTTTCATCATATTATATATACATATTATATTATAAAAAATTACATTTAATATATTATGTAATTTATTTCATAACAGAATTTTGTCACAAAAAAATTATTACTTTTATCTAAAAATTTAATAAAAAATTATATTTTCTTATAGGAAAATAAAAATTATTTATAAATTAATTTTATAAAATTGAAATTGTTACTTTCATAACATTATAAATCATAATATGTAAAGGATAATGCACTAAAACCTATTTTTTATTACATATTTGGAAACAATAATCAAATTAATTAATATAATAACATCTAAAATTACATAAATCCATTTACTATTAATGTAATTATTCAATATTCTCGTGTCTACACATGTATCTTAGAATTGGAATAGATTTTCTAAAAAGTACAATTTCTTGGATTTTACACACAAAATATTCAATTTTGAAATGAAAAAGTAATTTTAAATTTCAAATATTTAGATAATTGAATTTTTTAAAATTAGTTTACATTTTAAATTTTCACAAAAACATTATCTCATGGTAAATTTGTTGTAATTTTCTACCAATGTTGATTTTTTTGTGAAAAGTTGAAAATTAATGTTTTATGAGTACCTCGATTTTATCAACATACTTATGATGTGTCAATGGTATGAAACATTTTGATGTGTTTTAAAAAATAAAAATTTAATATATGTTTTATATTATGGAATTTAAAATTTTCAATTTGAAATTATAAATTTGTACACATGTTTTGGGAAACATAAATATATTTTTCCTTAATAAAAATATTTTTTGGATTATATGCATTAAATGTGGTTGTAGGAATTTTCCATTAGTTTTTGAGCTCGTTAAATTGTCAACTAAACCTATTTCTATCATTAATATTTCATAAAATTATCTGTAGTTTATGTTACCCACATTTGGTTGGAATATACAATAAAATTATCAATATTTCAACCCATAAAACACCCCTCCACAAGGATAAATACCCACTATTTATCCCATTAATCATCATTTAAAACCCATTGTGGGTGAAGTTACATTTACTCTCTATCTCAAAATCCAAAACAAGGATTATCTAGTCTTCTAATGTGACCCATTAAAGATTAATGAATATTCCTCTCAAGGTAAGTTTTTCATTAATCCTCCACTTTTCTTTTCAAGTACAATACTTTTTCTATAATGTATTTTTAAATTATTTTTTAATATACTTCACTTATTTTTATAAAATTTTATCATCTTCCATTAGAAATATTTTTTATGAGATTTTAATTATTTTATCTCATTATATCCTTTTCCAAATATGTTACTCTTTGGAAATAGGGGTTGGATGCCCCTCTTTTACTTGTACCTTTGAGATACTTTTTGATTTCCTTTTAATTTAAATAAGAAATTCTATTTTTAATCATTGTTATAGTTTAATTAATATTTTATCAATGATATATCACTATTACCCCAAATTATACTATCTTTATAAGTATTTATCATGCTTCAACATTCTCATATCCATGAAATCATCCCAGATTTGGTAACAAAGAGTGTGTGTTTTTTCCTAAAAACAACATCCGTATCTAAAAACAACAAGTAGATGTGGACTATCATAAATTTACTTATGGGTATTAACCCCAAAATTGTGTATGTAATTTTAGCATCAAAAACACATATTTCATGATAAATTGTCCTTGATACACAACATATTTGACACACCCGATGTATTTTGTAAGATAAATAAAATAAAAGTTATGAGCCACAATAAAGGATTGGGATATATAGATCAAGGTTTACATTAAATTGATATCTCTATGCCCTGAAAGTACCCCCCACTACTATATTATGATATTTATTTTATTGGGGTACTACTCATAACTTTGTGAATATTATATACTTTCTAAGAATGATTGATGAATTTTTATCTAGATATTTACATTAATCTAGTGAAATGGATTATTTAACACTCAGTTTCTTAACCATTGAATTTGTTCTCTTTTAATATATATAATTAAAATGGTTTGTACCTTACTCCCCAATATCCATGTCCTTATGTACTTATGGTATGGTACAGATGAAACCTCTATAATCGATCATTGTCGTCATCTCACCTTATCATCACGATGCATAACATTACTTCTGTTGTATTTTCCTTGTAGATACCCTTCTATGATTCTTTTTATTTAGGTGTGTTCACCTAGAAAACTATTAAATTATTGACTTGGGATATTATTAACTAGACTATATACAATTAATCAATATAGTGTAAATACCTCATGCTTCCTTATCTTGACTGATAGGTATTTACCTATAGGGATACTTGGACACTGATTAGTTTTACATGGGTAAATTTATTTTTTATTGATGGCCTTATGTAAGTTTTCCTATGTCTAGAACACATAAATTTAGTCATCTAAAGGGTGTTCTTTGATATCACTCAAACAAATTAGGTAACTAATTAGTCTGTTGATATGGCATATTCAGGATACCTTGGTAGAAATCCTATGTAATATTTGTGATACCTAGGTAAAAATCCATTTTAATATGTTTTATTATTTACTTTTTATAATCCATGGTGATATTTTTATGAATATATAATTTTTAGGTTATTTACACATTTCCATGTTATTCCTCTATAGTTTTTATCATGTTACACATCATGTTCTTATGTTTATGTTCTTATGTTATTCCCTAGGTTCTTATATTGATTTTATTATGAAATGTGTCATATTTTTCAAATGATTTGTTTTTAATTAATTTCAATTCACTATCCCTTACTATGATTTGTAGCTCAAACATTGTTATGATTCCTTATTCACAAGAATATAAATCTAATGGATAAATATAGAAGGTTAACATGTGTGGATAATATCTGAAGAAGAAATTTTTTTGTATCATCAATTTAGATGTTCATGTACCCAATAATAAAGAAACTAAATTTTTAATGCTGTGATTTTTTTGTAATTTATGTGATTTATAAAAAAACGAATGTCTATTGAGCACATGATCTATAAGTGTGGGCTAAGGTTATATCATTCTTCTTCTTCATTTTTGTTTTTATTCTTCCTTGTTCTTATCAATTACAGATGGAAACATTTTGGTGCATAAAATTACTTCTAAAAAAATTATTATCCTTAAAGAGAATATAATCTGGAGATTATCACTTCCATCAATAAATAACGATCATAGAATTCAAATTTTGGATTCTTATGTCACTTCATGCACTTCTTCTTGATATTTATGGTTATTTCAAAAAAATAACATATTTATTAATTTTACTTTTTTTTAAACTCATCACAAAGATATATTAAAGAAAATATCTATAGTAGGAACAGATTCATCTTCCTCAAAATATCACCACAAAACACAATTTCTATCATTTACCATAGTTTTATCAAATTTATAGAAAAAGGATATTGTATTGTTGAACTCAATTCATTATGTCTTTAGGAATTCACATAAAAATATTTATAGATTTCAGTATAATATGTACACACCTATAGTAACCCATCCCTCATTCAATATCACTCAATAATTCTCATATCATAAGGATGTTAAGATTCAGTAAAAAAAATGGATTTGAGGTATTTTCTTCTATATTATTCTTGAAAACCAAATAAATTCATTTTAATCATCAGAAAATATATATAGTGGTTAACCTTCTTTTGTCTTCCTTCAACAAGGATGTGTAAATACATGAATAATATTCATGTTTCTTTTATATTGAATTCATAGAAAAACCCCCAACTCACTTGAATTTATCCCTAAAATATGTAATTCATGAAACTTAGTATTATTCACCAAGTATGTAATAGAAATTTGGTTAGGTGAATTTATACCTCACATATGTAGACTCAACCATATGGTGGATTCCCTTAAAAATCAATTAGATATAAAAATTTAGACAAGTGGTTATTTGGTGCCAATTTTTTATGATTGTATTCATTTGGGTATGTGGATATGAATTCTGAGATGTACCACATTTCAACTACATGGATTCACAAATATTTTCAAAAACCCTTATTTTGATTCAAATACATAGTATAGATTTAAATATTTGAATATTTCTCAAAGAAAATTCTTATATAACAAGAAATGTGGTTGCAAAAAGAATAATCCTCCTTCAGTTTATAATTATCTAACACTACACTTCCAATTCCTTGGGTTTTAAAACTCCCATAATCTAGACTTTTTAAAAAATATTATATATTTAAGGCATATTTACCCATACATTATATACTCTAATTCCATTACCTGTACATATTAATTTGTTTGGTAAAATAAATCATTTAAAATAATAACCTTACCTTATTTGGTATCACAATGATTTAGATGTTTCTATAGTCAGAGTTTTTCTTGCATCATTGGGCATATTTCCTTTGAAAAACCTTCTCATGATGCACACATACCTTCCAAAATAGTATCACTATGGTCCAAAAATCATTTTTCATAATAATATTCTTGAATTAACGAAGAAAAATTATTTTCTTCATGATTTTATGTCTGGATTTTTTATTTCTTTTCAAGCTTATTTGGGATGTACATTCATATTCTAATGTGAAATGTTTATTATATCCTTTAGCTCCTCAATTTAATCATAATTATTCTTCAAATCAGCAATAATTTCCTTAAAAATTGAAAAATCATATATTTGGATTTTTATTCTATTATCCATTTTAGTATTTTACTAATGTTATGCTTTTCTTTAATTCCTCCTCCCTGTCCAATTATTTCTTAATATATAGGGAAACCTCTTTAATCATATTTATTTCCTCCTTCACATTTGATCCCATTTTCTATATATTTAAATTAAAGGAAACATAATCATTTTTTAATTTCTGATTTTCAAGTGAAAAATATTCAGTCACTTTGTAGTTCACTCCCTACATGACTTCCCATTTAACTTCAATTTCATTTAATGAATACCTATAATAATAGAATCCTGATGTTGTTTCCTCCTCATCACATATTCTTTTTAGATTTATGATATAGTATGAAACATTGGATCTTTCATCCATTACAAGTTTATAATTAGTAATGATAATAGTCTAAAAAAATTTCCTCTTTTTTATGACACATATTACAGTAAGACTTTTTTTTCTTCTTCTTTAAATTTTATATCATGAAATTCCCACTATTCCTTCCTCCTTTTCCAAAAAAAATTTCCATCTACATCCAAATATCTTTGGAGAGCTTAGAATGATTTATATTTTAGTACATGAATTCCCTGAGAGATACTTTTAATACCACATGGATTAAGACTCAATTATAATATTTACACTATCTATTTTAGTGGTGACTCTATATTGTATAAAAAAATCGATAATTATCAAATTCTCAAGGAACTCTAAAATAATACTCTATAAATTCAACAAACTTCTTAGAACACGTTCTAAAATTCATTCTATCAATGATACAATCCTTCACTAAAGATTCCATTTTTATTAAACAACTTCATATAAATTTAAAGAAATAAAAATCTAAGAGAAATGAACTTATCTATTTGATTCCACATGTTGGTTTGAATATTGAGGTTTAGTATGAAATTTACGTGAAGGATTATGGTGCATCAAGGTTTTCAATGTACATAACCAAATAAAACATGTGTTACATTATATTATCACATTCCCAAAAAATATCTTGATATCTCAACCTTGAGGGTTACTTATTATGACTTTTTATTGAATATATCTTAGGATTCAAGATATGTTTTGGTGTTCATGCATAAATTAAATAGGTACATACGAATATACTTTGTTCAATATCAATGGGATACATAAAAAAAATGAATATGTAATGTTTGATGCACAAAATAACCACAAGTTCACTCATTTTCATAAGGTATAACACCCATTTAAAATATTTGAGGAAGATCTCACTACTTCCCTACAGTCACACTATGGATCATTCCATACAAGTCTCACTACCAATGGAAAGGACCACCATCACATAGTTTAAGGACTTGTGTGTCAATTCTATAGCATCACATGTATAGTTTGAATCCTCAAATATAGATATATTATCTATTATACCCCCTTTGGGATGATCCTTTACAATATGTGAATAATCCCTTAGAACACATTTTTCATCGTAAAAAGTAAATAAAAAATCCCCCTTCACATTGTTATTTTCAATGAAATATTATCCTTTTCATTATAAAATTCCTCATCAAATGCAAAACCCTTCATCTTCTATCCATCATCTCTAAAAATGGATAATTCTATGCATTTATGATTCAGCTTGTGCATATAGTCGATATCCCATTTTAAAATATGATTCACATGCCCTCAACCACGTAGACACCAATAAACATTATATCGGAGAAAAAAACATCACAAAACTCTTCCATAAATTCATGATCTATACTATTAGTAGTCAATAAAATAATAAACTCATGGAAAATTAGTTCACCATTGTCATGGAATTAAATATACATTTAATTAAATTCATTTAATGATACATAAACCTTTAAATTATGATTACATCATGACATAAATTAGAGTCTCATCATTTAAAAAGAATAGATTACTGGATCATGTGCCACTATAATAAATTCACTTGAGAGCCTTTTATCACCTATCAACAAGCAATTCACCATTTCATGGTGAAAAATATTTGGCCATTTTTCCTCTAAAAACCCAACACTATGGCCATAGTCTAATAAAATTTTCTCATTATATATTTCCACTTATCATATTCCCCATGACCACCAACCAACACCACTATGATGATTTTCGGCTTCTCCATGTTAGAAAGAAAATGTGACCTTCACCGCACCAATTGAAATAGTGTGTTCCCTCCCATGTTAACTATTTTGAACTAATAATTTTTAATATATAAGATACACTAGGACAAGTATTATTACCTATATATCATTGTAGATAATTTTGTTATAATGAAACTAAAATACCAAACATTTCACCATGTACAACAATAATCCTAGAAATGATGACTTGGAAATCCCTCTGTCAACCAATACATGTCTAACTAAAGGTTTAGTTGTTCTTCCTTGGTTTTGTTGGACACTTCCTCAGAAGATACACATTATAAAACAATTTTTGTTCCATGCCCACTCATATTCCTATAATTAGCATGGTCGTAAGGTTGTGGTTAAACTATTCTTTTAAACTTCTTTATCCCATGATACCTAATAACTCTATAGACCTTCTACCAACCATATATGCTCATTTTAGAAATGATCCTCACCTTTTTATCACCACTAGACAACCTTATATCATTTGTATGGATAATGTACCCAAAAAAAATCTTCAAGATGATTTTTTCAGAAATCCAATCATCAATCAATCAATCTCACTATTAATAACTATCCAATTGTCTTTTTTCCCTTATTCTTTCTCATAAAGGCCCTTTATGAAAAACATAATCATCATAAAAAATATAATAGAATCTTTTGGGATTACTAAAACTTATTTATAATGTCACTAATGATCATATTGATATTATATATTATTTTTAATTCATAAATATCCAATAAATTCATTAAAGTGATCCTCTTATTTTAAATTGATTAAATATCCTTTTGATAAATGCTACATCTTTGATCTCTATAAAAAGTGTGAAAAAATCCTCTTTGAATCAGACGAGTTATCACAAAATTATATTCTAAATTTTTTTCATGATATTATCCATTTAGATCTCCTCGTATAATTTCTTTCTATTCCATTTCATCTAGAAAAAATATACAAATTATCTTCCACATATACTTTCACATGGAAAAAAATAATTGTGGTACAAATATCTATTGAAAAGAGAAATAATTTTATATAATATTATCACCAAAAAAAATTGTATCAAAGATTATCGCATATAATTTTTGTATTTAAAATATTTAATGTCATCGTAGAATCATCTAATTTGAGTCTCACATCACCTATTAAAATATATATTTAATCTTAATTATTCTATTTAAATATCTTACATATCCTTCAAACATTGGTTTACTTTTACATATCCTCAATTTTCATCTTATATAAGATATGAATCCCTGGATTCAATATTACATATCACTACATTTCTAATGCATATTCTCCATTTACTCATATGTCTTTCATATTATATAATACATATCATGTTTAAATATATACTTACACTTTCATATATCTGGATTTAATATTATTTAATACTTCACTAATTTCTTCCTCTACAATATATCAATCATTTTAATTTATACTTTGTTATAAACTCTAGAATATTATCCATTCCCTAAAAATCATACATTTTTCTTATGTGATATTGAGTTTTAATTTCATATATCAATACTTTTTCAATATTTTACTCTTAACATAGAATTGTAATGACCCTCCAATCAACTAAGATAACATTTTCAGCTAAGACCATCTTTCTAAAAACATATTCAACCAAATTAACTTATCACAAAAAAACTATAAATTCATAAAACATCCATAAAATAATTTAACATAATTTCATAATATATTTTAGTATAAAATGAATCATTTAAATTTCATTAATATATCACCGATCTTGCACTGCCACCATAAAATCTTAGTTCAATGCCCAAAAAATTCCTAAAAGTTTGATAGAATCAATCTGTCATCATGAAATGAATCACCTATCCCCACTAACTATAACATCATATCTTGAATCATATTTCACACATTTATATATTGAGATTACAATATCCATTATTCTTGATAACATAAATATTACCCTCATAATTCTAGATATCTATATACTTCTCTAATCATAATGATATTTTTAATATACAAAGAGATACATAGAATTTATCAATCACATTACTCCATGAATCAAATAGATCTATAAACAAGACTATAAAATAACGTCACACTTCATGATATAATAAATTAAATCATATAATATAATTTAATTTATTGATAATTTGGAACTTCATCATTAAATGGTATTCTCATATAGATGTATAAACCATTCTAAACTTAAAAATATTCATATTCCCAAATCCTCTTCAAAATAATCATGTCTTTATTCCTATTTTCATGTCAATTCTTCATGAAGAATAAATAAAATACTTACATTATCTCATATTTTATAGAAAAATATGTCTCTAATATAATCCTCAATCTATTTCATACATCATATTTTATGACTCTTTAATATACCAATTTTTTATGTTCTTCATTCAAACTAGATAGATAGTTACTTAATTAGGAATGAATAAAAAATAAAACACTCTTTAAATAGCTCTGTTAGGATCTTTAATATCGCCCATTTTATTTTTTTAATACCCAATTTAGTAATCATTTTATTCTAAAGTCAATATTATTCATTTTTCCTCACACTTATCGAAATATATGTTCAATGTATGATAAAAATAGAGGGTTATCAATAAATAAAATTATAGTATACATAAGAAATGATATGTCTAAAAAAAATTAGCCACCAATTAACTTCCCATATCATGCTTTAATGACCATATATTCATAAATTTACTAATTTTAGGTTAATAAACCATAAATCTATAACCCTTTATTTCAATAATCATCCAATTATCACATGAGTCAGAAAATATGATCAATACAAATCAATAATGAAAAAAATAATCACTATTCATATTTTTATCTCCATATAAAATAATGGTATCGAGTATCTTTCTTATCTCACTTTCAAGTTATAATATCTAAAAAATATTCATCAATGATGGACTCCTTTCTAGATGAGATCCAACAATAAATTTTTATATATGTTATTAAAAAATTTATTTAACATGATATTGATAACTCTAAGGTTGAAATTCTCCTCTTCAATAATATTCTCAAAATGAGTTTTTTTAGTGTTTCAAAAAAAATTAAAAATAACAAGGTTTTTTTTTGAAAAAAGTAGCCAAAAAGAAGGAGGGTGATTATACCTCTTATATTTACAGTAAGGTGGGATACCACTACCACATTTTCATTTCATTGACCCAGGATCGATGCCATAAAATATGTGACAGGCAGTGTTCAAATTTTCATTCAAAATATAGTGGAAGTCAGTATGTGGAGGCGTTCACCTAACTTAAAGGTGTAATGATTAAATAATATAAATAATTATTAAATAATGATTATGGTATGATTAAGAAAGGTTTAACTATTTATTATGTAATGATTAATTAATAATTAATGAATTGTTAATGAATGAATAATGAATGATTAGTCAATGATTAAATAATGACTAAATTATGTTTAATAAGTTCTTTAAGTAATGACTAAGGTACGATTAAGTAATTATTGAGTAAGGATTAATTAATGATTAAGTAATAATGAAGTAATGATTAAATAATTATTAAGTACTTATTAAGGAATGATTATGGTTTGATTAATTAATGAGTTATTAATGATTAAGGTATAATTAAGGGATGCTTAAGGAAGGATTAATGAATGATTAAAAAATTATTGACTAATGATTAAATAATGACTAAGGTTCAATTAAGTAATGATAAACTAATGATTAAATAATAATTATTTAATTATTAAGGTAGGAATAAGTAATAATTAAGTAATGATTATGTAATAGTTATGTAATTATTAAGGAATGATTAAGGAATGATTATGGTATGATTAAGTAATGATTAAGGCTTGATTAAGGTACAATTAAGGTATTCTTAAGGTATGATTAAAAAATGATTAATTTTGGTGGATATGTTTTAGAAGAATCACATTATATTGATAATCCATTGAAAAAAACTTTATGAAAAAAATGACAACAAAACAATAATGTCAAATATTAGAATATAAGAAAATGATCAAAATAAATGTTGAAAAATGATTATGTGGTTATGTAAGAAATAAAATTCCTATATACATACTAAAACTAGATGTGGCTCTAGAACAGATGTACATAGGGGTAAAATCTAAAAACACTGCATTGAGGTAGACTCAATTGGAAACTGGTGCATGACAGTGGGCCCTGCTACACAATTGGTTTTACACACCCAGGGGATACACTTTATATGATTCATAGTTTCTTTATAAACTACTTAAATATGATTTGAAGATTGAAATTATATAGTTAACCAATAGTATAACATTTTAGGATATGAGATTTTTTTCTAAAATTTTATTATCAGAAAGATTATATAGTCAAACATCATTATCAATAGTATACAAAGAATATTCTGGAATCCAAGGTAAAAATAAGAGAAAACACCAAAACCATTTATTTATCATTCAGAAAATATAAATTATTATCATATAAAGTAAAATTGACAAGAACAATCGCATTAAATATCACATTAAAGATTTATAAAAGACTACAAATACCATGAATATTTTCAAAATAACAATGTTTGGATGAGATAATCCTATCTTTGTAAGTGAGTAAAATCCATCTTATTTTCAAGTGGTAGGATAGTGACATCTTCCCAATAGAGGTACATAACTTTTGAATTTTTAAAATCATTTATAATTAAAAATACATCTACGATAACATTTAATTTATGTTATTAGATGACCAAAATCACTTCAAAAATAAAAAGTTATATACGTCTCTTCGAAATATGTTTTTTAGAATACATAAGAAAATAATCTAGATTTTACTTAATTTTCGAAGCCAGGCTGATCTTATCCAAATTATGTTCTGTTGAAAAATTATATGGTGTTTTATCTTTGGTAAAGGATACATTTTTTATTTAATTCATTTTTCTTAATTCTTTCAATTTATATGATCCTAAATGTCATTTTATCATGAATAAATAAATAGATCTGGTGTTTTATCTTCATTTTTCTTTAGTTTCAAAAATATTCTATAACTTATTTTAACATACAATTTTATATAATGAAACACTAGTACCAAATGTTTGGATAATGACACCAATTATGAAATATCTATATTGTAATTATTTAATGGTCAAAACTTATTTTCAATATTATTTAAAATAGAAAAATCTTGGTAAAAAATATTTCTAAAGTATAGAGTCATGTTTTCCTATCACTACTTATATGGGGAGGTTATTCAAACCATGAAAATAGATTCATATAGTACATAACCAACATAAATGGTTAGTAAACCTAATTGTGTATCCTTAAGAGAACTTCCTGATATAATTCATGGTGGCTTATGTCGGGAAACTGATAAATGGAACAAGTCTATATACATTATAAATTTACAATTCCCAGCTACACTATGAGATAAATATTATCAATTGGTTGCGGATGAGAAGTGGATCCAAGAAATTAATTCATTTTCCCAACATTCGTATGGTTCCCTGATGGAATTATATGAGGAGGTTTCAACTATACAACAACAATGTCCAATTATTCATATATTTCGACCTACAAGAATGGTTGATGATGGATAGTCCCATGAAAGTTAGGCTCCTCTCAAGGTTTTAGAAGAGGATAAATGAGATAATCTCCCAAATATACATGTTAATCTTAATTCTAATGAAAATTTTATTAATTATGGAGATTATGGAGGAAATATATTTTATTATTAGGGAGTAGTTGTACTTGGGTTAGATGTTTCATGAAATTTAGTAGTTGTACAGTAGCCTCAGCCCAAAATAATTCATCCACCACTCTTCAGAAAAAATTTAGAAGCAATGGCTTGTTTGCATGAATTTGACTATAATGTTCTCACACCTGAAACTGAGTTTCCTATAGTTATAGTGGATAGGTTTAGTGATCTAGAAAGACACTATATCTAGTAATGGGTTTTAAAAGTTAAGATTCATTAAAAAACCTGACAAAAGAATTCATATAATGAGTTACTATTGATATGTTATTTAGCAATCAACCCTAAAAAATACATCACATGGTGAAAAAATAGAGGGTTGATTTTATATTCTTCTTGAGGTATATTCTGGAATATTGTTTTGGATGTTGGATAATTTTGAACATTGGGGCACATTATACTTATGTTCATCCAAACCTAAAACGAGGTCATACTGAATTGGATATTTAATTTATGTCATAATTATCATCTAGATGATTAGGACTGTCGAACATGTTACCATATCTCTTTTACAAGATATTATACAATAAACATTATTTTAAAAGGTCTTCTATAATAAGTCATGGGTGGTGAAATAGATGGAAATTGTGATGGTCTATGGTGATTTGGATGACTTGTATGAGGTGTTGCTACAGTTTCCATTCATACTGAGACATATAAACAATGTAATATTTCATATTCATATGGATGAACATGTGCCTAAAGATAACCAACTTGATCCATATCATGACCAATTTTATTATTTGTTCTGGGAATACCTCCCATATATTTGCACATTTTGTTTCTGAAAATAGTCACATAGATTGATGTAACATTTCTCTATGGAATATTCAAGGGAGTATTTTTAATAGTGTAAACCCAAGTTGAAAACTATTTTACTCTTCCACATTCATTTTCTTGTACGGGTAAGGAAAACTACAAATCATGGAGTTGGGTTTTTACTTGTATTAGCAACTACTTCTCCCTTATTTAGGATATCTATTTGATATCTGATCCATGTGATGAAATCAGTGATGCAATCCATGTGGAACCTGATATATGGAAACCACCTAATTAACATCATTGATACTAGATCATACACATTTCTAGAAATGTTTTATTAATATTCCATAAATAAAATATGAATAAGTTAATCACAAGTCTTGGTATGCAATGTCTTTTTTATTTTTAACAATTTCAATATTAAGAAGAAATCAATTTATGTGAAAAATAATCAATTATATATACCATATGATATATATAAATTAATGTTTAAAAAATGTTTAAAATAAATACTCAATCCTAATTTGGAGGTTTATGATTATATGATGTATATTCTAAAATAAAAATGGAAATTTTCCTATGATGAGGGGAAGAGGTTTAGAAAATGGAACATAAACATAGTGGAGTTTATCAATGGTGTCTTCACAGGGCTTCTCATGATACCTATAACTTACCTAGATCATGAGATATTTTATCATTGTGTACCTCATTGATAGAAAAAAAAATCCTGCAATGAGATTCAACAAGTGATATGGCACAGAAGACACATTCAATGACATATTCAAAAAGAACAATGAAGGAGCTTCTGGTTATCAAGTGTGCCATTTCCCCAAAGAACACTCTCGATTTTAAGTTCAAGAGTGTTCATACACCATCACATGTCATATATATGAAAAAATAGTGGTATTACTGGATGTGAGTAAATCTTAATTTTTAAAATTTGATGCAATATGGTTTCCATGTGCACACACCATCATAGCATCATCATCTATTAACAAGTCCTGAGAAGAATATATTGATTTAGTATAATAGATGGACACTATTTCTCATAGTTATGATCCACTAAGGATTCCTATTAGAGATTTTAGATGTCTACTAATGCCCAAATACCATCCAATAGTGATACCTAACATCAATAGGTTCCATCAATAAGAGAGACCAAATTTCATCATTATGCAGAATGAAATGGAGTGGCCTAAAAAATATGGGAAATGTTTGAGATGTAGTATATGTGTTCAAGAAGATCATAATCAGAAACTAATCCCTAAATTTCTTTGATCGAGTTTACACTCTGAGGATAAATGATTTATTGTCTCCAATGTGATCTTCACAAATTGTTAATTATACTATGTTAATATAAGATCCTTCGTTTTTTTAGAATTTTTTCACATTTAGAAATACTTTAACTATCATATAACAATACGCCAGTCATATTAACATTAAAAAAATATAGAATGTATATATGAGGTGAAATGAAAGCATAATAAAATCTTCTATGGATAAACCAAAAATAAAGCATGTTATAAAATAATCATGAAACATACAATAATGTAATAAATCATACATAAATTACAAAGCACACAATTTTCTAAAAAAAAATTAGATAATGAATACAAAATGTTTATATATATAAATATATAAAAACATATCTATCAAAACACTCTTTCCTAGGTAAAAATATATTGGAAAACACTTTAGAAATATTTTTTGAGAAGCATGAAGTTTTTCCCTTTTCTTTTGGTAAAAATAAATCATAAAACAATGGGAATAAAAATGTCAAATATTAATGTCTACCCGTCATAACATTAAGCTGACCATAATGTTAAATTTATATTTTAATCATAAAAATTATTTCATTTTTAAAATATAGCTGGAGGATACTATAATACCCACTAAGTAGGATTGGCAATGTAACACCCGAGATTTTTATGAGTAATATTTTGTTTTTATATATCATCAAAGGAATCTTTCACTACATACTAGCTTGTCTTACTTTACACGCAATCGCGACCTTCCTCGATAGCTTGCGTCATACGCAATACCGAGTTTCACTAAACAACGATATGCTATTAAAATATTATTAAAACTAGCCGTTATGAATAGTAATAACCACTTTTTGAAATTTTATAAATTTTATTTTTTAAAATGGACTTCATTTTTGGATTCGGAATACCGAAATTAGCCTAGGGTGAAATTTTGGTATTTTTCTGAAAACTTTCAATTTTTGATGAATAGTGAAACCACTAAGTGGTAGGTTAAAAACTGAATTTTGCATAAAACCTAATTTTACCACTTCTGTGAATGGAATTTCGAAAATCCGACAGACACGGTTGATATCAGTAAGTAAAATGTGGTTCAATGAGATAAAAATAATTTTTTGGTGAATAGTAACTTTTTACTTTTTTATCGCGGTTAATAGTAAATAGGGTAACTAAGGGTAAATATGATATTACTATTACCCTAACACATGTCCTAATTCTATTGGATAAGTGTAATTAGACCAAAAACAACCTTATGAATAAAATATGACCATTTAGGCCCACTTGGGTTAGATTAGGACATTTGTTATTAATTTATTTAAAGAAGGGTTAAAATAGTTAAAATCAAAGTTTAATAAGAAAATAATTTTTAATATGGGTTTATACATAAGATAAATTCGACTATAAATATTCATTAGAAAGCTAAAAATATTTCCTACATAATTCTATTTTATTTATAATTTTTAGACATTAAATAATTTAATTTATTTATGACACAATTATGATGCAGTAATTATCTTATTTATGAAATATTGACATAATTGATGTTATAAACACCAAAATAAATGTAATTTGAGACTTTTTATGAATTACACAAATTTTCTAAGTTACTATGATATATTAGTGTTGATTTAATCAACTTGGTTCGAACATATAATTCTGTTATGACTTTCACAAAAATCATATATCAAATAGTGTCAAAATTGACACAAAATAGTTTTTAAATCAAATATTATATTATTAATTGTTATTTTATTCCTAAAAATCTAAGGTTCGGCCAAATGACTTAGATAAGGATATATAATTTAATAATAAACAATTTGGGGTTCTTTTGGCATGTTATAGTAAGTGTATTAACCATATAGTGAAAGAAAACAAAAAGACGCGGTAAAAGTTAAATTATTTAACTTAGAGTTAAATCTAATTGATAAGGTTAAAATAATAACCTAAACTTGTCTAAATCCTATTGGTTGATAGGATTTCGACCCTTCCCCACTTTAGCTTCGAAATAAGACCCTTTGGAACCATTATAAACCGATTTTTACTTTAATATAAAATAATATTTTGAGATATTCCTAAGGTGCCCCTCTCCTCCCTTTATAAAAGGGCACCTCCTCCCCCTCCTCCTCACACCAATTTGAGCACTCAAGATCGGCAAAACCCTGCCATTTTCTCCTCTCCACTTCCCTAGAATAATCCTAGAGGTCCTGGTCTTCTTCAAATACCAATCTTAGTTCTCTAAGTGGAGGATTCAAAGAGGCGTTCCAAAGAAGAGGTAATATCCGTTACCGATCTTTTCAATTTCTTTCTTCTTCAACTTCTTCTACTTTAGTTGTTTCATGATAAAGTAATAACATCAGTATTACTTAAATACTGATATGTTATTATAAATATGAAACAACCCTAATTCAACTTCTATCCATCCTACGGAAAAATGAAATCACCGCGCGTGCGTACATACGGAATACCGTCTCCACGCCGTGGTGTAATCTATTTTCAACCATCACTTTACAAGGATGGGTATAACGGTGTAATGAGTAACTATTTATGATTATTATAAAGTAATATTTATACTAAAATTATATATATATATATATACTCCAATACAATTCCACGATCATAGGAACGATATCATCACTCGTGCGTACGTACGGAATACCGTCTCCACGATGTGATGCGACTCGTTCTACATGATCATCATTACATAGTAATTATATAAATGAATTGAATGAATAAATATGATATATGTTACACTAATACCATTCTGTATATAAGGTATCTATAACCTTAAAAGAAGAATAAGAATTTATTCAGCAAAACACGCATAAGAACATAAGGCAATAAAGACCCGAGTAACAAGTAGCAATGAAATATTACTAACAAGAAGCTAAGAATATGACCATATATGATATCATATCAATATGTATGATTCTGGAATAAGTCAATAACATTATTTAAACCATTATACAGGAGCTTCAGACACGTACAAAGCAAATCGGACCTAAGGTAAGGGAAAATACCACAATCTCATTTTTATCCGAGATTGTTTATTCGTAAATATTTACTGGGGTGTATTTTATCATCCACATCCATGTTCCCTCAATATGTAATATTGTTTCCATCCACTTACAATAGTTTAAATCCAATTTTATCCTTCGGTGAGTTTTTAGTAAAGAATATGAAAGGAATCTTTTGTCGTTTTTTTTTCGTATGAGGTACTTTTTGACTTTTTCGACAAAAGTACGAAGAATGTTTTTTTTAACTTATACGGCATGAATGGATTTTTAAAACATTATTTCCAAGAAAATTCCTTTACAAGTTTTAAAGTTTATTTTTAATCAACTTCTTTTATTTTAAAGTCGAATGACATGTTATGAAAGGAAAAATGTTTTTGAAGTAGAAAGGATATTTTCCTCAAGAATGGAGTTCAAGTATTTTATCAAAATTATTTTCCATCTAAGATAATAAAAGGGTTATGTTTTTATCCCTATTTTTACATTGGTTTGATTATGTTGTGATGGAAATATTTTTATGAATTCCTTTATCTTATATGAATTGTTTTATGATTTCATGTTGTTTAAGAATCCCATTTTTATTACATGGGTTACGCTATGATGTATGGTTTATGATTATGTGGCACACATAAGAAAGGATTCATTATAATATGGGTGGTACCTATATCTCCCTCCAATGCATTGGGTAAATATTTTATATCTCATGAGATAGACATGGCTGGAACGGAAGGTTATTTCGGTTCAGTGATACAGGACTGAAACGGGGAGTGAACTCGGTTCAGAAAGAGACTTTGTCCACTAAGATAGTCTTGGCAATGAGTCATGACTAACAAGAAATGATTTTCCATGATTATGTGTGCATGCCACAAAGTTTCAAGTTTCATGTTTTGATTATGGGGATCTCATTTTCACTTCTATGATTTGTTCCATGTTAAGATATTATGATCTATTTTACAGGTTATGATTTTCAAAAAAGATATGATATGATTTTTATTTCCTTTATTTTCCCTTGCTGAGCATTTGAGCTCACCCTTTTATGTTTTCTTTTCCCCAGGTCAGGAAGATGGATATTAAGTAGAATATTCTAAAAGGGACCCTAGATATGATGAAATAAATGGGAGACACTGTAGAAGATTTATGAACCAGTTGTTTATGTTTCCCAGTTTCTAAAGACACTATACCTATACGGTCCTTTTTGGTTTTGTCATATGTTGTAATAAGTGTGATTCAATTTTGAAGTATTAACAATGTATGTAAAGTATGGGTCGTTATAGTTGGTATCAGAGGAAAGGTATAGTCAACCTTTGGAAACTAGGATGTGAAAGCCTTAGTAAGAACCCTAAGGATAAGTCTAAGCATAGAACATAATCTTAGTGTTTTAGAAATGTCCATGAATACCCTAGGATAAGACCTTAAGTGTGAAATTTTATCCTTGATTATGTGGTTTTCCCATTATAATTAGTGTTGCTCACACTATTCTTCTTGGTTTTAGTCAATGGCTGGAACCCGAAGGAACCGTGTTAATGCGGAATGCGATGGGCAATGCAATGATTGTCCCCCTGAGCAACCAAACGATATGGGAGCTGGAATGAAAAATCTTGTAGCCATGCTCACACAACGTTCTCAAGCTATGAATCATGCAGGACTTCCAAACGAGAAAAGGAAGGAGCAACATTCTATTGAATCCTTCATGAGGCAGCGTCCACCTTCTTTCAGTGGGTCTACTGATCCATTAGTTGCTGAATAATGGATTAGTACTACTGAAAAGATATTTTCAGTTCTTCAATGTTATGGACATGCTAAAGTCATCCTAGCAGTGTATCGTTTGGAAGGAGATGCTGATCAATGGTGGAATCTTATTAAGAATATGAGGCAAATGGATGAAATTGAGTCTATAGAATGGGACGAGTTCAAGAACTTATTTTTCAATAAGTACTTCCCTCGTATTCTCCGAACAAAGATGGAGAAAGAGTTTCTTTAACTGAAGCAAAGGGATGATGAATCTGTTGGTACCTATGAAGCAAATTTTACAAGACTTGCAAGGTACGCTTCTGGTATTATTATCCAACCTGAGAGTAAGATCGATCGATTCTTTAGTGGCTTAAAACCAAGTCTTCGAAGGGCGTTAGCCATAAGGGACTTCAATAGCTACGAGGAAATCGTTCGATGTGCTCTCAAAGTAGAGATGGAGATTGGAGTAACCCATCAGTCACATGGGTTTGATAAGAAGAGGAAGATGGAATTCAAAGGAAAATCTAAAGAGCACACTGAAAAGAAGATGAGCTTTCCCTTATGCTCAAAGTGTGGAAAGAAACATGGAGGGAGTTTTCTTAAAGGGACAAGTAAATGTTTTAAATGTGGAAAGGAAGGTCATCGGGCATTTGAATTCCGCGATAATGGGAAGAAGATGTCTAATGATGCAAACAAAGGAAGGGATACACAGAATGAACCTACTACACTTCAATGTTTCAAGTGCAAGGAGATGGGGAATTATGCCAATCAATGCCCAAATCCAAGTGTTGATGATGATGGTCGACGTCAACAAAATCTTAAGGCTAAAGACAAAGGAAAGTCACATGCAATTTATATCAGTGATGTGGAGTACGATAATGAAGTGGTGAAAGGTACACTTACCATCCACTCTAAAGTAGAAAATGTTTTATTTGATTCTGGATCCACCCACTCTTTTATTTCTGAAAAATTTTCTAAGGGTATCACCGTACTACCTCAACAATTAGATGTTGAGTTAGCTGTGACAACACCTAATGGCACAATTGTCGCATCAAAAGTTTATAATTCTTCTCTGATCAAAGTTTGTGGGAAAATGCTTCCTGCAAATCTTGTGATCCTTCCTTTAGTGGAATTTGATGTGATTCTTGGCATGGATTGGCTTTCTCTACATGAAGCTCATATCAATTGCCAAATAAGGGAAGTCACATTTCATATTCCAGATCAATCTACGATTGTCTATCAATGCAAGGATGAACATAACCTTCCAGTGGAAATTTCTTCCATCTTATGGGTATTGATTCCACTAAATGAAGGTTATTTATCTCAAATGGTTGGTGAGAAACTCACGATTAAGAATATGCCCATTGTACGGGAGTTTGATGATGTATTTCCGAAGGAATTACCGGGTCTTCCACCAAATCGTGAAGTTGAGTTTTCAATAGAACTCGTACCGGGCGCTTTGCCAATTTCAAAGACGCCTTATAGAATGGCCCCAATTGAGTTGCAGGAATTGAAGAAGCAACTCCAAGATAATCTTGATAAGGGATTCATAAGCCCTAGTGCGTCACCTTGGGGAGAACCTGTTCTATTTGTTAAGAAGAAAGATGGATCAATGAGACTCTGCATTGATTATCGAGAACTTAACAAGATCACTATCAAGAACAAATATCCTCTCCCACGCATTGATGACTTATTTGACCAACTACACGGAGTTCAATACTTTTCAAAGATTGATCTTCATTCAGGGTATCATCAATTAAGGGTCAAAAGGGAGGATATACCAAAGACGGCTTTCCGTACAAGGTATGGACACTATGAATTTATAGTGATGCCATTTGGTCTTACTAATGCCCCTACTATCTTCATGGATCTAACGAATAGAGTCTTTAGAGACTATCTTGATCAATTTGTGGTAGTCTTTATAAACAATATTCTTGTCTATTCAAAGAGCAAGGAAGAGCATGAAGATCACCTGAGAATTATATTGAAGACCCTGAGAAAGGAGAAGTTTTATGCCAAATTTACCAAGTGTGAATTTTGGCTTTAAAAAGTTGAATTTTGGGGTCACATAATCTCAAAAGAGGGGATATCTGTGGATCCAGCAAAAACAGAGGTTATCGAAAGATGGTCAAGACCAACAACAGTAACTGAGATCCGAAGTTTTCTTGGTTTGGCTGGATATTATCGACGTTTTGTAAATGATTTTTCACGATTATCTAATCCACTCACCAAGTTGACTCAGATAGGAGTTATGTTTGTTTGGACAGAGGAATGTGAAGAGAATTTCAAGGAGTTGAAAAGAAGGTTATCCAGTGCACCTGTGCTCACACT
Organism: Viscum album; assembly: GCA_963277665.1. Classification (NCBI taxonomy): domain Eukaryota; kingdom Viridiplantae; phylum Streptophyta; class Magnoliopsida; order Santalales; family Viscaceae; genus Viscum; species Viscum album. The sequence continues at coordinate 1,823,926,148 of OY728160.1, forward strand.
TCCTTGTAGTGGAGAAAGGTTTGTGATCTACAGTGATGCATCCAAGAAGGGATTGGGGTGTGTTCTTATGAAAAATGATATGGTGATAGCTTATGCCTCACGACAGTTGAAAATCCATGTGCAAAATTACCAAGCTCGTGATTTGGAGTTGGCTGCGGTAATCTTTGCATTAAAGATTTGGAGGAATTACCTTTATGGTGAAAGCTGTGATATTTATACTGATCATAAAAGTTTAAAGTATATTTTCACACAAAAGGAGTTGAATATGCGTCAAAGAAGATGGTTGGAGCTGATTAAGGATTATGACTGCTCAATCCATTACCACCCTGGGAAAGCAAACAAGGTGGCAGATGCATTAAGTCGACGAGACCATGCTAGTTTATCCATGATGAGGATCACAAAGGATCCAATATTTATGGATTTACAAAGGATGGATCTTGGAATTATAATGGAAGGGGAAAAATCATATCTTTCTCAAATGAATGTTCAACCATCTATACATGGGAAGATTAAGGAGCCACAGAAAGAAGATGTCGAGTTACAAAAGAAGGTGAGAAATGTTCCTGAATTCAACCTTGATTGTGATGGGATAATAAAGTTTAGGAATCGGGTTTGTGTTCCTCTTATCCCCGAATTAAAGAAGGAGCTGCTGGATGAGGCTCATAGTTCTTCATTATCTATTCATCCTGTAAGCACGAAGATGTATAGGGACCTGAAAGAGTACTTCTGGTGGGATGGCATGAAAAGAGATGTTGCTGAATATGTCTCTCGATGCTTGGTTTGTCAACAAGTTAAAGTTGAGAGACAGTAGTCTAAGGGGATGTTACAACCATTACCCATACCCGAATGGAAATGGGAAAACATCACTATAGACTTTGTCACAGGACTTCCTAAAACATCCAAAGGCAATAATGCTATTTGGGTCATAGTTGATCATCTTACAAAGTCTGCACACTTCATTGCTATTAGAGAGGATTTCTCTCTAGATCAGCTTGCCAGGATATATGTAAAGGAAGTGGTAAGATTGCATGGAGTACCACTTTCTATTATATCTGATAGGGATCCGAGATTTACCTCGAAGTTATAGCGAAGTCTTCAGCATACTCTGGATACAGAGTTGAGTTTCAGCACTGCTTATCATCCCCAGACAGACGGTCAGTCTGAGAGAACAATTCAAACCTTAGAAGATATGTTGAGAGCTTGCTCTATGGATTTCAAAGGAGGTTGGGATCAACACCTACCTTTGGTGGAATTTTCTTATAATAATAGCTTTCACTCCAGTATTCAGATGGCTCCTTATGAAGCTCTCTATGGAAAGAAATGCAGGACTCCAACTTGCTGGGATGAAGTTGGGGAAAGAAAGCTGTTAGGACCTGATCTCGTTGATGAAATGGTAGAAAAGGTTAGATCTATTCAAAAACACATAAGAGCAGCTCAGAGTCGACAGAAACGTTATGCCGACAACCGAAGAAAAGACCTAGAGTTTGAAGTGGGTGATAAAGTGTTCTTACGAATATCTCCCTAGAATAGGGTTATGAGATTTGGAAAGAAGGGGAAGTTGAGCCCTAGATATATCAGTCATTTCGAAATACTGGATCGTGTTGGGAAGGTAGCTTACCGATTGGCGCTTCCACCGAATCTCTCTCAAGTTCACGATGTGTTCCATGTATCTCTCCTGAGAAAGTACGTACCTGATCCTTCACATGTACTCAGCTCAGAAGTTGTACCGCTGGAGCAAGATCTTTCTTATGAAGAACAACCGATAGAGATTCTGGATCGTAGCGAAAAAGTCCTACGAAACAAGACCACTCGCTTGGTGAAAGTTTTATGGAGGAACCACCAACTTGAAGAAGCTACATGGGAGCTTGAGGATATGATGAGGGAGAAGTATCCTCATCTGTTTGTTACAAAGTGACGAATTTCGAGGGCGAAATTCTTTTTAAGGGGGGTAGAATGTAACACTCGGTATTTTTATGAGTAATATTTTGTTTTTATATATCATCAAAGGAATCTTTCACTACATACTAGCTTGGCTTACTTTACACGCAATCGCGACCTTCCTCGATAGCTTGCGTCGTACGCAATACCGAGTTTCACTAAACAACGATATGCTATTAAAATATTATTAAAACTAGCCATTATGAATAGTAATAACCACTTTTTGAAATTTTATAAATTTTATTTTTTAAAATGGACTTCATTTTTGGATTCGGAATACCGAAATTAGCCTAGGGTGAAATTTTGGTATTTTTCTGAAAACTTTCAATTTTTGATGAATAGTGAAACCACTAAGTGGTAGGTTAAAAACTGAATTTTGCATAAAACTTAATTTTACCGCTTCTGTGAATGGAATTTCGAAAATCCAATAAACACGGTTGATATCAGTAAGTAAAATGTGGTTCAATGAGATAAAAATAATTTTTTTGGTGAATAGTAACTTTTTACTTTTTTACCGCGGTTAATAGTAAATAGGGTAACTAAGGGTAAATATGATATTACTATTACCCTAACACATGTCCTAATTCTATTGGATAAGTGTAATTCGACCAAAAACAAACTTATGAATAAAATATGACCATTTAGGCCCACTTGGGTTAGATTAGGACATTTATTATTAATTTATTTAAAGAAGGGTTAAAATAGTTAAAATCAATGTTTAATAAGAAAATAATTTTTAATATGGGGTTATACATAAGATAAATTCGACTATAAATATTCATTAGAAATCTAAAAATATTTCCTACATAATTATATTTTATTTATAATTTTTAGACATTATATAATTTAATTTATTTATGACACAATTATGATGCAGTAATTATCTTATTTATGAAATATTGACATAATTGATGTTATAAACACCAAAATAAATGTAATTTGAGACTTTTTATGAATTAAACAAATTTTATAGGTTACTATGATATATTAGTGTTGATTTAATCAACTTGGTTTGAACATATAATTCTGTTATGACTTTCACAAAAATCATAAATCAAATAGTGTCAAAATTGACACAAAATAGTTTTTAAATCAAATATTATATTATTAATTGTTATTTTATTCCTAAAAATATAAGGTTCGGCCAAATGACTTAGATAAGGATATATATATTAATAATAAACAATTTGGGGTTCTTTTGGCATGTTATAGTAAGTGTATTAACCATATAGTGAAAGAAAACAAAAAGACACGGTAAAAGTTAAATTATTTAACTTAGAGTTAAATCTAATTGATAAGGTTAACATAATACCCTAAACTTGTCTAAATCCTATTGGTTGATAGGATTTCGACCCTTCCCCACTTTAGCTTCGAAATAAGACCCTTTGGAACCATTATAAACCGATTTTGACTTTAATATAAAATAATATTTTGAGATATTCCTAAGGTGCCCCTCTCCTCCCTTTATAAAAGGGCACCTCCTCCCCCTCCTCCTCACACCAATTTGAGCACTCAAGCTCGGCCAAACCCTGCCATTTTCTCCTCTACAGTTCCCTACAATAATCCTAGAGGTCCTGGTATTCTTCAAAGACCAATCTTAGTTCCCTAAGTGGAGGATTCAAAGAGGCGTTCCAAAGAAGAGGTAATATCCGTTACCGATCTTTTCAATTTCTTTCTTCTTCAACTTATTCTCCTTTAGTTGTTTCATGATAAAGTAATAACATCAGTATTACTTACATACTGATATGTTATTATAAATATTAAACAACCCTAATTCACCTTCTATCCATCTTACAGAAAAATGAAATCACTGCGCGTGCGTACGTACGGAATACCGTCTCCACGCCGTGGTGTAATCTATTTTCCACCATCACTTTACAAGGATGGGTATAATGGTGTAATGAGTAACTATTTATGATTATTATAAAGTAATATTTATACTGAAATAATATATATATATACTCCAATACAATTCCACGATCATAGGAACGATATCATCACTCGTGCGTACGTACGGAATACCGTCTCCACGATGTGATGCGACTCGTTCTACATGATCATCATTACATAGTAATTATATAAATGAATTGAACGAATAAATATGATATATGTTACACTAATACCATTATGGATATAAGGTATCTATAACCTTAAAAGAAGAATAAGAATTTATTCGGCAAAACACGCATAAGAACAAAAGGCAATAAAGACCCGAGTAACAAGTAACAATGAAATATTACTAACAAGAAGCTAAGAATATGACCATATATGATATCATATCAATATGTATGATTCTTTAATAATTCAATAACATTATTTAAACCATTATACAGGAGCTTCGGACACGTACAAATCAAATCGGACCTAAGGTAAGGGAAAATACCACAATCTCATTTTTATCCGAGATTGTTTATTCGTAAGTATTTACTGGGATGTATTTTATCATCCACATCCATGTTCCCTCAATATTTAATATTGTTTCCATCCACTTACAATAGTTTAAATCCAATTTTACCCTTCGGTGAGTTTTTAGTAAAGAATATGAAAGGAATCTTTTGTCGTTTTTTTTCGTACGAGGTACTTTTTGACTTTTCCGACAAAAGTACGAAGAATGTTTTTTTTAACTTATACGGTATGAATGGATTTTTAAAACATTATTTACAAGAAACTTCCTTTACAAGTTTTCAATTTTATTTTTAATCAACTTCTTTTATTTTAAAGTCGAATGACATGTTATGAAAGGAAAAATGTTTTTGAAGTAGAAAGGATATTTTCCTCAAGAATGGAGTTCAAGTATTTTATCAAAATTATTTTCCATCTAAGATAATAAAAGGGTTCTGTTTTTATCCCTATTATTACATTGGTTTAATTATGTTGTGATGGAAATTTTTTTATGAATTGTTTTATGATTTCATGTTGTTTAAGAATCACATTTTTATTACATGGGTTACGCTATGATGTATGGTTTATGATTATGTGGCACACATAATAAAGGATTCATTATAAGATGGGTGGGACCTATATCTCCCTCCAATGCATTGGGTAAAGATTTTATATCTCATGAGATAGACATGGCTGGAACGGAAGGTTATTTCGGTTCAGTGATACAGGACTGAAACGAGGAGTGAACTCGGTTCAGAAAGGGACTTTGTCCACTAAGATAGTCTTGGCAATGAGTCATGACTAACAAGAAATGATTTTCCATGATTATGTGTGCATGCTACAAAGTTTCAAGTTTTATGTTATGATTATGGGGATCTCATTTTTACTTCTATGATTTTTTCCATGTTATGATATTATGATCTCTTTTGTAGGTTATGATTTTCAAAAAAGATATGATATGATTTTTATTTCCTTTATTTGCCCTTGATGAGCATTTGAGCTCACCCTTTTATCTTTTCTTTTCCCCAGGTCAGGAAGATGGATATTAAGTATAATATGCTAAAAGGGACCCTAGATATGATGAAATAAATGGGAGACACTGTAGAAGATTTATGAACCAGTTGTTTATGTTTCCCAGTTTATAAAGACAGTATACCTATACGGTCCTTTGTGGTTTTGTTATATGTTGTAATAAGTGTGCTTCAATTTTGATGTATTAACAATGTATGTAAAGTATGGGTCGTTATAGGCAAGTTTCCAATGCCATTATAGAGGTTCATCCAATTCAATGGATCAGAGTGCATCAAGTTCTCCCTCATAATCACAGGTTTTATCTATTTTCAATTATACCAAACCTATAATGTGTTTTACACTACAGAATTATGGTATCTAATTTCACATTTTATAATCGTCACATGATTTCTTCCCTCTGAAAGAGGTGGAGATCAGAGATATACATATTCCATCTACCAGAGGATGAGATGACCATCACCCTCAACAATATGATTATTTCGAATTTAATTTCTATTTATTTCATTTGTGATTATAATATTCAGTTTAGATATTTTTTAGTAAGTTTATTTTATAAAAATGATACCAATTTTAGAATTATTATACCAAAATTATCTTATACTGAATTTTTTGTAATTTTATGAAAAAGTTGGGTTTTATTGAAAATATTATTTTTTGTAAATACTATCATTTCTATAAATCAAGTAATTTAATGTTTAGTTGTATTTTGGATTATCTTATAAAGTGACATATTATCCATTTGATTTATAATAATCTAAAAAATTTCATTTTTATGATAAATTTTCATGATTTTGGTATAAATCTATTCTTATACCTATAAATAAATATTTCTATAGATTTTTTTATAAATGCATAATATTTTCACAATTAAATTAACTAAAATAACCCATAATAAGGAATGATATAAATTAAATTCAATTATTATACATACATATATATATATATATATTAATTTAAATTTATAAAATTAATAGTAATAGTCAATTAGTAAATAAGAAAAATCCTATTTTTCTTGAAAGTACTTAATTTTCCAAAAAAACTATTTTTCAGCATTTATTCGCAATAATTTTAAAAATATTTATTAAAATTATTATCGTATTTATTTTTCAAATAAGAATTTATTTTTTTAATTTATCAAGTAAAAATATTCTTTGGATATTTTTTTGTAATTTTTAGAATTAATTAATTTTTTATCAATAGTGAAAAATGATAGTTTTGTTGACAAAGTTAGTTTCATTTAAAGAAATTAGAATGTTATATTTTCATTTTAAATAGTTTTAAAATTATAATTAGATAATTTATATTATAATTAATCCCATTTATGGAATTTTAATCATTTTTAGATATAATTTTAAAATAAAAACCATTCATAATTTTGAAGACTTGTTGTTTGGAAACCAACATTTTTATCATGTTTACATGTTTAATTTTAAATTTAATTTTTCAATATATAGGAATTTTATTTTTAAAAATTTTATTTTTATTTTTAATCATCATAATTGATATTATCCAATTAGGTAAACTTATTTTTTCCAAAATTAATAGTACAAACATAAAAAATTAATTACCGAGGTTAAGGTTAAAACGAGTTTATTTGGGGTCAAACTAAAATGATAAGTGGTAAAAAAACCTATAAACTTATCAAAAACACATTTAATGTATATTTTTTGGACTTATAACCAATACAGAGAGGGAAATACCTATTTTTTAGCCTTTTGGAATTAAAACATGTTGGTATACTTTATTCTTTTCAAATATTCAAGGTATGTCCTCTGCCCACATATTAGAGGACACTGCATATCCACTCCAATTCATACATCTAAAACCCTTTAGTTAATCAATTAATAATACAAATATATTCCCTAATTACATCCTATCATCTTAGATGCCATATTTTCATTTGGACACCCTCCTATGAAAGCTTTAACTATAATCCTAAAGAGGTTCTCCGGAGAAGAGGTAAAATTAACAATTTTTATTATTTTATTTCAACATCTAAAAAATTATAATATAATTCAAAAAATAATGTTTAATAATATAATTATCCCCCATATATTGATATGTTATTATTTTAATGGAATCACGTAAATCTATCTCTTCTTCCATTGCGTGGGAAACAAAATTGTCGACCATGTATACGGCCGACTACTGACTCACGAATTGATGTTATTTATTTTTCATATCTGCATCTCATGACTAGATATATTTATGAATTTAATGTTTATTTGTTAAATTTATTTATTTATTATACTAATTTAGTTATAATATCACATAAAACATCCTATCTTACAACCTATTATAAAATAATAACATCCCTCCAGTGTATGTTGGACTACCGCCTCATAAACTGATGTGATTAGTTTTTCTCATTTCCATTTTATTGGGATGGTTATAATGATATATCAAATGAATATATATCATATTTTTAACATAATGACACTATTTTAGTTATGATATCACATATGAATTATTATATTCTATTTCGTAGGAATATGATAAAGTCGCTTGGTTGTATGGCTAACTACATCCCGGCGTAGCGATCTATTTCATTCTTTAATAAAATTTTAACTAGAAGGTAATAAGTATTGGTTTAATGAATTATTTTGAAATATTTTAAATAAATATTATTTTTTGAATTTAATATATTACGGACCATTATTTTTTTCATCCATCGAGAAAATTAAAATAGCACTCATATGTATGTACGACCTACTGTCTCCATATAAGACGTTATTCATGTTAAATATCTAAATTTGTTCGATTAATCTAAATACATATATAATGATTAAATATGTTATTTATATCATGGTTACAATTTTTCATTTCATTGAACCATGATCAAAATATAAGGACCAAAAATACCAACCAAAACATACATGAAAAAAACAATTAAAACTTGAAAAATGATTTCAATAAGGAATTACTAATAAACGGGTAATAAAAGTACATAAGTAAGTAATATATTGTAGGATACATATTATTTTGGTTCTGTAATATAATAATAATAAGATTATATTTATTAGAAAATATTTGTGGACATGTACAAAGGAATTCAAATATAATGGTATGGGTGTTCCATCTCAGTTTTATTTTCTGTGAGACACATGCATTATACACCATGTTCTTCTTTTAGGTGGGGTACATGTTTCCCATGAATATATTTTTTATTATTTTCAGAATTTTTTTTATTTATATATCAATTCTAGTATATCTCCTTGATGAGGGTTATGGTTCAATATTTACAAAACCGATATGTGATTTATGTCTTAATTTTTCTTCTTTGGGACAAATGTTATGTAATGCACCTATCTTATTTTTTTAGGATTATATACATGCCATTTGACATATGATATCCTGAATTTATTTACACTTTTTAAATTTTGTTTTTCTTTTAATTTTATACATTCATATGGAAAATGATTTAATATTACCAATGTTGTAAAAGTTTTATGATACAATATCATCGTTTATCGGGATTATTTATGTTTACGCTTCCAAATATGAAATAATATCATCTATCTCCCAAAAAATAGATTAATTTTATTCTCCCCTTGTTATGGCATTAATATATATTTTTTCTTTTTATTTATTTACAATTATGTACTTAATAAAACAAATGAATGTAATAAAATTGACATTATTTCTCTCTTTGGTAAAGAAATTATATTTATTCCTTGTAAATTCTTTCTAAAATTGATTTAATGAAAGATTTTTATTTTATAAAAATATTTTTAAATAATTTTATACCCATGGTGAATTTATACCAAATTTATTTAAATAAATCTTCTTGTAAATTTTAGAATGAGGTTATTTTCACTTTTATCAAATATATGAATGGAATCATTTTATAAAGGGTGGTACATGAACATAATTATATGATTTAATGACTGATAAATGATTTAAAGAATAATTTATATGTTTTCAAATCGATTTTTGAAGAAAATTATTTTGAAAATATTATATGATTTTTTAATTTTTAAATGATAATTTTCAATGTGGAATGGTTATTTTCTTATAAAATTTGTTCCATGTGAACATTCAATATCAATTTCTATATAATATGAGAGATTTTTATGTTTCATATTCCTTACTAGTGATATGATCCAAGTATACCATTATTATTCATTCTTTTAATGGTTAATTTTTATGTTGATAATATTTTTTTGAAATTTGTTTCTATACTATGGGTTATTTCATGACGAATCTTTTGTGATATTTTGGAACACATATATATTATTTCCACTATTTATTGGGTGATAACTATATATCCATACAATGAATGGTGTAGAGTTTTATATCAAATGAGATAAAAATGGAAAACAAATTTATTGGCTTTCTCCAAAATGGGAAACAAACTAATGTTCTTGATCTTGAATAGGAAATAGGCTGATGTGCTTAATATATAATGGGAAAATTTTCTTGTGAATTATCTACAATATTGGATGGTATTGGTAGTTAACCTTGACAAATGGAATGGTTTCTATACCTATGTTGGGTCCATGCTATTATAATATGTGATTATAGTTCATGAATTATGATGACATCACACTCTTTTGAATCATATATATTGGAATTATAATGCTTTATTCCATAACTCATGTGTATGATTTATTATAGGTTGTGTATGAACATTCTAAGTTATTTTCATTATCAAATTCTCTTATGATTAGCTTATAATTTCATATTATCATAGAATTATATCTTCTATGTTTAAAATCACTAAGAATATGAGAACACCTTTTCTTTCATTTCCTATCCCCATGTTATGATGATCAGCAATACATGTGATGTGTATAATAAGGGGGATAATTTTGATGAACAAAGTGAGTAATGATATGGAGCTCTTATAAACATGTTTTTTAAGTGTATGTTTCCAATAGAACTATAAATAAATTACTCTTGCATGGATTATCATATTATGTAAATAATATTCATATATTGAGTTATAATATTTATATATATAATGTTTTTCTCTTTATAGTTGGTATAAAATAAATTTTTCATCGACATTTGGAAGCTATGGTGGAAATATTTAGTGGTATCCCTATGTAAATGTCTAAGGATTTCTAAGGATATTTATAAATATTTTAAAATATCCCATAATATTGGGTAAGGATATAAATAGTGGTTCCTATGTAATTGTATCCTATTCTGGACACTATAAGTGGATGTAGATCTTGCACATAAATAACTTAGGGTAATAAATATAAAAAATCAACCTCGATATTGACTCGAGTGTTACATAGTACACAAAAAATGGGCCAAACTACACACTTGGTTTGACTCGCCTAGGTGATATACTTTGTCAAATCACAAACCCCTTATGAACCATCATGAATAATTTTAACAATGATCATTAATGGCCAAGTTAATTCCTAAGGTGACATAGAATGAAAATAATTTGTAATAAATTAGACATAAAATGAGATATTTTTCATAAATATATGGTTCCACACTATGATAAATGTTTCTCATTATATGAATTTTTGTTTTTAACAATATTGAGAACCCAAAGGGACTGGTCTAACATTGAAATTGGTAGGCAATGTGTTAACTATCTTCGAATTTGGATGATGACTAGAGTGAAGGATTATATGATTATTGAAAATATGTTATCAAGATATATGATGAATATATTTCACCTTAGAAAACTCTTTTACTCACATAAAAAGATGAAAATGGATTTCTTTGAGAGTTAGGATGCTGGAGACCATATAGGAAAGAATGTATGAATTCCAATTTGTCATAACCATGGAAAGAAGCACTCTGGGGAATCTCTCAATGGAATGAGAAGATGTTTAATGTGTGTAAAATAAGGGATCATAGTAAGAGAATACCGAGTAAAAATATAAAATTAAATTAATGTAGGGGATGATAAAAAAGGATTCCCTAAGGAATAATTAATGTTTTAATATTATATATTTGGATTTAATGGGAACTATACCAATAAAATCCCTATAGGGATAGCTCGTGATGAAAATTTGAAAAGCAGTATGAGTAATGGTCACACTCTTCATGATGAAGAGAATATAAATGACAAATGAAAGTTATATGATTTTCTAACATAATTGTTTAGGATAAATCAATGAATCGTGATTAAATTGAGTTTGATGAATCTTAATTCAAGATTCATATTTTATATTTTTTGAAAGAGGTATTATGGAATAAGATGACTACCTATTTAATTTTTTATGAATGAAGTGGAATGATTGTGGTGTTTATTTATTTTAGTTCAAGAAAAATGTTATATTAGTCATGAAATATATATAAATATTGTCATATAGAAGTTATTCAATAAGGATTTTAAATAATATATTAAATAATACTAATGACCTTGAAAAATAATATAATTAAAAGGTGATATATTAAGTAAAACCCATGATTAAGGGAATAAAACTCTAAATATGTTCCTGAAATTGAGAATATGTGGTTTAGAATGGATAAAGTAATGATTTTTCTTGGAATATTAAATTGGATTGTATTGATTACTTTCTAGACAACTAATTATTTATTAATAAAGTGGTTTATATTATTATTGATGGACATTAAAACCTTTGTTAATTTATGGAATATATCCAATAATAGTTATTTTATTTAATGAATAGGGATGAATGTATTATTTTAATAATTTTTTATGGTAATTCAAGTGTTTCACGAGAAACAATGATGATGGGTTTCACATGTTCGCTATATGAAAATTAATATCCAATTTATGATATTTGGGTGATTAATGTTACATTGATTTTGGGAATATTACAGCCATTATATATAGATTTTTAAATTTTGGATGGGTATTATGTTTAACAATTTATGGAATGGTTTAATTTGAAATTTGGATAAGGATTTAATGATTTATGTATTATTTCACAATATGAATAATTATTTATATTATATAACGTGTGATAGCTATTTTAGATTTATTAAAAATAAATATATAAGGAATGAGTTATTATTGTTTTATATATCTCAGTATCTATTAAATGTATTTTCCATTCTTCATGCAAGAAAAAAATAATCTTAAATTTTCATTTCTATTAATAAGAAATGAATTGGAAATAGATCATAACGTAACCAAATGATGAGGTCATACATATTAAGTAAATAAAGTAAAAATATTTTCACTTGTTCTCTATCTTGATAGTGAAAATCACTTAAACATTATGAAAAAGATCTTGAGATGAAAATTTTGTCCTATTAATTTCATTTATATAAAACTAATAGTCTTTTATGTCATCATATATTTACGGTTCTGTGGTTCTTAACATTATCATGCCATTTTTTCTATAAAACTCTCTATTATTATGTGGACAATAATTATAAGGCCCCAGTCTTAAAAACTTTATAATATTGAGTTAAATTATGAATTCACATTGAGTATCTTTTTAGGATTAGAGTTTATAGAATCAGGACACAACTATTACATAATTAATCAAATATTACAAAGTATAAACTTCTTCTCAATATCCATTTTATCACAAAATGAAAATCATTGAAATAAAATATGATTTTTTTCTTGATTAAAATATCTATATAACATTCATCTTGACTTCTTACATTCTATTAACAATCCTTATAACATATGGAAAAAAATTCAAAAACATTGGATGAGAAAAAAAATCTTTGTAAGGGTTAAAAAATAATAAATGAATATGTTAGTCCACTATTATTTTAAACCCATGAAAACATTTTCACAAAATCATACTTTTCACCCATAGAAGATAACCTCTCATACATACCTCATGAAATCATTAGATAATTGAAAAACTCATATAAATCATAAATAATAAAAACTAACTCGTGGAGTCCATATCATAAAAACGTTGTACCTTTCATAGCTACAAAGGGGGTAACCTTCATAGTTACATTTGGAATACCCATCAAAATATATTCCCTAAATATCTTTGGATATACCCAACCATTTAACTCTATCCCATTACCCAATGAATTAGAGGGATATCATGGTCTCACCTACCCTTATTTTATCACATAACCACCAGTATACATAAACAATTTCCATGAACCTTAACATAGTCATGACACATAATACAAGAAAAAAATGAAAAATTACAATTAGAAATTGCAATCATAAGCTATAATTTCAAGATATGTATATAATCAATCTATTATGAAAACTATTTTCAACACAAAAATACAAGAAAAGTGCATATGGTATTTATTTTCTTTTTAAAAACCTTAAGGCTTACAGAGGAAGCCAAATACCAAGTAATGGCCTCGGTGGTGGGAAGGTCGTTGTAGCCCTAGACGTTAAAAAACATTCCATTTTTTATTCAAACACATAATATAAAAATATTCCTTTTGAAAACCATTTAATGAAATTTAATGTCAAAGGGGTTGATTATATACCGCATAAAATAAGGTGATGTATATTATAAAAATAGTCCACAATGAAAAGAGATTGAGACAAAGTACCTTACAAGGACTACTTAATGATAAAAATTGTGAGAAATTAAAGAGTTCACATTTTAAAACATTAATGTTTATATAAATACATTCATAAAACCGTTTTGAAAAAAATGGAAATCAAATAGAAATATTTATAAGGATAAATCATCAAAACATTAAAATGAGGTTTTGAGTTAAAAATACCCTTACTAATTTTGAAAAAATTGAATGAAAATAACTAAATAATAACATTAAAAACATATAATATCATGAGAATATTTATTTTCATGTTATAATATGTCAATTTATATTATATACACCATATATTAGTGAAATGGTGCATAATGAAAAATAATTTTCAATGGAATGTAAATTGAGATGAAGTCCCCTACCATGAGTTTGGATCATCATATAAAATCATTATATTCTTGATTAATAAATATAGGTAAATTTAAACTTTCATGGGAACACTTTTTATGTTTATTATTCCCTTTATATAACTTATTAATATGTTATAAAAAGTGCATAATTATTTATGTTCATATCAGACATTTTTTCGATATTCGATACATGAGTTGAAAATGAAAATTTTATGATTTAAATTTTCCATGTGCTCAAAAGTCCATCACCTATAGAATATAATTCATGAAATAATAATAATTGTTTATATCAATTATACCTTTATATCCATTCATTAATTATAGATATGAAAAATTAATATGATTATGATTATAGGGAGTTAGGTCATATGTACCCAGGTGTAACCTTTCATTTTTTTCATTAATAATTATGGAAATATGTAAATTGTAATTTTATCATTAAATAATTATAATATAATAATAATAATAATTTATTTATTCTTATATATATCATAAAAGTGATGTGGTGAATAAAAACAATTTTCATCGCTTTATGGAGATGATAGTTCACACGTACACTCGAATGACGTTAGCATTTTTATATGCATGGAATGTAAAAATTTAATAGATATATTATTATATTATAATGTATAATATGTTATTAATATCACATGTGAACATTTAATTCCATAATTATAACCACTTTTTAAATATGGTGATGAGAAATGAACTATATCTATTCGTGAGGAAGTAGTCTATCGTATAAACGAATGAAAAGTTCATTTCCCATTTGATGAAATTGTAGATAGATTAATATGATGATATAAATATAATAACATCTCAGTGTATTTAGGATTTAGTAGTTATTATTTCTATCATGTTTGGATGATATTTAAAGGAAGTGGAAGAAGAAATAAAATTGAAATACTTAAAGAAAATGATACCTCTTCTTCAGTTGATCGCTATTAAAAAACACCTTAACACCTCTAAGGTGGTTATTCTTCCTAAAACCCTCATGAATGTGTGGAGGGATTTTATTAATGGGTTTTCGAAGATATTTTCCAAATAAAATGGCTTTATAAGTGTGTGTATTTGAGAAGAGTGTATGCCTTTTCACAAGAGAGTAGTGGGGAACCATTGGAAACTCTTAAAATATTAAATTAATATAAATTAATTTTAAAATTAAAATGACTCCATCATGAGTTATGTATAAGATAATATTAGTATGGTTTGAAATCCTCTCAAACAATAATTTTTAGACATGTATTGTGTTTATCTAAAACAATATCTTTTCATTTTACCCGTAATTTTTCTCTTTTAATTTTAATTCTCCGGATAATATTTTAAATACTAAGAGGCAATATATTTTAGTTATATGGGTTAAATTTCCCATAAATGTACACTTTTGGAAATTTTAAATATTATTATATCCATTTTTTAATTCATAATGAACTTTTACAATTTTTGAAATAATGTAATTAAATCTTATTTTTATAAAATATCAATAGTGTCAAATTTGAAACAATTCATTTCATTTAATATAAATAAAATCCCAATATAGAGTTAACTTTGGAAAACAAAAACATAATTAAAATATGTCATATTATCCTATAAAATTCTTGGAGTAGGCTAATAAATTTTTATTATATTTATTTTAATATTTTTGATATCCATTATTTGATATTTCTATTAATAAAAGAATTATTGTTTCACTTTTGTGTAAATATTTATGTTAAATCTTTAATATCTAAAAATTATAAATAAATTACCATGATATATTTAATTTAATTATAGTTCTAGATACTATTTATTATTGATGTTATATAATGTTTATACCTATATGAATATTATTATACTTATAATAAATTAGAGGGGTACATGTTGTCACTTTATTTTGTTTTAATAATATTTATATCACTTTCATGGAAAAAAGTCCATTAAATAAATCCATTCTGATAATCAAGTGTTAAGGGTTGAATTTTATTCATACTATAGTATTTTGGAAGGTGTGGGGATAATTTTATTTTCCTTATCATAATGTTTGTTACACTAATTTACCCAGTTTACTTTTAACCTCATTAAATAAAAATTTCTGTAGTTACTATTCATAGTATCCAAAAAAATAAATATAGCCTATTAACATAATTTGGACCCACTGATTCCAAATATGGAATCCATTTTTAAAAATTTTAAAAACATAATTTGATTCAATTAATTTAAAATGAATCACCGTAGTCAAAACGAGAAAACTTGTTTTTAAAAGTAAGAACCTCCAAAACATTGACATGTCTTTATATGTAATTTAAATTTAAAATTTCATCAAATGGCCAAAATTGAATTAAATTATTAAAAAAAACCTACCTATACTTTTAATATAATTAATTATATTATATAATAATATAAATAAATTATACAAACAATCATTTTTGAATTAAGATGCAGTATTTTTCCCTATTCATTAAAATATGAATTTTCTCAAAAAATACCAAAATTTCAACCAAATTAAAATTTGAAGTACCACTTCCAAATAAGAAGTTTATTTTTTCAAATTGAACATATAAAATTTATAGAAACTATATTTAAAATGTTTACTCTATCAAAAGGTGGTAAAAATTAATTTTTAGAAAAACATTCATTTTATCTGTAATATTGTATTTGTTCCTATAAAATATCAATAAAATAACCAAGATAAATTATAATAATTATATTGAATTAATATTTCATCAATATAATCCAAAAAGAGTGATTTTATTATTTTGTAGACATAATTATTCACATTTAAATATTTTTTCACAAAAATGCATCCTTTATATTCAATTAGTTTTTAGTATCATTTTAAGTAAATTTAGTAACCCACGAATCATTATATAAACTTGTGTAAACAGTACTTTCATAATTAAATTAATAATATTAATTAAAACCATTATAATGGCTTGGTGATAACAACTATATTAATTAATATTATTTAGTTTTTCATTTAAGTTTGATGTAGCATAATATGTCCGCAATCAAACATTGTGTTTCTTTTTCAAAACTCTAGATGTTATCCCCCTATTTTGGAAATTTATCCCTCAAAAGTTCAAATTTAGGTTTGGAAACTAAGGTGTGAATGTTCAAAACACCATTATTGGAATCCCACATTGGAAAAAAGTGTCAATAAATCCGTAAAGACCTGGAATTTCCATGTATTTGTTTTAAATATATGGGAATTTTATGAGTCTGTGAAAATTGACGGCTCATGATTCTAAGGCACGAAGTGCCTAGAATGATTTTCTGAACATTTTTTGGAGTGTGTTCAATAAACGTACGAGCATGTTTTTGTAACATTTTAACCGATGCTCGATATTGAAATCTGGGGACATTGTTGAACTCGTAGCACTGGTATTCATTTATGGAGACCTTCACCTCGAACGCAGTGGGTCGAGAGTGAAGGATAAATTTTGGATTTTTCATGAAGAAATAAAAAAAATTAAATGGTGTAACATTTTATTTTTATTTTATTTTGAAAACACCCATGTGGATATTTCACAGGTGGGGACCACCTGAACTAAAACCTCCCATGATAGGTTATAGAGGTGGGGACCACCGACCCTAACCTCCCACGAGAGGTTATGGTGGTGGGGACCACCCGAGGTTTAAAACCCCTTGAACTCCCTTATAAGTGTTGGGGAGCCTCTTAGACCTCCCCACTTAAATGGTACCACCCCCTTTAATTTATTATGCCAACCTAGTTCATTAATATATCCAATATGAATTTAGTTCCAACAAACTAAATAATAGATAACATAATCTATTATTTTTTGTTACCTTTTCATTTTGGTGGAATTGAGAGAAAAGGCATGGAAAAGGGGAGTACATTGGTGACTTGGGAGAAAGCTCTCCAACGAAGAATGATGATGCACGACTTCTTCCTCGGGACATCCTCCAATGCGGGAAGTCTTCAACTGACATCTGTTCTTTCCTCCACTTGGACGTCAATATGAAATCAATGTGGTAGGGGTTTATTTGTGAATGTTTATTTGCGAGAAGTTGTAGGGTGGTTGTTTGAAATTTTTCTCTCTTACACGTTCTTGATTCAAAAATGGTGAACCACTTGCTACCGCTCTAACACATAGGGGGTGATCCACACAAACATGGCCTGAAACCCTCTGTCGTTCTTCCTTATTGTGTTCATCGTGATGGAAGAAGGTGGCTTACATCACGATGACGAACAAAGAGAGAGGCCGACTAAACCAACCACCGGTGAAGGCATGGCGCCCTGCCACCTTGCGGCTCTGCCATCAGTGTCCTCCGTGCCCCGTGACCCAGCCGCCACCTACGACCTTCCTGCCTGAGCCGCCGCCGCCATCCGCGGCCAAGCTGCCGCCCACGGACTCTCTGCCCGAGCTGCTGCCTCCGTCTGCTACTGCGCCACCATCGTCGTCTGCGGCCGAGCTGCTGCTCGTGGCCTCCTCGCCCGATCCACCACCTGCAGCCTCATCCCCAGAGCCACCTCCTCCTTTTGTGGCTATGCTGTGCCACCCCACGATTCTGCATTCCGTGGCCCTACCACACCGCCCTGCAGCTCGGCCGTCCGCGGCCCCACACCGCCGCCTGCGGCCTCACCGAGATGCCCTGCGGGCTCCACCCTCCCAGCCAAGCAGCCCCG
Organism: Viscum album; assembly: GCA_963277665.1. NCBI lineage: Eukaryota > Viridiplantae > Streptophyta > Magnoliopsida > Santalales > Viscaceae > Viscum > Viscum album. Next base: position 1,823,944,910 of record OY728160.1, read on the forward strand.
TGCCCTTGTGGAACCCCCTGTCCAAGCTTCCTCACGGACTCCTCCCACCCAACTAAGTTGTCCGGGGCCGGGCTGAGCTACCCTGTGCCATCACAGCACCCCTGCAGTCGAGCTGCCATCCGCGGTTGAGCCAACCCGCAGCCTCCGCTGCCTCACGGCACCCACAGATTCCATTGCCCTACGTGGCCCTCATGGACTACCGGACCACCGAACAGGCTGGGCCACACCACATGCCGAGTCAACCAGAACCGGGTCGACCCAGCCCAGGTCGGCTCAGGTCGATCCGACCGGGTCGGACCGAACCCAAACCTGTTACGAACCTTTACTTTACTTGGGCCATATCTTTGGCACCGGTCATCCATTAGAAGAACTATCAGTGGCACTGGGAACCATGGAGAAAGATGATCCCTTTGAGTATACCCCACTGGAAATTTGTTTTAATATGTGGTACGGTCTGGTTGGATTGATCACGAATCCAACCAGGCCCTCTAAACTAAAAGGCTAATAACTAAGAGATCGGGCGTCCGATTGACGCACCGTTTATTACATTGAGACCTCAATGACCTGGTGGTCCGTTGAGATACTTCTTCATGGAACTTAGTGGAAATTGGAGTATCTATTAGTGGCTTGGGGACTGGACCCTCCTGGTGACGAGCAAGCCTAGTGCAGGAACCCAGTAGCTGGCTGTGACAAGAGGACTGACAAGCGACCCTACGTGGGTCAGGTCCTAGGGATCTTGTGTGTGACAGCTCCTGGAGATCCCATGTGGGTCATCTCCAAGAAATCCTCTATGGGTTAGCTCCTATCGATCCTGTTTGTGTCAACTCCTAGGGAGCCTGTGTGGTTCAGCTCCTAGGGACCCTGTGGGGATCAGCTCCTTGTGATCCTGTGCGGGTCAGCTCCTAGCAATCCTATGTGGGTCAGCTCCTAGCGATCCAGTGTGGGTTAGCTCCTAGCGATCATGTGTGGTTCATCTCAGAGAGATTCAGTGAGGGTCAGCAGCATAGCCTCTTAATGGAGTAAGAAGATTTAGTAGATATAAATAATCATCTCTACTACCATACCTAAGTTATACCATGTGTGATATGAGTTCGTACATGTGTGGTACTTTCCTTCATGGTAATACCTTGATGGTATTCTTCTATGTGGGGTACCTTTGTGGTACTTTACTTTGTGGTTTTACTTACTTTGTGGAATAGTAGAGCTTTGGGCTTTTGGGTTTGACCCTGTGTTTCCTCATGATTGAGATTGGTATACATGATTACTTAGGTTTATGTATGGGCATATAACTAAGTAGGGTTGATAGTTGACTTATTTCTTTGAGTTTGGACTTTTTTAGATTTGTGAGACATTTAGTGTCTCGGGGTCCCTAATGAGTATTGTTATACTCACCCCTACACGGGCTATGCCCGCACCTTGTTGGGTTTGGTGCAGATGATAGACAGCGTTGATCGAGACTGAGGGTACCGACACTGGATGGTTCCCGGAGGAGGACCTTACGATGAGTTGGTACACGGAGGAGGTGGACAGAAGTGGAGTGCTGAGGAAGCGATATATTCCTACCCGTCAGGTAGGAACCTCGAAGGGAGACTCAACAACTGTCTACCTTTTTGCTCCAGTTTACTTATATTTTAAGTTTCTTGTACTTTCAAGTTGGGCTTGTATTCTGGACACCTTTACTTACTTTACTCACTCTGTTTACTATTCAGTTTACTTTTGTTCGTATCTTGATGTGTTCTTGGTTACGTGTGATTACAGGTTATAAATACAAGGCCTTCCCAGTTTTAGTGATTACGCCTTTCAGTGATAGTCACTAGCCCCTGGCCTATGGAAGGCAGGCTTGGGGTAGTCACGACACAAGCATCAGCGACGGGTTGTGACGAATTATTTTCATAGGAGTCAGTTCTACCGCAGAACATAGGACCCTGATCATTGTTTTAATAGAAATAGTGTTAAGAGTTGTGAGTTTGGTTATCAATTTATGGAATCCTGTGTTGGTGTGGCGGCCAACGTATCCATACACCAGGACCTTGAAATCTGATTTCCGACTTAGTGCATGAAAACCCTAATTTCAAGTGTGTTTCCAGGAGTTTTCTTTGTGATCTCTTTAGTCAGCTAACTAGGAATAACTTATTGACTGTGGTGCGCCAGTTTCTTTTCAGGATGCCTCCACACAGACAACCGTCTAGGGTTCTGAGAGTTGCATGTAGAGATAGCCCACCGAGAAACAAGGCCTCAGGGTAGGGCCCTCTTCCAGTAGAGGCACCTACGGAGGCACCAGCGGTACCATTACCTATTGGGCCACTAATTCCACCAGCCCCAGCAGTAGAGGGTGCACGCCATTTGAGCACTTTTCACAAGTTCTAGTGCCAGAGGCCACCCAGGTTCAGGGGAGAGATGGACCCACAGGTGGATGAGGATTGGCTGGAGGCTGTGGTGAGAGTATTCCAACTTGTAGGGACACTATCCGTTCACATGGTGATCCTTTCCGCCAGCATTATATAGGCGGCAGCAGGAAGATGGTGGAGCTTGATGCTTTAGAGTTCAAGACGAGGCGATGCTTCTCTCGGCAGACTTCGAGAGCCTGTTTCGGGAAGAGTTTCTTCCAGAAACACTTCATGCAGTGTGCATACAGGAGCTACATCATATACAACAGGGAAGCTTGGCTATGGCTCAGTACTTAGCAAGGTTCACAGACCTCCCACGCTACTCCGCAGATATGGTGCGGGACCTATTCTTCTGGGCCCGAACCTTCGAGCAGGGGCTCACATGGGAGATCAAGGATTTGATGATCTCACTCAGTATCCCGACGCATGAGAGGGTGTTAGAGTGGCACTCTTAGTAGAGAGTTTTATTAATGGGTAGAAAACAGTAGCGAGACCCGCCACCAGTCATCACGTAGCAGTGTCTTCTGCATCTGGAAGCGGACAGATGATGCAGAGGTCCAAAAGGACCAGACCTACAGGTGGACGACCGTAGGATTCAGGGTCGGTTGTATGGGGAACCCGAGACAGAGACGGTCATTCCAGGAGAGGGTAGTGTTACAAATGTGACGAGAAGGGTCACATGGGTCGTTACTATCTGGCCCGCCATATGTATGATCATCAGACGGTCGATGGACCTCCCAGTCAAAGATAGAAATTTGACTGAGGAGGTCCACAGGGAGTAGGCGGACGGGGTAGTGGAGCTGGTTGTGAAGCTGGCGATGGGCGACAATTCAAGATGTTATCTCCACCACCACTAGGAGGGCCACCTCGACCACAGGGGAGTATGTGGACAGGGGAGAAATCAGCTCTAGGTAGCTGAGGCATACGATCATGGCGCTCCAGACATGATATGAGGTACGATCTGTGTCTACTCCACCTTAGTTATATGACTTATATACACAAGTTCTAGTCATTATTTTATTTTCACTGTCCTCATTCGGAGCTCAAAGATTCCAAAAGAGCAATTGGCTTTATCCTTATGGCTAGAGACTCCTACGGGAGTGGATTCGGCGATTATGCACTGGTGCCGGTAGTGTGATCTTACTCTAGGAGGTGAGAGCTTTGGCTGGGATCTCCTAGTAGCAGCATCGAGGCCATAAGACATCATCTTGGGTATGGACTGGTTATCTACAGTCCATATTCATATTTACTCTATTAGGAGCAAAGTGCGGTGTGTCCGCATGGATGGGACCTGGTATACCTTCATTAGTGAGAAGGGATCCAATGCAGCCCAAGACAAACTTACCTGGAGGAGAGTGCAGTCGATCACTCCACAGTTGGCTAGCCTTACCCTCAGAGGAGTTGACGTGGGGTGTCCAAGTTATCCTGTAGTGGTTGTCTAGTATGTGAATGTCTTCCCTAATGATGTTTTGGGTCTAGCTCATCGCAGAGAGGTGGACTTTTATATTGACTAGTACCCCGAGACGACACAGATATCCAAAGGGTATAGGGTTCATTTGGCCCAGTGTATCTCCTTGGGAAGCCCTTATTTTGTTTTCCAAGAAGGTGGATGGGAGCTTATGTCTTTGTGTTTACTATCGGTGCTTGAACTAGGTGACCGTGAAGAACAAGTACTCACTCCCGATGATTGACGTCCTCTTTGATTAGCTAAAGGGAGCATGTTGTTTTTCGAAGATAGACCTCAGATCAGGCTATCACCAGCTCAGAGTACGAGATGAGGATGTGAAGAAGACAGCTTTCAGATGTCAGTACGACCGTTACAAGTTCTTGGTTATGCCATTCGACATAACTAATGCTCCATTAGTATTCATGGGACTCATGAACATGATATTTCATCCATACCTTGTTCGGTTTGTAGTATTCTTCATCGACGAAATTCCGATCTACTCGACTACTGAGGAGGAGCATGCCTACCATTTGTAGGTTGTATTGAACACACTCTGAGAGAACCAAATTTATGGTATGCTCTTGAAGTGCTAGTTTTGGATCCAAGAGGTTCAATTTATGGGACATGTCATATCGGAGGCTGGAGTTACAGTTTATCCAGTGAAGATTGAGGCGATACTTTCTTGGGATCCACCCAGGAGTGTGACGGAGATACGAAGTTTCCTTGGTTTGGCTGGTTACTACTGGAGGATTGTACCATATTTTCTAGAGTTGCATGACCTCTATTAGTGTTGAAAAAAGGGGCAACCCTTCGTGTGGTCGGAGAGATGCCAGTAGAGTTTTCAGGAGGTGAGGCAAAGGCTAACTAGTGAACCCATATTGAGGCTACCAGAGGAGGTCGTAGGGAATGTAGTATACTACAACGCATCAAGTACTAGAATCAGATGTATCCTGATACAGGAGCGAGTATTTATCACATAAGGTTATCAACAACGAATATAGCATGATAGAAACTACACTACCCATGAACTGGAGTTAGCAGTAGTGGTCTTCTCCTTGAATATGTGGCGACATTACTTGATGGGAGAGTGTTTTACATTGTACTCTAATCACAAAAGTCTCTGGTATATCTTCTCTTAGAAGGACCTGAACCTAAAATAGTGACATTGTCTTGAGATCCTCCAGGATTATGACTTAAAGATATTCTATAATCCTGTGAAGGGGAATGTTGTAGTAGATGCACTCAGTAGTAGATCTGGTATACAGCTTCTAGGTGAAGCAATGAAGCAGCATGCTACTTTGCAGATATCCTTTGTGGATAGAGATGGATCATATTTTCTTGAGTCTCATACAGTCACTCCCCCACTTCTTCAATGTGTGAGGGAGGTGTAGCGTGGGGACGCTGACTTCGAGACGTGACGTACTCCGATATCCACAGGAAATTCACTTGATAGACTTTCTGAAGGTGGGTAGCACGTCATCCTCTTTAGAGGACATACCATGGAACTAATGTCACTTCGGGAGGAAGGTATGAGGTATTTCCACAAATCTCTTCTAGTGGTACATCCAAGAGTGGAAAAGATGTACCTGGATCTCCGATGACAGCGCTGGTGACCGAGAATGAAAAAGGTAGTAGCAGAGTTTGTTTCTCAGTGCCTCACTTGTTAGCAAGTGAAGGTTGAGCATCAGGTACTAGCAGGCTTGGTTCAGCATTTTGAGTTCCCAGAGTGGAAGTGGTATGAGATATCCATGGATTTTGTGATAGGACTTCCACGTATATCCAGGGGACATGAATCAATTTGGGTGATCATCGTCCGACTCAGCAAGTCTTCCCACTACCTACTGAACAGAGAGCAGGGTCCATTAGAGATATTGGGTTTCCTCTATGTTCAAGAGATTATGTGGCATCATAGAGTACTGTCTACGATTTTCTCTAATCGTGATGCACGTTTTACTTCTCAGCTATGCAAGGGGTTGTCGGAGGCCTTCGGGACGCAGATTAATTTGAGCACTGCCTTCCATCCTCAGACGAATGGAAAGACTTAGCATAACCTTCAGACCCTCGAGGACATGTTTCATGCTTGTGTCCTCGACTTCGGTCATAGCTAGGAGGATCAGTTGAGTTTGGCAGAGTTTTCATACAACAACCGTTATCACTCCACCATTGAGATGACACCTTTTGATGCATTTTACGGGCGAACCTGCAGATCACGTTTGTACTGGACTGACCTAGGGGAGTCATCACTAGTGGGACCAGAGATGGTGTGGGACACCAAAGAGAATGTGCATATCATCCAAGAGTAGATGAAGACTACATCGAGAAGGTATAAGTCTTATTCTGACAGGAGACGAAGACCTCAGGAGTTCGATTATAGTGACTGCATCATTCTACGGGTCTCTCCTCAACATGTTTTGTAGAGATTTGGATGAGGTGTCAAGTTATCTCCCATGATCATCGAACCTTTTCAGGTCCCCAGCAGAGTGGGAATGGTGGCTGACCGCTTTGCTCTTCCACCTCAGTTTCACTGGGTGCATGACGTCTTCTACGTATCCTAGCTGAGGAAATACATGCACAAACCTTCTCACATCACCGACCATGGAGAGCTGGATGTTGACGATGGGGTGACTTTTATGGAGGTTCTAGTATAGATTGAGGATCGATAGAAGTGGGTCCTTCATGGACAGTCAATACCTCGGGTGTGCGTTCGCTAGTAGCACGGGAACCTCCTTAAGAGTACATGAGAGTGGGAGGTTCAGATTCATGCTCAGTACCCCCAATTTTTACCTAGTTCTGAGTTGTGGCATATGGGGATATAGAGCCCTGAGGTGGGGAGAATGTAAAGACCCGAAATTTCCATGTAATTGTTTTAAATATATGGGAATGTTACGAGTCCACAAAAATTGACAGCGCATGATTCCAAGGCCCAAAGTGCACGAAATTAATTTCTAAATTTTTTTTTCAGGTACGTTCAGTAAACTTATGAGTGAGATTTTGTAACTTTTGAACCAGTGCTTGGAATTGATATCTGAGGACACCGTTGAACTCATAGTGACGATATTCTCTTAAGGAGACCTTCACCTCGACCATAGTGGGTTGATATTGAAGGATAGATTTTGGATTTATCATGAAAAAATAAAATAAAATAAAATGGTGTAACATTTTATTTTTATTTTATTTTGAAACCACCCATGTGGATATTTCACAGGTGGGGACCACATGAAATAAAACCTCCCAGGAGAGGTTGTGGAGGTGGGACCACCGAGCCAAACCTCCCATGAGAGGATACGGTGGGGGGACCACCAAAGGTTTAAAACCCCTTGAACACCCTCATAAGTGTGGGAGATCCTCTTAAACCTCCCCACTTAAATGGTGCCATCCCCCTTAATTTATTATAAAAACCAAGATAATTAATTTATACAATATTAATTTCATTCCAATAAACTAAATAATAGATAAAAAATCTATTATTTTGGTCAACCTTTTCATTTTGGTGGAATTTTTGGAAAAGGCTTGGCAAAGGGGAGAAATTTGGAGACTTGGGAGAAATCTCTCCAATGAAGAATGCTAATGCCTGACTTCTTGCTCGGGCATCCTCCAATGTGGGATGTGATCATCTGATGTCCGTTATTTCCTCCTCTTAGACATCAAAAATAAATCTATGATGTAGGGGTTTATTTGGGAGAAGTTGTAGGGTGGTTGTTTGAAATTATTCTCTCTTACACTTTCTTGAATCAAAAATGGTGAACCACTTGTAACCGCTCTAACTTGGAGGGCGCAGACCAAACAAACATGGTCGGACCCCTCTGTCATTCTTACATATTATGTTCTTTGCGATGGAAGAAGGTGTCTTAAACCATGATGATGAACGAAGAGAGAGGTCGGCTCAACCAGCTGCCGGTGATGGCACGGTGCCCCACCTCCCCGCGACTCCATCGTCTGCAACCTCTGAACCCCACTGACTCGCCACTGCCAGCGGCCTCGCTGCCCAAGCCGCCGCTGCCATTCGCAGTTGAGCCTTCTCACATGGACTCAACCACTGAGCCGCCACCACCATCTGCGGCCGAGCCACTGCCCGCTTTCTCACTGCCCGAGCTACAATCGTGGTCCGCGCCTGAGCCATTTCCCCTGGGGCTCGCCACTCGAGTCGCCGCGGCCGAGTCACCACCCACGACCGAGCTACCCAAGCCTCCACTGCTGGCCACAGCCTCTCCACACGGCCCCACGACTCTGCCTTTCGTGGCCCCATCACACTGTCCGTGACTGATCCGAGCTACCCCGTGGCTCTGCCTTCTGTGGCCCCACCGTGCTGCCTGCAGCCCAGCTGAGCCGCCCAGCTTGCTCCGCCCTCATGGTCGAGCCACCTCGGGCTGGGCCGAGCAGTCCCGCGCCCTCACGACACCCCATAGCAGAGCCACCATGTGGAATCCTCCCTTTCAGACGATCCTCCCCAAGTCAGGCTGAGCCACGCCGCGCGCTAGTGTCACCCCCATAGTCGAGTCGTAGTCTGCGGCTGAGCCGACCCACGACACCCGCGGCCTCTACGGCCCCACGTGGCCCTCGCGGCCTGTTGGGACACCCAGTGGGCCATGTCGCACCACAGGCTGGGTTGACCCAAACCAAGTCGACCCCGGCCAGGTCGGGTTGGGTCGGACCCAGACTTGATATGAACGTTTACATTACCTGGGCCATAACTTGGACACCAGGCATCCATTTTACGTACCATCAGGGGTACTGGGGAAATATGGAGCAAGAAGATCCCTTTGAGTATAACCCAATGGAAATTTGGTTTATGATGGGGTATAGTCAGGTTGGATCGAGCATGAATCTAATCGGGCCCCTGGGACTATAAGGATAACAACTCAGAGACCGAGCATCTGATTGACGCATCGTCTATTGTGTTAAGACTAATATGAAATGGTGGTACTTTGAGATAATTTTCATGGGACTTCATGACAATTGGAGTATCAAATAGTGTCTCGTGGAGCGGACCCTCCTGGTGATGAGCTATCCAGTGTGGTTTAGCTCCTAGCTATCCTATGTGGGTTAGCTCAGAACAATCATGTGTGGGTCAGATCCTAGGGATTCGATGTGTGTCAGCTCCTAGAGATCCTGTTTGGGTCAGCTCCTAGCGATCCTATGGGGGTCAGATCCAAGAAATCTTGTGTGGGTCAGCTCCAAGAGATTCTGTGTCGGTCAGTATGTCACGACCCGTCCTCGGGACCCGTGTCGTGACTACCCCAAGCCCGCCTCCCATAGGCCAGGGGCAGGCGACTAGCACCAAGGCGTAAATCCCGAAAAAAGGGAAAGGGATTGCCTTTATAAAGTTAACAAACACCACAGAGTAAGCAAGAAGAATTCAACACTAAGTAAAACTAGGTACAATAGTAGTGTGGAAAAGTAAGTGGGAAAGAATACAAACCCAAACTGAAATTGAATTACAACTGGAAAGAAAGTACATCAACTGAAAGTAATGCAGCAACGTCGAGCCATCCACTGGAAGTCCCACCTAAAGGGTGGGTATAGATAGCCTCCTCAGCCCCTCAGGTCCAGCTGTCCACTCCGTGTATGTTCCGTCCAGTGGTCCACCTCCAGGTACCGACCTGCTCCACAAGCCTCAACCACGATCAGTATTGTCCGTCGTCTGCATCCAACACAACGTATTGCGGGCATACCCGTGCAGGGGTGAGTATACGCTACTCAGTAGGGACCCTGAGACCCCCGAAGGTCTCCCAGAATTCACAAAGGATAATTCAAAAAGGAAAGATACAATCACGAAGTAACATCCAACACTACTTAGGTATATTCACATACATATACCTAAGTCATCAATTCCAATTCAGCTCCAACATCCAATCCCAAGTTCGATCACGTCCACATAGGATAGTACAACCCAGTGCACACAGGAAAGCACAACACAATCCAGATAGGAAAGAAAGTCAATCATATCGAAGATAATGATTGAAAGTCATGACTCAGCTCACACATGTATACTTCTTCGTAAGGTGATAGAGATGGTCAGATATAGCCACTGATTCATCTAAGCTGGGACCCACGTAGGATACTAAACCAGCCAAGCTGTCGGACCCACATAGGATACATACCAGCTACTCTTCCATACCCACGTAGGATAGCAAGAACAGAGTCAAACACTGCCAGACCCACGTAGGATACAAGAACAGTAGGAATTGTTGTCGAACCCACGGAGGATTTCAGTACGGTCTTCATCGCTGCCGAACCCACGGAGGATTTCAGTGCAGTCTTCATCGCCGTCGAACCCACGGAGGATTTCAGTACGGTCTTCATCGCTGCCGAACCCATGGAGAATTTCAGTGCAGTCATCGTCACTGCTGAACCCACAGATGATTTCAGTACAATCATCATCGTCGTTGCAGTCGTAGCCAGCTCTAGGGTTCCCGCACACGGCATGCTCGATTCCGGGAGGGTCCGCTCCACGAGCCAAGGGGTCGATACATCAAATGACACGTAGTCCGAAGTTTATGTATCTAAATGTTCCGTCTTGACAAGAGGAACTCAACGTGACAGATGGCGCGTCAATCGGACGCCCGGTCTGGGAGTTATTGGTCTTTTCGTTCCAGGGGCCCGGTTGGTTTTTAAGTCAAAACGAACTTTACCACACTCTAACTACATCCAAACCTCGAGCGGAGTAATCCAAAAGGTCCGTCTCACTAAGAGGAATCCAAAAAAGTCTACGGCACGTCAATTGGACGTCCGGAGCTCAAGTTATTAGCATTTCCGCTCTGAGGGCCCGGTAGGTTTCCTGTTCGAACCAACCCGACCATACCCAAAGTTCTTCTAAACCTTGATTGTAATATACCAAAACTACCGCCTCGATCCAAGGATCGCATCTCAACTGACGGTGAGTCGATCGGAGGTCCGTAGCCCATGATATGGGCAAAAGAACGAACCTGCCCGGTTTTAGGGGGTTTAGGGCCCAGACCGACCTGGCCCGAGACCCCCCCTGGGTCGGCCCAAACCGGGTCGACCCGAACCGGGTCCGGGTCCGGAACCTTAGGGCACAGCCTGGCCCGGTGGGCATGGCCCGGCCCAAAAGGCGCGGCCTGGCCCAGCCGGCGTGGGCGCGCCCTGCACGGCCAGCACAGCTGGCTCTGCCGTTGCGGAAAGGGGGGCGGCTGCCCCCCTTGATTGAACCATAGCCCCCCACGTGGGGCCGCTCCTTCTGGCCAGCCAGGGGTTATGACCCCTGGTATCCTCCTGAAACAGCTAACCCAGTCTGGCCGGCCGGTGCTGCCGCCGCGGGACCTCCGCGGTCCCGCCCTCTAATGTGCTGGCGGTCGGCAGTTCCTGCCGCCCCGTCTTGAACCACCGCGGATTTGAGCCACGACCTTATTCGACCGGTGCGGCGCGACGGCGCCACGCACCTCCACCAAGGCCCACTCCGGCTTCGGTTTCTTCGAGGTTCTTCGGCACAGCGCGACGACACCGCGCTTCTTCGCCCGTTCTTTATAGTTTCCATGCGGTGACGTTGCACCGTGCCGCATTTGCTCGTACCGCAACAAGTACAATCATCAAAGGGGGAGGAGGGTCGGCCGTGTTCGTGCGGTCCGACCTTCTCCCATTACTACGATAACAGGCGGCCCAAATAGAATTTGATGAACAAAAAAGAAATAATTCCCTGGCAAAAATAATTAACCCCTACCTTGATAACGAGTTGATGTTCGAAGAGCGTCGCGGAAAGCGGCGTCCTGGGGTGAGGCTCCGTACACGTCGACGGAGATTGTTCGAGGTGGAACGACGTCTTCCTTCCTTTGATGCGGGATGAAGAATGAAGGATGGAACATCGTCGTTCTTTGGAAAAGGGCATGACAACGTTCTTCGTCGAGGTAGAAAAGTTCATCGTCGGGAAGATGAAGTTCTTCCAAAATGTGAAGAATGCTCCCTCCCTCAACACAACAAAGTCACCCTAATAAAATATGGCTTTAGTATTATTTTATTTCCCTTTCCAATACATTTTAAAATTTGAAAATTCAAAATTAAGTTCACTAATTTAATTAAACTTAACTTTTCAAAATTAAATGAGGTGATAAGTTGACAATATTAAATGGGGGGTTTTGAGGAGTTAGGAATGTGAGGGGTTGGGATCGTGTGGGCCCAACCCCAGATTTATCCTCTCATGGTTGGTTAACAACATGTGGGTCCCACCCCCAACTCCCTTACTTAGTATATAACTACCTAGAGGAAAATAAATAAAATTGAAATATAATTTTATTTATTCCTCACTAAAACCACAATTTTAACAACTCCTCCCGAGCGAACGCACCTTCAGAAAAGGTTCTCTTAAGAAATTACCAGCGCTGCGGTTCTATTAGTGCCCTCAGATTTCGATTCTGAGCACCGGTTCCAATGTTAGGAAAACCCGCTCGTTCGTTCACTGAACATACCCGAGCTAAACTTCGGAACATGATTCTGGGCACACTGGGCCTCAGAATCACGTGCCGTCAGAAACTGCATTCTTGTAAAATCCCAAAGAAAATTAATAAAAAATTTCCCTTGAATTTTATGGGTCTTTACATTACTCCCACCTCAGGGCTTTACGTCCCCATAAAGATACATCACAAACTAGGGGAACAAATGTGGGTACTGTGCACGCATCTGAGCCTCCCACTCCCAAGTTCTCTCCTGGAGGTTCCCGTGTTTCCATATGATGCAAACTAGAGGTATCTACCTTCCACATAGGACCTGCTCCTGTCGATCCTCGATCTCCACCAGGACCTCCACAAAAGTCACCCCATCGTCAATGTCCAACTCCCCATGGTCGATGATATGCATTGGGTCATGCACGTATCTCCTTAGATGAGATACGTGGAAGACATCCTGCACCCGGTGCAAATGAAGTGGTAGAGCCAGGCGATAAGCCACCTCACCTATCCCGCTGAGGACCTGGAATGGTCCGATGAAGCACGTAGATAACTTGTCGCCTCGGCCAAATCTCCGTAATCCACATCGAGGTGAGACCCGTAAGAAGACATGGTCGCCATCCTCGAACTCCAGTGGCCTCCGCCTCCTGTCAGCATAGGACTTCTGCCATCTCTGAGCTGTCCTCATCTACTCCTGGATGACCTGGACCTTCTTTGTCATGGCCTGGACCATCTCCGGTCCTACAAGTGCTGACTCCCCAGGGTCTATCCAGCATAGAGGTGATCTGCAAGTTTGGTCGTACAATGCCTCATATGGTTCCATCCCGATGGTGGAGTGCTAGTTGTTGTTGTACGTGAACTCCACCAAGGGTAGGTGGTCCTCCCAACTGCGACCAAAGTCAAGGACACATGCACAGAGCATTTCCTCGAGAGTCTGAATGGTCCTCTCTATCTGACCATCCGTCTGAGGGTAAAAGGAGGTGCGTAGACGTAGCAGCATCCCGAATGCCTCCTGCAACCCCTTCCAAAGCCGGGAAGTAAAGTGATCATCTCCATCGGAGATGATAGATGATTGCACACCATGAAGTCATACAATCTCCTGAACGTAGAGGCGCCCCATGCTCTCCACTGAGCCCTGCTCTCTGATGGGTAAGAAGTGGGCCGACATGGTGAGTCGGTCGACAATCACCCAAATGGAGTCATGACCTCTGGAAGTACGTGGAAGTCCAGTCACAAAATCCATATATATATCCCATCCCACTTCCACTCCGGGACCTCCAAGGGCTGCACCAAGCCTGCTGGTACCTAGTGATCCACCTTTACCTGGTGACAGGCGAGGCATCGAGAAATGAACTCAACTACAACCTTCTTCATACCCGGCAACCAGTGCTGTCGTCTGAGATCCGGGTACATCTTCACCACTCCTGGATGTACCGCTAAAGGGGAAGTGTGAAACTCCCTCAGCACCTCCTCTTGTAAAGAAGCTGGTACCATGGTACGTCCTCTGAAAAGGACGACATGCTCTCCTCCTACATAGAATCTATCAGGTGCATGTCCTGAGGATATCTGCGCACACCGCGTCTCACATTCAATGTCCCCACGTTGTGCCTCTCTGACCCACTGTAGTAGTGGAGGAGTGACTGTGAGTGATTGAAGAAAAGCTGCTCCATCTCTATCCACAAAGGATATATGCAAAGCGGCTAGCTGCTCTATCTCCTCCCCAAGTAGCTAAATGCCCGTCCTCCTGCTGAGAGCATCGACTACTACATTCCCCATTGCAGGAGTATAGACTATCTCAAAGTCATAGTCCTAGAGGAACTCAAGACATCGCCACTGTCTCAGATTCCGGTGTTTCTGCGAGAATATATACCTGAGACTCTGGTTGTCAGAGTAGACTATAAAGCACTCTCCCATCAGATAGTGTCGCCACATCTTCATAGCGAAGACCACTGCTTCTAACTCTCTGTCATTGGTAGCGTAGTTCTGCTCATGATGCCTCAACTGGCATGATCCATAGTCGATCATGGCCCGCTCCCGCATCAGGACACATCTGAGTCCGGTCCCTGATGCATCGCAGCAGACTACATACCCTACTCCCTCCTTCGGTAGCCTCAAGATAGGCGCGCTGGTCAATCTCTATCTCAGCTCCTGGAAGCTCTGATGACATCTGTCTGACCACACGAAGGGTTTCCCCTTCTTCGTCAAAGATGAGAGTGGTTCCGCAACTCTGGAAAAGTCTGGCACAAATCTCCGGTAGTACCCATATATCCCCAAGAAACTCTGCACCTCCTTCAGGCTCCTAGGTGGCTCCCAAGCTAGCACTGCCTCGATCTGTGCAGGATCCACCACAACTCCCACCTCAGAGATGACATGTCCCAAGAAGTGGAACTCACGTAACCAGAACTGACACTTTGAGAGCTTTCCATAAAGCTGGTGCTCTCGATGTGTGTTTAGTACAACCCGCAAGTGGTAGGCATGCTCCTCCTTAGTGGTCGAGTATCTCAAAATGTCGTCGATGAAGACCACAAAAAATCGATCGAGGTATGTATGAAACATCCTGTTCATGAGACTCATGAACACCGTTGGAGCATTGGTTACGCCGAATGGCATAACCAGGAACTCATAGTGGCCATACCGACATCTGATGGCCATCTTCTGCACGTCCTCGTCCCGAACTCTGAGCAGATGATATCCTGATCTAAGGTCTATCTTTGAGAACCACCGTGCTCCCTTGAGTTGATCAAAGAGGTCATCAATTCTCGGAAGTGGATACTTTTTCTTCACTCTCACCTAGTTCAAGCGACGGTAATCGACACATAGTTTCAAACTCCCATCTGCCTTCTTGGCAAACAAGATCGGGGAAGCCCAGGGTGAAACACTAGGTCAGATGAATCCCTTTCCCTGCAAGTCCTCTAACTGTACCCGTAGCTCTCGAACCTCAGCGGGGGCCATCTGATATGCTGGAGTGGATATCGGGGTTGTCCCGGGGTACATGTCAATATAAAAGTCTACCTCTCTGCGAGGAGGTAGTCCTGGAACGTCATCAGGGAAAACTTCCGCATACTGATCCACCACTATAGGAAAAATAGGACTGCACACATCAATTGCTCCTAGGATGAGGCTAGCCAACTGATGAGTGATGGGTTGTCCTCTCCTCTGCATGAGTCCATCCTGTTCTGCAAAGGCTCCCTTCTCGCCGGTGAAGGTGAACCAGCTCCCATCAGTGTGAACACACCGCACCTTGCGCCTAATATAGTCGATCTGAGCATGGACTGTAGACAACCATTCCATGCCCAAGATGACGTCGTAAGGCCTCGACGCCGCTACAAGAAGATCCTAGCCGGAGTTCTCACCTCCTAGAGTAAGCTCACACTTCCGGCACCAGTGTGTAATCATTGAGTCTTCTCCCGTAGGAGTCTGTAGCCGTAAGGATTGAGCCAACGACTCTGTCGGAATCTATGAGCTCCGAACAAGGGCAGTGACAATAAAATAATGACTCGTTCCTATGTCTCTATGAACTACAACAAGGGTGGAGTAGAAACAGATAGTACTTCAAATCATCTCTAGCGCGTCGTGGTCGTAGGCCTCTGCTGCTTAAAGTTGAGCCTGTCTCTGGCCGCCAACTCCCTGTGGCAGGGGTGGACCTCCTGGTGGTGGTGGTGGTAAATCCTCAAAGCATCGCCCACCACCTGCTGCTCGGCCAGCTCCCCTGCCTCGTCTGCCTGCTCTCGGAGGATCGCCACGGTCGACCCTCTGCCTCTGCCTAGGTGGCCCCTCAACCGTCTGCTGCTCCTCTACACGGCGGGTCGGGCAGTCACGAGCCATGTGGCCCTGCCCGCCGCATGCGTAGCACTGCCTGCTCCTTGGAAGGCTGGATCTGTGCCTTGTGCCCCGCACATCTGAGCCAGTGTCCTGAGGTCGTCTGCCTGGTGGTCCAGTCTTCCTAGACCCCTGTGACATCCATCGACTGCCAGCTGCAGACGACTCTGCTACGTGCCGCCATGGGGTAGGTCTTGCTGCAGGCGTAGGCTCAGCAAGAAATATCTCTATGAGAAGAGCTCACTCCAGTACTCCTACCTATGTCGGAATACTGAGTTAGATCATCTATTCCCTAATCTCATGGATCAATACCTGCTCAATGGTCCGGGCCCAGAAGAATGGGTCTCGTACCATGTCCGTCGAATAGCGCGAGAGATCGGTAAATCTCGCCGAGTACTGGGCGACCGTCATGCTGCCCTGCCGCAGCCGTAGAAGCTCCTGGATGTGCACCGCACTGAGGGTGGATGGGACGAAATCTGAGTGGAAGAGGCTCTCAATGTCCATCTAGAGGAGTGATGCCTCATCGTGCACCTGGAGCATCAAGCTCCAGCATCTGCCTGCTGCTGCATGCAGGAGGCTCGCTCCAAGGATCACCATGAGGTCAGCTGGTGTCCCCACTAACCTGAAAACTCGCACAACCGCCTCCAGCCAATCCTTGGCTGCCCGAGGGTCCGTCTCCCCACAGAACCTGAGTGGTCTCTGACGCTGAAACTCGTGCAGTGCACTAAGGTGACGTGCACTATCAGCAGCTGGGGCTGGTAGCATCGGTGGATCGGCGGGTAGTGGTACTGCCAGTGCCTTCGCTGAAAAAGGGCCCTACACCGAGGCCACATTTCTCGGTGGGCTGTCGTCTCACACATAGCTCGGAACCCTAGATGGCTGCCGTCGTGGGGCCATCCTGAAAATAAACAGGTGTCCCATGGTCAAACAGTATACCTGGTGAGCTGACACAAAGTAATCACAAAGAAAACTTTTGAAACACACATGCAATCAATGTTTTCGTGCATTGAGTCGGAAATTAGAAGTCAGGGTCTTGGTGTACGGATACGTCGGCCGCCGCACCAAAACTGGACTCCCTGGACTGATAACTACACTCAATACCCTTAACACTATTGTTTCTCATAGAAGAAAGATCAGAGTCCTGAGTTCGGTGGTAGAACTGAACTCCTCTGATACCAATTTGTCACGACCCGTCCTCGGTACCCATGCCGTGACTACCCCAAGCCCCCTCCCATAGGCCAGGGACTGGAGACTGTCACCAAGGCGTAAATCTCGACAAATAGGGGAAGTCATTTCCTTTATAAATTAAACAAACACCACAGAGTAAGCAAGCAGAAGTAAATACTATGTAAAACTTGGTACAATAGTAGTGCGGAAATGTAAGTGGGCCAGAATACAAACCCAAACAGAAAGTTATGTACAACTGGAAAGAAAGTACAACAATTGAAAGTAAAGCAGCGACGTCGAGCCATCCACTAGAAGTCCCACCTGAAGGGTGGGTACAGATAGCCTCCTTAGCCACTCGGGTCTAGCCGTCCGCTCCATGTATGTTCCGTCTAGTGGTCCACCTCCAGGTACCGACCTGCTCCACATGCCTCAACCACGATCAGCGTTTTCTGTCATTGGCATCCAACACAACGTAGTGCAGGTATAGACCGTGTAGGGGTGAGTATACGCTACTCAGTAGGGACCCGGAGACCCCCGAAGGTCTCCCATAATTCACAAAGGATAATCCAAAAAGGAAAGATAAAATCATGAAGTAAATCCAACACTACATAGGTATATGCCCATACATATACCTATGTCATCAATTCCAGTTCGGCTCCAACATCCGAGACCATGTTCGATCACGTCCACACAGGATAGTACAACCCAATCCACACAAGAAAGCACAACACAATCCACATAGGAAAGAAAGTCAATCATACCGAAGATTATGATTGTAAGTCAAGACTCATCCCACACAGGTATACTTCTTCATAAGGTGACAAAGATGATCAGATATAGCCACTGATTCATCTAAGATGAGACCCACGTAGGATACTAAACCAGACAAGCTGTCAGACCCACATAGGATACAGACCAACTACTCTGCCAGACCCACGTAGGATAGCAAGAACAGAATCAAACACTGCCAGACCAACGTAGGATACAAGAACAGTAGTCATTACTGTCGAACCCATGAAGGATTTCAGTACAGTCTTCATCACTTCCAAACCTACAGAGGATTTCAGTGCTGTCATCATCACTACCGAACCCACAGAGGATTTCAATGCAGTCATCATCGTCATCGCAGTCGCAGCCAGCTCTAGGGTTCCCGCACATGGCATGCTCGATTCCAGGAGGGTCCGCTCCACGAGCCAAGGGGTTGATACATAAACTGAAACATAGTTTGGAGTTGATGTATCTCAATGTTCCGTCTTGACAAGAGGAAATCAACGTAACAGAGGGCGCATCAATCAGGCGCCCGGTCTGAGAGTTATTGGCTTTTTCGTTCCAGGGGGCGGTTGGTTTTTATGTTAAAACCAACCTGATCGCACTCCTACTGTATCCAAACCCTGAGCGGAGTAATCCAAAAGGTCAGTCTCACTAAGAGGAATCCAACAAAGTCGACGGAATGTCAATCGAACGTCCGGAGCTCAAGTTCAAAGCATTTCCGTTCCGAGGTCCCAATTGGTTTCGTGTTCGAACCAACCCGGTCGTACAAAAAGTTCTTCGAAACCTTTAGTGTAATATACCTAAAGGACCGTCTTGATCCAAGTATCGTATCACAACTGACGGGGCATCGATCAGAGATCTGTAGCCCAAGATATTGGAAAAAGAATGAACCTGTCCGGTTTTAGGGGGTTTTGGGCCCGGACCGACCCGGCCCGAGACCCCCCTTGGGTCGGCCCGAATAGGGTCTGGGTCTGGCCCATTAGGGCACGGCCTGACCCGACCCAATAGGCACGGCCCGGCCTGGCTGACGCGGCCCAGCCCGTCCTGGGCGGCCCGGCCCGGTGCAGCCAGTCCAGCCTGGGTGGCCGGTAGGCCCAGCACGGGCACGCCCCGCTCGGCCAGTACAGCTGGCCCTGCCGTTGCGGAAAGGGGGGGAGGTTTCCCCCTTGATTGAACCGTGGCCCCCACGTGCTGCCACTCCTTCTGTCCAGTCGGGGGTTAGGACCCCCGGTCTACCCCTGAAACGGCTGGCCCGGTCCGGCCGACCGGTGCTTCCGCTGCGGGACTGTCGCGGTCCCGCCCTACGAAGTGCCGGTGGTTCCGGACGACCCATCTTGCACCGCCCTGGCTTTGAGCCGCGACCTTGTTCAAACGGAGCGGCGTGACGGCACCGCGGCCCCTCTCCGACCGCGGTTTCATCCAGGTTCTCCGGCTCGGCGCGACAGAGCCGCACCCCCTTCACCATTGCCCGACTCCGACTGGGTCTTCTTTTGGCCTCAATGGCGCGACACGACGGTGTTGCGCTTCTTCGCCACTTCTTTATTGTTTCTGCGTGGTGCCGTTGCACCACGCTGCCTTTTCTCGTACCGCAAAAAGTACAATCATCAAAGGGGGAGGAGGGTCGGTCGTGTTCGTGCGGTCTGACCTCCTCCCATTATTACGATAATCGGCGGCCCAAATAGAAGTCGATGAACGATAATGAAATAATTCATGGGAAAAAACAATTAACCCCTACCTTGATAACGAGTTGATGTTCGAAGAGCGTCGCGGAAAGCGGCGTCACATGGTGAGGCTCCGTACACGTTGACGGAGATTGTCCGAGGTGGAACGACGTCTCCCTTCCTTTGACGCGGGAAGAAGAATGAAGGATGGCGTGTCGTCGTTCTTCGGAAAAGGGCGTGACATTGTTCTTCGTCTAGGCAGAAAATTTTTTTGCCGGGAAGATGAAGTTCTTATAAAATGTGAAGAACGCTCCCTCCCTCAACCCAACGAAGTCACCCCAATAAAATAAGTCTTTAGCATTATTTTATTTCCTTTTCCAATACTTTTTAAAATTTTAACATTAAAAATTAATTTCACTTATTTAATTAAACTTAACTTGTCAAAATTAAATGAGTTGATAAGTTGGCAATATTAAATGGGGGGGGGGTTGAGGAGTTAGGAAAGTGAGGGGTTGAGATCGTGTGGGCCCCACCCCATCTTTATCCTTTCATGGTTGGTTAACAACATGTGGGTCCCACCCCCCAACTCTCGTACTTAGGATATAACTACCTAGAGGAAAATAAATAAAATTGTAATAAAATTTTATTTATTCCTCACTAAAACCACAATTTTAACAAACTCCTCCCGAGAAAACACACCTTCGGAAAAGGTGATCCTAAGTAATTACTAGCGGTGCGGTTCCATCGGTGCCCTCAGATTTTGATTTTGAGCACCGGTTCAAAAGTTTGAAAAACCCGCTCGTTCGTTCACTGAACGTACCCGAGCTAATCTTAGGAACATGATTCCAGGCCCATCGGGTCTCGGAATCAGGTGCCGTCAGAAACTGCGTTCTTGTAAAATCACAAAGAAAATTAAGAAAAAATTTCCCTTGAATTTTACGGGTCTTTTCATTGTAGAAGAGCCTCTTAACAGAGTAAGATGATTTAGTAGCTATAACTAATCATCTCTTCTTCTGTACATAAGTTGTACCTGTTGTGAGATGAGTTCAAACCTGTGTGGTACTTTCCATCATGGTAATGCCTTGATGGTATTCTTATGTGTGGAGTACATGTGTGGTACTTTCCATTGTGGTTTTCCTTCCTATGTGGAATAGTCAATATTTGGACTTTTGGATTGGACCCTTTGTTTCCTAATGATTGAGATGGGTATACTTGGTTACTTAGGTATATGTTTGGGAATATACCTATGTAGGGTTGATAGTTGACTTCTTGATTTGAGGTTTATCCTTTATAGATTAGTGAGACCTTGAGGGTCTCGGAGTCACTACTTGGTATCGTTAAACTCACCCCTACACGGGCTATGCCTGCACCTTGTTGTGTTTGGTGTAGATGAAAAATAGCATTGATCGAGACAGAGGGTACCAGGACTCGATGGTTCTTGGAGGAGGACCTTATGATGATTAGGTACACGGAGGAGGTAGGCAGACATGGACTATTGAGGATGCGATCTGTACCTACCCTTTAGGTAGGAACCTTGGAGGACGACCCTGCATTTGTCTTCCTTTTTTCTCCAGTTTACTTGTATTTTCTATTCCTTGTACATTCCAGTGGGGCTTGTATTCTATCCCCCTTAACATACTGTACTCACTCTGTCTACTATTCAGTTTACTTGTGTTTGTATCTTGTTATGTTCTTGGTTGTGTGTGATTATAGGTTATAAAGGAAATGCCTTCCTAGTTTTAGGGATTACGTCTTTCAGTGCTAGCCGCTAGCCCCTGGCCTATGGAAGGCGGGCATGGGGTAGTCACAACATGAGCCCCAGGGGATGGGTCGTGACAAAGTATTCCACTTTAAATGAAAATTTTAAGTACAAAGGTCATCCGAGATAACAAATACAAGGATTACATATAGGAAAACATGTATATTGAAGAAAAACTAACCATCATGATCCCATGGAGAGTGATAGAAAAAAATTCCAAGAAATGTTTAACCCCCAAAATATATAAATTTGTTATGGGATACATGGTGTTTGACTTTGTAGTAGGAAAATAAATCCCAAAACGTTTTTTAGGTTCCTTTTCATAATGATGATAAACTATTTTACTGCATAGAATAAGAACATAATTAAATATACTTACTTGCCAATAGAGATTCATCCATTAATTGAGTTTAACTACAAACTCATATTTTTTTCAAAATATGAGTATTTATGACGACTTGATCACATCTAAAGCACTGGAACCAACTTCTTGAAAATCATATAATCAACAAAATATTATTTTTATATTTCCAATGTGTTTAAAAATTAACCAATACCAAAATGTTTAGAACTATATCAGATAACTCTCCCCCCAAAAAATAATTCTTTATATGGATAATGACTACTTTTAATCTCCAAAATTTAATAGTAATAAGCATTTTCAATATAGACCATTCAAAAAACAAGTGTCCTTAAAATTTCTCAAACTAATCCAAACAAATATTGATAAAAAAATTAGAAGAGTTTGATCACATAATTCCCCAATATAAATTTTTACATTTTTCTTAAAATATCATAAATTACTCTTGAAGTATCACACAAAATAAAATTGTCCTAATAATTTTAATGATATTCTAATTGTTTCCATAATGAAATCATATCACCATAAGTCCATCATTGATTCTTCCAAAAAATAAATAATCCATTAATCCTCAATTAAAATTTCATTGTATTATATTTACTATAATCATTTAAAGTTCCCAAAATGAAATTATTATTATTCTATTAACTCGTTTTATGAAAGAGAAAAATTCATACAAACAAGGGACTTCATGTAGGCCAGTGGTAGGTGTGCACCCTTGTCGCCCTACTGTTGTGGGTTCAGTCCTCGTGGCCTTGCCAAATGCAATGGGTTGTAACCCATCCTCTAGGATGTCCTTTTTTGTAAAACTATATAATTTTTATAAAAATTACAAAATATGATAATGTCCTAAAAAATAACCATAACATGTTTTAACTTCATTTTTTATCTCATTATTTTCATTTTGAATCCCAAAATGCATTTACCCATAAGTACCTCAAAATAAAAGATCTTATTAACACTAAAGGTCATGCATAATATTTTCACAAAATAAAATTCTTCCTAAAATAACATTTTTTATAAAAACATAAGGATTACTCAAACACAATTATAATATAAAAAATTTAAACACTCTTCCAGCATTTAAACAATTCATTATCCTGTAGTCTTCCATAACTCTTGAATATTTTACAAGTAGACATATAAATCATTCAATATTCTTCAAAATACATTAATAATGCATTGCCACATTATTTGTTAATACATCATTCCTACTGGTCAAATATCCTCATTATTTATAAATATAAATCCAATAATTTTTAATTATTTAGGGATAAGAAACTAAATCATACCTTGAATCGAGATATCCGGATCTTCATGATGTTCCCTTTATCTTTTTCCATGTTTTCCAAAATTCAAAAAAGGAAAAAATCACTCCACTTATGAAATCTAAATTTTTGGTAGAGTTGGTAATGATTTTTTAATCATATGAAATATATACCATGGCCCCTAAATTTTATTATAAATGAGTAGGCTTTGGATAATGCAAAAAATTTATTGTTGGTGATTTGAATACTCAAGAAGCTGTCAAAATCATTCTAATATGATTTTATGATAGTATTGATGAACAAATCATCAAGGAGGCATAAGAGGTTTGTTCATGATCTTTTTCCTACCATCATAAAAATGAGCATTAATCTACTGAAAATAACATCACATAAACATGAAATGAATTATCAAAAGAAGAATACTCTATAGGGTAATAATAACATAATATTTTATAATAATCAATTCCAACAACCTCCTTATATCTCAGTTTATTTAGGTATTTATCAAATCTAGATTAATTACCATAATCCTCAAAAATTTTCTTTATGAAAATAACCCTATTAGTTATAAACTATCACAAACCTACACCAATGTTATATCCTAACCTATAAAGTTATCTAAACCGAACTCTAATACCAACTATAAGGCCGCAACATAAAATATTATATAATCTTGAGTTAAATCATGAAATCACATTGATGATCTGATCAGGTTTAGAGTTTTATTAAATTAGGCCATAACTATAATATAACTATTCAAATATTACAATGTATACAATTTTACTCACTATCTATTTTATTCACTAAAATGAAACTCTTTTAAAATAAAACATTATTTCTTTTTCATGATAAAAAATATTCATAACATTCATCTTGTATTAACACTTTCTTTTACCAATCCTTATAAACCATGAATAAAATTTTAATGAAATGAAATATGCATGAAAATCTCAATAAGGAATATAAAATATGAAATTAAATTATTAGTCCATGAATATTTTAATCCCATGAAAACATTTTCAAAAAATCACACTTTTCACCCATAAAACATAAACTCTTGAACATACCTTGTGATATCATATTATTCTTGAAAAAAACCATTGAAATCATAAATCATAAAGTAACATGTGTAATCCATATAATACTTCAATGGTACCTTTCATAGCCAAATAGTGGTTAAACTTTATGATTACGTTTGGAAAACCTATCATAGTATATTCCATAAATCTCTTAGAATAAACACAACTATTTAACTGTACCACATTACCCAATGCATTTGAGAGTTATCACGGGCTATCCCACCTTAGTTTATCATGACACTACTTGTATAAATAAACAATTACCTAGAAACATAACATAGTTATAAAATAGACAACTAGAATAAAGTAAAAAATAACATTCCACATTGAAATAAAAAGATATTATTTCAATATATTGATATAATAAATCCATTCTAAATATTATTTTCAATTCCAAAATAATGTAAAAGGTAATATAGTATTTATTTCCCTTTTATAATAATAAGGATTATAGATGAAGCCAAATACCACATAATGATCATGGCAGTGCAAAGGTCAGTGTCACAACATACGTTAAAAAACATTCCGTTTTGTCATTTAGTAAAACACATCATATAAAAATATTCCATTTGAAAACCATTGAATGATATTAAATTTCAAAGGGTCTGATTATACACAGTATAAAATAAGTTCGTGTATATTATCAAAATATGCCTCAATAAAAAACGATTGAGATGAAATCCCATACAAAGATCCCTTTATAAAATCATTTGAGAGAAAATAAAGAGTATACATTTTAAATCATTCATTGACATATAAATACATTGATAAAAATTATTTTTAAAATGTGTAAATTAAATTGAAATATTTTTAATAATAAATAATAAAAACATTTTAATGATGTTTTAAGTTAAACATTCCATTACCACTTAAGAAACAATTGAATAAAAATAATTAAATAATAAAATTAAACATGACATAGAATATCATGAGAATAAATAGATTCATGGTATAATATTTCAAGGGGTTGTATGTACACCATATATAAGAGAATTTGTGTATAATAAAAAATAAGTCTCAATGGAATGTAAATATAGATGAAATCCCTTACCTTGAGTCCAAATAATGATATACAATTGTTATATTCATGAATATTAAACATAGGTTAATTTTAAATTTCTTGAGAACCTTTTTCAATTTTATTATTCCTTTTATATCTCTTATTACCATGATATAAAAGTTAAATAATTATATTAGTTCACATAGAATGTTTTGTCGATATTCGGTACTTAAGTCAAAAGTGAACTTGTTATGATGTAAAGTTTCCATGTGGTCATAAGTCCATCATCTCCAAAAAAACATTAACAACATAATATTAATTTTTTATATCAATTACACCTTTAAATCCATTAATTAAATATGGATATAAAAAATTAACAATGTTACAATAATGGAGACTATAGGTCAACCGTACGTGTGAGTAACATTTATATTTTTCATTGATTATTATGGAAATAATATAATTATTATTTTATATTTTATAATTATAATATCATCATATTAATCATTTAAATATTCTTATATAAAACTTTTGGTACAACCGCAAAAGCGGCACACACACAAGGAAGAAAATAACATGTAAATCGCAAGCCCAGGGACATGACCCCGTGACCTGCCCCTCACCCCCCAAGCCCTTACCACCCCACCACCAACGGTGAGGCAATATTCATATATATATCATACAGGTGATGTGGAGAAAAAAAATTATTCACATTTCTTTGTGGACGTGATAGTTCACACGTACGCACGAACGAAGTTATCAATTTTATATGCATTGAAAGTAATAACTTAATTGATATATTATTATCTAATAATAAGTAATAAGTCAGGAATATCACATATGAATATTTAATTCCATCAGTATAACTACTATTTAATAATGAGGATTAGAAAAGAACTATTTTGGTTAATGAGGCAGTAGTGTGTCATACTCATGAATGAAAATTTCATTTCACATTTGATGAAATTGCAGATGGATTCAATTGATGATATTAACATAATGACATATAATTATATTCAAGATACTAGTTTTATTATTTCATCATGTTTGGAGGAGATTTAATTTAATTGTATCAAGAAATAAAATATAAATACTTAAAGAAAATGATACATCTTCTTCGCCTAATCCCTTTTGAAAAACTCCTTAACACCTATAAGAGGTTTTTTCTTCCTAAAATACTACCTCAATAATGTGGGGAGGGATTTAATTAAGGTTTTTTGGCATATTATGGGAGAAAAAATTATTTTATAACTTTTTTGTTAGATAAGAGCGGTTACCTTTATATAGAAGAGGGGAGGGGCACCCTTGGAAACTCATAAAAATTAAAAGAAAATAAATTGATTTTTAAATAAAAATGACCCCAACATGAGTAATTTTAAATATAATATGAGTATTTTTCTAAATCCTCTCATAAAATAAATTTAATACATGTATAGAGTTTATCTTAAACCTTATCTTCTCATTTTACCCTTAATTATTCTCCTCTAATATTAATTATAGTAACAATATTTTAAATATCAAGAGCCTATATTTTTTTTCTTATATGGGATAAAAATCTCATAAATGGACACTTAATGAAAGTATAGACCTTATCATATCAATTTGGAAATTTTTAAATATTTTTAGGATTTTTTAAATAATTTAATAACATATTTTTTTATAAAATATCTATAGGGTCAATTTTGACACTATTTATTTCATTGAATTTAAATAAAATCCAAAAAGAGAGAAAAATTAGAATAAAAAAATTTCACGGACTTATAATATGTTATAATCACCTATAAAATTCCTGGATTACTCTATTTAATTCTAATTAAACTTATTTTAATATTTTTTATATAAATTTTTTGACATCTATTATAATAAAATAATTACTCTTTCATTGTTGTGTCAATATTTATGGTAATTTTTTAGTCTCTAAAAATTATAAATAAATTATGATTATATAGATAATTTCATTATACTTTTATATAATATTTATGATTAATGTTTTAGCATGTTTATCCATATATTAAAATTATTATACTTGTAAGAAATAAGATAGTGACATGTGGTCACTTTCTTTTTCTTTAATAATATTTACATCACTCTCACATAAAAACTCCCATTAAATGAATCAATTAATATCCATATCTATTGAGGGTCTATGTTTGTTCATGAAATTTTATTTTTAATATATTTGGGAAATTTTATTTTCCTTTTAATAAAGTGTGTTACCATAGTTTACCAAATGTACCTTTAACAATGTTAAAATATAATAACCGTAGTTAATATTCATAATTTAAAAAAAAATTAAAAGTAAGATATTAACAAAATTTAGACCCTCTAATTACTATTATGGAAACCATTTTTCAAAATTTAAAACACTAAAGATTCAGAAATTAATTTAATATTAATCCCTATTGTCAAAATAAGAAAAAAAGGTTTTAATAGTAAAAAACCATGAAAACATTATCATTCGTTTATATATAATTTAAAATTAAAATTCCCTCCAATGGATAAAATTAGATTAAATGATAAAAAAATAATCTAATTATTTTTTATAACCAATTAAAAATATAACCTCATAATATAAATAAATTATATGAAAAGGAAATTTTGAATTAAAATGCAGTATGTTTTCACAATTCATTAAAATATAACATTTCTGAGAAAAATACCAAAATTACAACCTAAGTAAATTATTATTTCCCACTTCCAAATAAGAAGATTATTTTTTTCATATTGAACATATACAAGTGAAAAAAAACTATATTTAAAAAGTTCCCTCCATCAAAAGGCGGTAAATATGCATTTTTTGAAAAACACGTATTTTATCCATAATATTTTATACACTAAGAAATAATGTTAATATAATACATAAGATTAATTTTAAAAATTATATTGAATTAATATTTCATAAATATAACTTAAAATGATTGATTTGATTATTTTATAAACACATTTATTCACATTTATAGTGTTTTTCATAAAAATAAATCATTTATATTCAATTGGGTTTTAGTTTCAGTTCAAGTTAAATTGGTAACAAAATAATAATTATATAAACATGTGTAAACTATATTTTCATAATTCTGTTAGTATTATTCATTCCCTCCACTCTAACAGCTAAGGGATAAAAACTTTATTAAGTAATAATATTCAGTTGTCCGTCTAAGCATAATTTGGTGTATCATGTACAATATGGAA
Source organism: Viscum album (assembly GCA_963277665.1). Lineage (NCBI taxonomy): Eukaryota > Viridiplantae > Streptophyta > Magnoliopsida > Santalales > Viscaceae > Viscum > Viscum album. Next base: position 1,823,973,214 of record OY728160.1, read on the forward strand.
CATTTTGTTTTCCTATCAAAACATGGTATGTCACAATAATATTCTCTCCCATGTCCATATTTTAATTTCCCACATATTTCCTCCTTATCCGTACCTAATTATGTCTTATTCTGGATGACTATCATATTTTCCTTTCCTTCTTTTAATGAGAATTTTTTATCAACATTTTTATGAGGGTTTTCTATAAAGTAATTTACAAAAATAATTACCTCAATTACCAAGATCAAGTTAAAATTGTGAGGATTCAATTTTTTAAGGAGAAGAATATAACACACAGAACATTTAGAAAATAATTTTTTGAAATAAATAAAATTTCATTGATAACTTTTGATACTTCAAACACCAATATGTAATGAATAGTATTATTATAAATAAATATATATATATATATATACAAAATTCCTAATCAAATAAATTTTATTGGTAATTATTAAGATATAAGGAAACAATATTCACTAAAAGTAGTTTTATACCTCTAAAATTAGTTTCATTCAAAAATTACTATTTTTTCTTTTCTACATGGATATAATATATAATTTATAATAATTTTATTATTTTTATTTTATATAAATTATACAATATTTGAAATAGTATAGAAAAATTATCTTATGGTGAAATATTTGGAATTTTCTGAAAATATTCGCTTTTCTAAGAAAAATTTCATTTTTTGTAAGGATTATCATTTTTTTAAATTGAGTATTTAAATGTTATACTATATTTTTTTTATTTTTTCATCCATGGAAATATGTTCCAATTTATTTATAATAATCTAATTAATTTTATTTGGTTCATAAATTTCTATTGTTTTATTATAAATATACTCTTATACCTAAAAACACATTTTTAAGAGACTATTTTTTATGTGTATAATATGTTTCCATATTAATTAACCAAAATAAAAACTAATTAAGAATTATATAAATTAGATACATATTTTATAAATAATTATATATTTATTTAAATCCATATAATTAATATTACAAGTCAAAGAGTTGATATAAAATCATTATTTCCAAGAAAAAAAAATGTATTTTCCAAAAAAAATTATTTCTCCTCGTATTTAGCAGACATATTTGATAATTAATTGTTGATAGATTTATAATTTTCTTCTTTAAAAATAATTCTAATTTTTAAAATTGTAATTTCAAAATTTTATTAGCGTTAATTTTATTGAATTTTTTATAAATATAATTTTTTAATAAATAGTGAAAAATACTGGTTTATATTTCAAATTGTATTTTAGTTTAAAGAATTTATAAGGTTCATTTTTAATAATAGTTTAAAAATTAAAATTTTCTCAATTATATTATAATTTATCTAATTTTGGAAATTTTATTAACATTAACAATGAATTTTTATAAACAATCTTTTAAAACATTGTATGATTTTCTCTTTAGAATGTTGTTTTTTTAACACATCTCTGTGTTTAATTCTAAAATAAAATTTTAAAATTAAAAGAATTTAATTTGGATAAATCTGTTACATATTTTGAATAATAATAATTAATATTATCTAATTTTATTAACATAATTTTTTCCATAATAAATATTAAAAATAGTAAAAATTGATTATTGTGGTTGGGGTCAAAACAGGTTTACTGGGGTATTAAACTCAAATGATAAGGGGTAAAATGACCTAATAACTTGTTCAAAACCAATTATATAGAAATATTTCGACATTATAACTTATAAGGTATTTAATTAAACAATTTTTAATCCTTTTTTAAGTGAACAACACAGGTACACTTTATTCCTTTTATAAATTTCATGTGTTTCCTCTCCCCCGCTAATAAAGGACCACCACCTATCCACTCATATTCACACTTACAAACCCATTTTATCAGCCTATACCTATCCTAATAAATTTATTAATTTCCTCCCTCGATATTATATTCCGTAGAAATTCTTTATGTATATATCTAAATATGTTCTCCAAAGAAGAGGTAAAATTATTAATCGTATGTTTTTGTATTATTTATTCCTCTAACTCCGTCAAAATATTCATCAACCATAGTGACATTATAAAATAATTATATTAAATACTATTATATTCTATTATTCTATTGGGATTAAAAATAGATATCTCCTCTTCCAACATGTGGTAAGTTAAACTATCAATCGATTGTACAACAAACTACAACTTGCAAACCAATGTCATTTTTTTCCATCACCAACACTCATAGATGGATATAATTATTTATTTGATGTTTATATATTATATTTATGATATTATTATATTTATTTAACTATAATATAACTTCAATAATATTACCTTATAAACCATTGGAAAATAAATACACTACTCATGTGTACAGAAAACTACCCCCTTACAAACTGATGTGATCTATTTTTCTCATTTTCATTTTACTTAGATAGTAATAGGGATATATTAAATTAATATATATGATATTTTAACACAATTACACCAGTTTAACTATGATATCATGTATACCTTCTAACATTCCATTTCATGGCAATATGATAATGTTGCTCGTGTGTACCACGGACTACCGCCACATGAAGCGATGTTATTCATTATTCACTTACACTCTACATGGAATGTATTAAGTATATTTTTAATGAATTTTTTATATATATATTAAATTTAATTTTTTATGAAATGGTAAGATATTATTAACCTTTCTTTATTATCAACTATTGAGAAAATTGAAACGATGTTCGTATGTATTTACATGCTGCTATCTCCATGAACGTTGTAATTCCATTTCAATATATAAATTTTATGGAGTTATAAAAATTATAACATAATTAATATATATGAAATGTTAATAATGGATAAAATTAGGTAGATTATTGAATCTTGATAAAAATATAAGGTCTAAAAAACAAACCAAAACATTCCTGGAAAATGAAACAATCACTACTCAAAACATGATTTTTATAAGTAATTGAAAATAAATTTGTAATAAAAGGTCATTAGTAAATTATATGTGGTATGATACATATGAATATGGTTATATAATATGTTTATAATAAAAATATATTTATTATACATGAGGTTTTAACATGTATGAAATAATTCAAGACATAAAGTAATGGATTTTCAATTAACTTTTATTTTTTGTGAGAGGCATGCCAAATTCACCATGCGATTTATATATATGGTGTATATACTATCCAAGAAATTTTTTTATGATTATTATCATAATAATTATTTGGATTAACATATCCATTTATTATCTATCTTTCATGGGGTCTATGATTTAAAACATCCCAAGGTAGTAAGGGATTTTTGTCTCAATTTGTCTTTTTTTGGGAAACACATTATTTTATGAACATATCTTATTGTATGATGTGTACATACTGACCATTTGATATATAACATAATGAAATTATTTATTATCATGATATTTAATTTTTCATTTAATTTTATTATTTCAGGGGGGGATATGATTCAATGTTACCAAAGTGGTTAGGGTTTTATGATACAATCTCATCATTTAACATAAAATGAATTTTGTTTGTAAACATGTACAAAATGATCCAAATTTTCCACCAACATGACTAAAAAATATTTTATTATTAATTTATTTGTTTCAAAATTTATTTTCAATGAATACTATTTCTAAAGAGATTAGCGAAATATTCATTTTTAAAAAGGAATTTTCAAAGTCAAAATTCTATTTTCCTCCAAAAAATGCTCTAAGTGATATTTATATATTATTTCCCATATAAGAAGACATACATTTATGTTACGTATTATTTACTATGGATACGATCTGAGGATACCATTATTATTCATTCTTTGATTGTGTTATGTTTGTGATGAAAGCCTATTTACGAAACCCATTTTTGTTCTATTGTTTGTACCATGATAGAATTATTGTGAAAACTGCTTCTTTTCCATGGATTATTCTTTTATGAAATAATGAAATGACTATGAAAACTATTTATTTTCCCCCAATTATTCAATGATTAAATGTTTATAGAACACCTTTCATTTCATGGGTTATTATATGATTAATATTTTATGAACTTTCTTATACATATGTATGATTTTCATTTTGTGATGGGTGTGATGAATATATCCCTCCAATTCATTGAGTAAATATTTAAATATCATGAGATAACTATGGGAAACAACTTGAAATACTTTATCCATAATTGAAAATAGGCCAATGGGATTAATCCAAAATGGGAAAGAGTTTGACCGACTTGATCCTAATTAATGTGAAATGGTCCGACAGGGGCAGGGCCAGCTAATCCCTCATAGGTTTGACCAAAAATCCCATATATAGTGAAAAAAAATCCGGCCTACCCCACCCAACATGTGCTTACAGGTAGCCCGTGGTATTTCAAGAATCAAAAAATACTATTTATAATCATTTAAATAGTGTATGTTCTCATTCTAAATGGTAGCTATAAGGAGAATTATAGATCTACCATAATTGGATATTTAATAGATGTGAAGGAAAATTTTTAAATGGGTTAATGGTGGAATGTGGTGATGTTGATGTGGTAGAAAATGACTGTATTACAAAGCAGGTGGGTGATTGATGAAGGACGATGAATTATGATATTAGTTATATGGTGATGCAAACAGTTAGACATATAAATAGACGACAACTCTATATGTAATGGCAGGTTTAAAAGGAGGATATTAGGATTCCCATGATGTCATTTCCTATTTTCTTAATAAAAAAATAAAATAAAATAATAAAAATAATAAATCATCCATAAAAATGTTATGATTATAATAACACTTTTAGAATTGATAATAAAAGAAATTTTCATGTGTTCAATTTTTTTAAATGTATGATGAAACAAAATTTAAATATGCTTTATAATTACTATATAAATAATATAATATCATATTAAAATAATAAATATAAACCTATTTAAAAATTTCAGTAGAAAATATGGTGAATTATTATGTCCATTACAAATGGAATTCATATGATTTGGCTTAATGATGATTTTTTTGTTAGAAAAAAATAAAAATTTAAAGAATTATATGGTTAAAATAATATTTTTTTTCTCAAAATAGGACTATAGGTACACACACACCCATGAAAGTTCAACCCACCATGGGCTGCACCTACTCGGTCAAATGTCATATTAACCTGTGCTCTTATTGTTCAATTGTTTTAGGATCTCCCAAACCCATATCCACCCCATATAAGCAAAGACCACAGGTCCTAGGGTTATATATTATTAATACATGATCTGGAATAGGAAATAGGTGATGAGGCCTAACCCACTATGTTTGATGGTCTTGGTAGTTGTCCTTGAAAAATAAAATGTTTTGGTACATATGATTGTGCCATAATTTTATGAAATGAGCTTCTGATTGATTATTTATGATAGTTTCACAAAATTATGAATCATTAATTTTGGAATTATAATGATTTATTCCATTATTCATGTTTATGATCTATCATATTTTGTGATTGATATTTTTAATTTATCATCAATATCTCATAACCTTATGCATATCTTATAATTTCATATGATTGAATAATGATATCTCATATGTTTACCCTCTTTGAGATTCTTATATAAGTTTTAATTATTATTCCTTTCACTATGTTATAATGATAGTTATTATATTTTATATGTTTAATAAGGTTTCTATTTATGAAGAACTAAGTGTAAGAAAATATAAAACACTTAAGACCAAATTTTTTTTACATGTCCTTGTTTTAGAAGAATGTTGACATAATCAATTATTTCATGGATCATTATGGTATATAATGAAAATTCATATATTGAGATGCAATATCTGTGTATGAGAAGTTTGGATATTTATATTCTACAACCTCCTATTAAAAATATATTTAGTAATATTTCACACTATTTCATTAGAGATAGTAAATCGTCTTTATGGACTAATTAAATTATACTACTAAAAGATAATCATCCCTAATAAAAATCATTTCGCCTCTTTGAGACTTTATAATGATCTACTCAAGTGAAAAAAAATATACGAACATGTTATCTTTTTCTTTACTTGTATCATGAATTCTAATAATATATAATAATAGTATCATAACATTACACATATAATAAATGGTTGTAATGTCTTCACAATGTTTTCACCGCCCTTTATTCTTCTTTCTTGGATGGGATGAATATTCTTTCATAGATATTTTGCATGTTTATATATCTCTCGCTTATTATTCTTAAATTTTTATTCTCATTTATAAATATCAAAAAATGATCTTCTCATGTCTTAACATGATATTATATCTATTAATATCCTCAAATATCATATCATTCAATTTGAGCTTCTATAAATTCTATAGCTTCTTTTTCCCATCACCATGCACACATGATAAATCAATTGTGTTGTAAAGCTGCACATCACTTTGTAATATTGCTTTCTAATATTTTCACCATTATTAGATTGAATCAGGGATCATAAAATAACATCATGATATTTAAAATATTTAATATTGTCACCATTTAATCTAATTTAAATCCCACTTTACCTAATAAAAGACATATTTATTCCTATGATAACTCTTGAAGAATATTACTTATACTCAAAAACACAGGATATAATTACCTAACCTTAAATTTAATGTTATATAAGTACTGAATATTTAGATTTAATCATACATATACCCATATTTCTCAAAAATATTCATTTATTTATTCTCATGTATTTTGTGTGAGATATTGTGTATACCTTTTAAATGAAATCATTATTCCTTTTTTATAATCAATATTTAACAGTTTATGTAATTCGTTTTCACATTTCTAACATTACAATATCTTCTGTGTTTCCATTGTCTTTTTTCATTAAAATATATGAAATTTCATATTCTATAAAAATATAGAGTTATTTTTATATTAGAGTTTGTTATTATTCCACATCTTAGAACTTTTTCACAATTTTATTATAATCTCAATATTAAAAAACATCCCAAATAAACACAGAACACATAACCATACTACACTAACCATTTAAAAAAAGTTCATCCACTTCAACTCATCTCAAAAAAATCCAAAACACATTTGGAATTCATCATATTTCTATAAAACTCTTTATAATCATTCATAAAGCTAGTGCATCATTAAATGAATCATTTTTTGACCTTCAAAATTTATTTATTCTCCCACTATCTCAGAACATTATCAATTCAATAAACATCAAAACCCATAATTTTAGAGTGTACCAATCCTCTGTAACCCAATTAAATACATATCTCATCCTAGTATAAATTTAAATCTTTAATAATCATCTATGTATCTATATTTAGATGTTTTAATAGACTTCATGATTAACAACTAAAATATGAACCTAAAAATTATAGATACCTCAATACTTTTCCAATATCATTCATCTTCTCAACTTCTTTAAAGTGGAATTATACTAATAAAACTCTAATATTTATAATACTCATCAATTAGATAACATAATGGTGGTATATGATGACACTTCATGATTTAAAAGGGCTAGTCCCTCATCTTCCTTTAATTTTTAGATAACCATTACAATAAGCATCCAAAATTCATCTTATATGGATTTGTATAATTTAATTTATATATTTCCCCCGATATTCTCAATACCTCTTCAAAATCATCAAGATTAATGTTGGGTTCTGTGTCTCAATTTATTAAGGTAGGAGAAACCTATTCAACATTATTTCTCAATAATTTTAGTATAATTTATCATTTTCATAATCTCTAAGATATTTCATTCATCTAACTATTTTCCACTTCATGTTATCCATTAATTAGGATCTTCATTCACACTCATCATAAATTTTCTTTATCAACTGTTAATAACAAATACAATGCTCTTCATCAAAATACATTTGAAAAATCAAGTTCTCTACTAAATGAGAAAATGTTCAAGAAGAAATTTGACCATATTTTTCATACTACATTCCTCATAAAGGATATCTTATGTACTATGATTGTGTATGGTGGTAATTGTGAAAATGTCTCAATTAGTTTAAAGTTCAATAATTTGGAATTATCTAAATCAAAAAATTATATGATTTATAGGTTATGATATTTAAATAATTAAAGGGATATTAAAGAAACTAATAAACCAAAATCTCAATTTTCCATTAGAAAGTATGAATATAAAGTGACATGTAATGTTGTTCCCATGAATATTAGTAATACTTTGTTGGAAGGATCACAAAAAGATTATAGGAGGGTCACACAAATGACATACATGAATTAGTATTATATTAAATAGAATGGATCGATTGTTATCCATATATACATTAAGGTTTGGTAATAATAAAAAGATCAAGTGTTGATGAGAGATAATGTGAAATAAAAGAAAACTAAAATTTATAAAAAAATAGGGAAAAGATAATAGAAAGGAAAATAATATTGGAAATGGAGAGGTGAGTGATAGAAAAAGAAATGTGGGTGATCAAAGTGTAAAAAATAAGTGTGTAGATAGAATTTGAGCTTTTTTTTTGAGAAAGATATATTTTAAAATAATAATTAAAGAGGGGTCTCAATATTCTATACATGGGATAATTTTTACTAATAATTCTTTTATCAAGTTAATTATATCTAGTGTTATATCACATTTTCAGGAATATAATGATTTTTTTTCAAAAGAGGTCCCAAAAATATTACAACCAATAAGGGGTATTTATAACCACATATATTTATTCAAAAATTCAATTTTTCTTAAGCAACCATCATATCAATAAAATCATGGAAGGAATAAAAATATTTAACAAGTGTGGAAGTTTCTAATAAAGTTATTCAGAATATAATTAATGATTCTTTGTTATATTTGAATAATCCTTGTTCCCAAAGAATTTATATGTCTATAGTGTGTATTTATTGTTTTGTTTTTAATTAAATAATAGAAAAATCTTCTTGATCTACTTCTTCCTTTGGATGATATGACTGATGAAAACCATGGTGCATGTATATTTTGTTAAATTTTCCCAAGAAGTGGTTTCTACCAAATTAGGAAGAAAGAGGGAGCTGAATGGAAAAAACATTCCATACTAATTTTCACTTATATAAACTTATAGTTCTTACATTTTGATTAACAAATTCCCTTAGTATATTCCTGAACATAATCGATCATCTTCTTCATCCATTAGTTAGAAAAAAATCGTTATCTTTGATCAGTAGAATCCTAGTTTGTTATAATATTATTGATAATCAATCTGACTACAAAATATTGTTTTCGAAAAACAAAGAAATAATTAGTGGCTTGTAATTTTATTAATATTTACAATTTGATAAAATTCAATGATTTTATAGAGATTAATTATGTATTTTGATGTAATCATTTTTGATAGAGGAAAATTTAAAAAATTCCGAGTGGACGATACTAAATTAATTCCAGAGGCTTAAAAGTTTTTATTGAAGGTTTTATTAGTTATTTTTTAATTGTTAATTCACCATTAAATTAATTTCCCAATAAAGGGTGAACATGAATTGGGTAAAATCTAAATAAAATTATTTCTATACACTCAAAAATATGTTGACCAATTTGCCTCCCATTATTTTTCCTATCCTTTCTAATTTATTTTATGTTTAATTAGATTCATATATAATATTAATTAGGGATTCATTAATTAAATATTTTAATTTAATCACATAATTTTGTGATATGATTAATGGGGAAACAATAAACTTATCAAAGTGATATTATCTTGTATATATATTGGGTTTTAATTTAAAAAAACTAAATTTATACAAGAAAATGAAATGAAAGTAATTTTGTTTATTAATTTTCTGTGATATACTCTCTAATGATTCTACTAGATGGTAAAAACATGGTTTTGAAATTTTGAACTGAACGTATGATAATGATGTAGGTTTTACTAAAATATTGAAATTTTTTGAAGAACATGGTTAAAATAATTTTTATATACATGGTGGAATTCATTATCAAAATACTAAAATATGAATAAAATATTATTCTACACATTAATTTATCATTATATTGACTCCCTGTAGATGGATAATGAGGAACATTAGTTTTGATAAAACCTTGGATGTGTTGTGTCAATATATTTACTCACCTCACTTGCATAGGGATTTTATTTCTATTTATATAAATTTTAATGTTTCGTAAGTTTCTAAATATAAAAAACATTGATGTGATTTTACACTTCATTACTTGTTTCAACTCAACCTTTGATTAACATTTTAATGGGTTTTCTACACAAAATTATTTCCACAGTAAAGAAAGGATAATATATTTGTGTTGGTGAACATGGTTAATTAAATGGACCGTTTTATTACATGTTATAAAAGTAATTATGAAACTATTTTTAATGAATTTTTTTAAAAAAAATTGTTTGGGTTCGTGGTTTACCCATTTCTGATGATAGGTATGTCAAGTTCTATAGTCTCTTCTATAAAATTTTGAAAGACTACAAAATATTCTTTTATAAAAATGAGTTTCTTTATAATGGGGAAGTTCATTCCACTACTAATATTTCACCTTCGGAAGTTATATATGGATTTAACCCATATATTCCACTTGATATTCAATATTTCCTAACTAATGATTTTTATAATCAGAATAAGAAATAAAAATTTTATGAATTTCAAGGAAAATTAGGTTCAACCACGATTAAAAAATTAACAAGTGGAAAACACACAAAAAAAGTCACAAAAAACTGGGTTTTGACATATAGAACAAGTTTAGGTGATGTTAGGGAATGAGAGGTTCTCAAATGAAATGAGATACAAATTTCATCCACAAAGAGATGTACCTTTCCATCTTTTTGAGAATATATATTTCAATACCCAAAATATTTACTTCCATTATAGGTATGTAAATTTATCTTCAACCTTTAATGTTGTACATCTTTCCTATTTTGAATTTATATATTTAAGGAAGAATTTTTTTTAAGGGCGAGGAGATTATCAGGACCACATCCCTAAAACTCTTTAGGATGGTAATGGGGAATATGCTCTTGTGAATAATATTCATGATAAATGTATGACAAATTCGTAGGCTACAATTTATGGAATTTTAGTCTGAATGTCAAGTGGAATAATCAAAATAATTAAGGTGGACTTGCAACCGTAATTATAAAATCTTAATTGGGGGATCTACCCATTTTCTTAGAGGAAGAAATTGGGCCATGAATTATTTTAATTAAGGACCAATCATTCGATTAATGGTTCAAGGAATATGGTTTTATATGATTCAATCACACACAAACTAAATTAACATAAAATTCAATATTAAATGCATGAAATTATAATCTAATGGGATACAATTCTCTAAAGTCTTTATTATGTTCATGAATTTCAAATTAGGTGAAATTATTATCTCAAAAATTTATAATAATGGGTCAAAAATTTATAAAAACATTAATTTTTGGTCTCTAATTGTAGAAACTAGATGCTAGGAACTTTTGTCATCCATTGGTTATAAATAGTCATTCTATTTTTTTGGAATACTTTCAAAAAATTTACTATTACATTAGTGAGTTTATCTTCAAAAGGTATAATTGTTTCATGATTATATTAATTACCAATATATTGGAATGTGTCCCTTTTTAAGGGATATCCACTTTGGTAGAGAGCTCTTGATTGGGGTTTCAACCCCCAGGTTCTCAGCTTGTCTCTAGTAGAATCCCCAGATTTCGTTGTGCAATATGGGTGTGTGATGGTACTACTGCATCTATGACGTCCTTGGAATACATTCTCGGGTATGTGATGGTAGTATTATACACGGTGAGGGCTTGAAAATGGGATCAACTTGGATCATGTGTAGATGTGGGTATGGGCAACATCTGGGCATAGAACTATGGTGTTTGATGATGGAGGTGGTCATGGATTGGTTCGAGTGGTTGTGTCGTCTATTAGGCGGTGCTGTTAGTGGTTCAGATCAACGAAGTGCTTGACTTGTATAGCACATGTGGACCTATGTTTGACCAATATCTATTTTCCAATAGAATAGGTGGGTTGTAGGAATGGTGGTGCTGGGCTATAGTTTTGGTGATGGTGTGGGCCAGTGCAGTTTAGGTCTGTTCGAGTAGTGATAGTGGATGGAGGATTCCAAATGGGCAGTGGTGGTGTGTTTCACATGTAAGTCAGTTCTTCTGTGGGTGGATTAATCTTTTAAGGCCAGTATATCTCAGATCTTCTCTAGGTCTAATGACCATAATGTGTGCGGTACAGTGAGGATCATTACTTCATTTGGCTATGGTGAGAATCGTTGGAATTGTGTGTGTGTTTGTGTCATCGGTGACAGTGTTGTGGTAGTGTTTGTGATTTGGGTTTTAGTTATGGTGTTTTATAGTCTTCTGGCACGTAAAGGGTTGTCTTCCCATTATGACTTTGGTCCAACGTAATGGGTTTTATATAGGGTTTTGTAATAAGTTTGATCCCTCTAATCCAAGGGTCTTGTAATGGGTTTCCCTTACATGGTTCAATAGGAGTCTATTGTGTTTTTCTGTTTTAATAAATGAGCTTTCCCCAACCTTTCTAGTACATACCAATGGATTGGTAATCCATTATTATCTCAGGTGGATTGACTACTTAATGAAAATTTCTATTTGGGTTTCTACCTCTCCAACTGTTCATTATTTCTCATTTCTACCATATATGAACCCTTTTTCTATATTTTAAGTAGAGATCCAATATATTCACAAGTGATTGTTGGAATAGGTTTTTAAGAATATTATTAGTTATTTTCGGGTTTTATATCACTATTTTTCTTCATAATCATCATCCCTGAGTACAATGGAATTGGTTGATATAGAGATCACATATGGCTTGGAATTTTCCAACACAACCAAGCCTCCAATCATATTTTTTCGATTCAATATTTGAAGATAAAATATTTTTTGATCATGTATCCCTAAATATTTTTAATAAAAATAGTTTTTGAAATTTTCCAACTTCACTTATTATATTTTCTTGAGTTTTTTAAAAGAATAAGAATTTAATTTTATTCGGAAAAATATAAAATAACATCAAAACATCTATATATATAAATAATATTCTCAAGTATTTCATTCTGAAAAATCCCTACATCATTGACCCTTAAGTTATTCCTAGGTGTTAATTTTACGATATGAACATGATGATTGATGTTTGGGAGGTAGTTCCTCCTAAAATTATATCTATCTGGGGATAGGATATTATTTTGGTGATACCATTTTTTCTTTTATTAGTCTCCTTTTTTATATAGGAAACACCTTACGAGGTTATGGATTGGACCAGCATTGGGAATATTTTAAAATTTTTTTTGTATTAATGAAATTCTAAAATCATCCAATGATTTATTAGGCAATAAATTTCAAATCTAGAACCTCTCTAAAACTATCTTTGTATATTTTAAAAAATCATTTGAATGGGATTTTTATATTTGGTGTTTCTCATTTCTATTAATTCGGTGATTAATTCTTCTATCCAATCATTCTCTATTTGTTTATAATTAGAGATATATTGAATATGAATTTTTTCCAACATGGATATAAACAAGTTATGAATTTTGGAATCATATCATACCATCATAGGATAGATCCATCTTCAAAATTGTTATACCAAATTAACAAAACACACTCCAAGGGTCAAAAGACAAGTAATATTGATCTCCTATTATTTTTTCTAGGTCCCTAGTGTGGGAAAGTGGGGTGATCATTAAATCACCAAAACTTATATCTTCAATCCACCAAAAGATCATACTCTATTAATTTGGCACATTAGATTAGGAAAATCCAGAACATCCCTTGGCTAATGGTGCTAGATGTATAAGGGTTTTAAATACTAACTTCTTTACAAAGGAAACCCTAAAACATGACACGGAGAAATATTTATAGAAATCACAATTATAAAACGAAAAGGAAATTAAACAAAAAAAACACTACTGGAAATTCGGGCTATAGCCACGGTTTAGAACCCTGGCTATAGGCCCTGAAACCGTGGCTATGTTTGGCGTGGCTATAGGCCTAGACCTATAGCCACGGTTCCAAACCATGGCTTTAAATCTATAGCCACGGTTTCAACCGTGGATTTAGGTATATAGCCACGGTTCAAACCGTGGCTATAGATTTAAAGCCACGGTTTCAACCGTGACTACACTAAAGGCCGGACAGAATATATTGCCACGGTTTTAAACCGTGGCATTATGTCTATAGCCACGGTTAAAAACTGTGGCAATAAACCAATAGCCACGGTTTAAAACCGTGGCTATAGGGTGTCCAAATCCATAAAAAAATACCCCCTGGACACACCCTGGACACCCCCCTGCCACCCCCTGCCAGTCCCCCCTGCCAGACCCCCTGCCCCCTGCTTGTTCCCCTGCCAGCCCCCCCGGCCCCCTGCCAACCCCCCCCCCCCACTGCCCCCTGCCAGCCCCCCCCCCCCCCTTTGCCCCCTGCTTGTCCCCCTGCCAGCCCCCCCTGCCCCCTGCTTGTCCCCATGCCAGCCCCCCCCCCCCTTCTAGTCCCCCCCTGCCACCCCCTGATAGTCCCCCACTGCCACCCCCCCTGCCAGTCCCCCCTGCTAGCCCCCCTGCCCCCTACTTGTCCCCCTGCTTGTTCCCCTGCCAGCCCCCCCTGCCCCCTGCCAGCCCCCCTACCCCCTGCCATCCCCCCCCCCACCTTTTCCCCCTGCTTGTCCCCCTGCCAGCCCCCCTGCCCCTGCTTGTCCCCCTGCAAGCCCCCCCTGCTTGTCCCCCTGCCAGCCCCCCTGCCCCCTGCTAGTCCCCCCTACCCCCTACCAGTCCCCCATACCTGGACACCCCCTCCCCCTACTTGTCCCCCCATTGCCACCCCCTGCCAGTCCCCCCTGCCCCCTGACACCCCCTGCTAGTCCCCCCTGCCCCTACTAGTCCCCCTGCCAGCCCCCCTGCCCCCTGCTTGTCCCCCTGCCATCCCTCCCGGCCACCCCCCTGCTTGTCCCCCTGCCCCTGCCAGCCCCCCCCTGCTTGCCCCCCTGCCAGCCCCCCCCCCCCCCCCTTGCCCCCTGCTTGTCCCCCTACCAGTCCCCCCTCCCCCTGCCCCCTTCTTGTCCCCCTACCAGCCCCCCCCCCCCCCATGCCCCCTGCTTGTCCCCCTGCCATCCCCCCTGCCCCCTACTTGTCCCCCTGCCAGCCCCCCTACTTGTCCCCCTGCCAGCCCCCCCCCCCCCCCCCGTGCCCCCTTCTTGTCCCCCTGCCAGCCCCCCTGCCCCCTGCTAGCCCCCCTGCCCCCTGCAACCCCCCAGCCCACCTGCACTAGCCCCCCCCCCCCCCCCCGCAGCCCATCTACACCAGGATCCAAAAGTTCATATTCTCATTTCTGCACTTGTGGAACTATCACCAAGAAGGGTCTTCACTTCTTCCTTGAAGGAAGGACGTCATCTCCACTATAAAACAAAAAATGATATGAGTTCAAGGAGAGATAGGTATGGAAAGAGCTCTGATGAAGCAAAGCAGCAATGGCGATCTTGGTTTTCACCAGAGGAAACTTATAGAAATATCTTAGAGGATGAGAAATACAAATGATCAAGATTTTGAAGATACTTGGGTCATAGGGGTTATCACTACCCTTACACTATAGTACCTCAAAATAGAACAACCAATCTGGTGAGGCCACAAATCCACATGAAACAAAACACCCCCTGCACCCCCCATGCCCCCCTTAGTCCCTCATGCCCCCCTGCACCCCACTGGACAACCCCCATGCCCCAACTGGACAGCCCCACTGGACACCCCCTACACCCCCTGGACAGCCCTCCCCACCCTTCCGGACACCCCTCCCCCCCTGCTTAGAAAACCCCTCCCCCTACTGGACACCCCTCCCCCTACAGGACACCCTTGCCCCCTGCCCCCTGCACCCCACTGGACAGCCCCCATGCCCCAACTGGACACCCCTGGACACCACCCACTGGACACCCCTGGACACCACCACCTGGACCCCCACTGGACACCCTTAGACACCACACCTGGACACCACCGGGACCCCCTAAACCCCGGGACACCCCCTGGACACCACCCCTAGACCCCCTCCCCTTGCTGGACAGCCCCCCCCCCCCTGCTGGACACCCCCCTGCTGGACAGCCCCCCCTGCTGGACATCCCCCCCCTGTTGGCCAAATGAAATTTCCTCATTATTGTCATAGCAGAATAGAGTTGTAGCATAGGGTGTAAGGTTACCTTCAGTGAAAACCTACTCATTAAGTGTCCATAATGGACCAGCTAGTGATGGCGGTATCGGAATTGGATAAAAGAGAGAGCTTATCCTTGTCAGGCCTATGGTGAGCTGGGAATTAGTTTTTGGACAATGTGGATGTAAACAAAACAGTAGGGACGGTTCAATAACTTTTCTAAATTTTGTGTGCTTTGAGGACATGAAACCCGACTTGCAAGCTTATCACTTGCACCTTCCTTAATGAGGGTCATATCTCTTTTTGTTAAATGGTTTATGCTTTCTACTATTACACCAGTCGAAGAACTCATTGGAAACACATGAATGATATTTCAAGAGTTATATTAGATCCCCCTACTGGACACCCCTCCCCCTGCTGGACACCCCTGCCCCCTGCCCCCCTGCCCCCTGACCCTGGACACCCTAGGACAGACCCCACCCCAGGACAGACACCCCCCCAGTCCCTGGACACCCCTGGACCACCCCCTGGACACCCCTCCCCCATGCTGGACACCCCTCCCCCTGTTGGACACCCCTCCCCCTGCTGGACACCCCTGCCCCCTGCCCCCCTGCCCCCTGACCCTGGACACCCCAGGAAAGACCCCACCCCAGGACAGACCCCCCCAGACCCTGGACACCCCTGGACCACCCCCTAGACACCCCTCCCCCATGCTGGACACCCCTCCCCCCCTACCTGGACAACCCCTCCCCCTGCTGGACACCCCTCCCCTTGCTGGACACCCCAGGACAACCCCCCCCCCCCAGACCCTGGACACCCCTGGACCACCCCCTGGACACCCCTCCCCCATGCTGGACACCCCTCCCCCTGCCTGGACATCCCCTCCCCCTGCTGGACACCCCTCCCCTGCTGGACACCCCTGCCCCCTGCCCCCTGACCCTGGACACCCCAGGACAGACCCCCCCCCCCCCCCCCAGGAAAGACCCCCCCAGACCCTGGACACCCCTGCCAGTCCTGCCCCCCCAGACTCTAGACACCCCAGGACAGACCCCCCCCCCCCCCACAGACCCAGGATTATGGACATGTGATTTGGTCTCATGCTACTTTCCCATTGTGGAGTCACCTGTAGTTAAAACCAGGCTACTGTTCATAAAAGAGGCATTGTTTTTTAGCAATATGGGATGGGATAGTAGTGGTCAGGTTGCATTAGTGCAGAGAAGCAGAATTCTTAGAGAAAAATCAGAGGAAGATTCATTTTGATCATAACGCAGTTTTTTAGACAGAATGGAATAGTTATTAGTAGCATTAAGAAAGAGGAGGAGAAGTACCTGGAATAACAGGATCTAGAGTAGATTGTTGTTCGATAGAGTTCTGAGAGAGATTCTACTTCTGCTCTGGGGGAACATTAAAAACCTAAATATGTTAGGGTACGAGAACCGAAACTGAATTGTCATATAAAACAGGTGCTGGAATCTTTTTCATGCCTGCTCGAGCTTCTAGGTCTATGGAGGCAGGTTTCACCATGGAGCTAGAATACTAGGGGGTTTCCTGATTTTCCTTTTGCATACCTAATTTAGGTGTGGAAGTAATATGGGTCTTCTTGGCGCTTAAGTATGGAGTGTCAGCAACATCATTTTATTTAGTGCAAACATCATTATTGTGGATTGAGGTACTAGGAGTACAGGTTAGTTTCTTCAGTTCATTAGTAGAAAAATTCCCTCCATCCAAGATTGGGTGCTGGAGATTATGCTTTTCTAGGTCATGTTGATAGCTAGAAATCTTTTCCTGCTCAGTTGATACTCTAATAGTGTCTAGTAAAAGGTTTGTAATTTCAATTGAGAGGTTTTGATCATTAATAGAGTTTTCTTCTTCTTCCACTTCATCCACCCATTTGGTTCCTGAACTATCTCTTATGTGAGTCAAAGTGTGAGTTTTTTTGACCCAAACTTCATATTTCTTTTTGGATATTTCAGGCATGTCTATCATGGGGGCTTTTTCTTTTTTAGGTCTCCTCATTTCCTTCCATTCATTCTCAGATGGTTGTATTACCTGCTTCCTAATCACCATACAGTTGAAGATAGTATGCCCTATGATTTTATAGTGATCCCAAAATGGGGGTTTTCACTCATATTCCACTATGTCATCAGTTTTGTATTCATTGGCATTGAAGTTAATTGAGGTGGGAAATTTTGAGTCAAGGTTTATTTCAACCATTACTCTGTCGAATAGATCCAATTCAGCATGTAAGGTCCTTTGATCAATTTTAAGAGCGGTTACTATGCATGAGACAATATCATTCAGTATTTTTGGGTGCCAAAAAACCAGTTATGTCCATGCTGGACAACCCTCCCCCCTGCTGGACAGCCCTCCCCCCCTGCGGGACAGCCCTCCCCCCCTACTGGACAGCCCCGCCCCCTGCTGGACATCCCGTCCCCCTTAAGTGAGTTGGAACAGAAATTTAGATGAGGGCTTCAAATGTTAAGGGGTATGGTTTAATTGGTTAGAATTGGGTGAGGTTTGGAATGGTTTTAAAGTGGGATGCCTGGTGGAAAATGTGGGGTTGGTGGCTTAGAAGTTGAGAGGTGGGTAGGCCTGATTGGTGGTCAAGTTGTGGATGGGTTGCCTAGGTGGATTGAAAAATGGTGGGGTACTGGAAAGGAGTTCATAGTGGCTAAATTGAAGTGGGATCTTGGAATTGTAAAAGGGCTTGAGTTTGGATTTTTTAGTGAGATTGGAAATGGCCCTGGAATAGCTGGTTTGATTTTGGTGGGTTGGCCATGGGATTTTTATAGTGCATCGAAAAAGAGTCACTAGCAGGGCTTGGTTTGGTGTGAAATTCAGTCAAACAGTTGTGGGAACCATCATGGAAGCAACTACCAAATACAAACCAGAGCTAGTCTCCTATACAGTGAAGACCCTTCATGGAAACTCTTCAAGAAAACTAGGTCTCCAGTTGCATCTTTGTCCATAACAAACAAGCCCTATTTGCATAGGCCCAAACAGACCTCCCTTTGCCAGCTTGTGGGGGAAATGTGGGAACTCCAGCATGAAATAGGCCCTAAGAATAGAACTACCTCTTTGGAATTGCATCAAACAGATTGTTTGCAGCCTTTAAAACTCAACTTGGGAGTGATCATCCTCGTCCTGGAGGAAGGCCAAATCATGGCGTGACCGTGGCGTGACCGCGGCGTGACCACGGCGTGACCGCGGCGTGACCGCAGCGTGACCGCAGTGTGTTGGCCCGATCCAGCGACATCTGCAGGGCAGCATCTTCCGGCCAGGAGCGAAGGGAGTGGGAGGAGGATGGAATGCGGGTGGAAGGGGGCTGGTTGTAGGTGGAAGGGGGGATGGTGCGGGCTGATTCGAAGGTGGTGGGGGGGGGGGGGGGGGCTGTTGCGGGCTGGAATGAAGGTGGAAGGCGGCTGGTGTGGGATAGATGTGGCTGGAGCAGGGAAAAATCACGGCGTGACCGCGGCGTGTTGGCCCGATCCAGCAACATCCGCAGGGCAGCATCTTCCAGCCAAGAGCGAAGGGAGTGGGAGGAGGCTGGAATGCGGGTGGAAGGGGGCTGGTTGCAGGTGTTGGAGGGATGGTGCGGGTTGATTCGAAGGTGGTGGGTGGGGGGGGGGAGGGGGGGCTGTTGCGGGCTGGAATGCTGGTGGCAGTGGGCTGAAATGAAGGTGGAAGGGGGCTGGTGTGGGCTGGATGTGGCTGGAGCAGGGAAAAATCACGGCGTGACTGCGGCGTGACCGCGGCGTGAACGCGGTGTGACCGCGACGTGACCGCGGCGTGACCGCGGCGTGACCGTGGAGTGACCGCGGCGTGACCGCGGCGTGACCAGGGCGTGACCGCGACGTGACTGCGGCGTGACCGCAGCGTGTTGGCCCGATCAAGCGACATCCGCAAGGCAGTATCTTCCGGCCAGGAGCGAAGGGAGTGGGAAGAGGCTGGAATGCGGGTGGAAGGGGGCTGGTTGCAGGTGTTGGGGGGATGGTGCGGGCTGATTCGAAGGTGGTGGGGGGGGGGGGGGGGGGCTGTTGCGGGCTGGAATGCTGGTGGCAGCGGGCTGAAATGAAGGTGGAAGGGGGCTGGTGTGGGCAGGATGTGGCTGGAGCAAGGCAAAATCACGGCGTGACCGCGGTGTGACCGCCGCGTGACCGCGACATGACCGCCGCGTGACCGCGGAGTGACCGCGGCGTGACCGCAGCGTGTTGGCCCAATCCAGCAACATCCGCGGGGCAACATCTTCAGACCAGGAGAGAAGGGAGCGGGAGGAGGCTATAATGCTGGTTGAAAGGGGCTGGTTTCATGTGTTGGGTGGATGGTGCGGGCTGATTCTAAGGCGGCATGGTGGGTGTTGCGGGAAGGGGGGATGTTCAGACATAAATACACCGACCGAGATGCTCGGATAAACCAAGACTCCATTGCTCGGATAGAGGCGATCTAGCAATACTTCCGCATGCAGTAACTATTAGAAGGTTATAATCATAGATGAAATGGTTCAAGATAACCAGACACAGTATGAGAATTTTAATGTAAAACAACCAAATGAAGGGGTCGTGCAATGACACAAATGGGAAGAGTGAGAATATCAAATTGATCATCGGATGGAGTACACTGCAATCAGAGGAAATAATATGCGCTGTGAGAATACAATATGCAATGGAGGATCATCAGATGGTCCAATAAAATTGTACGCTAAGTAGACACCCTATGATCAGACGATTCAGGTATAACATACCCGATAGTAGAAAAGTTGAAAGACTATGATATGAATCTACATACACAAGAGTTGGAGCACCAAAAAAAATTCAACTACTGATGATCATGTGATAATAATACAATCAAGCTGAGTAATAAATACAATAAAGCAGCTAATAATCATATAACTCCCTTGAAAGTATAGAGAATAGTTGATGTTCAATGTATAAAGAATGATATGTTAGATTTGGATGCATGGAGAAATTAAATTGCATAAGATAAAATTACATTTTCCATTAAGAGAATATTTTGAAAAGCACATTTACAATTTTGTAATTTGAATAAAGAATTCAGAGTACATAAAACAAAAAACATGATGGAATAAGTTATTACATACCGTTAGGTACAATGATGACATTGATATAGTACCTGAGTCAGTTGTTTGGGATCTTGCACCAGAAGAAGCACCCTATAAGCAGATAAACAGTAATGTCAAATTGAATGACTACTCATATATTGAACATAGGTGGCTGAAAGAATAAAAATGGAATAAACCATACCCAAATCTTGAACTCATTGTCTTTGATGGTGGTGGATAGAACCTGTCTTATCATAAGAAACCACCTATAAGAAAATAGTGGGAAAAGAAATGAGATATATCAACTTCTTATATATATGTGATCAGTGTGTCAACTGTAGACAAAAAAAATGGACACATTTTACATGATTTAGGTAATTATACAAATTTTCCAAAGATTAAATCATCTTAAAAAATGAAGAAAAATGGATTCTTGAAGCTACTAGATTGAACAACCTTCAATTACAGGACATACCTGACTATAGAGACTTTGAGAGAGCTTCCCAAGCAGGATTTTCAGCATGAAAAAATAATAGGGATCATTGGCATGAATGATAAACCATCATTATCATCTTCTGGGCAGCTATCTCTAACAATGCCCAAATGAAACAGAAGTTTTCTTCTCCATGTAAAAGCACATATATCATGTTTTTTTTTATGAAAGCTAGTTCTTACAATGGAAAATATGGAACCAATAAATTTCATGGTTTCCAATGTTTTAGGAGGATCATTGGCATCCATACCAAGCAAGGAATTGGATAATGAAATTGTCAAGAGATCAATGTAAGCATCAGCAACAACAGAATCATCTAACTTTTCATAAGAATTAGACATGGAAGAGAAGAAATATGATCTCCCAAAAAAGGCCACTCATGTTACATGAGTTTTCAACTAGTGATTGGTTGTAATATATGAGAAGCTACATGGCTACGATTTCCAATGTATGGTCTTAAAATAACATGCAAAACTCATTCAACTCTTAGATAATTGAATATGGAAGAAGTATTAGTTGGTTCTTATACATGGAAGTGACATATTATTTATATATTAACTCTGAATGAGTGAATATATTATAGAGGAGATCCAAACCGAGAAATATTGATTTAAATATTGACATCTCTAAAGATTTTGACACTCTTAGCTAGGATTTCACTTTTTAAGTACTTGACAGTTTTGGTTTCTCAACCATATTTATTAAGCTTATTCAATAACTTATCTACAAATCAAGACTCTCTTTAATTATTAATGGGTCTCACAACATATACTTCGGTCATACCTAATGGGTGAGATAGGGGGATCCTCCCTCAACTTTTTTTATTTGGAATAATCAACCCATACTCAAACCGATGATACATAGACTGCTCATCACCTCCCAAGGTTAGAGAAAATTTCTACAACTCCGTGAACTAGGAAGAATATTATATAATTCATATGCTTACATACATAAAAACTTGCCTCGGCATCGGAAGAGAGGAGTCGGGGAAGAGGCATCGGGGAGGAGGCGTCCGGGAGGAGGGTCGCGGTGAGGAGGAGGGTCGCGACGAGGAGCCGTCGGAAGAGCTGAGTCGAGGAGGAGGGTCACTGCGAGGAGGCGTCAGGGGGGAGGGTCGCTTCGGGAAGGAGGGTCGCGGCGAGGAGCTGTCGGGGAGGAGGGCGCGGCAAGGAGGGCGCGACGAGGAGGCATCTGGGAGAAGGAGGGCGTGGCGAGGAGTCGTCGGGAAGGAGGAGGGCGCGGCGAGGAGGCGTCGGGGAGGAGGAGGGCGCGGCGAGAGGGCAGAGGAGGCGCCCGATGATAATTGGGAGAGAAAAAAAAACGGGTTATGATTTAGCCACGGAGAGGGATATGAATCATGGCGGTAGAGATATCATGAACCCTGAAAAAATCTCCCCAATCCACATTGCGGGGAGATATAAAGGAATTTTTTGTCTCTCTACTCAAAATACAATGGCCTTTTCTATAGATATATATTATATTTCAACTTATTCTGGGATGTCTTCATGAACTCATGGATGAACTTTTACTTCTTTATCATTTCCTAGACAATATATGGCCCAACAAGAGATTTCTTTACGGTCTATTTGGGGAACAATGGTGGCCTGAAGGCACTTTCATAGATGGCCTCAAGATGATAAATAGTGATAGTAGAATGGAAGCTATTATTTAAAAAAAAGTCTATCAGGGGAATGAAATTTTCATAGCTGTAGATGAAGTCTACTACACAATCCCTTAGCATATAATCAAGTACCTCTATAGTGAGCTCGGTGTTCCCATTTGTCTAGGGTTGGAAGGTTGTACTCATATTTATCTAGCTCATAGTTATCACATATAGGCCCCTCCAAAGCCATAATGTGAACCATATATCAGGATTTGATAGAATATATGAGGGTAACCCATAATGGAAAACAATCTACTATTTTACGACTTTCCCAAACACTCCTCTAGACATTACTCCAGGATATAAAGGAATTTCACGATCTCCAGAAGTTGGTCAATTATAAAATAGATGGGGTCATGGGCTCTTGATGTACATTAACACCATGTACTAATGTAAATGGAAATTCAATTCCATTTACACTCTAGGATCACTAGGGGTTGTTAAAAATCAACTCGAACCTGGATCATAGTCTTCACCTATTGACATGTGAAGCATCAAGAGATGAAATCAGCCTTGTTTTGTGTCATAATAGCCCACAAAAATTTCCAATGAAGTATTATGTACATATTACACACCTAAGGATGTATAGAAAATGGGTTGTGTGAGACTCTATAATCACATACTCTAACATCATTACTAGGACCACAGTCCATCCCTATAAAATTAAGATACCATTCCCTTATTCAAAAAATCTTTTGGGTGAATCTGCGAAGGATATCTAGTCACATATTAACTCATAGTAGGTGTAATCTAAAATGGAATATCTCACATGATGGATAATTAAAGTAGTCATCACCCTCAACTGAATAAAATATTCACCCACAATCCCAACAAGTGTTCATGTCATGGTAGAAAATCGCTCAAATGCCTCCTAAGTAAAATGAGCCTGGGACTTCCTTCTAATGGAATCTAATACAATTTTTTAAATTCAATGAGTATATAATATCTCAAATTCATTGATCTATAAGAATTAAAACATGAAACAGTTCCTCATGTTCATGTCCCTATATGTGAATACATCCCCGGGACTCTGATGGTCTAATTAAATATCAATTTGATCACGCATAAGACAATTCTTCCAAATCGTCTAAGTTAGGACTAATAATACTAGATCTAGATCACAATTCATGTTTTTCTACTCATGGGGTACTAATTTCCTTGACCCATATGTAATAAAATTATATATCTGCATCAACATCCAACCAATCACTTTTCTAAAGTCAGAACCATAAACTAAGTACTCCATGATCTCCTTAGATAGTCTAAAAATATGATCACTCATTAAGCTGAACTTCAATCCCTTGATGGATCTTTGGTACTGTTTAGTCTAGGAAAACTTCTTCCTATTCCACATATGGGAGGTCAAATGAATTACAATCCTTGCGATGTGTGCCAAAAATCACTTATAGTACCCTAGAAATCCATGAATACTATGTACCATTTACATAATCTTGGCGGTGTTAAGAGGGCTCGACCAGGAGGGGTCCGGTCACCGGAGGTGGACTGGCCAACAAGGAGGTGTGCCGGAGGCGTGCGCGCAGGGAGGGGAGGCCGCGGCTGGCGAGGGAGCACAAGGGAGGGGAGGCCATCCGCCATGGGGAATCGCTTGAGAGGTGCTGATGGTGAGGGTAGCGTCGGGAAAGAGGGTCACGGTGAGGAGGTTTCGGGGAGGAGGGCGCGGCGAGGAGGGTGCGGCGAGGAGGCATCGGGGAGGAGGAGGGCGCGGCGTGGAGGAGTCATGAAGGAGGATGGCGCGGCGAGGAGGAGGGCTCTGGGAGGAGGAAATGCGAGGCATGGAGGAAGCCCGAGGGATTGGGGAAAAAAATGGAATCGTGCGATTTAGCCACGGATTGGAAAAAATCTGTGGCAGTATGAAACCTATAGCCACGGACCTATAAAATCGTGGTAATAGGTCCGTGGCTATAGCCCAAATTTGTAGTAGTGTTTCCTAAAAGGACATACCCTTCCAACTTCTTGAATAGATTCAAAAAAGACTCTATATATAGACACAAGTTACAATAATATCTAGAGTTGAGGACCCACTCATGATTGAGTTTATGGATGGATATATTCCGGAATTCAATAGCATAATATCTTGAGTCAACCATAAAAGGCTGGTCAGTTGGTTTTTTGTGTTCTAACTCTCACATGAGTTTCCTACACTTGGGATTAATGTGCATGGGTTTAACATAGTGAAAACATGTGACTTTTCTATCCAAGGAACTAGTTTTGGATTTGGGTTCTTTATTACTCTTACTTTTGTATCTATTGAACTGTTTCTTTTTTACATTAAGTTTTAGGTCTTCCCCTTGTGAGAAACACTCAAGCAATCCTTTTATCTTAAGTTTAGAATGAAAATCCTTAGACCAAATAGATTATTTAACATCTTCTTTAGTTAAATAATCTCGACCATATATCATGGTCTCAATTAGTGTGATGTAGCTATTGTTAAGAGGGATTAAGAGGATTAATTTCTGATCCTCATCATCTATAGAAACATTAATATTGGTTAAATATAATTTGACTTTATTAACCTCTTCTAAATAGGTTTTTATTGAAGTACAATGCTTTATTTTGAATTTGAACATATGATGATTCTAGTAAGTTATTCCTACTAATGAAGCAGTCATGTATAAATTTTTATGTTTTAGAAAATTTATACAGTGGTAGACTTATAATATACTTCTCTAAGGACCCCATCACCTATGTAAAGTAAAAGGGTTCTATGAGACTTAATAAGTATATTAGGGGTAACATCTTAGTATTCGACAATGGTCTGAACATTTCATTAACAGTCTTAAAGGGTTTCTTGGGCCCATATAGGGATTCAATTCAGCCTTGTTGTCCGAGAAAGGCTCTCATTTTAATTCTTCATATATTGGAATCTTTGTCTCCATTGAATTTCTCAATTTCATTTTAATTCTTCATATATTGGTACATATTCAGCACTAGAAACAGATGGAACAACTTTCGCCCCCGGGCTCCTTAGATGGTCGTGGTCGGATCACAATGCATTTTCATATGACAACCTAGGTCCTGTGAATCCTGAATCCTTTATAGGAAAACATGTAGATCCAAACTCATCTACCAAAATCAATATTCTACTAATACCCACATTCCTAGTATTGATCCCTTGGGATGTAACCATTCCAATCCATTTAGAAGAAGACCATCAGCAGACCTGACTTAGGTGTCCAAGTTACTTGCAGATAGAGCAGAAATCATACCAAGATTTGTAATGGACCACGTAGAAACATCTATAATCCTCTTCAATGAAAATACACACTAATTCAACCAGTGGCTTCAAAACATCAACCTCAGCGGATATGAAACAGAAGGGGAAAACATGTAAAGCTTACCTAAATCAAAGAAATTGAAGGTGAAAATGAGGCATAAAAAAATGGTGATAACCAGCACTCAGGAGAGAAAAAAATAGAGGGCGATGGGGGTGTCGACCTCGAGGGCGTCGACGAGGAGTGCAAGGCGAGGAAGGCGCCGGCGAGGAGGGCGCCGACGAGGAGGGCGCGGGGAGGATGACGCGGCGAGGAGGGTCGTGGAGAAGAAGGCGCCGGCGGGGAGGAGGGCGCGGGGAGGATGACGCGGCGAGGAGGGTCGCGGCGAGGAGGGCGTCGGTGAGGAGAGCGTCGGTGAGGAGAGCGCGGCGAGGAGGGCGTCGGAGAGGAGGATGGCACGGCGTTGATGCGTCGTGGAGGAGGAGGCCACGGTGAGGATGAGGCCGTGGGGAGGAGAAATGGCGAGGGCGAGGAGATGGAGCCCGACGCTTGGGGGCGAGGGATAGGATGGAGACCGACAGAATGGGGGAGAAAAAAACTGGGCGAGGGGATATAGCCACGGGTAGGAAAAAAACCGTAGCTGTATAAAACCTATAGCCACGGTTCTGTAAAACCGTGGCAATAGGTCCGTGGCTATAGTCCAGATTTCCAGTAGTGAAAGCATGGAAAATGAATTAAGGGATTAATATGTATTTGGGAATTAGGCATATATATATAGGATGATATTATTTATTTATTTATACTTCTTAGAAGTATCCACCCCCCCAACATTACATACAACTGAGAAAACCATGAATAACAATTGATTATAGAGTATTGACACTTTGTATTCTACATTGTACATTCAACAAACACTGTCTATGTAATAGATACACTATTATGGTCAGTCACCACTTCCTTTTATAAGAGTTTTTATATGGTCAACTTAGTTAAACCACATTCTAACATTCCTAGAGATGTCACTATTTCATAAGTGGTCAGTGATAACCAGTATATATTTTGAGATCACCAAATTTACCTAGAGAATTCTTCCAGAATAATTATTCTAGAGAAATTTAGTTCATAGAACATTCTGAAACTCCATGATTTGATCGGATGATATGAAATTATTACAGTCCTATGTGAACCTAGAGGGGTTATCTTCCACATTATATAAACCAAGTCAACACAAATCTAGTTAATGAAAATAACAGGTGACATAAATCCAATCAAATCAATCTAGTGAACTGAAAAAGATTTCACATCTCAATAACCCCCAACTTGAAGACTATTCAAGGTAATCCTTATAAACAATCAAATACTTGTTCAAACAAATTAAATCCCCTTCCTCTAAAATATGTAGTGTTTTTCATCCTCCTTTAATTGACCAAATACCAACTAAAGATTGACGTTTACTTGAAATTTATTAAAATTGGTCATTGAGTAATATGAATTCTACATTTTTTATTCCAACTATCTTCTCTAGATCTTAAACATAGCCCTATATAATGTTACTGATAATGTTTTACTTCATGTAAATATTATTTTTTCAGGCATGGAAAACTAGATTCTATGCCAATTGAATTCCATTCTGATTATCACAAAATAAACAATCAACCTCCAGAATTCCCCTTAATCCATCACATCAAGCACACCATCTCCTTTCATGATTCCATTGCATCTACATAAGTTTATTTGGTTCTGAAAAACGTAATATTTATCTACATATGTAACATAAAACATACCGTATATACTCTTTAGGAGTATACAAATTTAGTATTTATCCATCAAATTTTTAAATTGATAGTGAATTCTACATCCCTAAAACCTTTTAAAGGGTCTTCATCCCCAAAACACAAAGCAACATCTTATGATCCATTCAAGTATCAAATGGTCCATTTTAGGGATTTCCAGTGTTCCATTCTCTCTTTTTATCAAAATAAACCAAAAAATCACACTAAAAAAGAAACTTTTGGCCATATAAAATTCATTGGATACATCAATACTATTACCGCTAATACAAATGGAACATTATCTATGTACCATATCTCTTTAACTATTATTGGTGTATCTCCAATGTAAATATTGAAGAATCTATAATGTGGTGTTGGTACAAGATTACATCTAGTAATTCGAACCTTTTTACCATCCTATGGATGTAATCTATCAAGTATAACACAAATAATTAAATCTTTCCTATCCATATCAATCCTCAACCACATTATTTTCATAACATGTCTAATTTACTTCTTTAGATATTCTAGATATAGTGTGATTTATCTCATGAATCCATGAAAGAACTTGGAACTCAAGTAAAATTTGATCAACATATAACATTATTATGATGAATTACACTTCATCAACATAATTCTGATAATAAAAATGATTTTTTTTACACCTTTTTAATAATTTAAAAAAATGGATGAGTTGGTTAGACAACCCATATATTACTAAAATATAATAAACAAAAAATATGTTTCAGAGAATACAAGAGGTGTAATGAGAATACACCATCTAGAACATGATATTGTTACATAATATTTGAAAAATATATCCTCCAACATTTAATGGTCCATAATCTACAGACAAAAAAAAGCAATTAAATTTCCATGTTTTTGTCCAAATTATCATTAATATTGTTGCACTAATGAAACCACATCTCAACAAATCCAAATCAGAAAGAACATAGAACATGTTTTAGGACTGGAATCATGAAATCAACTATAAGGTGAAATCTTGGAGTACATTTAAATAACACCTCATATTGCAAAAATATCTATCAAAAAAATAACCAAAATATCAAAAACTACTAATATCGGTTGTCAAAAAAATAAAAAACTATCAAACCATCTTCAAACTGATTTAAAATGCATAACGTAAAATTGAAATATATTTAAATTCATTGTTACTCCCTATTGCATACAGTAAAATAAAAAATGGATGTCTAAAACATATATGGAAGATAAAGGGAAAAACCGACCTCAAAAACATTGTATTTTTCTATTCCAATTAATAGTTCTTCCACAAGTTGTGTATAGATGCATAAATTCATATATAAAAAAATTACACAACAAAAAAATTATTAATTTTATGAGAAAGTATCACTCATAAAAAATCAAAATCAAATTATTATGACCATAAATTACAATATGATAACTTAACCCACCCACCCCCTCATTCTATATAATAGAATTTCATGCAATAGTTGTTGACCATCAAAGTCGAAGAGGTAAATTAATGATTTTGATCTAGCAGATTGAAAATCCATCCACTCCCAGAAAAACATAGAACCAAAGAGATCATAAAATAATTTAAATTATCTAAATTAACACATTAATAACCATATAAAAGAAGAGTAAATCCATTTATATAGTAAAAAAATTTCCCAGTATAGAAAAAAATGAACACGAAAAAAACACCAAGCTAAACATCTTATAAAATAAAAAAATTCAAATTCAATTTTTTTAAAAAAAGCTGAGAGGTCTCAAAGTAACTTTGAATGTCGAAGGATATAATAATAAGAATTATTACCATGTAGTGTCCCTAAAATTATAATTATAATTTCATATAAATTTCTGAAAAAAAATACTGAACTTTATCTTTTGGATTTGAAGGTAGGTATCAGCATTAATTTATCTATATTTTTATATTTGAAATACAATATAATCTTTATAATTAATCCAAGATTCTTGTTATTCCATATACTTCACCTCATATTGGTATGCATGTCTCACCTTTGATTCAACTCTTTCAAAATTATTTATGATTTTCGAAGCAACTTCACCAAATGATTCACCAGTATTCTAAAAAAATAGGGTGAAGGGGATATCATATTTTTGTTTCCAAAAATCAACTAAGGGTCTAGTAAAAATTGTTCTCTCAGGGTTATAGTAGTCTCTATGTTTTTTAGCCTTCCTTCTATTCTATGTGATGAATCCATCTGAATCAATCATTTCTAGTTTACATTTCCTAGAACTCGAATTCTAATAATCATCCTCAATCGGATAAGATTTAACATAATCATCATGTAATGATTTATTATATTCAGAATGGTTACTCTTTTTTTCATCTTGGAAAGATTTAATATCACTTATTATCTCAAAATTAGGAGTCTTGGGTGAGATAATATTTTTTTATCCTCATTGATTGAATATGAATTATGAAAAGCATCACCAAATTTAGTGAAAAAAACATGAGAGATATGATATTTAGAAAGTCCAATCAGATTTTCAAAAACATCCTTTTCCGAAAATATCATTAATTTCTAGAGGAAGAAGAATTGATCCACATATGGTTACGTTTACCAACCCATATAGAATTTATTCAAGTAAGGAAATGTGAAGACAAAGTGTTATTTCGATATTATATTGCAGAATGTCCAATTTTGAAGTATTTTATTCAATAAACTATAGGTTTTTCAATGACTATATCATATATGAATCATGTATGACAATTTTTGATATAAATGTGGGGTGTTAGAAGATGATAGATATTAATTTCTATGTAAATCATGGTAAATATGGTTGAGAGAGGTTTTTTTAGTTGCATATAAATTTCAATTTTTTGATTCACTATGTTTCCCAACATCTTATCAGTATTTATGTTCCCATGTATCCATCAAAAGTAAACAATTTATGTCACCCAAAACCACTAATCTGCTCTTGTAAATCTAGTTTTTCTCTTCCGCTGAGTAGTCCACCCTAAACTACTTGGATCTACACTATCTTCTAGAACCATAACATTAAATTCCCTCACTCGAGTTTCATTGATCCTTAAACTCTCTATAATATCTTCTGATATCCTCACGTGTCTACTTTCAAAGCATACATCTTAGTTATTTGTATTCTTTTAACTTCATACGTTCTTACTCTGATCAAATTTTAATTTTATAGTTGATTCATTTAACATCTTTATCATTCATGTTATACACCTTTCACTAGATATGTCCTTTCAGGACAACAACCCATACCCACATAACATGTCATCTATCATCATATAGAAGTTGAAATCCAAAATTTTCATCTCCATACCCCTTGAGAAAAAAACCTTTATATATTTCCTCTAGATTGTATCGATATATATCTTTGAAAAGAATATATATCAATCTCTTAAATACTTTAAAATTTAAAAAATTTATCTTTTTACTGGACTATATCTCCTCTAGATATTCCTTCCCAAACATCAATGATATAATTATACTAATATTTTGATACACTATATTCACTACATCCAACTAAATTTCTTTTGAAATTCTAGAGTGTAGTCACATTATTTAGTCCTTCTTAGACAATATTAAATTTATTCATTCATACACAACATTCTGTGGTGGTGTTCATAGAACTATAACCCATGAATTATTACATTATTCTAGAAAAATATCTGGAATTTGGGTATGATGTATTAAACACCATTTTTTAGATGAATAAGTTTTTACTTCTTACTATAATCCACATACACTATGAATTTCAGATTTTGAAAATCTGGAAAAATATTATCTTATGCATCAAACTGAAAATTAAAACATTCCAAATATCACCAGAAATAAGATTTACATTGTAAAGAGAAAAAAATTGAAACTATATATGGGTAGGCCCCTATATGTTTGAGGGAACCAATTCTAACTTCTAATCCCTGGCCTTACATTAGTAATTAATGAAGTTCACCCATATTTATTTCCCATGGACAGAGATTTCACACATTTTGATGTATGTGTGATGAAGCTTTAGTATGAAATTAGCTATTAGAACTATAATATTATTCTCACTAAGATGATAAAGATTAAAATGGTGAACATTAATATCTTTTAATAATGTTGTTTTGGCTATAACAATACCACCTTTTCTTCTATTAAAATATATGGTCACAACATTTACTCCTCATGAAACCCCAAAGGATCCTCTATTTATCTTCTATACTAAATTTGAAAATTTCTAACCATAGCCTTCATTATCATGTTGACCAATTGATATGAGGTCATTATATAGTCTTAGGATATGAATCGCTCTTTCGAGTATGGAAAATTCATAATTTTTCATCTATATATTAATATCACCATTAATGTTGACATTTAAATATTTATCATCCACTAGATGAACTGTTAAAATGCTTTTAGAAACAAAATCCACCATTAATCTATGTAGTTTCATTGAATATAATTATTTTGAAGAATCAAACACCCATTATTACACTATAACATCGATATAAATAAATAATTTGTACCTCCTTCAATCAAACAAACATAATTTAAAATTTTGATAGTAGATCCCCTTCTAGATTTATCCTAGTTACTTTTTTAATTATACTAGATATCTTATTTCTTCCCAAAACTCCAACATATAAAATATGGTATAACAGACATTCTCTAAATTCTTTCTCAATACTTATCATCATATTTTTTTCCATTCAATATCTCCTCTAGTGTGACCTTTCTTATCTATCAGAATTAAAATTACTACGGAATGGTTCTTCAACTTCCTTGTAATCATGTTCTTCATCGTGGATAAAATTTTATACGTCATTAAAAACTATGTATACCCTTTCAAATGGGTTTCTAATAGTAGTAATGAAGACATCCCTTATCTATAGTGATAAACAAATAATAAGTTACTCCAACAAGTCATCTGCGAATTTCACATTTAGATATTTGAGATACATACATATCATATTGAAATCCTTCTGAAGATCTACTAATATTATTCCTTCTGATAACCTCATGTTAATCAATTATCATACCTTAAACAACTTATAATGTTTTGTCAGTTTTATATATATATATATATATATATATATATCTCTGTGTATGTGTGTTATATATATATATATTCTAGGTATTTAATTAGATCAATTATTTTCTTCTCAAAATGGATATTAGTGAATGAAATTTCTATCCCAATACATTCTAACCAACCCAAGTTCGTTCCTTCCTATACATTCCAATGTTTCGGTTTCCATTTTCTCCATGCACACACTAATTAATAGAATATCCATGTCCAATTGAATCATATTAACCTTCATATACATTGTAAAAAATATGAATTCCTTTCCATTACACTCTTTTTCCTAGACCTAGGATTTATCTTACACTATACCTTCCATTGGAAATGAACTCCCACTAAAAATGAATGTTTATATCATGGAATGAGCGACTGAAAACTCATCTACTATAGACTATGTTAATCATGAAACCCCTTTCTGGGAAGTGGGGGAAGCCATCAAATAATTATAACCAAGGACTTAAATCAATCAGAAGCTCACACATAGAATGTTCAACATGGTAAATTCAAAAACTCTATAACTTCCCTTATCTGAATGTCTCATAATTAGGAAGTATTTTCACCATTATCACCACAAAAATTTGACCCTCACACAAAACCTCAGGTAAAAATAAAAAAACAAATGAATATATTGTTTACAGTGATTAAACCAATGGAAAAAAATTGGGAAGAAACATAAGTGATTTACATGCATTATAAAATGAACCATATTTAAAAAGGATAAACACTACATCTTTCATTATATTAACCAACAAGTACAAACAAAAAATTTCATAAAACTGATAAAACCATTAGTGTGGATTCACTATAGAGGATTAACACTCTTTAATATACTATGTATGTTAATGGTATATTAATCATTTCATAGATACACTATTCATATTAGTCCCACATTCTTTTATATAAGTGATCATCCAATCATCCATGTTAAAATACCTTCAAACTTTTATAGAGATTCCTCCATTTAGAATATAAGTAGTGAAATCTAGTTAATATTTTGACTTAAACCACTTTAACAAGTTAAAATTTATAGAAACATTATTCAAGAGACCATTATTAACTAAGAAAATTTGTACCTATATGATTCCATCATATGATACAAGATTTTGATGCTTCCACATCCACCTAGAGTGGTTCTACTACCATTGTGTGCACATCGAGTGAACGCAAATTTTGGTGACCAAAAATATTGGTAACCTAAATCTATTGAAATTAATCAATTGAACTCATATAAACATCACATCCCAACACCTAGTAATGAAACGCATGAGGAACAAAAGTGCATTATATGAAACTTTGGGTCACCCATGCCATTGAAGGACAAGAAACTTGTATAAATAATGTTCAGTGGTGTAAGGATGTAATTTTATCAATTGGTATATTATTTCCTATCAGGAAGAATTAGTTCATTACAAGTCAATTGGGATCACAAATTATATTTTTAAGAATACATTATTTCACTTTCGGGTGTGGATAACTATGTTTTGAATCTCATTGGGTGGATCCGTCCAAATGTTTATTAGTTATTTTTCAGGGGAGGAATGTCCCATAGACCCATATGGGAGTTTATTATCTAGATGACCTGATGAAAAAATGAGTTAGTATGATGGATAGACTCAACCCTTATGGATATAATGATAACCCCTTTTCATGTTAGTTTAGAAAAATTGGGTATTTTTTCAACCCAAACACTATAATAAATAGTGGTGTAACTACAGGGAAACTCATTATTAAGTTATTAGGTCCTTCAATATTTTGTATTATCAGATATATTCAATTTTACCCAAACATAGTCATAACATGTTCATTAAAATTCGGGGATGTAGATGTCTTAATTCCTTTTCTATTCTTTGTAGTGGGTTGCACTAGAGGTATTGTCACCACTAGTTGGGATCCAATCCCTAGACCGTTCCATTGATCTACTGTATGTAAATGTATCTATTAGTCTAATGTATTGAATCATATTCCAAAAATGTGTCGTTATCTCATAGATCATTATTGGTGTTATTTCAATGAAAATTATTATGCTTGTTAATCATGAAATTTATCAATAAATCATAAGGGTCCCACACCATCACCATTTTATATGTTGGAAAGACAATATATTATATGATTTTAACCAAAGTCTTAATCCACAATTTTTGGTGAAATTAGACCCTTGAACAAAGCTTCTACCTTAAAGC
The DNA here is from genome assembly GCA_963277665.1 of Viscum album. Taxonomy (NCBI): domain Eukaryota; kingdom Viridiplantae; phylum Streptophyta; class Magnoliopsida; order Santalales; family Viscaceae; genus Viscum; species Viscum album. The sequence continues at coordinate 1,824,008,672 of OY728160.1, forward strand.
TCGTATTAAATATTTTCATGTTTATTTATTTTCTATATTATTATATAGAGGAAACTGGAATATATCCAATAAACATGAGATATGTGACTATCAAATAATCGCATTGGGTATCCATTGTAAATTAAATGAATAGAGTCAGTCAATAGATATTTTTCAATTGGACCACACCAATCCTAAAAACATTGATTTTCTTCATGATTGCGTGCTAGTCACTGGGGTTGCTGCAAGCTCAATGATCACTACGTGATGGGATGGTTGATATAAAATTTACCCATACCTTTTATAATTTGGGTTTTGTTGGAAAGAATTCATGGTACATTCATGTAATACTCATATTTCAGAGAGCTCCAATGGTGGAGAGATTGAGGTAACAGTACTATCATCCCTATAATCGAGTTCTAACACATTTGTAGGGTCATTATGATTATATAATACACTTATTTCCAAAACTTAAAAAATTTCTTATTTATATGATTACATATATGATAAACTTTGTAAATAAGGTTGGAATTATAATTAAGCTTAAATTATCCTCATATCTCTATTTTTGAGTGCATCTATGTTTTGGGAAACTACATGAAGACTAGAAAAAAATCATAATAAGATACAAGAGTGTGATATTGTTGAGTCATATCACTATAATTTAAGAGAGGATAAATAAAATGTTATGAGTATTAACCAACCTATGATGTTCTTGTTAAGGAAGGACTTAAAAATAATTTTCTATCTCATGAATCCTTTTTATTCACATGCATCAAAACAATTTAGGTTTTCTATAAGACTTTAAGTTCCATGGTATATGGGCCGAAGTAAGGTAAACTTTCATAAAATGCTCCTGGAGATCCTTGATATTCTTGGAATATAAAACATAAATAATGTATCAACAATTTATGTTTCTAAATAACACTTTCAAGTTATGTTAAAATTATATTATGACCTATTTGTTGAGTAACATGAGAATGAGGTAGTAATGGGTGGTTCATTTTAGTAAATCATAGTTATTTATTAATCAACTTTCACATCAAACATATTGCCTTGGTTGGAATTATATTTGAGAGAGAATGAACTCTTCTAGGTTGACCTAATTTGTCACTGCCAACTAATTTCTCATAATAGGGACACCATCCCTTACATTTAGGTTCAATCAACAAGTATGTATAGGAAAAATTAATAAGGATATTTTTGGTAGTTGATTATATGGTTGACATATCAAAATTTGATATGGATTGATGTTATCCATGGGAGTATATGATGAGATTGGGTATGGATTTTGGTGTACACATTATTAAGAGGAAACCTTCTTGTTAACTTGAAATAATGATTTTTTGATTGGATAGTTTCCTTATGTCAGGGATGGGAAGAACATGTGAACATCCATTGGATAGTTGGGCGGTTAGTGGCACAAGATTTATACATGAAAAATTATATTCAATGGATTCGTGAATATAGTGTTTTTTTTATTTTCTAATTCATGCAATACTATTGAAGGAGATTATATTATGCCTATATAGATATTATCATAGAATACATTAAAAAATAATCCATCACCTGCTTCTACACAACTATAACTAAAAATCATAGTTTGTACCCTAGGGTGGAACATATTAGTGTAATTAAAACTTTATCTTATTATTTATTTGTTTGGGACTCTAATGTTTCAAATATGAAGCTCCTTGAATGCCTCTAATAGTTAGGATTCTACCAACATAGTGGTAACTCATGTTTGGTTACTTTAGTTGTGTGAGGAGGTCTTTCCAAATTATGGGTAATTATCATTCCATATATTGGACCTCCAATAGATTTTTACTACATTACTATAGTTAGTAAATTCATAATAGTTGGCCTCTCATAGTGGCATTGAATCAATTTGTGTTATAACAACATGATTATTGGTGCTTATGTCCTATAACACATCTTGATTATGAATACTACCTAGTTCACCATTAATATGTTTAAATAATTCACATGGGATTTAATAATGGTAGAGGGAGTTGAATTCCACGATATAATAGAGAAATGTTTCTACAAGGAATAGATTTTTGAGTTCCAATCCACAATGTCCATGAAGGAACATCCGGAGAAAACTCTTTTGTTTGAATGGATTTATAATAGTAGTGATGTTTATAACTATTAAGATATATCTTATGAAGATCATGTGTGGAAATTAGAGTCACTAAATTATACACTTAATCCTCATCCTATACATAGACGACTAGGGTATTATCATGATTTGCTGAAAATTTCTAAATTAGTTTGAGATGATAATAATGGATTACTACCGTTGATTTATCCTTTGGAATAGAGATGACCATTGTGTATTGGGATACTATAATACATCTCAGTGATCATTTGAATTAGGATAATATATTCTAACACATTCTCAGTGACCATGGTTTTAATAACTTTTCGTTACACTCACTGCGATTCTGGGTTTCTATTGCGTATCTCAATATATCATAGATCATGGTCATCTATATATTGAAGAAAAAAACTATTAAAAAGAAACCATTAGTACCACATGAAATTGTGTGTTGTGAATAATAACATAGTAACTTTATTGGAAAAAAGAGGTTCTACATCATTTTCCCTATTTTTATTCTAAAATTACCTATGAATTCCATTTTCTATGAGTCATTGGTTCATTTTTTGGCCAACAATATTATATTTCATCTCATATTAAAAAGGAATATGTTATTTATTATGAGTATAAAAATTAGATTTAAGAGTTTTATTGGAATATTTATTGGATCCAACCTTATGGAAATCCGTTAATTTTATAATTTTCTATATGTGTATATAAAATATATTTGACTAAAGTGTTGATTGATAAATAAATATATGGAGTGATGTTAGGAATGAACTTTTACCATGGTTTTTATAGGTGGAATCCTATGATCACCATATAAAACAAATTGAGTAAATTACTATTTATATAGGAAATGGAAGTAACTTTATGATTTATGTCCCTCAATAAAGGTAATATATTGTTTTGAGACATAGGGAAGACACATAAAATTTTAAATTCAAGTAAAAATGGCACTCAATTAGTAGAAATTCATATTGCTAATACTATACAGTTTAAAACCTTATAAGAAGGGTATAAGGATCACATTGGAGATAAATTCAACTAAGATGGCATTAATAACATATTAATAATTCTATAAAGATAACATTTCAGATACTTTCTAACCTCAATATTCATTAAATAATGATAATGTTGTGTTTGTGTATGTACAGACTACAACATTCATGTGAAAATGTGGTTCAGTTTTCATCACCACATCACATGGATGATAAATGTTAGTGTATTAAAACAAATAAAATGGTATTTATGAAAAGAAATTAATTCATTATGGATAAAATAATACTTACCATATTTCTATAATGATATTTTAAAAATAAATATGTTACTCATGCATATGTTAGACCTACTATCTCTATGATTATAACGTATTCCATTTTTCTTAACTATATTTTATGATTTTTTTAAATTTAAAATTGATTTAGAAAATGATAAGTATTTCAGGATAATTATTCTCTAGATGATGTAATAATTACCTCTTTAACCATAGTCAACTTAGCAATGATTCTGGAAAAAATGATCAAAATATCATCAAAATGACTAACGTGGTCATAATTGACTACAACATGATAATAGAAAAACAAAAGTATTAATGAAATTGAAAATATCTATTAAGAAGATAAATAACTAACATATGTTTATTTTTTTGGATGATAAATACTATATGTGATTATTCCAACTCAAGGAAAGGGACATTATTTTTAAGAAATCCTCTCTTAATGTTTCCATTAAATATCTTTTCCATCCATGTCTATATTTTTTAAATTATTTTATCGATGTATTTCTATGGACATAATATATTTATAAAGGAAATTTTATATCTCTTTTGAATTTCATTCAAATGTATTTGAAGTGATTCTTTTTTTAGATTTTTTTTCTTTCTTTAACAAAAGGAAAATAATTTTATATTTTAATTCACATAGTGACAATTACTTTTCTACTAATATAACCATTATTTTATTATTGGATTTCTTTACAAGATTCTAGTTTTTCTTTAAAAAAACATGTATTCCCTATGTTAGGGATATTTTCAAAACTGTTTTTAAAATTTAATTGATATTTAAAACACACAAATTTTTTTTCTTATGGGTACAATGAATTTGTTGAAAACATCAAGATTTTATTTGTCATAATTTTATTATGCTTTAGGGGAATTATTTATTATGAATTTTTAATTCAAAATAAACCAACAATGGGTGGGTCCACAATAGACCTCCAATGAACTTTGAATGTTTTGTGATTAGAAGTGTGAATGAGGGTCATTCCATATATAATGGTCATGTTTATTTCTAGTGTAATGGTGATGGTTATTCCATGTATAACTATGATTTTTATTGTATTTGAACCAGGAAATTTATATTTTTATAACTATGATTGTTTTCTAGTATGTAAGAGTGATATCAAAATGACCCCTCAAGTAACTTATAATATTTATCAATGATTTCTATTGTTTTGTATGGAAATATTTGGATTTAAAAAAGGTTACAAATGTTATTATTTTTATAAAATGGAAAGTATATGCTTCTTATTAAGGGTGAAAATCATGGTTTTATGAAAAAAATCTTGTGTTTTTCATGATTTTAAATTAACCATTATGAGTATTATTTTTTTCATTTAATATTTCATAAAAATTGTTTTATGAAAATATTTATGTTTTGAAGGTGATTTCTTTGGTAAGAAAATGTTTATTTTTATCCCAATTTGTTTTGAAAAGTATTATTTTTATAAGTATTCATGGACTATCAATTTTTTATTACTAATTATGTCCCTTATTGGGTTTTTTTTATCACACCATGTTTTAAATTTATTTTCACATGGTTTAATGATGGGTAAAAATATAGAATAAGTCATGCTAAAATTGATGAATATTTTTCACGAAAATAAAACATGTTTTTAAGGAAAATATGGGAAAAATGGATACTAGTATATGTGTCCACTTTGTAATACAGTATATTTTTGTAAGAAATATAACCGAATTATCTAAATATATAAACTAAAAAAATCCCTAAAAATAAAGGAAAATTAATTCATTATATAAGACTCTGGATTATGTAATGTTTTGGTTTGGGTCATTATTGTTGGTATTAGAGTAAGGGTTTAGAAAACATTATAGGTTATAATATTATTCGAATATAAGATAAAATTACTAAATACAAATTATAGTATGTTATAGAGAATTATGGATATTTTGGATAAATATAAAGTAGTTTAAGATGTCATGGTTAAGGATGTCTTAGTGTTTATACTCATCATAAGAGGAATAGAGTTAGTTATAAGGAATAACTAGAATGTTTTAAATGTGGGGAGTATAGGAATTATAAAAATCATTCTGTTAAGGGGAAAGTGAATGAAAGGGATCTCAAAGACCATATAAATTAATTTTTACCAATTCCAAATGTGATTATTATGAAGGGTGAGGAAATTACAAATAATATGTCAAACTAATATATTATAACCATTATTATTTCATTTTCTTGAGCCTTAAGACTAGATTTATATTTTCTTTTTAGGAAGTAAAAATTAAATAAGAAGATGTAAAAGCATGGTTAATGGATTATTGAGGACATTGAATGAGTAAGGTGTCTATATATTGGGATTAAATGGTTAATATTTTGTGGTATATTTAAGGATAATCATAATTTTAAAGTAATTAATAGTATTTTGTTGTTATATGTGATGGGAGTTATTGGGAGACTTTTTTGAGTTTTGATAGATGATTGAGGTATATGTAACCCTTAAGATTAACATGTTAAAAAGTTATATGTGTCACGAACTAGCCCGGGTACCCTGGTAACCCGACAACCGAGCCAGCCCTAACATAGCCCGAAGGGTGTTCTCGATCCCCATGGGTCGACGACTAGCACCTGACATCGTACAACATACAAGTGGGAACGATTTTTCCACAAGAATGCCGAAGAAATATTAAAAGAAATATTATGTATATCAAAAGAAACTCCACTGGGAGTGATGTACCAAGAAATGTAACGTGATGTCACAACCTCCCCACTATAAGATCATTTGGTTCCCAAAAATGTTATGACGAAACCTCCATGTCAAAAAGATGAGGCCACTGATCTCTCATTAGTGCCTCCCTTTCCCACATCTCATGAGAATCAGAAACATGTTTCCATAGTACATGGACCAGAGGAATCGTTCTCCCACGATGTACCATGGTCTTAGAATCGACGAGCCTGACTGGTCATTCAGAAACAGATAAATCTGGTTCAATATCAAGATCACTCCACCTCACAACTTGATATGGATCAGAGAGATACTTTCGCAGCTGCGATACATGGAACACGATATGTATCAACGTCAGTTGTGGTGGTAAAGCTAGATGGTAAGAAACTTTCCCCCACAAGACCAATAACCTGAAAAGGTCCCACAAAACGAGGAGCAACCTTCCCTTGCCTCCCTATACATCGATGACCTAATCGGGGGGAAACTTTCAAGAACACCTGGTCACCAACTGAGAACTCTAAAGTTTTACGTCAACGATCAGCATAAGACTTGTACCGACTCTATGATGTCAACATTCTCTGACGAATAAACTGGATCTTAGCTGTCGTCTCTCAGACCAAACTCGGTCCTACCAAAGATCTTTCACCAAAATCTGACCAATATAAAAGATATTTACAACGAAGGCTATACATAGCCTTAAAAGGATCCATTTTGATCGCAGATTGATAACTATTGTTATAAGAAAACTCAACTAGCCCCAGATGATCATCCCAAGACCTACCAATGTCGAGAACACATGCGCGGATCATATCGTCAAGGACCTGAATATCTCTCTCTGTCTAGTCATCTGATTGTGGATGGTAGGCCATGCTCAAATGGACCTAAGATCCCTATGCCTCCTGGAGGCCTCTCTAAATGCGAGAACTAAACTGAGGATCCCTATGAGAGACTATAGCAGACGGAACTCTGTGAAAACGAACAATCTCTTTCACATAGATATTTCCCAACTCCTCAACTTTATTTGTATATCGAATATGTATAAATTGAGCCGACTTGGTTAGTCTGTCGATCACAACCCATATCGCATTTTTCATCCTATGGGTTTGAGGTAACCCAACCAAAAAGTCCATATGGATTTCATCCCACTTCCATGTAGGTACTAAAAGTGGTTGAATCAAACCCGAAGGTTTTTGGTTCTCGGCTTTCACCTGCTGGCATGTATAGCAATGAGATACAAACTCAGCAATGTCTTGTCTCATACCAAGCCACCAGAACTGTCACCGCATTCCATAGAACATCTTCGTGGTTCCTGGGTGTACAGCCCACTGAGAGTTATGGAAACCCCCCATCACAATCTTCATTGCCGCTAACAGCACATCGTAATGGTTTTTATAACACAGAACCCCCTCTTTGGAAACGAACATAGAGTGTATGTATCCCTACCATAAATAGAGTCCCTAATGCTATGGAATTCATCAACCTATTTTTGTTCTTGAAGAATTAACTCGAGGAGAGAGGATGTTTACTCGAAACTGGATAAAGTAATTTCGCTCCCCTTCCATTGAACTCCAATATGCAACTAATAAAAAAGAGACATCAAACTCCACTCTTCTGAAGATTATTTCATAGTGTGTAATGGAAGTTTTCTGTTTAATGCATCTGTAACTACATTTCCTTTCCCTAGGGTTTAGGTAATTTCAAAGTCGAAAGATTACAGGTACTCCACCCAACGCCTTTGGAGAAGATTCAAATCTTTTTGAGAGAAGATATAACTCAAGATCTTGTGGTTTCAATACACAATAAACCTTTCTCCATAACGGTAATGTCTCCTGCACTTAAGTGCATGCATTACCGCTGAAATTTCAAGGTTATGGGTAGGATAGTTATTCTCATGATGCTTAAGCTAACGAGACCCATAGGTAACAACATGATTACCCTATATGAGTACACATCCCAAACCTAAACCCGATGCATCACAGAAGACCATATAACCTATTCCAGCCTCAATAAGAGTTAACACCTGCGTAGTAGTTAAGCGATTCTTAAGATCAACAAAAGAATTCTGACATATATCATTCCAAGAAAATTTCACTCCCTTTTGAGTCATAGTAGTCATTGGAGAAGCTAACTTTGAGAAGTTTTTACAAAATGACGATAATATCTTTCTAATCCCAAGAAGCTCTGAATTTTGACAACATTTCGTGGTTGTTCCCAAGATATAACAGCCTTAAACTTTTTAGGATTAACTGATATTCCTTGTTCTGACATGACATGTCCCAATAATTTCACTTCCCGAATCCAGAAATCACACTTTGAAAGCTTGGCATAAAGTCGGTGATTTCTTAAACGACTCAGAACTGTTCTCAGATGATACACATGATCCTCCTCAAACTTGGAGTATACAATAATGTCATCCACAAAGAATACCATGAATGTATCTAGATAATCACATAACACCTTGTTCATCAAATCCATGAAAACTGTAAGACAATTTGTTAGGCCGACGGGCATAAAAAGGTACTCATAATGGTCATAGCTACTCCGAAAAGTGGCCTTATGAATGTCAGACTCCTTTATCCTCAACTGATTGTAACCAAATCAAAGATCAATTTTTGAAAACCACTTTTCCCATTTCAGTTGATCAGACAAATAATCAATCCGTGGTAACGGATATTTGCTCTTTATTGTAACTCGATTGAGATTTTGATAATCAACACATAAGCGAAGAGAACCACCATCCTTCTTGGAGAAGAGAACAGGTGCTTCCCAAGGTGACACACTCGGGTGTATAAAAACTTTCTCAAGAAGATTGTCTAACTGAGACTTCAGTTCTTTTAGTTCTGATGGAGCCATTCGGTAAGAGGGAATAAAATCGGTTGAGTTACAGGTATTAAATCAATAGAGAAATCAACCTCTATCACTGGTGGCAAACCAGAGAAGTCCGACGGAAACACGTCGGGAAACTCAGAGATGGCTGGTGGAAGATCACCACACATTTAATCTCTCTCCATATCAAAGGAAAAAATAAATATAACTTTCCCCAACTCCGGATAAGAGGGTCCGGCTCTGCTTGACCTTGGGTCCCATTCTCCTTGAAAAACAAGTGGCACACCTCTGGGTGTAGTAAGGTAAACCGGTCGAAGATAACAATAAATCTGGTCTTTATTGGAAATGATCCAATCCATCCCAAAAATGAAATCAATATATTTCATGTCAAGAACCAAGAAACTCCAAGCATGATCAACATCTGATAGAGAGGAGACACAATCAGGACTACAGAGACCCTTCTCTCTCATTATACCAAGGGGTGTAGTAATATCCATCGCACATGATAAATGTTCCATAGGTAGATTAACAAGATTAACAAGATGGGTTGAAATTAAATAGTGAGATGCACCAGTATAAAAAAGAGCAGTCACTAAAGACGAAGCTATAGTAAGGGTACTTCTCCCAGTTGCAGGACCTGTATCAGCTACCTCTGGTGACTATTCCACTGCGTGAAGAAGCTTCATTCCGGATGCCTGTGTCAGAAACCCTTTTGTACATGAATCATTTGATTACCCTGCAGTATTTGGAGGTTTTGATGATCTCGTTCCACTACACAGAGTAGAGAAGTGATGGAAGAATCTTTGTCGGTGCCCTAAACATCGGCATGAGCTATAGTTCTTAGGTTCCTCAGTGGAAACCCTTTTAGAATTTCCTGGCTTCCCACACTAATAGCGAGTGAAAGAAGCCCCTCCTGGTGCTACCGGAGGTCTGGGATGACTCTACTGTCGAGAACTACCATGAAAGAAGTCACGCTTCTATTTTCCTCTAAAGGCACCCACACTGCCACTAGGAGGGAAAAGAACCTCCTTCAACCCTGACTTTCCTTACAAGTTCATCTCTACCATCATCTCCCTATCCAGCACATTAGCATAAGTGGGTATCTTCAGTAGGAAAACCTGAGAATGTATATGTGATTGAATTCCCAAATCAAATCATCAAGCTTTCATCCTCTCATTAGATAAAATCTCAGGAGAAAACTGTACCAGCTCAGATGAGCGATTTGAGTAATCAGTCAGATTTTTTTTGGCCTGCTCAAGCATGAAAAACTCTATAGCCTTGGCCAACACCATTGATTCTGGGTAGAACTGGTTAGTGAAAAAACCCAAATGTCTTTCCACTCCAGACCCTCATGTTTCCCATCTATCACCATTGTGTCTCATTATCTCCTTCTTGGTCCCTCCAATACGAAGGTGGCACACTTCACCTATATTACCTCAAGTTTCTCCAAGAACTCAAATAGACATTCAATCTTACTCTACCATTCCTCATAATGTTGAGGGTCAGTGGAGCCTTTGAAAACTGGTGGCTTCTGGTGTAGGAACTCTTGGAATGACTATAGAGAATATCACTATGAGGATCTATAGCCGGAGTCGGAACAGGAAGTGGAGGTGGTGCCTGTCCTAGAGCTTCGACATTGTGAACAATCACCTCAACCAGCTTCTGATCTACAGTAGGACTCACTTGTTGAGATTCAGCAGCAGCCTCTTTTTGGATGAGAGCTCTGCGTCTTCTCAGAGGCATGATGCTACACATCATAAAAAGACATAGATTAACACCCAACCAAGTAAAAAAGGAAAACTATTCTTAATATAGGGGATTAACAGGATTTGGATTCCACTCAATCCAAATCAAAATAGGTAATATACTAGAACTAATCCACAAGTAGTATTTCCCTAACCAACCCTGGGGACTTAAGGTTCATTGTTGTGAGAGCTGGCTAGGAACTCAATCACAACTACCTCCCATGTCCCAAAAAGAAAACTCAAATGCATACAGTCATCAAGGAAAGAGTCTTAACCTCCCTCTGATAGCACTTTGTCACGAACCAACCTGGGTACCCTGATAACCTGATAACCAAGTCAGCCTTGACATAACCCGAAGGGAGTTCCCGATCCCCATGGGTCAGTGACTAGCACCTGACATCCTACAATATACAAGTGGGAAAGGTTTTTCCATAAGAATGCGGAAGCAAGAGTAAAAAAACAGTATGCATATCAAATGAAACTCTACTGGGAGTGATGTATCTGGAAACGTAACGTGATGTTACAATATGAGTATGAATTATCTTTTCTATTTTTCAAATATGTTTAATGGAGTGGATAAAAATTGGGTTTTATATAATATTTGATGAATAAGGATATTTTTATGATGATAATAATATTTCATGTAATTTTATAAGAAAATTTGTAATATTGTTTTTTAAAAGGATATCTCAATGTTAGGAGACAACCTATCACATTAGGAAAGGTTGTGGGTCTTGAACCCACAACCATAGGTTGATTTGGACACAATGCTTACCACATGCCTACATGATGACCTGGTTAGAATGAAATTATTTATAATTAAATAATTTTTAAAATAAATATTAATTTCATTTTTTGAACATGCATTTTATAATGTCCTTAACTATGGGTTTGAATATTTATTTTGTGATTAAGTGATTAATGTTCATTAAAAATGATTTTACTATTTTGGGAAACATATTTGATTAAGGTAAATATATTCTTATGGGATTTTATTTGAGGACTAATTATTCAATTATCTTTTGAAATCATATAACATTTTAATGTGTCTTTCTGGTGATTACGTTATTTATGGATATTATTAACATATATTTGATACTATATAAGTATAGAATATATATATATATTTTTGGTTTGATAAATTAATTTTTATTTTTTTATTTAGGGATAAATATTAAATTTATTTTGGAATAACATTTTATCAATTAATTCTAATATTTGTGTTTTAATCATAGTCTAGAATAAATTTGATGAAAATTATGGTTAGTTATTTACTAAATGAGATGTGATTAAATTTTGTAATTATATTTAAGGCATTATATAATAATGTTGTATTTTTTAATATAATGGTCAATACTATTTGGAAATTTTCTTATCTTGTTCTAAAAAATATTGTTTTTATTAATAACTAAAGATAGGATAAATATATTTTTACCCTTTTTCATATTATGTGATCCATTAAAAGTACTTTTTAGTGATTCATGCAAGAAAAAATCATCATTAATACTAATAGTTTGGACAAAAAAGAAGAGAGTGTGGAGGAAATTGAATAAATAATGAAATACTACATGGAAATTTACTATATTTCCCTATGATTTTATTATATATGCTAATGGATTTCATCAAATCATGTGAAAATTATCATGAAAAAACTGTTATCTTAGTTTATTTATTTCTAATGAATTGATTGTCTTTTAACGCATAAAAGATTTATGATTCTATGATCATTAACATTATCATGACCAAGTTATTTATCACTTTTTATTATCCCTTTTGGAGTAAGTTTTCTATTCCATGTCCATATTTTCACTTCCCACAAATTTTATATTTTATAGAAACCTAGTTATGTGTTATTTTATACGACCATCATATTTTTCTTTCTAGCTTATCAAGAGGATTTTTTACTAAAATTTTTATTATGTAGGATTATACAAATGAATTTTCTAATGTCAAAACATTAATTTCTCAGAAAAATTACAAATTAAGAGGTCACAATTTATTAAAAGAGGGGGCATTCAAATATCTTATGATTTAATAATAATGTTGATTCTTAGAATCATATATGATATACAACATTGAGCTTAAAATAACCATGAAATATTAATATTTAAATATGATTGTTTTTACCTATATATTGAATTGGTGGGAATGAAAAGGATTAAAAAATGATGAAATATATATAAAACCATTATTAATTTAATTTATTATTAGTTGTCAAGAAATAATCACTCGATTTTTAGAGAAGTAAGTTTTTTCTTCAAAAATAAGTTTTCTTCAATAATGGAATTTATTAATTTTTATTGGTAAATACTGTAATTAATTTTGGAAAAAATAGAAATTTTATGTTATCAAAAAATAAGTTTTTAAATTACAATTTCAAAATTTTCTTTTTGGGAATTTTGGTATTTTTCTATAGAGATTGATTTTCTAGTGAATCTTGACAAAAAACACTTTTTCCAGGAATTTTTTTATCTCATGATTTAAAAAAGTTATATATTGTTTTAAAATGGTGTATAATTAATATGACTAATATTATATTTTTAATAATATAATTATGTTCACATAAAATAAAATTTATGATTGAATTTTTTATAAAAGCGCATTTGTATGAAAATGGATTTTTTCTAAAAAATTGATTTTATCACATTTTATGGGATTAATTTTAAAATATATTCTTCCACTAATGTGAATTCAATTTTTAAATATTGATTCCATACTAGGAATAAGTGGGTTGAAATTTTATAAATATTTACATTTAATTTTTATTCTTTATGAATAGTAGCCCTAGTTGTTTTTGTGTACATGGTAAAGATAAATCAGGTAATTAAGGTTAAAAATAAAATGCTATTGAAACAAAAATTATGCTCATATGTTCCTCAGTTTTATTTTTTATGTATATCTAATCCTTAAACATCAAAAATTATAATATATGGACTTTTTATTCCCTATTTCCATGATTTAGATGCTTTATATGATTTTATACAATGAAATTTCAAAAATATCATTCTCATTGTGTTATTAAATGTAAATTTTTTAAATTGGGAGAACATGATGATATGTTTAGTTATAAATATTGGTTGGAAATATAAATAATTTTTCATCATCCTATTAAGTTATTTTAATCATTTAGTAATTAAATAAGTGACTTCAAATATTATACAACACTGAGAAAATGTGTGTGCTAGTAGTAGAAAATCAATAAAATGATTTTGAGAACTATAAAAATATATATTATTTCTGTGAGTTTTTATGCTCAAATATTTTTTTTCATTTAAATGGTATATTATTCATTTTTCATTCACTATATTAAAATAATATAGTTTTAGTGTAGTTTTAAAATTCGAATTAATGAAATAGTTCCAAAATTAAAATTAATATTATTTTATAATACATAATATATTATTAAATGATGTGAAATTAATAAAAATATAATTTTTATCCATGGGAATGAAGTATGGTTTATAAAACCAACCATGCTCAATTAATGTACCTTTTACTCTTTTTTATTAACTATGGTACCAAATAAAACTAAAAACCATTTATAGTAACGTAATGGTCAAAATGGTTAACAAAGGGTTAAAAACTGATGAAGGTTATAATGTGACCAAAACTTGTTCAGATTTTATTTGATGTTATTATTTTTACCCATAAACATTTTATATTTTGATTTTCTCAATTTGTATCATTCTTGATCTCAACATTGATTTATATTAATTTAATATTTAAATAAATTACAAGAGTTTTTTTCCCCTCTCTTATAAAAAGGGAACAACTTCATCTCATTTATTCACACGTAAAAAGCCTTTGGGTTCTATAAATACCTATCCAAATACCATTATTTAATCCAACAAAAATTGTAGAGACTTTTTTATCAAAAAACCAACATTGGAAATATATGAGTGTAAACTTTAAGAGGGTTTCCAAAGAATAGGTATTGTTCATAGACGTTCATTTTTGTTTTATTTATTCATCCACCACCTTAAAATGATATTGAACCCTGATGATATAATAAAACTAGTATATCTCATATAATAAGATGCTATTATATTAATGTAATAACCTATATCTCTCCCCTCATCCATCAAATGAAAAGAGAAAGCATATTTCAGGTGTTCGATGGACTACCACCACTACTACAAAATAGTTCTTTAACATTAATGCCCTTTATCTGTGATATTTTTAGCACTGATAAAGCAAAACTTTTACCATTTCTTTTTTTAGTGCTTATAAAGTGTTCTATTTCTCAGTGCTTTATTTTTAGCATTGATAAAGGGCGACCTTTAGTAACAATTTGTTTTTTACACTAATAACGGTTTCCCTTTATCAATGGTAAGATTATTGATAAATATCCTAAATAAAATGAAATTATTAAAAAAAATAAAAATCAACATGAGTAAATCAAAAAATTTATTAAAAATTTTGTTAATTAAATATTTGTTGATAAAAAATGAATAAATTTAATATCCATAAATATTAATTATAAGTATTAATAAATAGTATATATTAAATATATAGATATTTTAAATGAATGAAATGAAATAATTAAACAAATAACAAATAAAAATTAATAAATTAATAAAAATAATAAACATATTATTAATTATATAATTATTAATGAAAACGAATAAATTTAATATGCATATATATTATTAATATTAATAAATAGCATACAATAAATATTAATATATAAAATGAATAAATTGAAATAATTAAACGAAAAAATTAAAAATGAATAAATTACAGATTGTTAAAAAAATATTAATCCAAAAATTATTAATAATAATGAATAAGTTTAATATATATTTATTATAAATATTGGTAAATTATATATATTAAATATAAATATAGAAAATTTAAAAAATGTTATAATTACAGACATATTAATTACTTATTCATATTTAATGGTTATTATAAAATTTTATTCATTAATAGATTTAATAAAAAAAATATTCATATATATTTTTATACATATATGTTTATGTATATAATATTTCCTAAAATATGATTTATAAAATATGAAATATTTATGCACTTATATTAAATAACTCTTATATTTAGTGTTTTATAATTATAAAATAATATTAATAATAAATACTGACTAATTGCATCGAATACTTGATTTAATTGAATGTAGTTGGATTTTTTCATTTAAAAACACCAAAATTGTGTCATAGTGGTTTTAAATACATATACAAAATTAATGAATTTTTATATACAATGCACATAGATATATTTACGTGATTAATGAAATCTTATATAGAAACACAAGCAGCTAATAATTAGGTAGTATTCATTTTAGAATTTCATTATAACAAGATACATTTAATATATTATATTTTTAATTGTTAAATTTTGTTTTCTTATTTTAATATTTTATTTGCTAGGTATTATTTATTCATTTTTAATTTTTTAATTTATTAATTTTTTTTAGAATTTATTCATTTTCTATTATTTATTAATTTTTATTTATATACTATTTTTAATATTTTATTTTTTATTCATATTTATTACAGTATATATCAATATTATTTAATAATATATATTTAATTATAAAACTTTTCTATTTTTCAATATTTTTAAACTATACTCATTCTTAGGTATTCATTTTCACCCATATTTAACATGTATGCATTAAAGATTTTATATTCATTCATAATGATAAAAATGTATTTGTAAAGAAATATTTATAATAATTATAATTATAATTTTTTTTATTATTTTTATATTTATATTTATATATATTTATTATGTATATCTATAATTATATTAATATATATGATGATATAAAAAAAATATGTTTATTTATAAATAATTAATTATAAATATATTTAAAAATGTGTATTTATAAATGTATATTTTTAATATTTAGAAAATTATATATTTAAAATTAAAAATTAAAAATTATATTTTTAAACAATATATATATTTATATAATTATAAATAGATAATTATATATTTAAATAATTATAAAATTATAATAAAAATATATATAATTATATAAACATATTTATAAAAAAGAATTATAATTTATCAGTGCTAAAGTTTTTATGATGATAAAGATTCCTTTTATTTGTGCTTCTTTATCACTGATAAAGATAGCTTTTATCAGTGCTTGTTTATTTAGCAGACGTGAATGGTATCTTTATCAGCATTTTTAAGGAAACATTGATAAAAGTGTAGCCGAACTATTTTATGAACCCTAACTATGATTGTTTCAGCTGTGATATCTCTAGCTTTCTATGAAGGCCACATTCTATAGGTGAACCTCTTCCTTGATTCAAGGCTAAAATCAAGTTTCAAATGCATATATGTCTCGAATCCAAGGCTTAAAAGAATCAATTCTTGAATGAATCCAAGGATAAAATGAATCCAATCTTTTTCACACGATATCTATACATTCTCTCAGATGAATCAATACATGGATTGAAGGTATGTACCTTTTTCATCCTCCTCCCTCATTGATTGAATGTTTCAGTTCATCATAAGGGGATTTAGATAGTATATTCTCCAACTGTCATTTGATTTTGGATTTTCACCAATTTGATTTCATTTTTCATTATTTTTTTATTCACCCTCGCTATTCGTAACCTTTTTACCACTATGGTCCATCGATTGTTTCTCAATTATTGTTGTTAATGGTTTTTCATCATCTATGATATGCCCATATAAGTGAATTTATTCCTTTTCTATTTCCTAATTTGATTCACTATCTTTGTTGTTTAAAATTGGTTACTGTAAAATTATAATTTTTATTTGGGTTTAATTAGATATTAATATGGTTTTTTCTCATGTTTTTTATATAATTTTAAGTGATTTCCAATTAGGTTCTTGTGGATTTGGATTTTTTTATCTACATTCAAATGATAGATTATATTTTTGGGAAAAAATATTTATGAGGGTTTTCATAAAGTAATTTGATGTTTTAAAATTATTTAATGTTGTTTATGAAATCTTTTGTGAAGAAAATTAGTTAATGACATTGATTAATTGGGGTTTCCTTTTTTAAGAATATTTCTTATATTTTATTTTGTTAATTTGTTATTTATTTATGTCTAATTTTATGGATTCTTATTTTCCTATTTTATGTTTATAAAAATATTTATTGGTGTATGTATGTGTGTGTGTATATATATTAGATATAGGAACAAATTCACTAGAAAATATGTGAATATTTATGTTGAGATATTTTTAGATATGTTTTTGTGTAATTTCATATTTTAATAAAATTTAATAACAACTTTTCAAACATAAAAACGTAGATTAAATTTGGTTTTGTAATATACATTTATAAATAGGGTATTTAAATGTTTTTTTCATTTAAAAAATATTTTGGGCTTTCCAAATTTTTTAAAAATTTCCTCGAGAAAATTTATTACTTTTCTAGTAAGCTTTTAAATGGGTCTTGAAAGGGAGGAATCGTTTCAACTATGTTCTTACTTGCGGGTTGTTATTATTAATGGAATGGATGATTTCTATGTGAATTTTTTTTTGGGTTTCACATGAGAGACCATAGATAGGATAGTAAATAGATGGGTGATTCTCTAGATTAATTGAGGTACTTTCTTGGGGTTATTTTCGGTTTCTATGAGAGGTCAGGGTCGCATTACTTATTTTGGTCTCATTGTCAACTAGTATTATATGAGAGAGTTATTTACCTTTATAACCAATAATTTAGATATCCTCCCTATGTGTTGTGGATTTTACTTGTTCTATTGTATATATTTTTTTGTACCCACTTTCACATTAATATAAGGTTTTCATCGTCACCCTTTTTTTATTACCCACCTCTTGTAAAATTTAGTTTTATATTTGGATTTTTTTTATTTATTTATTTCATTTAGGATATATTTCATTATACTTTTTTTCCTTCTTAGTAAAATTTCATTAAAAACAAATCAAAACAAATTTATGGATTTTTGTTTTTAATAAATAATGACTAGGCCAGTAAAAATGATTTTCATGTGATTATATTCATTTAAATGTTAAAAAAATCATTTATTAATGGTTTCCAAATGATTGTTTAAAATATTATTCATTTTTAAAGATCAATGTCAAGAAAAGATCAAAATATATATAAACAACCATGTGGGTATATATATCTTGTTATGTTTTCATATATGTTCTGAGGTTATTATCACAAGGAATTAAAGGGAATATTTAACAAAATATATTCATAACATTTAAACTCATGATTTCAAACTAAATTCATGTTTAATAAAATTAATCAAGATATCATAACATAAATATATACTAGATAGTAGTTTCTGAAAACTTGTAAATATTTATGTTACATTTTCAAAATAATGTGTGGTAACACGACCCAAAAAAAAGATAGAAAAATTATTTTATCGATATTAAAATGACTTGGTGCATATATATTTTTTATTCATGAACATATATAAATGAATGAATGTAAATAATTAAAGAACAGATGTCCAAAATTTAATTTTATAGAATAAATAATTTTAAAATAGGTAAACATTTTTAGTAGACTTTACACAATAATCCAATCAAATATATATATATATATATATATATATTCAACCAATACTAGCAATTTGGTTTCTATCTCACAACACCAAATCTCATAAAAATATTATTTGGTCATCCTATGGCTAAGTTTTTACTAAAAATAATCATTTTCCCCAATTGAGGCACTATATAAAAACTTTAAAGGACTTCTTCTCTGTAAATATCATTTCACCCCTATAGTGTTAGCATTTGTCTCTTTTACTCATGTTCCCTCCACTGCCTCTATAGGAATAGAAATGGCGCTGCCTCTGCTCAATCACCATGGAAATCTCCTGGATAAAAATTTTTGTTCTAGAACCCTGATAATAGCTGAATTTTTAGAAGTTCTCCCTTTAAATACCTTGATTTAAAAAAAACCACTTTAAGAAATAGAAGCCACCCAAAATCATTTCAGATATAAAAAAACAACATAATAATCATATAAACCCCATACAATTGAAATAGATCACATAGAAATGGATGGGCATATTTTATGATTCCACATGCTATATATCATCTAGAGAAACCACAAGTTTATACTCCTCATTGATAGCTTAAATAGGGGAACAAAGTACAAATAATTTCTTTATCGGATAAGAGATATAATATTATTTAATGGAAAAATCCTTAGAGTCACCATCCAAGTGACTATCACCTAATGCTTCTTCAAGACCATCCCTTATATCATGGCCATACACTTTTTTCGCAATAGGAATGTTCAAATTTCCATATGCTCGAACAAATGTGACAACTTGAAATAAATGAATTTAATTCATGTCAGTAAGAGGAAGACACAATGAAAAATAAATATTAATATAAAAAAAGAATGCATAACATATTCAAATCATTCTATGACTTTTCATTAATAAGAACTCATAATGTTATCCTGTGTAGCCCTCTTTGATACTCCCAAATCCTCATAGTACATTTTTTTGTTGAGTTTTTTGTTCATCTCAAACCCATCATTGCAATATTTTAGAGATATTATACGTAAAAAACAAACCAAGAGAGTCTTACAATATCTAAAACTTGTTTTGTTAATTTTCATATAGATCATGATGAAATGACTTCATCAACAAGGATAATTTACACCTTTACTTTAATAATCAAACAAATAATTTCTACTAATAATTTTTTTTTTAATTTTTCACCATTATATATATTGTTTTCTATTTAATATCCTTATCAATTATATATAAAAGTTATATATTTTTGCACACATGTTTTTAGAATTTATATCTTTCCTTTAATTGTCTACAGAATTCCATAAATGAGAGAACATGTTTCTTTTGGTTGAGGTGTTTCAGGTAGCATGTGGTTTCCTCTTCCTTCCAAATTCAACATTTCTTTCTTTTATAGCTTTATATAGATGGCTGAAAGAAAAACACACAACACAAACTCAATCATCCATACCATAATCTGATACACTATGCGATTGATATGACTCCAACTATATCTTTTTAGATTATGAGCAATTTAGTTATTATTAGTACTACTACAATAAGAATTATATTACTATACAAGGGAATATTTTTTTTGATATTGGGTAGTTTGTTCAAAGATGATAATTTTGATATGATATTATACTTCGTTGAAGAAATTGATATAACAAAAATAAGGAAAGGAATCAATAATGTATATAACCATGATGAAAAGGTGATTTTATACTACTTATTTAATTAATTTTGTCATAATTTTATCTGATATTTTTAAGTTAATTTCCTTATCATTTTTATATAAAAATTATTTAGTTTATTCCTAGATCTTTTGGGATGTTATATTTTTTATCAACAATATGAAACTTGAAAAAAAAGAGAACATGTAACTTTATAATTAAAGATGAAACCCCATGTCGCCTTAAACCTGAAGTGTTTGAGGCAGCATGAGGTTTACTCTTCCATCCGAATGAAACATGGTCTCAATTTTTTTTCTCTTTGTAGATAGTTGAAATAAAAACACTTATCCTATACACAATCATTTGTACCTTAATCCAATAAATAGTGTCCCTGTTATGGCACAAACTATATTTTTTTAGTTTACAATTTACATTTTAGTTCAGAATGCACATTACATTCTCAAAACTGA
This sequence comes from Viscum album, assembly GCA_963277665.1. Lineage (NCBI taxonomy): Eukaryota > Viridiplantae > Streptophyta > Magnoliopsida > Santalales > Viscaceae > Viscum > Viscum album. Next base: position 1,824,029,882 of record OY728160.1, read on the forward strand.
ACAAAAACATTAAGATTGATTTTATACTTTTGGAAAATAATCCACATGTCATTTTGGACATTCTTGAATCATCTTTACCATAATCTGATGCTTGATATTCTCGATATGACTTAAAAAATTTTATTTTATTTAAAATGGAATATAATTTAGCAAAAAAGACAAGTGATATACTGAAGAGTGGGGAGAAACGGTCAAATTAACATGATAATTTAGTGCCATGATTTATATGTAGTTTTTGACATGTAGGAATTGTTATCACATCAAAATTATGCATAATGTGACTAATATGACTGAAAGTGTGTCATTATAAATTAAAATTACATTTTAGTAAAAAAACCTTGTTACATACTCAAAACCAATAAAAAGTTTGGATTGATTTTATACTTTAGTAAAATGATCTATAATTTATTTTTGATATTTAAGAGTAATTTGTACTTAAATACAACTCACGATGTGACCAGTATAACTCTATTTGTTTCTTTTTATTTAAAATTGACTTTAGTTTTTACAAAAAAGAAAACTATCATACTCAAAAACTGAGAAAATGAATTCATATTGATTTGATACATTAGGAAAAAAACACCATATGTAATTTTTGAAATGTAATAATTAATTGCACATCAATTTGATACTAAATGTGCCCATTATCATTAAATGTTTCTGTTATCAGTTTAGAATTTACATTTTAGATCAAAATAGTCACTCACTGATCACTAAGAAAACACACTAATATTGACTTGATATTTTATGAAAATGATTTATAATTCATTTTTGACATGTAAGAATTAGTTTTAAATAATTCCAATACATAATGTGGTCAGTATGACTCAAATTCTGTGTTTCTAGTTTAAATTGAGTTTTTAGAAAAAATAACTACTGACATATAAAAAAAAAAGAAAAAGCATTCAATTTTTTTGATAATTTTGGAAAATGATCCATATGTAATTTTGGATGTGTATTAATCATCTTCACCTCAATCTAATGCATGATGTGGCAAGTATGAGTCCAAGTGTATTTTTCTAATTGGTATTAATTTCATTAAAAAGACACCTGAAATACTAAAAACCAAGAAAACAATTTGGTTATTTTAATACTATATGAAAACAATTCATAAGTCATTTTTTAAGTTGAGGAATCATCCAAACCTTAATTTTATACACGATATTCTTATTATGACATAAAGATTCCATTATAAATTTAAAATAATAAATTTTGTTCAAAAATTGTCACTCATTGAGAACTAAACAAACAAACACATATTTTCTAGATAATTTAGGAAAAAATTGCATAAGCCATTTCTTATTTATCGGAATGGGTCTCACATAAAACTGACACATTATTTTACCATTATGACTCAAAGTGTGTGTTTCCAGTTTAAAGTGCCATTTTAGTAAAAAAACACAAGTGAATACTCCAAACCCAAAAAATGCATTAATATTGTTTTGATACTTTACTAAAAAAACACATATGTAATTTTGGACGTTTATGAATAATTTTTACCAAAATAAAATTCACGGCGTGACTGGTATGACTCCAAGTGATTATTTTTATTTCAAGTTGACAATAATTTTAGTGAAGAGAAAAAGTGACAAGATCAAAATTGAGAAAACACATTCAGATTATTTTGATAATTAACTAAATTTATACAGAAATCATTTTCAATGTATAAGAAATATATGCTATAAATATGTTCCCAGTATGACTCAACTATTCTATTGTTAGTATAAAAATGATATTTTAGTTCAAAAAACATTCACTCCCTAAAAACCATGAAAAAATTCTCAAATATTTTTGAAAAGTTAGGAAAAATATTCATATATTATTTTTATGTGTAGGAATTATTCTCACATAAAACTAAAAAATAATTTTGGATGGAATGACTCAAAGTGTTTTTTTCTAATTTAAAATGGAATTTATTAAAAAATATACATAACATACTCAAAATAGAGAAAAAACAATAATATTTGTTCGATACTTTATAAAATTGACCCATAAGTGATGTACTCAAAACTAAGAAAACACATTCGAGCTGTTTTGATACATTAGTAAAATGATATATAATCCATTTGGGACATGTAGAAATCCTCATAATATCAATACAATTCATTGTGTTCCCAGTATAACTCAAAGTGTACATTTTTTATTTAAATTTGATATTTTAATACAAAAATTTCACTCATTGAAAACCCATTCAATGTGATTGGATGGTATAGATAATATAGTAAAATTATTAATAAGTCATTAATTATTTGTAGTAATTATTCTCACATTAAACCGACAGTAGATTTGGCTATTATGACTCAAATTGATTTTTACATTTTATAGTGAAATTTTAGTGGAAATGATATGTAACCTAATCAAAACTAGGAAAACAAATTTGTGTTGTTTTGAAATATTTGAAAAATGATCCATAATCTATTTGGGTATTGTAGGAATCATCATCACCTAAATATGATGCACATTGTGAATGGTATGACTCTAGGTGCATCTTTTTATTTAATATTGACATTAATTTTAGTAAAAAAATACAAATTAAATACTCAAAATATATAAATCACATTTTTATTGTTTTGATATGTTATAAAAATGATACTTAAGTCATTTTGACATGTATTAATCATTTACACCACAAATCGATACATAATGTGCCTGGTATGACTCAAAGTGTTCGTTATCAGTTTAAAATTGAGATTTTAGTCTAAAAAGTGTCACCCACTGAAAACTAAGAAAATGTTATCAAGTTGTATTGATAATTTATTAAGATGAATAATAAGTCATTTTTAAAATTTAATAATTAGTCTCTTTTCAAAATGATACACAGTGTGACTGTTATGACTCAAAGTGCTTGTCTCTAGTTTAAAATGACATTTTCATAAAAAACACAATTGACATAATCTAAAATGAGAAAAAACATTCATATTATTTAGATACTTTATGAAAATGATCCATATATCATTATATACGTGTAAGAATTACCCTCACCTCAATAAGATGAATGGTGTAACAAATATGACTCCATGTGTTCCTTTTCATTTAAAATATACATCAATTTTAGTAAAAATAGATATGTGACCTAATACAAACTGATAAAATGAATTCGTGTTATTTTTATAAATTAGTGAAATGATACATATGTAATTTTTGATTTGTATGAATCATCCTAACCTATATCTGATACATGATATTCCTGTTATGACTCGAGGTTTCTGTTATCATTTTAAAATTGGAATTTATTTTAGAATGTATCAATCACTAATAATTAAGAAAACACATTTGGATTATATTGTTAATTTATTACAATGATTCATAATTAATTTTTTATTTTTAGGAATATTTCTTAGACAGAAGCAACAAATGATATTAAAGATATGAATCAAAGTGATGGGTTAATGGTTAAAAAGACATTTTATTAGAAAACAAAATTGGAAAAATCAAAACCGAGAAAATGATTTTTATTGGATTAATAAATTATTAAAATATCTATAATTCATATGGCGAATGTAGGAATTAGTCTCATAAAATCTTGATTCAAATTTTCACTAGTTTGATTTAAAGTTTGTGTTTTCATTTTATAAGTGTCATTTGAGTTTAAAACGACATCACATCGGTAAAATGAAGAAAATGAGTCTAGGTTGTTTTCTCATCATTCTATAAACTATTACTTAATTGAATTCTTTATAATTTTTATCTTATGATTATTTAATTGTTTTTCGTAGACATAATTCTTGATCATGAATAATAATTGGTGTCTCATGCAAGAATCTACCACAACTCAATTGAATACAAAGTGTTCCATGTATGACTCAATGTTTAGTTTAAAATTAACACCTTATGATTAACTTGTTTATTTGTATTATTGCTGACATAAGAATTGTTTTCATTCATAGGTGAATTATTTTTCTCATGTAGGGTATTTTGGAAATAAAAATATTTAGAGTCATAGGAAAAATAAAAAGTAACATTTATGTCTTTAAATGTATATAAAATTTTGTACTTACTCTTGTAATTCTATAAAAAAATTTTTTGAAATTTATATAATAATGTTTTGTTTTCATGTACATATGTTGTTGATTTTATTTGTTTTAAAAACTATATTATTATGTTACTTTTATTCTTTTTTGTGCTGATTTCAGTGTTGTAGTGTGCTTTTAAAATACATTGTATTATACCCCATTATCAGTGACATTAAATGAACTGATAATGCAATCCTTTATCAGTTCTTCTATAGAAACTGATAAAATCACCCTTTATCAGCTATTTTTAATCTATATTAAAGGATTATGTCTTTTAATCACACTCTGGTAGTCATCACTTCCCTTGCACTGATAAATGAAAATTTTAGTACTGTTAAAAGCTGATTTTGTTATGGTGCATCTTACAAACCAATGTAATTCATTTTCCATCACCATCTATCCCATAAGTTTATCATGATGGAATTTGGATATATATAAATTCATATGTGTGTTTTTTATATTCATGAAATGTTTATCATTATTAAAATATAATATATCACATAATTTCTATAATTTCTATCCATATCAGAAGCATAATGTCTATCGTGCATACATGTAGACTACCACCTCCATTGGTCAATGTGATTTTGTTTCATCACCACATCCCTTGGAAAATATATATAATTTTATTCACTGAAAAATCTGGTATTTATGATAAAATAGTCAATCCATAAGGATTAAATAATACTTACATTCTTTTAATAATGATCATTGAAAAATGAAAATGTAACTCTCGTGTCATTATGGAGAACCCTCTCCATGATTATAATGTAGGTAATTTTTCATAATGATATTTCATGATTGGTTTTAAAATTGTAATTTTTGTATAAAAAGATAATTATATCAGGATTATTATTATAGATATCATGTAGTAATCACTTTTTTTACCATAGTGATCTTACAGAATATATTTTAGACGTCTGTGTCGAATATTATCAAAACATCAAATGTGAAATTAGTTGATTGGAAAATTGATTATAGAGTGGTAAGAGAAAAAGTGAATGGATTAATAAATTAAAAAATGTTCTTATAAACCAAATCAGTAATATATGTTTACAATTTAGGAATTCAATGAATATATGTGAATATTAAGACTTATTGTATGGGAAATTCTATTAAAAATAATATTTTAATGTTCCCCTATATATATTTTTATACCCTTTATGTATTTTTAAAATTAATTTTTGAATGATTTATATGGACATAAAATATTTATAAAGGATATTTAATGAGTCTTCTAACTTTATTTCAAAAAAAATATAAATTAAAATATTTATAAAATTTTTCTCCTTCATTACAAAGACATAGAAGGAATATTTTATTTTAACATAAACAACAATGACAACAACAATTCCCACCACCATAACCATTATTTGATTTTTGGATTCCTCTATAAGATTAGGTTTTTTTAATGAAAAATGTCCTACTATATGTTCTGGTTATTTTTTAAATGTATTTTAAAATTGAATGTGTTGGGAAAAAATCCCTCAAGGTATTATTGAAGCATTTTTGAGGTGATTTTGTTTGTTGAAAAAGTGGACATCTGTGTTGTGATTGTTGACAAAGCATACCATGACATAAAAAATTTGTTGAAGAAGGGGATTTCATGGTGGGATGTCATGTTCAAGAGTTGTGGTTAACGATCAATGTTTGATTGTGCGGTGCGCGAAATATATACAGGATGCACGTAATAGAGAGATGAATTTTTTTTCGTAAGAGGTGTTTCGAGATTAGAAGATCAAAAATTGGAAAAGGCATGAGGTGCATGAAAAATTGGAACGAGACGCGAAATACAGTGTGGCGTGGAAGATGTGTTTTTCACGCTTCAAGAGGATTGCGTACGGAATAAGGGTTTTTCACGCCGAGGTCGATTATGCCTATAAATATGAAGTGACCCCCCTCATTGAAGTGGTTGAAGACTTAGAGAATACCCGAGCAGTGGTGCGTGAAATTGAAGTTCGCAAGGGAGTAGCACGTAAACATTATATTTGTGCGTAAAGTCAGGTTTTGCACAAAAATAGTTGTTGTGCGAAAAGTGGATTTCGTGCAAGGCAGGAAAATTACGCACAGGGAAGTTTTGAGGCTGTGCGTAAAATTTGGAGGTCGCGTGTAAATCAGAAGTTGCGTGAAAATTGTATTTCATGCAACACAAGGGAATTACATGCAATGTGTCATAAGGGCTACACATAAAACATAGGGTTTCCCGGTACACCCGGTGCAAAGTTAGATTTATATGTAGGTGAAAGTTGAACTTCAACAAAGCATCTATCAATAATTAAAGATGCAGATTTCATTAGTGATAATGAAAAGACCTACTGGTCTATAAACTATGAGTGGATCCTTTCCAGAGTAGTAAGAAAAGTAAGAGGAAGAAGGTTATCCTCTCCCCCAGCAGTGAGCCAGAGAGAGAGAAACAAAAAGTGACCCTTGGGAAAGCAGTGAGCTAACCCTAAACTTTGTAAAGGCAGTGAGCCTGGGAATATAAGAGATATATCCTGAACCATGAAAATATAAGTGTTCTTATAGTGGATTTGGTACATCAGCACATTGTCAGTGTATGCTCCTTGGACGCAGCCCAGTGAGGGTGAACCATGAAAAAATTGATGTGTCATGTGCATGCTTTACTTTCGGTTTATATTGTTCAACAGGAAAGAGAGAAGAGTGTTTTTATTAACAGTGAAACAAGATCAGAATGGGATTTAATTTTCAATTAGTCATACCCTAAATCACCCCCCCCCCTCTCAGGGTATTTAACCTTATGGACCTAATAGAATGGATATTTCAATATCTAGAAATATTTTCTTGTAGATGAAAAGAATATTTTGAAAACTATAAGTTTTTCAGTGTTATGATTATGCTATAGTTATTCGGAATTTTTTATGATGACAGGTGGTTCCTTCATAAACTAAAGATGATTATACCCATGATATCCTTCAAATACATCGGGTGTGTCTTATGTTTGGATGTTGACTATGAGGTTTAATCCAATTATTATCATGATGGTTATTTAAAGGGTATATTTTATGTTTACTCTAAGTATATCCAAGAAGTTTATTCCATGGGAAGGATGAATGTTATTCAATTTATAATAATGGTAGTTATTCTATATATAAGAGTGATAAGAAAATGATTCCTTAGGTAAACTATATTATTTATATATTGTTATTATGGGTTTTTAGGGAAATATTTGGACTTTAAAAAAGTACGAAACTAACTTAATTTCAAAAAAATATAAGTATATCCTACGTCATAGGTGGAAACTATGGTTTTATGAAAAATATTTAATTTTATTTTCATGATTTAAATGAAACCATTATTAGATTTATTTTTTCCTTTAATATTTATTATGAAATATTCTATGAGAATAATTCCTGAGAGAGGTTTATTTCTCGAGTAAAAAAATGTTTATTTTTGACCAAAAGATTATTTGGGAAATAGAATATTTGTATAATTGTTCATAGACTAATGGTTTGATTACTTACTTTTATTTCCCTTATTGTTCTCTTGATTCTCATTCTATTTTTTAAATTAAAAATTATAAGTATTAAGGATGGATAATAATGAATAAGAAGTTATGTTGAAAGAAATGAATATTTTTTACGAAAACAAAACATGTTTCTTTTTAAAGGTATTGTTTTGTTAATAAAATTGATACTAAATAGAAGTGTCCACTTTAAAATATATATGGTTTTTTAATATAAGAAGTATGAAATAATTGTGTAAAACTCTAAACCAAAAATATTCTGAGGAATAAAAAAATGAATTATTGACTATATACTCGGGATTATAATGACACTCATAAGTAATAATATTAAAGGTGGTATTCTTTGATGACATTATATTTTATAATATAATTTTAAAAAACATTTGGATTTATTTAGAGATGTCTTATATGTTTGAATAAATAAAAATTTATTTGAAAATATAAAAGGATGTTAAATGTAGAATTGATAAAAATATTTTCCATAAATTCATTGCCAGAATAACTAAAATTGAAATAGAAAATAAAAAATATACAATCAAGAAGGGTCAAACCCAAAATCCATTTAGCGATAAAAGGTTTTTCATGTTATTTCACGTTTTTAAAAAATATCCATGAAGTTCTTCAGTACATTGGATGCACTTGTGAATGTGTTCACACAGAATAATGTTCCTTTCAGGTGGTTATTAAACAAATATAATGTTTTTTACACTCTCAAGGAGATACTCAAACATGATTTCCTACTAACACTCCTAAATTTCAAGAATAAAATTAAAATTTAATTGGTTGTAATTATAATTATAATTGCTGTAGTAATCAAGGATTGTAAAAAATATTTTTTATTTTAATGATAATACATATGAGAAAGAGAATAAAACATTCTTTGAGGTATTAATAACATGGATAAAAATATATTTGTGTAAAATAATTAGTTGTCCATTTTGATTTTGAGGCTCTTAAGCACATTAGTATTTCAGATATGTTGAATATAATATAATATTGATGCCCAAATTTTATTAATTCAATGTAATGTATCATCAAGTATAAAAGGGATAGGTGAATTTTTTGTGAATGCTCTATCAGGAATTGATTATCTCTTTTACACTATATATTATATAGTTAATTTAGTTATAATTGATTAAAGAATTATATTATAATGATAATGATTCTAGTTATCCTTTTTGATATACAACCCCTGACCCATTATGAATATGTCCTAGGAACAGTGTTTAATTATAGTTTCTTGATATTTTTTATCTCCATAAGTAAATATAATAATATTTTATGGATAGGTGAAATAAATTATAAATAATAACAGATTAAATTATTACTAAAAAAATTATTAAATTTACCCATAATATACCACAAAGGATAATAAATCCTTTGATAAGTTAAAGAATCAAGTAAGAACCCAAGGTTTCCATATAAAAAATATAATATAACATTGTAATTTTCCTTTAATGCATTGTCAAAAATTAGAGTTGTTATTTATATCTAATTTAGTTTTATAATAGTCAAAAATATAGTTCCCACAATGAAAAAATAATTCAAAATACATTTGGAAACATATTAGAACATTCTCAAGGATTTGGAAGACAAGGTTTCAAATAATTCCAATTATTTTAAACTAAGAAACTAATTTAGTAACAAATATGCCACCACATTTGGTATATATTCACCATCTAAAGAAATAAGAAGCTAAAATCACATTGTAGGTGAATTTCATGGATACAACATTGACTATAATGATTTTTAGAGGGTTAGAGATTAAATTTTTTAACACTGCTTATATTGGAAATTTTTTATCTTGTTTGGGCCTTAATTATATTGGTTATTATACTATTTTGTTACTCTAATTAAGGGTGTTGAGCATTATATTAAAATTTCAATTCTAATTTATATGACTACTAATTACTTATTTTATGCCTTTCTTTATTCATTTTTCCTAAGGTTCTATGAAATGGATCTTTTGTATTTATTGGATTTGTCTCTTGAATCAAATAACAAAAAAACATTATATAAAGTTTTCTCTGAATTTGTATCACTAATTCTTCATAAATATTACCTCATAAAAATGATTCACTATTTAATTTTAAAATTCAAATAGAGATATATTAGTTACATTAATGTAATAATTGACATTTCCAGGAATGTCATTCAAGAAAAAGTTATATTCTTTGTCACTAATATTTTATAAATCATAGAATTTTGTATATCCCCAAAGAATTTATTTTTCACCTTATAAATATTATGTAATCAATTACAATCATACCCATTCTAAAATTTAATGCACCATAATTCCTCAACCCTTATTGGCATGTTTGAAAACATTTCACCCTTATATTCAATGTTGTATTTAACATTTTTCATGAAAATATTTCATTAATTTTTGTTACCATCAATATTGAAAACATTATTATTAAGAAATAGTAAAATATATAACAGATTAAATCAGTTAAATACACATAGAAATTAAAAATGGGGAGTATTGATCATTTAATAAGCCCCTAATTATAAGAACAATCATTTTGATGTAAAAAATTTACCTATTATCTTAATTTTTCTTATTTATGGTCCATAAATATTAGGAAATTATTTTATTAATGACCTTAGTTATCTCATAATTTTGAGTATATGTGGGTGTGTATAAAATAAGTTTTAAAACTATTTTATTATAATAAGTTTTCTAGAAATGACTTTGGAATTTGACATCCTTATTAATCACAATGGTCATGGGTTAACCTTGATACCAAAAAAAATACCTAAAAATAAATGATTACTAGAACCATTGATTTTTGAACATGAAATTAAATGATTAACATTTTTAAACCTTTCCACCATCACAAATACATTATCATTTCTAAATTTCTACATAGTAAATCTATGTACAAGTTTAATAGAAATGTAAACCCAAGTACGAGATACAATGGATATATTATAAACTGCATTGATAGTGACTTTAGACTTATAATGTTTACAAAATTTAAACATTATTCAAATAGGATTAACATATGAATTAATTTAATAATAAAAAAGTTGTTTGATAATCATATTTAAGGACATTTAACCCAAAAGATACTAGTTATTCCTCAATAATAACTTCTTTATTTAGGGATTCACACATGGAATAAAATGAAATTAAAAAAATCAATATTAAGAATAATTTCAATTTTTATATAAAAGTTATTTTTCCATTCTCTTTACATAACATTGATATTTTATAAAACTCTCTATTTTTTTAATTGTTCAGGTAATTATTTCAAAACCAAGTATTTGAAAATTCAATGTAAATATAAAATAATATACCATAATCAATTATTTTATAAAAATATTTTATTTTTTGTGTTTATAATTGAACATATAATTATTTTTTTAATGAATTTTTCTTATATTTCATGCTTCATATTCAATTTCCGTTGTGACTTCAAAAAAATTATTGTTTAAGGAGTTAATTTCATTATAAATTCCCTTTGTAACATGTAATGTTCCCAATTTTATAAATTAATATTAAGTAAATACAAGTCATTCACATTGGTAGATTATTATAATTCTATCCCATTGAAATAATCACTATAATAATTGAGATAATTAGTTATTTATTTGGAAAATATGATATTTTATTCCATATAAAACATCTTAAACATAAAATAGCTTATATAAGTTAAGAAAAATTAAGAGGGGGAATTTTTTTACATATACATGAGTATATAAAAGCCATGTTCCTGAAATTTTCTCAACATAATGTTTTCTAATTTTTAGAACATTGTAATAGAATGTGTAATAATGATTGAAAATTTTCTTATGGATCATTAATTCAAATGTTCAATCCCATTTAGGTTTCTCGCCTCATTAATATTATTTTTCTTCCAAGACACTCATATTACTTTGAAATTATCTTTATCAACCCTCATGTAACCTATAAAATTTACATTGTTATATGTTATTAAATTCATATGGAATTTGATTATTGGTCCAAGATCTGGATTTTTTTGAGAATTGGGATTTATATTGACATTTTGATCACTATACAATATCAAGGGGGTTTTCTCATGGATTTCCACCCATATTGTTTTTGGTGATTGGGTGAGAAATGGAGTGGATTTTGGGTGAACCCTCTCGACATACTAATTTTTTCTATTTGTAACTAGTCACATGATGACCCATATGTCACAATATGATTTCCAACTGAGGGGGTTGTTTAGGGTGGGATCATAGAGGTGTGGTGTTGTAAGAGGGGACAAAATTCTGAGGATGTTTGGGCACCGCTTAGGTGATATGTGTCTCTATATAACTCATATGGACCATAATACAATGATGTTGGGTGGTGGTTAATCCCTCTAATTGGGTGATCTTTTTTCTTGACCAAAGGGCGCTCACCATAAGCTACTCCTGTGCAGAGTTCACACCAAAATGACAGGGAGGGCACTACATGATCGTCTGGGGCCTCTTGCATTTGCTTTTTTCCTATGATTGGTCATTCCATGACCTAGTGTGTCAAATGATAACCTATTTATGTGAATGAGTTTCATGATATGAAACTCATGGCCACCCCAAAACTGACCTATTGGCATATTTTTAAAATAAATGAAGAACATTAATTTTAGGGTTGGTCCCCTTTTGAGTTAAGGTCAAATGAGGGTGGGGATAGGGCCACTCTAGTATGATCCCTCTCCCCCTTTATTCCCCCATTTCATCGCTCTTAGTGAGGGGTGGCTTTAGTGGTGATGTACAACATGTTTAGAAGTATGATTTTCTCTTCTTCCTTTTTTTCGTCACCTTCTTTGATAGAAACTAATTTTTCTTGATCCATCATAGGGTTTCAACATTGATTCTACTAAAACATGGTGGAATCAACTGAGGATGATTGAGATTTTTTTCGATGTTGTTGGATGATTTTCTTGGAGTATAATCACATGTTTGTGCTTATAGTTTCGTCTGAGGCATGTCTCTTTATGAAATTTTGTAGGGTCTTCCCAGAAATTTGGTTTAATATACCCTTTATTAGGGTGATTAAACTGTGGCTTCAGTGTGTCTTAGTTTTGAATTCATAATCAGAGTATATCGCACTGTGTTACCCATGGTTTTAGTTCCACTATGACACTAGGTGAGTTTTAATGAAATTATACCATTTTATATTAAATTTAGTAATTGATTATATACTTTTTTCAATATTTATTTATAATTGTTTTGGTTGAGATAGGGGATCATTTTATGATATAAAACATGGAATATATTTGGTTTTGGTTTAGCATTCTATAACAGAATAACTCTAAATAAGGAAGCTATCCCCAATGAATTTTCCTATGGTATACGCATTTCATTTTGTGTCATGTAAAATTTTGATCACCACTAAGGGAAATAAACCTTTAATTAAAGAAATTATTTGTTAGTTACTATCACTATAAAAGAAGATTATTGGTCCATGATGGTCCCTTGAATTCATGATTGATTAATCATCCACTTATGGTTGAGATCTGGATTATAAATACGAGTGATGGGATGTGTGGTTCGTAAAGGGGTACTAAAATGATGAAGAGAATATACAAAATATCATTATAGATTCTCTTTATTCTCCTATGTGTGGGTGAGTGATGGGACAAGAATGGATATGTTATGGATATAATGTATAGAACATTGAGGTTCCTTATAGACATTAGTCTAGTTGATTTGATAGAAGGGTGAGTGTTGTTGCCCCATTGATATGTGACTAACCATGTGGGTGAAACCTAGGATGTTATTTTTTTAATTTTCATGTATGAGAAAAATGAACTAGTTTGTTTGTAAAGGAAATACTAATTAGGAAATCACCCTCATAGTGAGATGGTTTGGTATTGACTATAAGACCAACTAAGCCATTGTGTTATAATGATTGTGTAGAGTAAAATTATTCCTTCCAGGTGATAGACTTAGACCAAGATATAATAATGAGATAGAGTATCTCGTGCATGGTTTTTGGAAAGTGATGTGAATAAAGGGATTTCATTGTTTACTGAAATAACCAATCTTAGATAGATACAGGTTGTACATGGGAGCATGAGTTTTTTATTATAGATGTGAATGAAGAGCCTATAGATAAATAGTTTGATTCTATCATGGTTTTTGTAAGGAGGATGTGTTTTTTAATCAAGAGTCCGACCTAAGATACATGTGACATGTTTAAGTGAGTAGATATCCAATTTTGTATAATATGATATTCTGGGGAGGGTGTTCCCTTAATAATATGTGACACAAATATATATGTGTGTGTGTGTGTGTGTTGTAGGTCGTATAAGTGTAAAATAGAAATATGGGGTAAAATTCCCAACAAAATGTAATAATTAAATTAATACATACTTAAAAATAAATTTTCCAAGATTTAAGACAATTAAAACATTTGGATTAATTTAATGAGATCAAATGAAATAAAAAAACAATGATGGGGGTAAAATAATATAACTATATTTGTTTATAAAATTGGTAGAATAATATAAAGGTCATTTTTCAAATAAAATGATTATGAAAACAGATGGATTAAGAATTTAAATAAATAAACGAATGAAAAGGATTCCTAAATAAAAATATAGATAGTAAATATTTTCCACAATTTGGTAAAGATGTTTGAAAATAGCTCAAGAAAACAAACTTTTTCTACCACCTCAATTGTATGAGGATTTAATGTACTAGTCCCTTGGATTCAATAATTCTCAATATACCAAATCTCCCATGTGTTTCAGGTGATAAGAAGAAATACAAATATAAATTGACGCTATATTTTTAAAAGGTATAACTAAAAAACCCAGAAGATAAATATTCCCTTTCCTTTTAGTAGATATGCAAAGAAACCCTAAGTCCCTCACTTTAATGTTAGTGAGCACTGATAATAAATTAAATCATAGGATTTGTGGATTTCTAAAAGGGATTATATTTTATCATAGTCTTTATTCCTTTAAAACATTAAGAATAACTACTATCATATAATAAAATATTTGGAGGAGAGTAAGTAGAATATTATAATAATATCACCCTCTATATTGGAGAATGGGATCAATTTAGAATTTATAGATCTTGATAAAAATGGTGATTGAGCTCGTTGTCATTGGATAATTTTCAAGAATGTAGGAAGGTTAATTTTGAGGCCACCATGAAGTCTATTTATATCTTAAAAAGAATCATGAACATTTTTGATTTCTTTGGGGGAATTCAAGTCTTAGAAGGAAATTATTATTGTGTTGTTACCAATAATACATTTTATCTATAAAAAATTATATCTACACCATATGATATTTTTTAGCCTCCATCGAGTAGTCGGTGTGGCTATTGTAGTTCTCCGGAATACTATAGAACTCAATGTATGTTCGGGGACCTTCCACCCGATGTTCAGTGAAAATATATTCCAAGGGGTTCTACTTTCCTTTTTCACTGAATAGTACGTAATACTCTGCTATGAAGTTAATACTCTTCTACTATAAGGGGAGTCAACTACCTTCACCACCAACTAGTAGGTGGATATACATTGATTATATGGTGCTTCATGTTGGTGTCCAATCACCTTCATATTATCTTATATTTCTTAATTGCCTTTGAGATATTTGAAAACAGTACTTCAAGAGTTCCACAAGTATAAAAAGACTTCAATGTGTAACCTTTAATTTTTTTAGGAATTATAAAATAATTTCTCTAAGATTATAACTATTAAATAGATATATAAAGTCATTGGACACTTTAAAGTGTTTTTTTGATCTTTAGAACAAAATATTATGTGAATTACATGGATATACCATTTTTAAAATAAAAAATATTGAATAAAACATGTATAGAAAGATAATTATAATAATATTGAAAATATTTTAAGTATGTAGAGACCTGAAGCTTGAAGTACATCGACATTACATTAATTTTGCGGAATAATTAATACATAACAAAAACAGACACACAAGGACTGTAATAGTTTAGTGTCTTTGGAAACTTAGAATATAATCTTCTAATCGTGGTGAACGATCTTCAACATCTCCCATTAAGATATTCCCCCTTTTTTTCTTACATAAGACCTTTCTTTATATCCTGGGGAAAAGAAAACATAAAATGGGTGAGATCAAATTCTCAGTAAGGGTAAGAATAGAGAACATAAAACAATCCTTAGACATTTTAATGTAAAAAAACAGCATAAAATCTAAACATCAAAATCTTGTGCAATGACATAAAACATGAAAGTACGTAAGGAATAGATCATGAAGAAACATTAACCATGATAAATTAGCATGGGAATAAAACATGTAATTATGGCAACCATTAAGCACATAATATGATTTCCATAGTATCCAAGGCATTGCTGCCAATACCATCTTAGTGGACAAAGTCCCTTTCTGAATCGAGTTCAATCCTCGTTCCAGTCCTGTATTACTGAACTGTTTTAACTTTCCGTTCCAGCCATGTCTATCTCATGAGATATAAATATTTACCCAATTCATTGGAGGGAGATATATGTCCCACCCATCTCATAATGAAATCATTCTTACTTGTGCCACAAAATAAACATACATCATTCATAATAACCCAACAAATAAAATGGGTTTCATAAAAATCATCCCATCATCCCATAATCCATATAAAAAAATGGTCATTTCATCATAAGAAAAGTGAAACCATGTAAATCATAGAGAAATTAAACTTGAAACATACACATATGAAATAATTTCATCTTAGATGGAAAATGGTTTTGATAAAACATTTGAAATGATTTCTTGATGAAAATATCATTTCTTCTTCAAAATCATTTTCGTTTCACAAAATACCATCAAATTTTAAAATGAAAGTATTTTGTTGAAAATTTTCATAAAATCTTGTAGAGTAAGCTTCATGAAAATGAGGCGTTATGAAACCAGAAAAATCTGTTCATGCCATATAAGTTGAAAATAACATTCTTCCCGTACTTTTGTTAGAAAAGTCAAAAGGTACCTCATATGGTAATCAAAAAAATATTCCTTACATACCATGTAGTAAAAGTCAAAAATGGGAAAAAATGATTTTAAACATACATGAAAACATTTTTATAAAACTTGGACATGAATGATAAATATTACCCCAGTAAATACTTACGTATAAGCAATCTCGGATAGAAAACAATTGAGATTGCAACATTATTCCTTACCATAGGTCCGATATGCTTCATACATATCTGAACCTCCTGTATAATGATTTAAATAATTCCATTGACTTATTACAGAATCATATTCATTGTTATGATATCATATATATTTCACTTATGACTTTATATTACCCGTTCTTTTGTAAATTCCATGTTAAAGCAGCATTTTGGGTAAAATCATTTCATTTATCGTATGTGTTTTGACTTGTCATTCATGATAATATTATTTATATCCTGATTTACATAATTCCAGAATGTAAAACATGATTTATATATAATATATATTCATCATATACATATATATATATTATAGATCAATAAAAGGAATGAAATACACCGTTCATGGAGACGGAAGGTCGTACGTACGCATGAACGTTGTTTTCGTTTCCTTATTGAATTGAATAAAACTAAATAGATGACATACATACATATATATATATACATAAATCATGTAGAATTATTATTTCATATATTTCATTATTATTCATTATATAAACTTTATGATCATTCATGTATGGATAACATGAAGAATGAATCTCATTGCGTCGTGGAGACGGTAGTCCGTACGTACGCACGAGCAATGATATCGTTCCCATAATTATTGAATAGAATTGGAGTGGATGGTATAATATATAATAATTGGTATGATGTTATAATAACCATATATAGTTATTATTTATGCCATTATACCCATCCATGTAAGGTGTTGGTGGAAAAATAGATTTCACCACGGCGTGGAGACGGTATTCCGTACATACTCACGTGTGGTGATTTCGTTTTTCGTAGGATGGATAGATGGTGAAATAGGGTTGTTTCATACTTATAATGACATATCAGTATATGGGTTATACTTATGTTATTACTTAATAATGAAACAACTAAAGAAAAATAAGTGGAAGAAGAAATAAAGTTGAAAGAATCGTTAATGGACATTACCTCTTCTTTGAAGCGCCTCTTTGAGACCTCCTCTTAGGGCACTAACATTGGTCTTTAAAGAAGACCAGAACTTCTAGGATGTTTCTATGGAAGTGTAGAATATAATTTTGTGGGTTTTGGCCGAGCTTGAAGTCTCAAAGTGGTGTGAGTAAGAGAGGGAGGAGGTTCCCTTTTATAAGAGAGGAGAGGGGCACCTTAGGAAAAAATAAAAATACTATTTTATTATAAAGTCATATTCGGTTTTTAATAGCTCAAAATAGATTTATTTCTAAGATAATTTGGGGATGTGTCGAAATCCTCTCATCCAATATAATTTAGACAAGTTTATGTTTCTATTTTAACCTTATCATTTAGATTTAACCTTTAGTTAAATAATTTTACTTTTACCGTGTCTTCTTGTTTTCTTACACTATAAGGTTAATAAACATACTATAACAAGACAAACGAACCTAAAGTTGTTTATTATTAATATATATAACCTTATCTAATTCATTTGGCAGAACCTTAGGTTTTTAGAAATAAAATAACAAATAATAATATAATATTTTTTTTAAAAACTATTTTATGTCAATTTTGACACTATTTGGTAATTGATTTTTGTGAAAATCATAAAAGAATTATTAGTTCTAAAAAAGTTAATTAAATAAAAAATAACATGTCATATGAACCTATAAAATTAGTGAAATTCATAAAAAGTCTCAAATTACATTTATTTAGGTATTTATAACATCAATTATGTCAATATTTCATTAATAAGATAATTACTGCATCATCTTTGTGTCATAAATACATTAAATTATATAATGTATAAAAATTATAAATAAAATACCATTATCTAGGAAATATTTTTAGCTTTCTAATGAATATTTATAGTAGAATTTATCTTATGTATAACCCTATATTAAAAATTATTTACTTATTAAACTTTGATTTTAACTATTTTAACCCTTCTTTAAATAAATTAATATTAAATGTCCTAATCTAATCCATATGGGCCTAAATGGTCATATTTTATTCCTAGGTTTGTTTTTGGTCGAATTACACTTATCCAATAGAATTAGGACATGTGTTAGGGTAATAATAATATCATTTTTACCCTTAATTGTCCTATTTACTTTTAACCGTGGTAAATAAATGTAAAAAGTTACTATTCACCAAAAATTATTTTCATCTCATTAAACCAAATTTTAGACCTTGTTATTAACCGTGTCTCTCGTATTTTTGAAATTCAATTCACAGAAGTGGTAAAATTTTATTTAAATTAAAAAAAGTCAGTTTTTTAACAACCCCTAAGTGGTTTCACTATTCATCGAAAATTGAAGTTTTTCAGAAACATACAAAAAATTAAGCCTAAGCATTATTTGATATTCTGAATTCAAAATTTATGACTATTTTTCCAAATTAATAACATATAAGTGGCATTTATTAATTTTAAATTTAATTTCTGTTATCAAAACAAATAGTGTGTTTTTAAGAAACAAAAACAATCAAAGGATTGATACTTGTTTATATCAAATTTAAAAGTGAAATTAATTCCAATGAACAACATTGGATTAAATGGTAAAAATATATTATAATTACAATTTAAAACCAATTAAAAAGATAATCTAACCATATAAATTATTGCGATGAAAAAAGTTGTTTTTAATGAAAATATAGCGTGTTTTTACTATTCATTAAAAATGAATGTTATCAGAATAATATGAAAACTTTATCCAAAGTAAATTTTTATATCCTGATTCCAAATAAGAATTTTATTTTGTCAAATTGAACTTATAGACATATAAAAAAAAGATATAAGATGGGTGCGCCATCAAAAGGCGGGAAAACTGTAATTTTCGAAAAATACATAATTTACACGAAAAATTAATTTTGTTCTTATACCATGTTCTAGAAAATGTGTAAGATGAATAATAATGTTATAAAATTCAAAATTTAGTTACTAATATTCATAAAGGCTAGTTCATAAAAATATTATAATAATATATCGCTGTTTAGTAAAACCCGGTATTGCGTACAACACACGCTATCAGGAAAGGTCGCGATTGCGTGTAATGCAAGACAAGTCAGGGTTGCGTGTAGTGAAGGACTCCTTTTTTTCTTGCGTATAAAAAAATCCAACCATATTTCATTAATACATTGAATATATATATATATACACACATATATATTCACTCAATGTTACAAACTTGAAATTGTGTGTAACACGATCCAAGAATAGTGTTACGTATACTATCAGCTAATGCGGTGTTGCGTATAGTACAAGCTAATCTTGGGTTAGTGTATAATAGAAGATCAAAAAAATTAAATAATAATATATCTCATAAAATCTTGGTGTGTTACATTATACCCCCTTAAAATGAATTTCGTCCTCGAAATTCGTCGGGGTTATAAATCGTTTACTTTTCACAGAAACCCACATCGTAAAAAAATACTAAAACTTAATTTTAAAAACTAAAGTAAGAAATGTAACGATTACCCAAAGTAACTCATCACTGGGTTTCCATATAGGAGAACATAGGTGAAAATATGGATATGGAAGAAAAATCTAACCATCAAGTTCTGATGGAGAGTGGTAGACAACATGGCTATGAAAAAGCCATCAATCACAAATCCATAGATTTGTGATGATATAAGGTACCATCTGATTCATTGGATATAAGGGAACTAGGACAACATTTTTGGTTTTCAAGATCATTTCCCTAAAGATGATTAGATTGGAATTAGAAGAAATTCTTTCGTGATTTTGGTACAGTCTCACCGTTGGTCATTCATTGGATAATTTCCACTTCATCTCTTAAAGAAATGAAGTTGAATTTGTCATTCGTGAAGTGTTAGAAGATCATGCGATAGAATGATTGGTCATTCCATCTATCTCAAACAAAAGGTTATAAAAGTTATCAAAAATACGTAAGTCCATCTATAGTGAGATTAATCATATATGGTTCCTAAAATGGACTTATACTTCATATATCATACTTCTTAATATAGTAAAACTAGTTTCTACTAAACAGGGACTTCTTGTAGGCCAGTGGTTGGTGATAAAGGCCAGTCTCACTTCAGTTGTGGGTTCGATTCCCATAGCCTTGTCCGACGCGATGGGCTGTCGCCCGTCCTGCAGGTTATCCTTTTTCTAAAACAACATTACTATAGAATCCCATCAATAATATCGAAAAAACTTATATCCTAAAACAATACTAACTTATGTCCAACATAATCCATTCCAATATTTAGGCTTATCCATAATACTGCACTCCACTCTCATATTATAGTGAAAGTGATTACCAGATATTTCATATAACAAGCATGTTAATACCATCGTTGATCCCCATATATCATAAGATATTTCTTGTTGGCCACATTCCAAACATTCTAAGGCCTTAATAATGTATTCTCTTGAAAAATGAATACCCATTGAATCTTAGTGAAAACAAGAGTGCTGTTAAAAGTTAACTCTTTCCACATACCAAAACCCCAAAATTCTATATACTCAAACCATGATATAACTATTTCCTTATATCAGTCATGAGATCATGAATACTGTCAAACATTTCATTTTCTCCTTATCCCTTCATTATGCGCATATCATCTTTTTTCCAAAAAAATATCAATAACATTCCATGGTTACCGGTACCATAAAATTATTGAAAACCACAATAGAAAAATACATAAATATTCCAATATTACACGATACTTGTAAAGACCCGTAAAATTCAAGGTAAATTTTTTCTTAAATTTCTTTGGAATTTTACAAGAGCGCGGTTTCTGACAGCACCTGATTCCGAGGCCCGGAGTGCCCGGAATCAATTTCCGAAGTTTGGCTCGGGTACGTTCAGTGAACAAACGAGCGGGAATTTCTAACTTTTGATCCGTTGCTCGGAATTGAAATCCGAGGGCACCGATGAACTCGCAGCGCCGATATTCACTTAAGGGGACCTTTTCCGAAGTTGCGTTTGCCTAGGAAGAGATGTTTAATTTTCTAGATGAAATGAAGAGTAAAATAAATTTGTTATACAATATTTATTTTATATCTTAAAAGTGGTTATAATCTTTTGTTGGAAGTTGGGTGGTTTAACTACCTAAGAGAGGATTATGGTGAGGAGGGGCCCACACGAGCCCCACCTTTTCAAATTCCCTAACTCCCCTCTCTCCCTCTTAAAGGCTTGTCAACTTAACATTTATTTAATTATACAACTCATGTATAATAAAGAAGTGAGTTTAATTTTTGAGTTTTTGAAATTCAAACTCTTGAATTTCAAAGGTTGGGTTGTGTTAATAAATTAAGAGTAAGCTTAATTTATTTTTGGGTTAGTTCCTTTGTTACTTGAGAGGATTGGGAGAATCGTTGAGAGACTTGAAGATCTTCTTCGTCTTCGACGAAGAACGTGAAGAACGGTTCTTCTCCGACAAAGAACATCAATCCCACGACCTTCGAGACTCGGCGTCCCGGGTTCTTCCGTCTTCATCTTCCTCCTCGACAAGGGAGAAGTCGCCGACCGTGGTAATCATCGCCAACGACAACGTACCTCCCTTCTTCGTCATAGCGACAAGTGAAGAGACGTCGTTTCCTCCTCGGATGCACCCCGACGTCCACGGAATCTACGTCCGACGCCGCGACGCCTTTCTCCGCGATAACCGACGTGCGACGTCAATCTTTCCATGTAGGGGTTGTTGATTTTTGTTTAATTATTTTATTCTTGCTCGTGGTTCTAGCATGACTAACATGAGGATATTGAATATTTAAGTTGTGTTTTAACGTGAGGGGGCCGGACCGCATGAACACGGCCGAACCCCCTCCTTCGTTCTTGGTGTTTTATTTTGCGGATGAATCAAGGTGGCGTGGTGCCGTCGCACCACGCGGATATTCGCCCAAATATTTTTACGCGACGCCGTCGCGCCGCGCCATGGATGAATCATCAAGAACGCGACACCGTCGCGCCGCGTTGAAAGGAAATCAAAGGCGCGGCGGAGGGGCGCGGTGCCGTCGCACCGCGCCGGACGACGAACACCGTGGCCGGTTCTGGGCCGCGGCGGAACGAGAAGACCGGCGGCCGGGCCGCCGGCGTCGGAAGCCGAAAAGGGGACCGGATTTTTCCGGTCCCGTTGGAGAAAACCGGCCGGCAGTTGGCCGGCCGGAAGGTCAAAGGCCGGGGGAATTTAATTCCCCCGGCCAGCTCAAAAACCCCCCTCATTTAAGAAAGGGGGGTGGTTTCCTTGAGGGGGGCAGGCGGCCCCCCGGTTGCCTTCAAAGTAGGCCCCCACGAGGGGGGGGGGGGGCGGTCTCCAAAAAGGCGCGGCTCTTTAGCCGCGCCACCTTGCTGGAAGCGGGGGCTTAGCCCCCCGCGCGTGACCCTAGCGGCGCCCGGCCGCGCCGCCGCGCCGGTCCGTCGCCGGCCCGCGCCGGCCCGCGCCGCCGCGCCGGTCCGTCGCCGGCCGGGCCGGGTCGGACCCGGGTCGACCCGGTTCGGGCCGACCCAGGGGCGGTCGGCCCGGACCCGGAACCCCCCGTTTTCGAGACGAGTTCGGTCTTTTGGCCATAACTTGAGCCACGGACCTCCGATCGACGAACCGTCTGCGGCAACGCGATCCTTGGATCGAGACGGTCGTTTCAGTATACTATACTCAAGGCGCACCTTCTTTTTCGGGAGCCTATGTGGTTAAAACTCCGTAGTTAAGCGTGCTTGGCTTAGAGTAGTGATCAAGATGGGTGACCTCCTGGGAAGTTTCCCAGGGAGGGTGTGAGACAGAAAGGCTGATATCTTTCAGACTGGACGTCCGATTGACGAACCTTTAGCGGTGATGCGATCCTTGGATTGAGACGATCGTTTCGGTATATCGCACTCAAGGTTTCGGATTACTTTGAGTTCGGCCGGGTTGGTTCGTACACGAAACCAACCGGACCTTCGGAGCGGAAACGCTCATATCTTGAGCTACGGACGTCCGACTGATGTGCCGTCAGCTTTGTTGTATTCCTCTTAGTGAGACGGATCTTTTGGAATACTCCGCCCGAGGTTTGGACGCAGGTGGAGTACGTTCGGGTTGGTTTTTCCTTAAAAACCAACCGGGCCCCGGGGACGAAAATGCCAATAACTCTCAGACCGGGCGTCCGATCGACGCGCCGTCTGATGCGTTGAGTTCCTGTTGACGATACGGAACTTTTGGATACATCAACTCTGGACTTTGTGACAGTTGATGTATCAGCCTCTCGGCTCATGGAGCGGATCCTCCGAACGAGCTTGCTGTGTGCGGGAACCCTAGTGCTGGCTGCGACTGTTACTTTGACTGCTACTGCTACTGCTACTGTGACTGCGACGACAACAGTACCGAGATCCTGTGTGGATTCGACGGCGACGACTACTACACTCAGCGATCCTACGTGGATCAGTGCTACAGGTCCTGCGTGGGCCCGATCCTGTGTGGGTCCGATCCTGTGTAGGTCACTGCGGGGGTTAGTACCTATCGATCCTTCGTGGGTCCGACGACTTAGATGGTTCTTTGATCATCTTTAACGTCATCCGAAGAAGTATACCTGTGCGAGTTGAATCTTCTGTTTTACTCGATAGAGGTGGTGCGCTTGGTTGTAGCGGCAGACCCGCGATACTGGAGACGAGCGTACGGAGTACGGAGACCGTGTAGCCGGCTGAGACCTGAAGACTGCTCGACCGACTCGTCTTGGAGTGAGTCGACTAGCCCAGTGGACGGAGCGCCCGGTATTTGGCGGCAGAACCACGGCGGACGGAGCGCCTGCTAGTTGGCAGCAGACCCGCGGTACTCGACTGGAGGAGTACCTCTGTAGGCTATTTGGGTGAGCGCCCGGTATTTGGCAGCAGACCCTCAGCGGACGGAGCGCCCGGTAGTTGGCGGAAGACCCGCGGTACTCGACAGGAGGATTACCTCAGCAGTCTTAGGTTAGTGAGCAGTATCTCAGAGTAGTGACAGGACACTGTACACTTCAGAGATGGGGCTCTTCAGTAGTTACGTTTTTGATAATGAAAATCCTGTGTGAGCTGAAACCTTTTGCTTTCCTGCGTGGATTGTGTTATGCAATCCTCTGTGGATTACGTTTTTCTTTCCTGTGTGGAATACGTTTACTTTCCTGTGTGGACTGAGTTGTACTTAGGCTCGGAGGTTGGAGTATATTTGAAATTGGTGACTTAGGTATATGTATGGGCATATACCTAAGCAGTGTCGGTTGTTACTTCGTGATTGTACCTTTCTTTGTGGTTTATCCTTTGTGGATTTTGGGAGACCTTCAGGGGTCTCGGGGTCCCTACTGAGTAGCTTATACTCACCCCTGCACGGGCTTTGCCCGCACTACGTTGTGTTGGTTGCAGACGACGGACAGCGTTGATCTTAGCTGAGGCTTGCAGAGCAGGACGGTACCTGGAGGAGGATCACTGGGCGAGACGTGCTCGGAGCGGACGGCGGGACCCGTGGAGCAGTGGAGCTATCTGTACCCACCCTTCAGGTGGGATTTCCAGTGGACAGCTCGGTGTAGCGACTTTTACTTTTTAGTTGTTGTTTCCCCTTTCGAGTTGTACTTTACTTTCAGTTTGGGTTTGTATACTGGCCCATTTACTTTTCCGCACTTTCAGTTGTACTCTGCTTTTGCTTAGTATTTACTTTCCGCTTGCTTACTCTGTGGTGTTTGTTTTCTTTACAATGGCAATGCCTTCCCTTTTTATCGGGATTTACTCCTTGGTGCTAGTCGCCAGCCCCTGGCCTATGGAAGGCGGGCTTGGGGTAGTCACGGAACGGACCCTGAGGGCGGGTCGTGACAAATTGGTATCAGAGGAGTTCGGTTCTACCACGAACTCTGATCTTTTCTATGTGAAGCAATAATGTTTAGCGTATTGAGTGTGGTTATCAGTCCAGGGAGTCCAGTGTTGGTGCGGCGGCCGACGTATCCGTACACCAGGACCCTGACTTCTGATTTCCGAATTAATGCACGAAAACATTGATTGCGTATGTGTTTCAAAGTTTTCTTTGTGATTACTTTATATCAGCTCACCAGGTATACTGTTTGACCGTGGCGCACCTGTTTCCTATTCAGGATGGCCCCACGACGGCAGCCAGCTAGGGTTCCGAGAGTCGAATGTGATGACAGCCCACCGAGTGACGAGGCCTCGGTGCAGGGCCCTTTGTTAGCAGTGGCACCGGCGGTAGCACTACCCGCCGAGCCCCCGATACTTCCAGCACCAGCCGCTGACGATGCACGTCGCCTCAGCGCACTGCATGAGTTTCAGCGCCAGCGACCACCCAGGTTTCGCGGGGAGACGGATCCCCAGGCAGGAGAGGACTGGCTGGAGGCAGTGGTACGAGTGTTTAGGCTAGTGAGGACACCAGCAGACCTCATGGTGATCCTCGCTGCGAGCCTACTACACGCAGCAGCAGGACGATGGTGGAGCTTGATGCTCCAGGTGCACGATGAGGCATCTCTACTTTGGACGGACTTTGAGAGCCTTTTTCGCTCGGAGTTCGTCCCAGCCACCCTTCGTGCGGTGCATATCCAGGAGCTTCTTCAGCTGCGGCAGGGTAGCATGACGGTCGCTCAGTACTCGGTGAGATTTACCGATCTCTCACGCTACTCGACCGACATGGTACGGGACCCATTCTTCCGGGCCCGGACCTTCGAGCAGGGTTTGAGACACGAGATCAGGGCATCGCTGATCTCCCTCAGCATACCGACTCAGACAGGAGTACTGGAGCGAGCCCTCCTGATCGAGAGTTTCCTGGCTGAGTCCACAGCGAGACCTACCGCAGGGCGGCAGATAGCGGAGTCTTCGGCAACAGGTAGCCGACGGATGACTCAGGGTTCCAGGCAGACCAGACCTACCGGTGGCCGACTGCACGACTCAGGCTCAGTTGTACGAGGAAGCCGGGGTGGAGTCAGAGCCAGGCGTGCCGAGAGTGGGCAGTGTTACTCCTGTGGCGGGATTGGTCACATCGCTCGTGACTGTCCGACCCGCCATGTTGATGATCAGCAGTTAAGTGAAGAACCTCCCAGGCAGAGGCAGAGGTTCGACCGTGGCGGTCCGCAGGGAGGAGGCGGACGAGGCAGGGGAGTTAGACGAGCAGCCGGTGGTGGGAGACGTTTTGAGTCTCTTCCACCACCACCACCAGGAGGTCCACCCCGACCACAGGGAGTAGGTGAACATGCGAGAGCTCAAATTCAGGCAACCGAGGACTTCGATCATGGAGCTCTGGGAGCCGATGGACAGGAGCAGAACTAGTGGATACATCCTTTGTACTTCTGGTTCCTTGTTGCATTTGTGTAGCGTCTTGTATTATGAGCTGCAATAATAAAAGACGCATACCTTTGTGATATTTTCGTTCCTGTCCTCTTTCGTGATGTTACTAAGAGGTTCCAGTTTTGGATGTTGACTTGACCCTCACTTGTGAGACATCTACTGGAGGAGACCCAGTTACCACACACTGATGTCGACAGTGTGACTCAACCCTTGGAGGCGAGAGTAACGGTTGAATCTCTTAGTAGTAGCGTCGAGGCCTTACGACGTCATCCTTTGTATGGATTAGTATCATCCATGTTTGGATTGACTGTTTTAGGCAAAGAATGTGGTTCATCCAGGGGATGGGACCAGATTTCTCTTATCGGCAAAGAAGAAATCTTGCAACTCTGGTGGGACCGGAAATGGTCCAGGCCACGACAGAGAAGGTCCAGGTCATCCAGGAGTGGATGAGTACAGCTCAGAGCCGGCAGAAGCCTTACGCTGACAGGAGGCGGAGGCCACTAGAGTTCGAGGATGGAGACCACGTCTTCTTGCGGGTCTCACCTCGACGTGGTATTCGGAGATTTGGCCGAGGCAGCAAGTTATCTTCGCCCTTAATCGGACCCTTTCAGGTCCTCAACAGGGTTGGCGAGGTGGCTTATCACCTGGCTCTGCCACCTCAATTGCACCGGGTTCATGACATCTTCCACCTATCTCAGCTGAGGAGATACGTGCACGAACCGACGCACATCATTGACCATGGGGAGCTTGACGTTGACGATGGGGCGACTTTTACGGAGGTCCCGGTGGAGATAGAGGATCGACAAGAGCGGGTCCTGTGTGGGCGATCGATTCCTCTTGTGCGCATCAAATGGCAGCACGGGAATCTCCAGGAGAGCACATGGGAGCGGGAGGCTCAGATGCGTGCTCAGTACCCTCATTTGTTTCCCTAGTTTTTGATGTATCTTTACGGGGACGTAAAGCCCTGAGGTGGGAGTAATGTAAAGACCCGTAAAATTCAATGGAAATTTTTTCTTAATTTTCTTTGGAATTTTACAAGAGCGTGGTTTCTGACGGCACCTGATTCCGAGGCCCGGAGTGCCCGGAATCAATTTCCGAAGTTTGGCTCGGGTACGTTCAGTGAACAAACGAGCAGGAATTTCTAACTTTTGATCCGGTGCTCGGAATTGAAATCCAAGGGCACCGATGAACTCGCAGCGCCGATATTCGTTTAAGGGGACCTTTTCCGAAGTTGCGTTTGCCTAGGAAGAGATGTTTAATTTTCTGGATGAAATGAAGAGTAAAATAAATTTGTTATACAATATTTATTTTATATCTTAAAAGTGGTTATAATCTTTTGTTGGAAGTTGGGTGGTTTAACTACCTAAGAGAGGATTAAGGTGAGGAGGGGCCCACACGAGCCCCACCTTTTCAAATTTCCTAACTCCCCTCTCTCCCTCTTAAAGGCTTGTCAACTTAACATTTATTTAATTATACAACTCATGTATAATAAATAAGTGAGTTTAATTTTTGAGTTTTTGAAATTCAAACTCTTGAATTTCAAAGGTTGGGTTGTGTTAATAAATTAAGAGTAAGCTTAATTTATTTTTGGGTTAGTTCCTTTGTTACTTGAGAGGATTGGGAGAATCGTTGAGAGACTTGAAGATCTTCTTCGTCTTCGACGAAGAACGTGAAGAACGGTTCTTCTCCGACAAAGAACATCAATCCCACGACCTTCGAGACTCGGCGTCCCGGGTTCTTCCGTCTTCATCTTCCTCCTCGACAAGGGAGAAGTCGCCGACCGTGGTAATCATCGCCAACGACAACGTACCTCCCTTCTTCTTCATAGCGACAAATGAAGAGACGTCGTTTCCTCCTCGGACGCACCCCGACGTCCACGGAATCTACGTCCGACGCCGCGACGCCTTTCTCCGCGATAACCGACGTGCGACGTCAATCTTTCAATGTAGGGGTTGTTGATTTTTGTTTAATTATTTTATTCTTGCTCGTGGTTCTAGCATGACTAATGTGAGGATATTGAATATTTAAGTTGTGTTTTAACGTGAGGGGGCCGGACCGCATGAACACGGCCGAACCCCCTCCTTCGTTCTTGGTGTTTTATTTTTCGGATGAATCAAGGTGGCGTGGTGCCGGCGCACCACGCGGATATTCGCCCAAATATTTTTACGCGACGCCGTCGCGCCGCGCCATGGATGAATCATCAAGAACGCGACACCGTCGCACCACGTTGAAAGGAAATCAAAGGCGCAGCGGAGGGGCGCGGTGCCGTCGCACCGCGCCGGACGACAAACACCGCGGCCGGTTCCGGGTCGCGGCGGAACGAGAAGACCGGCGGCCGGGCCGCCGGCGTCGGAAGCCGAAAAGGGGACTGGATTTTTCCGGTCCCGTTGGAGAAAACCGGCCGGCAGTTGGCCGGCCGGAAGGTCAAAGGCCGGGGGAATTTAATTCCCCCGGCCAGCTCAAAACCCCCCCTCATTTAAGAGAGGGGGGTGGTTTCCTTGAGGGGGGCAGGCGGCCCCCCGGTTGCCTTCAAAGTAGGCCCCCACGAGGGGGGGGGGGGGGTCTCCAAAAAGGCGCGGCTCTTAAGCCGCGCCGCCTTGCTGGAAGCGGGGGCTTAGCCCCCCGCGCGTGACCCTAGCGGCGCCCGGCCGCGCTGCCGCGCCGGTCCGTCGCCGGCCCGCGCCGGCCCGCGCCGCCGCGCCGGTCCGTCGCCGGCCGGGCGAGGTCGGACCCGGGTCGACCCGGTTCGGGCCGACCCAGGGGCGGTCGGCCCGGACCCGGAACCCCCCGTTTTCGAGACGAGTTCGGTCTTTTGGCCATAACTTGAGCCACGGACCTCCGATCGACGAACCGTCTGCGGCAACGCGATCCTTGGATCGATACGGTCGTTTCGGTATACTATATTCAAGGCACACCTTCTTTTTCGGAAGCCTACGTGGTTAAAACTCCGTAGTTAAGCGTGCTTGGCTTAGAGTAGTGATCAGGATGGGTGACCTCCTGGGATGTTTCCCAGGGAGGGTGTGAGACAGAAAGGCTGATATCTTTCAGACTGGACGTCCGATTGACGAACCGTCAGTGGAGATGCGATCCTTGGATCGAGACGGTCGTTTCGGTATATCGCACTGAAGGTTTCGGATTACTTTGAGTTCGGCCGGGTTGGTTCGTACACGAAACCAACCGGACCTTCGGAGCGGAAACGCTCATATCTTGAGCTACGGACGTCCGATTGACGTGCCGTCAGCTTTGTTGTATTCCTCTTAGTGAGACGGATCTTTTGGCATACTCCGCCCGAGGTTTGGACGCATGTGGAGTACGTTCGGGTTGGTTTTGCCTTAAAAACCAACCGGGCCCCGGGGACGAAAATGCCAATAACTCTCAGACCGGGCGTCCGATCGACGCGCCGTCTGATGCGTTGAGTTCCTGTTGACGATACGGAACTTTTGGATACATCAACTCTGGACTTTGTGACAGTTGATGTATCAGCCTCTCGGCTCGTGGAGCGGATCCTCCGAACGAGCTTGCTGTGTGCGGGAACCCTAGTGCTGGCTGCGACTGTTACTGTGACTGCTACTGCTACTGCTACTGTGACTGCGACGACAACAGTACAGAGATCCTGTGTGGATTCGACGGCGACGACTACTGCACTCAGCGATCCTACGTGGATCAGTGCGACAGGTCCTGCGTGGGCCCGATCCTGTGTGGGTCCGATCCTATGTAGGTCACTGCGGGGGTTAGTACCTATCGATCCTTCGTGGGTCCGACGACTTAGATGGTTCTTTGATCATCTTTAACGTC
Organism: Viscum album; assembly: GCA_963277665.1. Classification (NCBI taxonomy): domain Eukaryota; kingdom Viridiplantae; phylum Streptophyta; class Magnoliopsida; order Santalales; family Viscaceae; genus Viscum; species Viscum album. The sequence goes on from OY728160.1 coordinate 1,824,060,482, forward strand.
ATCCGAAGAAGTATACCTGTGTGAGTTGAATCTTCTGTTTTACTCGATAGAGGTGGTGCGTTTGGTTGTAGCGGCAGACCCGCGATACTGGAGACAAGCGTACGGAGTACAGAGACCGTGTAGCCGGCTGAGACCTGAAGACTGCTCGACCGACTCGACTTGGAGTGAGTCGACTAGCCCAGTGGACGGAGCACCCGGTATTTGGCGGCAGACCCACGGCGGACGGAGCGCCTGGTAGTTGGCAGCAGACCTGCGGTACTCGACTGGAGGAGTACCTCTGTAGGCTATTTGGGTGAGCGCCCGGTATTTGGCAGCAGACCCTCAGCGGACGGAGCGCCCGGTAGTTGGCGGCAGACCCGCGGTACTCGACAGGAGGAGTACCTCAGCAGTCTTAGGTTAGTGAGCAGTATCTCAGAGTCGTGACAGGACACTGTACACTTCAGAGATGGAGCTCTTCAGTAGTTACGTTTTTGATAATGAAAATACTGTGTGAGCTGAAACCTTTTGCTTTCCTGTGTGGATTGTGCTTTGCAATCCTGTGTGGATTACATTTTTCTTTCCTGTGTGGAATACGTTTACTTTCTTGTGTGGACTGAGTTGTACTTGGGCTCGGAGGTTGGAGCATATTTGAAATTGGTGACTTAGGTATATGTATGGGCATATACCTAAGCAGTGTCGGTTGTTACTTCGTGATTGTACCTTTCTTTGTGGTTTATCCTTTGTGGATTTTGGGAGACCTTCAGGGGTCTCGGGGTCCCTACTGAGTAGCTTATACTCACCCCTGCACAGGATTTGCCCGCACTACGTTGTGTTGGTTGCAGACGACGGACAGCGTTGATCTTAGCTGAGGCTTGCAGAGCAGGACGGTACCTGGAGGAGGATCACTGGGCGAGACGTGCTCGGAGCGGACGGCGGGACCCGTGGAGCAGTGGAGCTATCTGTACCCACCCTTTAGGTGGGATTTCCAGTGGACAGCTCGGTGTAGCGGCTTTTACTTTTCAGTTGCTGTTTCCCCTTTCGAGTTGTACTTTACTTTCAGTTTGGGTTTGTATACTGGCCCATTTACTTTTCCGAACTTTCAGTTGTACTCTGCTTTTGCTTAGTATTTACTTTCCGCTTGCTTACTCTGTGGTGTTTGTTTTCTTTACAAAGGCAATGCCTTCCCTTTTTACCGGGATTTACGCCTTGGTGGTAGTCGCCAGCCCCTGGCCTATGGAAGGCGGGCTTGGGGTAGTCACGGCACGGACCCCGAGGGCGGGTCGTGACGATACTATATACAACATTATTTTGGAATCCCATTACATAAACACTTAATCATTCCACCACATCGTTTTCATATTCAACATCGCCAATAGTGATCGCATGTGACTTCCCTTTATCCTTTGCCTTAAGTGGTTGCTCATATCGATCATCACTAACCCTTGGATTAGGGAATTTATTAGCATAATTCCCCATTTCCTTACACTTGTGCGTTCTCTGCAGTCTTTTCTCTATTCACATCATTAGCAACCCTTTTTCCATTACATCGACACTCAGCTACTCGATGACCTTATTTTCCACACTTAAAACATTTTCTATTCTATTTAAGACAATCTCCACCATGCTTCTTTCCACACTTTGAGCATAAGGAAACATTCATCTTCTTTTCACCATTATTATGAGATTTCTCCTTGAACTCCATCTTTCGTTTCTTGTCAAAACCATGAGATGGATAAGTTACAACAACTTCCATTTCTACCTTGATAGCACAATGCACAATTTCTTCATAGCTATGGAAGTCTCTTATAGCTAATGCCCTTCGAAGATTTGGTTTTAATCCACTGAAGAATTGATCAACTTTACTTTCAGGTTGCATGATAAAGCCAGATGCATACCTTGCAAGCCTTGTAAAATTCTCTTCGTATACACCAAAAGATTCATCATCCTTTTGCTTTAGTTCAAGAAACTCCTTCTCCATCTTTGTTCGAAGAATACGAGGGAAGTACTTATTGAAAAATAAGTTCCTGAACTCATCCCATTCCATGGACTCAATTTCATCTCTTGGCCTCGTATTCTTGATAAGATTCCACCATTGATCAGCTTCACCTTCCAAAGGATATACTGCTATGATGACTTTATCATGTTGAGAACATTGATGAACTGAAAATAACTTTTCAGTGGTACTGATCAATTATTTAGAAACAAGTAGATCAGAAGACCCACTTAAAGAAGGTGAATGTTTCCTCATGAGGGACTCAATAGAATATAGTTCCCTTCTCTGCTCATTTGGAAGTCCAGAATGATTCATAGATTCTGTAAGTATAGAAATAAGATTTTTCACTCCATCTCCCATAACATTTGTTTGTTCAGGGGGACAATCATTGCATTGTTCATTGCATTGATCAACACGGTTCCTTCGAGTTCCAGCCATTGTCTGAAACCCAAAAAGAATAGTGTGAGAGGCAAAAATCATGTTAAGGAAAACAACATAATAAAGGGGGAGTACCTTCAATATCTAACATCTTAGGTTTAATTATATGATCGTTACCGTAATTCAAGGACTATAACCTATAATTATACTTGTCCTTAGGGACATCCCTAGACATACCATAGAAATATCTCTAGGGATCTCACTAAAGTTCTCGCATCCTAGTTTCCAATGGTTGACTAAACCTCCCTCTGATACCAACTGTAGAGACCCAAAGCTTGATGTACATGGACATTACATTACTTTTGTGGAATAATTAATACATAACAAAAACAGACACACAAGGACCATAATAGTTTAGTGTCTTTGGAAACTCAGAATATAATCTTCTAATCGTGGTGAAAGATCTTCAACATCTCCCATAAAGATCTTATCCCTTTTTTTCTTGCATAAAACCTTTCGTTATATCCTGGGGAAAAGAAAACATAAAAGGTGTGAGCTCAATTTCTCAGTACGGGTAAGAATAGAGAACAAAAAACAATCCTTAGACATTTGAATGTAAAAAAACATAAGCATAAAATATAAACATCAAAATCTTGGGAAATGACATAAAACATGGAAGTACGTAAGTCATAGATCATGAAAAAACATTAATCATGATAAATTATCATGGGAAAAAACATGTAATTGTGGAAACCATTAAGCACATTATATGATTTCCATAGTAGCCAAGGCATTACTGCCAAGACCATCTTAGGGGACAAAGTCCCTTTCTGAATCGAGTTCACTCCTCGTTCTAGTCCTGTATTACTGAACCAGTTTAACATGCCGTTCCAGTCATGTCTATCTCATGAGATATAAATCTTTACCCAATGCATTGGAGGGAGATATAGGTCCCACCCATCTCATAATAAAATCATTCTTCCTTGTGCCACAAAATAAACATACATCATTCATAATAACCCATCAAATAAAATGGGTTTCATAAACATCATCCCATCATCTCATAATCCATATAAAACAAATGGACATTTCATCATAAGAAAAGTGAAACCATGTAAATCATAGAGAAATTAAACTTGAAACATACACATATGAAATAACTTCATCTTAGATGCAAAATGGTTTTGATAAAACATTTGAAATGAATTCTTGAGGAAAATATCCTTTCTTCTTCAAAATAATTTTCTTTTCACAAAATTCCATGTACTTTTAAAATGAAAGTATTTTGTTGAAAATTTTCATAAAATCATGTATAGTAAGCTTCATGAAAATGATGCATTATGAAACCGTAAAAATCTTTTCATGCCATATAATTTAAACATAACATTCTTCTCATACTTTTGTTGGAAAATTCAAAAGGTACCTAATATGGTAATCAAAAAAAAGATTCCTTACATACCATGTAGTAAAAGTCAAAAATGGGGAAAAAGGACATTAAACATACATGAATTTTTTTTATAAAACATGGACATGGATGATAAGTATTACCCCAGTAAATACTTATGTATAAGCAATCTCGGATAGAAAACAATTGAGATTGCAACATTACCCTATACCTTAGGTCCGATATGCTTCCTACATATCAGAACCTCCTGTATAAAGATTTAAATAATGCCATTGACTTATTAAAGAATCATATTCATTGTTATGATATCATATATGTTTCACATATGACATTATATTACCCGTTATTTTGTAAATTCCATGTTAAAGCAGCGTTTTGGTTAAAATCATTTCATTTATCGTATGTGTTTTGACTTGTCGTTCATGATATTATTATTTATATCCTGATTTACATAATTCCAGAATGTAAAAAATGATTTATATATTATATATATTCATCATATACATATATATATTATATATCGATAAAAGGAATGAAATACACCGTTCATGGAGACGGTAGGTCGTACGTACGCATGAATGCTGTTTTCGTTTCCTAATTGAATTGAATGAAAATATATACATGACATACATATATATATTTACATAAATCCAGTAGCATTATTATTTTATATATTTCATTATTATTCATTATATAAACTTTATGATCATTCATGTATGGTTAACATGGAGAATGAATCTCATCGCGTCGTGGAGACGGTAGTCCGTATGTACGCACGAGCGATGATTTAGTTTTCCGTAGGATGGATAGATGGTGAAATAGGGTTGTTTCATACTTATAATAACATATCATTATATGAGTTATACTGATGTTATTACTTCATAATGAAACTACTAAAGAAGAAGAAGTGGAAGAAGAAATAAATTTGAAAGAATTTGTAACAGACATTACCTCTTCTTTGAAGCGCCTCTTTGAGACCTCCTCTTAGGGAACTAAAATTGGTCTTTGAAGAAGACCAGAACATCTAGGATGTTTCTATAGAAGTGGAGAAGATAATTTGGTAGGGGTTGGCCGAGCTTGAAGGCTCAATGTGGTGTGAGGAAGAGAGGGAGGAGGTGCCCTTTTATAAGGGAGGAGAGGGGCACCTTAGGAAAAACTAAAAATATTATTTTATTATAAAGTCATATTCAGTTTTTAAAAGCTCCAAATTGATTTATTTCAAAGCTAATGTGGGGATGGGTCTTAATCCTCTCATACAATATAATTTAGACAAGTTTAGGTTTCTATTTTAACCTTATCATTTAGATTTAACCTTAAGTTAAATAATTTTAATTTTACCGTGTCTTCTGGTTTTCTTACACTATAAGGTTAATAAACTTACTATAACAAGAAAAACGAACCCCAAGTTGTTTATTCTTAATATATATAACCATATATATGTAATTTTGCCGAACATTATATTTTTTGGAATAAAATAACAATTAATAATATAATATTTGTTTTAAAAACTGTTTTATGTCAATTTTGACACTATTTGGTAATTGATTTTTGTGAAAATCATAACAGAATTATTAGTTATAAAAAATTTAATTAACTCAAAACTAAAATGTCATATTAACCTATAAAATTATTTAAATTCATAAAAAGTCTCAAATTACATTTATTTGGGTATTTATAACATCAATTATGTGAATATTTCATTAATAAGATAATTACTGCATCATCTTTGTGTCATAAATAAATTAAATTATTTAATGTCTAAATTTTATAAATAAAATACCATTATGGATTAAATCATTTTATCTTTATAATTAATATTTATAGTCGAATTTATATTTTGTATAACTCTATATTAAAAATGATTTACTTATTAAACATTGATTTTAACTATTTTAACCCTTCTTTAAATAAATTAATATTAAATGTCCTAATCTAATCCAAGTGGGCCTAAATGGTCATATTTTATTCCTAATGTTGTTTTTGGTCTAATTAAACTTATAAAATATAATTAGGACATGTGTTAGGGTAATAATAATATCATTTTTACCCTTAATTATCCTATTTACTTTTAACCGTGGTAAATAAAATTAAAAAGTTACTATTCACCAAAAATTATTTTCATCTCATTGAACCACATTTTAGTCCTTGATATTAATAGTTTTTCTCGGATTTTTGAAATTCAATTCACAGAAGTGGTAAAATTTAATTTAAATTAAAAAAAGTCAGTTTTTTAACTACCACAAACTGGTTTCACTATTCATCGAAAATTGAAGTTTTTTAGAAAAATACCAAAAATTCAGCCGAAGAATTATTTGATATTCTGAAATCAAAATTGATTTCTATTTTTCAAAATTCATGACATATATATGGAATTAATTAATTTTAAATTTAATTCCCGTTATCAAAACAAATATCGTGTTTTAAAGAAACAAAAACAATCAAAAGATTGATACTTGTTTATATAAAATTTCAATGTGAAATTAATTCCAATGAACAAAAATGGATTAAATGGTAAAAATATATTCTAATTACACTTTAAAAACAATTAAAAAGGTAATATGATCATATAAATTATTGCGATGAAAAATTTTGTTTTTAATGAAAATATAGTGTGTTTTTACTATTCATTAAAAAAATGAAAGTTATTAGAATAATATGGAAAATTTATCCAAAGTAAATTTTTATATCCTGATTCAAAAGAAGAATTTTATATTTTCAAATTGAAGTTATAGACATGTCAAAAACAAGATTAAAGTGGGTGCGCCATCAAAAGTCAGGAAAACTACAATTTTCAAAAAATACATATTTTACATGAAAAATTTATTTTGTTCTTATACCATGTTCTAGAAAATGTGTAAGATGAATAATAATGTTATAAAATTAAAAATTTATTTACTACTGTTCATAACAGCTATTTCATAATAATATTATAATAATATACTTGTAAAACCCAGTATTGCGTACAACACGCGCTATCGAGGAAGGTCTCAATTGCGTGTAATGCAAGCCAAGTCAGGGTTGCGTGTAGTGCACGACTCCTTTTTTGTTGTTTATAACAAAATCCAACCATATTTAATTAATACATTGAATATAAATATATATATATATATACATATATATATCCACTCAATGTTGCCAACATGAAATTGTGTGTAACACGATCCAAGAATAGTGTTATGTATACTAAAAGCTAATGCGGTGTTGCATATAGTACATGATAATCATGGTGTAGTGTATAATATAAGATCAAAGAAAATTGAAAAATAATATATCTCATAAAATCATGGGGTGTTAAAAATTATTTTCTCAAAAAATAAAAAAAAGTTTCTTTTATAATTATTCTCATTAATTAATTAATAGTAATTACTAAAATTACAAATGAAATCTATAATTACCTAGATTTCTCACCCATTGATAAATAAAAAAACATATCACCCATTGGGATTTTCAAAAAGAATTCGTATACAGGGTAAGAGAAAATAATAAATTTTTAATTTAAAAAATAATTTTATTATATTTTATTATATTTTGATAGATACAAAAATAATTTAAGAAAATTGTGACTCTTCTTATATCATTTCAGTATTAACACGATTATCCCCCCTTTAATTGATTAATCATAAATATTAGTATAGAATGAAATAATTAAATAAATAAGTTAGTGATTTAGAAATAAAATTCATTACATGAAAAATGTATAGATAATATTATGTTAACAAACATTAGAAAATTCCCAAAAATTATCAAACAAGGTGTGAAGTAATGCCCACTACTCTTTCCAATATTAAATAATGGATTAATAGTCGGAAAAAACCTTTTCAAGGTAATTAAAAAAAGGTGCATCTATTCTAGAAAAACAACCACTGGTTTGCACCCAAATATCAATCTATTTCTTGTAATATTAAAATTAATTACCATTACAAAATATATTAAAGGTTTTAAAATTTTGTTTTGGGAAAAAGTTATAAAACAATTGATTTTGGAATAAAAATCAAAATTTTAAAAACCAAATTGAAAAAATTTCAGAACAGACATTGTTATGATATAAGTATTGCAATATAATAATACCCAACTAACATTTCTTAAATTAAAAGTGATCAAGGGGAATGTATTTAATGAATGTATCATAAATTTAATGGTTTTTGAAAAGAATTTCAAGAATGATAACCCCTTTTTGAAAGTGATCTCAATGAAAGTGGAGTCTAAGATAATTTTTCTTAGTGAGAAAGAGTTGGGTATTATTATCAGTGAAACTAATTAGACTACTATTGTCACACATGATAGGGATGTCATCAAAAGTTATCCAAAATTATAATAGTGTATAATTTATATATATAATTTGATAGCAAAAAAATAAGTGCCTATATATTCAAAATTGGTTATGAAAATGAAAATAGAATTTCTCCTTTTACAAATCCATAAGATAAGGGATTTTCTTAGTGGTTACAAAGTACCACTAATACATTTTTTATCTAGTTATCATCCTAAAAATTTATCATTTAAAAAACAAGTATGTTGAAAAGAAAATTCCTTAGGATAAAATAATATTGTATTTTTAGATCCATTCAAATATCAAAAAATATATTTTGGGAGATTTTAAATGAGATTATTCGGTATTTATTTGAAACAGAGCACAAAAGCATACACTAAATATGATATCTGGTACGTCCAAATTAAGGTAAAGTATAATACCAATAAAACCACTATAAATATTTTTATCAGCCAAATTTCAGGCTTTATCAATCGTTATATTAGATGTTGTAATCATGGTCTTATTATTTCCTTTATCATGTTCTATTCCAAACTTATTTATAAGTTCATTAGTTTATTTACTTTTTTTAAAAGGTTAAATCAATTTTTTTTTGAAAATTTCAAAACCATAAAATAATTCATGTTCTCTAATTAAACTCATTTCAAAAACCTAATTAATTAAATTGAAAAAAAATAATGGCAAATATTTTCTTTAGTTGTTCATAAAATCGTATCATCGTCATAAATTTGAATGATTAATAGATTATCTAAAAAATATTTTATAAATAATTGGAATTAACTTTTCCCATTTTAAAATCATTTTAAAAAATTAAATTCTTAAATCTCTCACAAAATTCTTGAGCGGATTATTTTAAACCATAATGAAATTTAGTTAACATAAAAACATGATTTGTAATTTTACGATTTTCAAAGCATAGTGGTTGATCGAAAAAAACAATTTTAGAAATAAATCTCTTTAGAAAATTAATTTTGACACTCATTTGAAAAAATTTAAAATTAATATCAGTGGAAAACTCCCAAAATATTATAAATTATTCTAGTAAATAAATGGGTGAAAAGTATTCACCAAAATCTATAACTTCTTCTTTATTAATGACTTTTTGTTCAAAAAGTCAATCCCTATTATGAATGATAATTCCTTCTTTATCATGTTTTTTTTGAAAACCCACAAGGTTATAATAATTGGATTATTATCAAGTGATTTCATGAGATTCCAAATGTTGTTCCATAGAAATTAGTTATAATATTATAAAATTAATGAAATCAATAGGGTATTGACTTTGAAGGTGATAAATAAAATCTAGATTTTCGACATAATTTAAGACCAGCCTTCTTCTGCAAGTTATGAATATTAATTCATTGAAAACATTCTCAATGGGATGGTATTTGTACTAAACCCACTCTTTAGTTAATGGAGTAGAAGGGGTTTTTAATCTTAAATTAAATATTGGTGATTTTAGTTCAGCTCAATTCAAACTATCTTGGTCAAGATCATCATAAATTTGAGGATGTGATATGCGAAGAATCTAAAAATATTTGATGTGAACTAGATCTTATAAGGGTTTATTCCTCTTATTGAATACTAGGTACTCTTTTCCTAATATTGAGTACTAAAGAAAGATACCTTCATCATATTTAGGTTCAAATATTACTATATTATCCATGCTATTTAAAGTATATCATTTTCAACTAAAAACATCAAGGAAGGAAACCTTATGAATTTTGACATTTTAATGTTCATATGGGTTTTACTAAAATAGGTCTTAAGGGAAAATGGTTAAGGACATAAAAATTGATATTAATAACCTCATATGAAACTAATTTAGGAATATTAAACTCATTTAAGATATTCCTAGACATTTCTTGGGGTTCCGATTTATTCATTCAACAACCCAATTTTTTGAGGTTCTCTAGGAGTGGAGAAAGAGTGATGATAACAATGAGAAAAAAAATAAACATCATTGTATTTATTATAAAATTATAAAAAAAAGTTCACTTAAAATGGAAATGTGTTTTTAGACTTTTTCATTTCTAACATTACTTGAAAATTAGTCATAGACTTTATAGAACTCATTTTTATGACCTAAGAAGAAAACCCATGTAAATTTGAAATTGTCACTGATAATTGCAATGCTATAATATTTACCATAGATATTAGAAATTTGATTTGGTCTAATAAGATCAAGGTAAACTGGTAGTAAGGATTTTGGAGAAGAAACAATATTTCAATATCCTAATGAATAATTATGTTTCTTTCTAGTTTTGAATTGTTCACATACTAATTTATCCTTGAAAGAAAATTTCAGTTATGTTATACTAGTAAATCATGGTTTTCCTTTACAAGAGTGTAACTATAACAATGAAATCAGAACCCATGAAAAATATTACAATCATTGTATTGAAATATAAACAATTAACATTTTTAAATTTAATATATTTTAAATCATAATTTTAAACATTTTCAAAATGATTTTTTGAAAAAAATGTACCCATTTGGAATTTAAAACATCATAAAAAAATTAAATGTAATTTTAAAATTATTATTTTCATGTATTTCAAAAATACCTATTAAATTATTCTATAATCAATTAAAAATTAAAATTTATTTAATTATTTTAGAGTTTGAAAAATTGATCATACTAATTCCATTAACATTACCTTCTGAATCACACCAAAATGTGACTCATCCCAAGATGTGACCTGTCCTCCATTAATGTCTTTAAGATAACTGAATTCTGATGGGTCACCACAAATGTTCCTCAAGAACCTTCAATACAAATACTAAGTATCATATTTTTTTTTCTCACTGGATTATTTTCATAAAAAAATGTTGAGAGACCAATGATATTATTCAGTAAATATTTGGTCAACATAAGTTAGTCAATAAAGACATTGTAATAAAAAATTAGAGAATGTTTCCCATTAGAAATATGACATGTTATATGAATCCAATTTGGTCTTCTATATATATCATATTTTAAATTTCATTCATAAGTTATATGTTTAAATTTATTAAAATATTTACACGATTTACATTAGTAATCCCCCTTTGGAAAAGTAGTTTTTCTTGAATGGTTAGGAAACTAGATTATTTTGACAAACTTGTCCATGAATTACATTTAATTCATTACCTATCGTGATATTATCTATGAATTACTTAGGTCATTCATAGATCGATTCATATGTTGTTAATGAGTCCTCTATGGCACTCAAAGTTGAAACTTTCAATGATTTCTTACATTGATTCATTTTCCTATACAAGAGACATCCCGACATGATCTGACCCTTTTTTTACAAATAATGAAAATAGTTTTGATTTCTTGATTTTACTTTTTCATGAGTTGAGAATATATATTATTTTTCATGTAATTTTTCCTCCTTTTATCAATATGATAAATATTATCTTCACTTTTGGATGTGCCATATTTGATAGATTTCAATGAATTTTTCATTTTTTTCGTTTGATATCATTTTCTTCCTTTTTGTCCTATCTTCTCAAAGTCAACTCATATGTCCTGAGAGATCTGACGATCTCCTTAACTACCATAATTGTTATATCATTAGCTTATTTGGTTATGGTGACATAGGATACCCAATTTATTGGTGAAAACCAAATAATTTTATTTACTAAAGACTATGTTGAAAGTCTGTCACTAAGATCCTATTGGCCATCAAAACTTTTAGTCAAACTGGAAAAGATCCCACTAATAAATTCAATAGGACCCATAGATAAATTCCAAAAGACTTTTATAATCATATATAATCTAGTATATTTAATGTTTTTTCATTCATGAGTCAATTATAAGTGTTTCCAAATTACGTTAGTTTTTTTCTATATATAAATTCAATTAAATTCAATATGGTTTAAACCACAATCCAAAGTGGTCATTTCTTCTCAATGTTATTCAAAACTAGAAATATAATCAAAATTACATTTATCTAATTTTTTAGTTGTTGGAGTACAACAATGCATATATATATATATTCCATATAGAATAACCAATATATCAATGAAATTATGAAATGTGATTTTTCGAACAACCATAATTATTACCACAAAAATAAGGAGCATGGCCCATATAGTTTCCATTATGATCACCATAGATGTTTGAAAAATCCATTTTGAGAAAGAAAATTTCCTGAATAACTGGTTACAATTTTTGAAAATAAAAATGTTTTAAAATATTAAAAAAACAATATAATATATCAAAAATAGATCAAGATCCCTCTGTGTAGATCTCTCATTAGTATGTGTTGGTTATTGGAAAAGGAAATTTAATTTTCATTTACTAGATGGGTTAGTAATTGATTAGTGATTTAGAACAGTATTTTAAAGGTTTTATTGCCAAAAATAGATATATTTAGATGTGGTAAGAGGATTGAAAGGTATCATAGAGGTTTCATGAGTTTCCTGGGGATTTGGGAACTAAAGATAATATTTTGGAAAAGAGAATACTACGTCAAATGGTTAGCGGACTTTTAGTGCAAAATATGCATTCTAACAATCCATTCCAATTTGTATAAGGGAATGGGTTAGGAAAACTATGAAGAAAGACAGGGGAAATAATTTAGGTTTATTTATTTATTTATATATTATTCACATTGTTGTATTATGTTCTTTTAAACAATGTTTAATTCTCGTGTAGGGTGGGTATGTCTCAAAGAGTGGGGGAGCATGGTTATTGCATGATCTAGACAACCCTGTAGCTAAATTATTTGGCCCATTAAAGAGAGTAAGTCTACATATTTTCTATTAAAGGTTTTAATAGTGCATCCTCCACTTTTCTTCCTCAATCTATCACACACAACCAAAGAAGCTCTACTCTCTTCTACTTTTACCCTCCCTTCTCTTTAGGGTCTACCTGGGGGCTCTAAAAGCAGTTCTCTAATTATTCATGGATATTATATCACTTTGGTGGACATTATTGTGCTTCTATTTTACAACCTATAGATTTTTGTTTCCCCATTAGGTTTTTTATTATTGATTCCACAGGAGTTTGGTGGAATCATATACCGATGATGGTTATTTTTATCTACCAAGACAGAGTGTCTCCCACAATGTTGTCTACACATCATTGTGTGTGGTTTCATTAAGGTATGACACCCTAGTGAATTTATAAATCATTAAATATGAAGTAAAAATTTATTTGGTTGTTTTTTTGAAATATTTTCATAGGTGATTATTCTTGGTTATAGGTTGAAGATATTTTTTGGGTTTTCGGAGAGCATTGGGCCATGTTATCAATGTTACTAGACTGGTTGGTGAGGTTTTGAGACTGATTCCTTTATAATTAAATTTTTTAACTATTTTTAACTTTTTATGTGTAATTATTTAATTATAATAATTTTATAATTAATTTAATTTTGGTGGTTTTTTTTGAGACAAGACCCATGCATTTCTTGGATGATAATTAGAAGGCCTAAGTTACTATTGACGAAATTTGGAAAATAAATTTAATGGATCTTATACATTTGGTGGACTATATTAAATTTTATATTATATTTGTGCATATTCATGGAGGAATGTGAGGGAAAACCTCACACATGAAGGAAAACCCTAGAATAGTTAGTTTTTCGTCAATTGTTTAATGAAATTAAAATGGTCAATTAAAATGGAAGGATGATCAGGGTCACAACCAACCAATGTGGTATATCCTTATTCCATGGACCTACTTGTCAAAACATAGAACCTTGAGACACTGAGTATCGTCATTAATCCTTAGGCGATGAGGATACACCTATTAAAACATGTCATCACATGTATATGCATTGGTGGAAAAACCATTGGCAGAACATGACAAGGTTTGGTGAGCATACTCTCCTATAGAAACTTTGGGGACCAAGGTGGCCCATGAGCTATCTCCTGGCATTTTATGTAGTGGAAATACCCCATGTATCTATTAAGGGAACACTACCATAATCATGATATTGTATAACATGACATCCTAGTTTGTTATGTTTTCATTAGAGACCATGATTCTGACCTTGAGGATCCCAAGTGGGATGCCTCTAAACCAATTATGACTTATAAGATTCAAAGATGGATACCTCCACTAATGTGTACACTTAAAGGAATATAAAAGTGATAAATTGACCCTGGGGTCCTAGTGGGTTTCCTAGTGGATGACTGACCCTAACCGAGTGAAATATGGTTTTGGGTAGTGATAGAAGTGTTTGTCACTTATAACCCAAACTAAACATGTGATCTCAAGGTTTTGTAGTAGTAGAGATGGGATTAAGTGTTCATCCAAAAAACATTTATATTTATGAATTAAACTATGTTTCTATTGATGTGTCTATTAATTCTAGATGTGCTTCCCAGAACACAACCTATGGTCCTGACACTATGTGATGGAATGATGGGGATGACCAAAAGTACTAGTTAGGAACCAGCTTATGTGCCTTATATTATTTAATGTTAACATTATTGGATGTACATGTTTCACTAGAATTCCACCCTTCTTAGTAATTATAACGAAGGATTTCATATGAATCCCATAACCCCTATTTCATAGTGTGTTACCCAATATTCCTATCTCAATAGGATCCAGTTTATATTATAGGTTTTTAGGTGGCTACATTTCCCCATAACATTAGATTCTTTTGAAATTCCTAAGTATTAATGATGGTCTCCTAAAATTATGTCTAGAATACTCCCTATGAATTGGAGGATGCACTACAATTTTATTTCCCAATGTTCTCTAGGAATGGGTTTTTGATATAGTTATTGAATAATATAGAGTTTTTATCTCATATTAGGAGATAATTACATCATATCACATAAAGGTCATCCTATTAATGGATTTATCATTTCTAAATGTCTTGGTTGCCTAAAGAATATGACCTAAAAAATCTTGATTGGGCATGATTTGTATTTTTGAGATTTCATTTGTGTTTCACAAGTTACACATGGCATGAGTGTTATAACATCTAACATGATGCCTTATTAAAGTGATGTCTAGTTGAAACCTATAATCCTACTACATATTTAGTGGAGGTGAGTATAGATTATCTCACATCTAGGATTTTTATTCCCCTATGGTGATGTATATTTCTCATAGACATTTTGACACTGGATGAAGTAGGTATAGTTGGAACATGGTATTCTTCAGGCCCTCATTATGCCATGGGTTATTATTTATTTTCAATAGTTTTTTACTTTATTGATTAGTTGAGTATCTCATATATAAACACACTATATTTACTGTCTAATTACAAGACCATGTTAGTCCTTCCCTACTGATTTTTTTACTCACATGCTGCTTAGGCTGCCAATGCACTGGGGTACCAGAGCAGACATTCACTTGGTTGCAGGTACAATTTGGGTTGAGGTTAGGGACTGATTGAGCATGATGTCTCGTATGGTTACATAGAGTATGTTATGTGATACATCATAGTGTGGTCAGCAGACCTTTGTACTACTCATATTTTTCTTCTTTTTATTTAATTATATATGGTTATAACAGTGGGTGATTGGTGTTGTATTTATGACATGGTTGTCCGAGACTTACATAATTTTATTTTATTACAACCATGTTTATATTTATGTGTTTAACTCACTGGTTATTTATTTATATGGTTTATGTTTGGTTATTTATTCTATTTAAGTACACTGATTTGTGGGAATAGTCTCCCCATAGAAATACCCTAGGCTCACACTACTATTCGGTAGCCTCTAGTATATGGGGTGTGCTTGAGACTAAGTTGTGAATCTGTCCAGAAATAATTCATAATATTAGTAGGATTATAATGAGATATTGTGGTATCCAAGTAGTTCATTCTCTGTTTCTTTACTATTTTTTGACATGGCAGATAAGAGTTTTAGGAATGTTTCGAAACCCATGATGGATATTGGAATAGTTCATTGAGGATAATTATTCCAAGTAAGATATCCATATTTCCAAGGATGTGGAATTTTTGTTCTGTATATATAATTTTATAGTTATATATGACTTTCTCTTCAAGGCATGCACATGTGATGTGTACTTTATGATTTATTATAGATTTATGGAACATGACTTGTTTTTGAGAGGTTGGTGATTGATTTTGACTATTCATCAGAAGGGATAAGAGAAATCGTTTCCAGAATCGTATTTGGCATATAGGATCCACATGTTATTATTCTCCTAGTGTTTGATCCTACTAATGATTGAGGGAAACAGTTTCAAAAAAAATAACAAAACGGTGTTTTCCCTTATAGGTTCTTGGAAACATTCTACTCATTTGGACCTCCATGTTTATATGATTCTATATAGGTTTATGTGAAACTATGGTGAGAGGTATGCTGGTGAGGATGATAAATCAATCCTCATGAATGGGACGTTTAATGGCCCTAGTGGGTTCATGGAGCACTGGAATCCAGATGTTGAACTATTTTTGGGGTGTTTTTAATTACTTTTGGTTATTTAAAGCTCTAATGATAACTTATATGTTGTTTTCCCATATATATCTTAATAAAATTATACATAAAGAAACTGTGTATGTGTGTGATTTGACATGAATCATTTGAGAAAATTTTTTGTGTTTACTTTTTACCCTTATATATCCACATCGACATCTAATTCCTTTTTAGTAGATCTTTTCTCGGCATATCTTTCTTAGGTTTAGTTGACTAAAGATTCATAATAACCTACATGTAGTTTTCCCATCTATATTTATACAATATTTTATTTAATAAACCTTCAATAATGGTATATATTTTAATTGTTGAGTACAATTTCAATAGGTGTTATGCATTTTTAGTGAATTTCAACCCTGAAGAGTTACTACGGTATATGGATTCCCGGTGAGTATTAGTTCATTATATTGATTTTATTCCACATCATGACCCTCCAGGGGTCCTCCCCTTATGATGATTCACAGAGAGGATCAAGGCATTTTAAGGTGGATTCTTGAGAGGTTATGCCTTAAATTTTTTATAAATGATAATATTTATGGAGTTTATAATGGGTTCCATTTGAGGGGGAGGGGGTGGAATGTTAAACTGAAATAAATTTTCACTCTATAAAATGGTATTAAAACCCTATTTAATTGAACCCTTGTTGAAATGTTTTGACCCTCGTAGGTTGATGATATGTTTACCTACATTCCATTTTACCCCATTTTGAGATATTGGATCAACATTTTATATTGCATATAAGAATCAAAGAGGGAAAAAAGATGTTTTTTATGTTTTTTAAAGAAAGTGGCATGTGGTTCTTGTGTGAGAGAAATATGGGCCCGGTATTTGGAACTAGTGAACCTTTTATGAGCCCTGGTTGGTAGGACTATGTGGGACACCATGAGTCCATTAGTTATTACTTTTACCGTACAAAGTGAGTCATTATAATAATGGAGGGAAACCTATAAGATGAGTTGTCTCCTATCTTCAGAATCCTTTTAAGCAGTGAGTGTTGTGTTAAGCCCATGATGAGGTCAATGCATATGAAGATTCACTAAATATGTGACATAGAAACCATTGATACATTGGTTTTTGACGAGTCACATATAGTGCTTAGGTATCGTGACGTACGTCAATGGAGATGGTGATTTAGGTGTCTAGATATACTCACTAATTCTTCTAGGGTAAGTAACATGATCAATGTGTGGGTAGATGCTCATGAATGGAAAAAAATTATTTGATGATCTCTCATGGAGTAAATCTTCAAATGGGAAACATGTTAAATTTTGTAGAGGAGTTACTAGATAAATGTTGTTGGGTCTAGACTAATGTGTTATGGAGCACGACCAGCATAGACTTCCTATCATTCCACTTATAGAAGTATGAGTTGGACAAAATGAGTTTGAAAAATAACATCATAAGGTGGATTTATTTTTCTCTAGTGGAATATATTATCTATTTCAATTGAAACATTGGTTAGGAGCTCAGTACGAGCTGGGGATCGATGGTTTCATGGTGATTCTTGTTTTCATGATGACCCAAAGATTTAGATAAAACAATTATTTTCCCCTGTGATAAGGGTTATATTTAAAATAAATTTTGCTTTGTAAGATGGTCATCCAGATAGAGGACCTAGAAAAGCACTATAAAGAGACATATGGTTCGGGGTTAGTTCATGGAAAGTCAATATAAGCATGACATGACCACAAATCAACATGGCATATTTTTTTAATTGTGGAGTATTCCAAGGAATGAATTGAGGGTTCTGACTCGTTATGATTTTAACATTGACAGTGTTGTGTGTTTCATTCCAATGGATTTAGAAGTAGGTTCTTTATGATTTTTACATTTTGTAATGAGATGTTTCATATCCATTCTTGTAATTGTTTACAAAAAATGTACGGGGTATGGCCTATGGTGATTGGGAACTCGTTTCAATGGTGAGATGACAAGGATATTCCTAATGAGGAGAGTGGGTCTTTGGTCCCTAGTTTCTGACCCTCATGTAAGAAGTTTCATGAATGTTGAGACCGATTATTTCATTCTCATGGGGATTTTTATGTAATTAGATAACAGAAATCATTTCCAATTCTAATTCTCGACGAATACTGGGTACGGTTTTGAGTATGGACCTGGGTAAAGTATTTTCTTTGGGATCAGGCTAGGGATTTTTAGGGAAGATCACAAGGAATTACATCATAATTGTGCTAGTTTTTGTGTTATGTAATGATAATAAAAATGGCTTGTGGATGGTTTATCAAGGAAATGTCACTAAAATACAGTTACCTACTTCAGTGATCCTGCTTGAAATGATCTTTTTGTACCTTGGGATGAAGGCATTGAGATTGGGTTTTCATGATTAATTAGCGATGATAGGTAGTTGTTTTTGAGATCATTCATTGGGAGATAGTTTGATAATATTTTTTTCATAATTTAATATATGTTTTATGGTTAACAACCTCATGAATGTTATCTGGATGAGAAAGGTTTATTCTAAATATTGGTTGGGTCTTTTCAAGGAAAAGTTGGTTCGTCCCCTTCGAACATGTTCAATTGAAATTAAAATATTTAAAATCATAATCTAAGAATAATAAAACAATCCTCATGAGTTATTTATTATAGAAATTTCAAAAAACAAGAAGGGATAATATTTATGACGCTAAGACCATGTTTCATTAATCAATTCTGACACTGGAGGCACATTGGTTCGAAATTGATCATTGAAAGGAAGAATATATGATGGGGGAAACCATAGGAAAATTGAAGCATCATATAGTGTACATATCCTAGTTTTTGTCAGATAAAATCGTTTTAGTTTTTTCTTGAGGTTTTGAAGTGGTTTTGAGCATTGGAATGGGTTCTAGTGGATTGGTCTCCACATGATTGAAGTGTCACTTGAAAATGTGATGCACATTCAAAAATGTAACATGACCATTTGAATGGGGTTTCATGACACAATATGGTTGGGAAGATTATTTTTATTTGCATAAATACATATTTTTTTATAATAAGTATTAAAGAGGTAAGATTATAGTATCTCACATTTGTATGAGTTTCAAATTTATAAAGTAAAAGGAATTTTAAATTACTAGAAGGGTATGTATTTAATTGGAAATTTGAAAATGAATTTCGATGGTTGGAATGCATAAAAGTGATATTTTTCAATGTGGTACTAATATTGAAATTAATCTGAGAGGTTTAAAGTGTATTCAATAGGTATGGGATCTAAAGTCCGCATTTTGGAAAATTACAACCTTTGGCGCATGGTTAGAGATAACTGTCTGGAATAATCAGGGGCGCTATTTGTATAGGATTGCAGATTCATGAAAATATGAAATATTCTAGTATAAACAGTGTGGGTGTCTTAATGTTTTAGGTTATATGTCATACTATTGGTTTTTGGTCCGTTAAACTGTGCCTAGTTCCCATTTTGGTGGTTATGCCTAGGATAATGGGGGTGCACGGTTGGTGCATGGTTTAGCCTACTGGGTGTCAAAAACATGCATCCCATTTAAAATAAAATTTAAAATTTTCCCCTATTCTATTTAATATGGAAGCCCATTATTATTTTTCAAACCTCTCTCATCTAGGACCCTAGATACTCTCTCCTTTTCCACCATTCTCCACCCTTCAATTTATGGTGTTCTTGGTATCTTTTGAAAACATTCTCTGGTAATTAATGGTAAGTATTTATCTCTTTTAGAATTATTTGTTCTTATTTTAGTCTTCAGAAAAAATTTAGTATCCTCCATTTGGGTTTTAATTTTCGATTCTATAATATGAATGTGGAATTGGATGTCGGTGATGGACATTATTCCCTTCTTAAGAAGAGGATATCTTGGGAGGTTGTCTTCACATTGATGTATCTCTTTTAATTGAGGTGTGTAACTGGGGTGAATTATCATAGATTTATAAATTAAATTAAATATCTTGGGAATTTTTATTGACACCATTTAATACGTATTATTCCTAGTTCAAGTCTAATAGTATTCCCTGGGTTGTTGGTGACCATTTAGTAGTAGTTCTAATATGGGAAGATTAGTCGGTGGGGTTTTGGGAATTATGCCTTTGAAATCAATTTTGTTTAATTATTTATAAATTGTTGATTTTAATTAAATATTGGTAATTTAATAATTATTAATTAACCTCTATTGGAATGGTTATGATACAAGACGCCATTATGCCCCACATGAGCTTGTTTTGGTTTGGCAATATCTGTCGTCCTTTGGGAAATAAATGGAATACTTTTAATGGGGTATGTGGTATATCATACATTCCCTATTGTTTTTTTGAATATGAATGGTGGCATGTGAGTTCTCAGGATCTCTCTTCATGGTGATAACCTAACCCCTTTTAAATTTTAATGAGTTGTTTAATTGAATTAAAATAGTGAATTAAATAGATTGGACACCAAGAGTCCCAAACAACTTCTATGTTCTAGAAATATTCCTTAGACCGAATGGTCGATACCTATAACCTTGAGACACCAAGTAGCATCGATACCCATTAGGAGGTTAGGAAACACCTGTGGAGACATGTTATCCTTTATACATTCCTAGGTGGACAGACCATAGGAAGACCAAGACTAGGTTGGGTGAGAAGAATCACCCAAAAAGACCATGAGGAATGAGGTGGGCCATGAGCGATATCATGACAGTTGTTAGAGTGGAAATACTCATGTATCAATAAATTCAATAATACCATTCTAATGATTCTATAGGATGTGATGGCCTGGTGTATTGTGTGCAAACCCAATAATGTGATTCTGAGCTAAAGGATCCCAAGTGGGATACCTCTATTCCCATTCAGACTTAGAGGATTCTAATAGGGAAACTTTTGATTATGTGTGGACTTTGAGGATAATTTAAGGGATACCACCCTTTATTTTAACATATGGAACCCTAGTATATTCCCTAGTGGATGAATAGACCTGACGAAGTTCAATATGTGTTCGATTAGTGGCAGTTGTGGGTGCCACCATAGAACTCATATTGAATATGTGATCCCGAGGGACTATGGTAGTAGATATGGGTTCAGTTTTTCATCAAATGCTTCTTTAATATTCATTCTTTCAATCAATTACTTTTTATGTTGGTATACATTTAAGGCATGCTTCTTGTGACATGGCTTATGGTCCTAACAATCTGTGATGGAATGGTGGGGATGAACAATTGCATTACATATGATCTAGAACTTGAGTCTTATTTGATAGAATGTTACCATTACTAGAAGTCCAAGTGTCAATGGGATTCTGACATACATAAGGATAACAAAGGAAGCTGTCAAGTGCATATCAGAACCCCTATTTCCGAATGTGTCTCGTAGGATACAAAGATCACTACAATATAGGTCATGGAAGATTTTTTCCCACATTTATCTCAAGAAATGGATACTTGGGGAATAACTAAGTAAGGATAATGTTCTATTTGGTTGATTTATAGGAAAGTCCCTATGATCATGATGGTGCACCATTAATGGGTATCCAAAGATGACTGAGAATGAACTGTCGAGCTAGTTATTGAATTATTTCGAGTTATTATCTCAAATCATTGGAGTTTTACTTAATATCAATTAAGGATATTACCCCTTAGGGATTTATCATATTCTAATATAAGGGCTTCATACTGACCAGGACCTAGTAAAAAAACATCATATCGGATTTAGGAAGGTCAAGATGTCATATGTGTTTTAACAGTTACACCTCGCTTGAGTGGATTAATATCCTCCTTGTTTTCTTATTTATGTGATGTCCTGCTAATACATATAATCTTACATAATATTTAGTTAAGGTGAGTGTACTTGATCCGAGTTTTAGGATTTGTGTCCCCATTTGGTGATGTATCGTTCTTAGAGACATTCATGTAATGGTTGAAGTAGGTATAATTGGACCAGGGTAGCCATCATTCCCTACAAACATAATTAGTTATTATTTATTTTTAATAGGTGTTCAATTTTTTTTATCAATTGAGTAGATTAGATTTATATAATATATATTTAATGGATGTGTATGGGACCACATGGTAGTTCCCTATAATTTTATGTACTCGCACACATCTCTAACTGCCATTCCACCGTGTTACCCAATAAGATAATCACTAAGCTATAGGAATAGCTTGGGGTTAGGCCTAGGAAAAATCGAGCATGATGGCTTGGATGGGTAAATGTGACTTTGTATCTGGTATGTCTCGATGGTGTTCATATACTCATATACACATTTTATTTATTCATGTATATGTTGTTATCCTAGTGGATGATCATTTTTGAATGTATGAAAAGGTTGTTTATGCCTTACGACATTTCATTCTATTATGGAATTTTTTATATTTATTTTAACTGCACTCTTTTTATTTATTATTATGGATGATTTTTGGTTATTTATATTGTTATCATACTATCACATGTGGGAATAGTCTCCCCACGAACACAACCTAATCCCACCCAGAAAATTGGAATCCCATGGAATATGGGGTGGCATTCTGGAGGATATTCTAGGAACCAGTCTAGCTATTATTCTTAGAGTGAGTGAGGCTGAGATATGACACTCAGATACAAAATATTTTCCATATTAAGGTAAAATGGAAAGGGGGGTGGGGGTGGTTTAATTTCCCTTTAAAAACCAAAAATTAAATTATTAAAGTCTAGAATCTTCTTTTTAAAACATTGAAGATAATTAAAACAAATTTAATAATTTTAAGAGAATAATTTAAAACAATCATAAAAAAATTTATTACATAACAATATAACTCAATATTTTTAAAAAAGAATATGAATAAATGAAATTGTGATTCATAAATTAAACAAGTAAGAATATTGATGAATTAATTAATCAATTAATAAAATAAATGAAATATATTAATAATAAAAATGTGGAAATTAAATGTGGAACATAATTTGGTAAGTATGTTTTATAATAACTCAAAAAGTACACCCACATTTACGAACTCCATAGATTGAGGATTGATTTTATTAGTCCCATGGATTTAGTGATATAAATGATACCAAACTCCCCATACATTCATTATTATAGTAATAAAATAAAATTTAAATAGACCAAATACTTTTAATGGGTATAGTTGGAAACTGGAAAGAGAAATATTCCATTTCTATTTAGCGCTTATGGAATGAAATTTAGAGTCCCCGCATAAAATCTAATGAGAAATGATAGTTAAAGAAAGAGAAAGAGGATAAGGCTAAAAGAAGCAATGATATTCTTGAATTGTCTTGATTCTCTCAAATGATTACGATGAATTTATAGGAGAGAAAGATAATGATTGTAGAGATTTACAAGAATATTACAATATGATAAAACTATATATTGAAGAAAAGGATAACTTTATTATTGAGGGAACTAGAGATAAAGTTGGTGATCTATCAGGTTGGTGTTATAGAATTATTTAGATGGTTGGAAAACTAGTTTTCAAGTCCACTAATAGGTCTACTAATAGACTCAAAAAGCACCGAGCACATTTTGGAATCCATTAGTGGAATTGAATTCCTGGAAGACTATTTTTAGGGAATTTTGACAATAATTTTATACTATCATGATGTAACTAAATACTTTGTATCCTATATTGAGTAGTTGGTATGACAACTACTGTTCTTGAGAATGTTGTGGAACTCACCAGATGGTAAGCAAGCTCCCACCAGATGGTTGGTGAGAATATTCTCTATTGGGTGTTTTCTTCCATCTATGCCATCTATATCTTTCTCCATTATCTGGTATCCAATGTATATCTTCTTCAAGGTGGATTTTTCTTCCTTCATGATCATCTGACTAGTAGTTATGTACTGGATTATAGGTTCTACCTATTGGTGTTGAATCACCATCATTTCTACACAACTTCCTTTCTCTCCTTAAAAAAAATTTAATTCACTTCAAAAATTAAAAAACTTTAAAAGACTGATCCATTGTTACTTAAAGATTATTTAAAGATTAAAAAATTATCTAATAATATTTATAACTGATAGTCACTTAAATGAAACCATTAGAAACTTTAATGAGTTTTTAATATCTTTAAAACAAATGCTGGTGTTAATCACAATGTGTGTGCGTCTGTGCTATGTGAAAGAGGGTTTACATAATGGGGTGGGATATATGGCTATGTGATGATGGAGAATTGCCTATTAAAATTTATGGTATAACCTCCTAGGTGTATATGATATGTTTCTATGGTGTGTTTTTCCCCCAGGGTATGATACTTATATATATCTATATTGATCTACATTCCCTTAGTTTTATGATACTTATATGGTTTTAGTGTAAGCCGATTTTTTCCCATGTGTATGTTACTTATATGGTTATAGGTTGAGGTAAATTTCCCTTGGGTGTATATTACTTATATTA
The DNA here is from genome assembly GCA_963277665.1 of Viscum album. Lineage (NCBI taxonomy): Eukaryota > Viridiplantae > Streptophyta > Magnoliopsida > Santalales > Viscaceae > Viscum > Viscum album. Next base: position 1,824,085,233 of record OY728160.1, read on the forward strand.
TTTTTGGGTTAGATGAGTTTCTCATCATTTTATGTTACTCATATGGTTCTGTGGCTGGAAATGGTACCCCCTTGAGTGGAATTGTTTTTGCACGGAGACATCTAAGACTAGTCGAAGCTTGTTTAGTCAATCCTAGGTGTCATAGAAGGAACAAAGAATTGATGGTTATTTTATTATTATTTACCCACATATTATATTTTATATATATCATATCACATGCTTATAAACTTCTAAATAGGTTATTTTATATTTGTTGTTGGTGGTGGACTGTTTCATTTTACTTACATCAATACTTAGGAAAAAACATCACTGATCATAGCTTTTTGTAGGGTAGAGTCCTACAATTGGCCTATTATGATGGAGAATACTGACATGGATATAATTATGATCGAGGATGTTTTCATAGACATTCTTTACATTACTTATTTATTTATTTATTATGTATGATCTTCCCAGTGGGTGATCAATTGATAGAAGAATGTATGCTTTCACATTTTTTGTTTTAGAGCATGATTAATCATTATGGGGTTTTTAATTCATTGATTTTTTTATTACATATATTTCTTGGTTATTTATATTAATAGTTTAATCATATTTGATGGTGTAGTCTCCCCATCATAACATCATAGGCCCTCACTACTAGTCAGATTCCTCTTGCATACTGGGAGGCACCCCTACAGTCCTATGATGACACTGACCTGATCACTATCTAGTTGTGTCAGGTCAATAAATGTTACAAAGTTGTGTTATATTGTATTTATCTAATATTTCTATTTTCTATTTGGTATTTATACAATAGGTATGTTTTTATGTTTTTAATCGACCTTAAACTAGTGTGTCGTGAACAACATTTTTGTATAGAAGTCAATGTTACTTAGGGTATGAGATTGTTTTTCTTGGACTTAGATTTTGAAATAGAGATATTTATTAGCGTATGTTATTTTTATTTAAGACTTATTTTTTTTATTTTTACCTTAAACTATTTTAAAGATTCTTTTAAACATGTAACATTTTTTAATTGTAGAAATCACAAGACATTCATGTTCTTTTTTGTGATTGTTATCAATAAAAATTCAGGTTTAATTGTTTAAAATTTCAATAATATTTTATGAGGTGTTTTCCCATTTAAATTGTTGGTGGAATTATACTCTATTGAACCACAATATTTTCTCTGATAACATATTATGTATATCTTGTCATGGTATTTCTTTGATGATGGATATAGAGTCCCTCTATTCATAGAAATTATAGTAACCTCATATAGGTTGATAAAGGTATATGATACATTAGTAATAGACCCCATAAAGTTGATTATGGTATTTCTACTAAAAATAAAATGGATTGTGTTTTTTGAACATCAATAACAACATATATGGTGTTTTCTTATAATTATTCTTGGTAATATTGTACTTATACAAACCATGTTTCTATGGTCTTACTCTATATGAATAATCATAGGAGGATCTCATTATAAATACAGGGTTTCGGCCAAGTCCTTGTTGGGGAAGTACAGTATGTGGAAGTATAAAGAGAATATATAGTCATGGAGGAGTGGTCGACTAAAAATTTGATGGAAGTTATATATATTTGAGAACCCTATATTGTGTGTGATGTCAAATGATTTTCCTTACAGTATTTGGTAAAAGAGAAAATATGGTTCCCCATGAGATCTAACAAATGTGAGAAATGATCAATCATATTATTTAGAGATCCTTTATCTTTTTATATGTGTCCCATGATATTGGTGTGTTGATTTTCATTATTGAGTGCTAGTATTTTTCCATATAATTATTCAAATGATTTATAATGTGAAAGGGAAACCTGATAGAGAGGTTATCCTATACATTTTAAATTCATTAAATATTAAAATAAAGTTTATATTCTCTAAATTTAAAATTGATGGATGGGATATGTTATCAATAATGAGATATAGACATGTGACATGCCATGTGATTTCTTGATGTAAATAACTTAGAGTGATTTTGGTACGAAGGATGGAAATGTAGTGAAAGATCAGTCAGAGGTTAAGACCTATTATTTTTGGGTGTGATTCTCAATAATATTTTTGATTGTTATTATATATATTTTTCTAGGACACATAGTACATTAGTATATTTTTAGGTTTTGTAATGACTCTTGAGTGGAGGGTGATCATGTTATTGGTCATGTAATGGGTGAGATGCAAAGCCTATTGGAATGAAATGTTCAAAGCAATTTTGGCCATATGTGGCTAGCATGCATCAGTGAATTATCAATGGTTTAGGTTCATGATCCTAGGTTAAATGATGGTTTAATCATGGGATCATGAGTAGGATTGTGTGATTGGGTTTTATGAGAGTGTAAACCTATTATATTAGGATGTGACCAAAATAGCTGCTGGATGAGAGCTTATCAGATGGTTTGTGGTGGACCACTCTATTAGAGGAAAGGAGAGTAAATTTGATCTGGTATTTTTTGGAAAGGCCTCGATGCAATAGGGAAGGTGAGTTTTGGGTATGTTTGGTGCCTATTTGGTTAATGGATTGGAGAATGTCCATGTACGGGCCAAGGGATAATGATTTTGATGAAAAAATTGTGGGTATGGTGGACTGAAGTGTTGGATGAGAATGGGTGGTTTTTTCTATATAATGGACAGTGACATCATAGATGGATTGTGTCAAGGTTTTTTCATATTTATCTTCAAGGACTAAGAATAGTGAAATGTATTTGAAAATGGTATATGTTTATTTTTTTTAACGAGGACTGGTGTAAGGGGATACATTTGGTGGGGATTCCCCTAATGGTCATTTGAGGGTGTGACCCACATTTGTGAGAGTATGTTGATTGTTTTGGTTGGTAGGTGGTCCAAATATGGTATCACACTAAGTGTCAATTTTTTACTTTAGTGTGAGAGTTTGGATGTTCTTGGGATGCCTAAAAAAGATATAACATTAGGATTGGGTGTTATTATAGAGCGACAACATGTGGGAATGTTTATTTTTTGAAAGGGTTTTCTAATTGAGGACATACTGGTGTTTTTATATGGAATTGGGTTGTGTTATTTGAAAAACTACACAAAGGGTTTCAATGGACCACAAGAAATGCATTATCATTAGGTAATTACATTGTTAGGGTACACCTTGGCTTGGATTCATCCCATGATAGGGGATTAATTTGGTAGGAAGACTCATAAACATGGTGATAAATCAATCAATGATGACTCCAAATATTCGGATATTAGGAATAGTTAAGTGACTTCTCGATATTGGTGGTTGTGGGGGTGATGTGCTGGTAGCTCGATTGTTGACGAATAGTGTTCCTTGGATTTTAGTGTTGCATAGTAGAATCTCATTGAGGGTTTGGGTATAGAATGTGGTGAGTGAGTAGTGAATTGAAAAATGTGTTAGGTTGATAATTATTGTTAGAGGACAAAAATTATATATCAGGGATGAAAATAACTGTGGTGGGGAAATTATAAAAACCAAAAAATAAAGGCTAATGAAAATGAGATGAAATTTGAATTTTGGACTTAAGTATGAGACATTTTTATATTTTTTATTAAAATCATGATTTGGAGTGTTATTACTTATCAAATATTTTTTTGTAAGGATTAAATCCAGATATGTGTTTCAAGTTCTCATGTGAGCATTGAAGTAGGTTTGGGGTGAACCTCCACCTCTTACAAACTTTTACGGATGGAATTCAGTTGCACTGTGACCCTTATTTCATGCCTCAATTACTTATTGTAGGGTATTTTTCCTGGTGGAAGAGTATAGGGGTCACATTGTTATAGTGGAGACAACACTAGGGAGGTTTTGTTCTCACATTGGTGAGATGCATCATACCATAGCGCATAAAGTCCAGGCCTCAACAGTGTTAGGAATGGGTGGTAGGTTATCCCTATCACTATGGTAATATTGTGTTGTCATTGGGGGAACACCATAACTGGTCTCGGTATGGATTCCAAACTATGAAGAGAGGGAATTCATTACAAGAGGGAATGAAGCCTCTATTTTTAGGTTTTTCCTAAGGTGTAGTCTCATCATGGCTCACAAGGTCTACACCCAGTCATGGTCTACTAAAGGAGTGTCGCGCTATGATTCTCATCATTGAGTCTTGACCAACCTTCTCATGTGTTTCTAAATTAAGTTTAGACCAATAATTTTTGGTTTGGATCCCATAGGATTTTAGGTTGAACGATGTTCAAGGGATGGCCATTTTTCTAGCTCTCCCCCTAATTCTTCCGTTATTTTATCCCAGTTTGTGAGGGGTGGTTTTTTATATATATCCAATACAATTAGAGATATTATTTCTTATTATTATTTGTGTTATTATATTCTTATTATAAATACATATATGTTGTGATCCATCATTTGGTTTTGGAGCTGATTCCACTAAATCATAGTGTAATAGGGAGGGGACGATAGTGATTGTTTATGATATCATTCCTAATTCAATTAAATTAAATAATTGATTAAAAACTATTATGACCTACTATTTTGTATGTTATGTTTGATATAGTATCTCATAATATGATATGAGGCATAAATGAGATTTTATGTCCCTAAGTATATGTGATATATATTTGTAAGTTTGTGTTTTTTGTGTCATATATGAATAATGGTTTATGTGTTAGGGTGGGATGTATACCTAAGAAGTGATTATTTGGTACCTATTTCTAAGTATGGTGATACCCCCAAGGGGTATGTTATATGATTCTAGGGTGATATAAGTTCCATCTAGTTATATGTAACGCATATGGTTCCAGGGTGCTGAATGTTTCCCCCAGGAGTATGTTTCATATACTCTTAAGGTATTCGAAGAGTTCCAATTGAGTGTATCTCGTTAATATAGTACTAAAGTGATTTGAGTTATCTCTAGTTTTATGTTACTTGTATGATTATGAGATTATATTAATTTCCCATGGGTTTATGTTACTTCTATGGTTTTTTGGTGATCAGAGTTTCCCCCATTTTTATGTTACTCATTTTGTTTTGGTGATAGATATATACCCTCTATGTTATATGTTTCAAGATCAAATACATACAATCCTTGTCAAATGAGGTTTGTAAATCATAAGTGTCACATTAGAACATGAGGATTAATGGTGATTGCTTTTTTATTATTCAACGATGTATGTTTTATTCTGATCATATCACATGTGCTTAAAATAATTTACTTGTTATCTTAGGGATGTAAGTTTTAGTTTCATAGTAATTTTTACTCAAACCCTCCACGAGTGACCCTAGAACTTTAGTACTTAAGTATAGCTCATAGATTTCAAGTTTAGGTAGGGTAGAAGTCTTGGAAAAGATGATAAAGATGGAGCAGCATGATATATTTTTGAATATTGGGTTATAATGAGGCTCAATAATGGCATTAATCCACTTTTAAATTGTTTTAATTTTTAATATGTGATCTTACTAGTAGGTGATCAATTTTTCTATGACTATATGATTCTGTAATTCATTCAATATGGAATACCTATTTGTTATTGGATTTTTCATAATCTAATTATTTTTTTTGGATTTTTCCTAGTTATTTACACTATTATTCACTCTAAAATTTGGGAATAGACTCCCCATGATTACAAATTTGGTCCATGATACTAGTCAGTATCCTCTGGAAAATGGGGAGGTGTGCTTGAGGTCTTAAGGTGACATGGTGCTACTCAAGGTCTCGTAATTTCTCTTATAAATAATTTCCTCAGAAACTTCTCTACTTAACGTTGAATTTTTTATGTTTCCACTATATTAACTCAAAATCCTAGTCAATTAGAAATAATTTCACTATAAAAATAACTAATATGGTTCTCAATACCCCATTAGAAAAGCAATTCCCTATGAATTTTCTCTAAATAACAATAAATTTCAATAAAATAAACTCCAAACTAATTGGCATTGATTCATCAATAGTATTTTTGGTGAAATATAATACCATTTATAGTATCATTAATTTAAATATTATAATTAGGATATATTTTATTTCAGATTGAAAAAAACTCCCTTTTCCCTCTATATTCCTATTTTCTTATCATTTTTTATACCTTTATAAATCACTTCCATTCCATTTTATTATTCTTTTTTCACAATCCAAATGTTCTATATTTTTCATCTCATTTATTTTTTAATCACTTCACACACTCTCTTAATACATAACTGATCTAAATAATCTTGAAAAGACCTTAGTTTTATACGCATAATAATCCATTCATTATAGTTAAATGAATATAAATTGGACAATCCATTATTTATGGCCCACTTATCAAATTTTCTAGTCCATCCCAAAAAATGATATGGTTGGAAAGGAGAAACATCATATGCCACCTTTTACTGATAATTTATAATAAAACATGGAGAATATTCCCTTTAGTCAACTTCATGTACCCATTATCATTTTACTATATCAACCATTAAAGTATATGATTCTTTATTATTGTTAATCCTAACTTATAAAATAACAATCATATGGATAAATTTATGGACCTAACACAATCAATAATCATACTACATTATTTATCCATGAAAAGGTACCATGTATAAAAAATATATTATTTTTTATTGATAATTCAATAATTTGTTATTATAACTAAACATATACCATTCCATAAACATTTCTATATGTACATGTATCCAATTTATATATTATAGCACTCTTCTAGGGGTGGAATTTCATCTTCACTTTGGTAAAAACTATGAATATCATAAGCATTTTAACTAGTTATTTTTTATATATTGTATAATTTTGAATCAATATATTTAAATCCTTCATATCAAAACCCTTAATTTAATGGGATTTAAATAAAAATTTACCTTTAGTTCTTCAACTTTAGATTCAAAGGCGAACATTTTTTGTATCACCTTTGATTATATTTGTTGTTCCCCTTCATACTATTATGGTTTATAATTTTCCAACATAAAATATGATATTGACATTATAAAATTTGAAATGAATCTTTATTGGATACACTTTACATTGAGCTTTATTAACCATTTCATTGAGTTATTTTATACCAAAATAAATGTTCATTCCCAATATGTCCTAGATTTCATGGTCGATTTCATTTATAAACCATTAAATGGTGTCCTATCATTCTTTGTCCACATTATCCCAAATCAAAATGATCTTTATCTCTATATAGTATCCCATAATACTCATGGGCCCTTTTTTAAAACCCTATAACTTTGGGTATAAGTCATGATAATAGTTTGTATAAAAATAAAATTTAATCAATTCCACTTTTATCCCCTCTCAAGTATGTATAGTTTCTTCACCTATTCTTTTTAGACTTGATTATAGTATATCCCACAATATTCTCATATAATTGGTGACATCCACTATAAAAAATCATTTTTTTCATCCAAAAAATTTTGGAATTCATAAATATATACAATATTTCTAACAAACTCTAAAGCGGTGCCAACATCATTTTAATATTAAAATAATGGGATCCTTAACTTTAAAAAAATAACATCATTGATTTTTATTTATATTTATCACTTTATAGAAATTGGGGATTTTTAAAAGTTAATGGATTATCACAAAATTTTAATTACCTGAATACTAATTGAAATATAATTTAATGGACCTTTTAAAATCATCAATACTAGTATTCAACCTATGAAATTGATATTTAACAAATAAAATGAACAACATAATATCTATTTCAATGGAGACACCCCCATCTTCAACATATGTTTCATATTACTAAATTTGAATATAAATATATATATTTGACTCAAAAAATATATAACATGATTTATAATAAAGAAATATTAAATTATAATTGTACTTAATACAATTTAAGAATTTTAAAATTTAATTCTAATTCCTTTTAGTTTATCAATTGTACTATATGGTTTTTTGGGTCAGTTATAACAAATAAAAAGGATTGATGGGTTGTAAAAACCCAAAAATATATTTTAACATAAAATTTTTAAAGGAAAAAATAAGGAAAATGGAGAACCTATGTTAAAATAAGAATATGAGTTTTTTTTACTAAACATCAACTTTTAATACATTGAATGAAATTTGTTGAATTATATTTTCTAAAAATTAATTACTTTTACAATCTATTTCTATTTCAAAACAATGAAACAATAATCCACTAAAATCATAATAAGTAGATGTTTGAGATCAAAAAAATTGTAATTCTATTAAAATTATAGTTGGTGATTCACTAAAATTGATCAATGAGAAATCATTTTAAGATTTGAATCAGTTATATCTCATAATTTTTATGCTTAATCATAATTATTTCAAATGGAAAATAAATATTAATTGTTAACATAAAAAATTTCATATTATGTATTATGAAATTAAAATAAATATTTTCTGAATATGATAAAAAATTGGATCAAAATTATTCTATTCCCAGTACAAAATTAAATTAATGTGAAAGAAGAAATGGTAAAGATAAGACTTGATTTACTCTATATGGGGGCCGATACCAAATAATATATACCCTTAAAATCACTAGGAATATTTATGGGGAACCTCAATAAATGATCAGGTATCAAGTTATCAAATAAACTAAAAATAAATTAATAATTTTGTATGATTAGTTTATATAAATATAAAAATAAATTATTAAGGAATAAACCAAAGAGAATTAGTTTCTAAGAACTCAAGTTAAAATACACTTCAAAGGAAAAATAATTAGTTCAAGGGTTGAATAATCAATAAATACAGAAGGTTTCCACGTATTCTAATCAAATAAACTCTAAAATTCCCTCATTTTTCATTTAAATTCAATTAGAATGGTTATTTATAGAAAAAATGGAGTTATAATAGTCTAAGAACTAGTTTCCACAAGACAAAAGGCATAAATAATGCTTTTTGAAATATTTTCATATTACCATGATGTTGGGAGACTTATTTCTCACATATTTGAATTTATTTCCACCATAAAATGATTTAAGGGATAATATACTCAATAAATTTAAAATTTATGCATCAACCAAAAACATTCATTACAACAATCCCACTATGTTTTAATTTAATTTCTCCAATATTTAAAAAGAAGACAATTATGTTGGTTTGTCAGTGAATCTTATATAAATCATTGGGGTTATAATTTTAAGATAATATTTTTTTTCACAATTATAGTTATTGTATAAATATTTTATTCCTCCAAAAAATTTTGTTTTGGCTCTACTTTAAAATACACTATTATTTCCTAAAAATACTATTTCATTACAATGGTCTTTGATATATCCATTAAACCTCCAATTCTATGAAACATTTATGAAAACAAATGTATTTCTATAATTAAATAAATATTAATAGCTATAATTATTTATTTTATTTATTTATATTCATCATTACTGTAAAATTAATTTTAGAAATGTTTTCATTCGAAAATTTAATAGTTATATTTAAATAAATTGGTTTTCCATAAATTACATGATTTTATATTAAATATAATTTATATATTTTAAAATTTTTAATTTATAAAAATGGATTAATTTTTTATAATCCAAATATAAAATATAAATTTCAAATAATTTTTTGTATTTTTCTAAAAATGTCAATTTTAAGTGAATAGTGAAAATATCAATTTATTAAAAACTATCATTTCTATTCATTAAACAATTTATTTTAAAATTAAGACAATGTTTTTTATTTATTATTTAATAAATATAATATAAATTTTATTAAAAATAATCTAAATAATTTCATATTAATCAAAATAATATTTCATTTTGTTTTAAGTTCATTTTTATGCTTAAAAACACAATTATCTAAAAACTGTTTTTCGTAATGTGTTGAGAATTTATACTAAAACTTATAATTTAAACATAATAAAATTTAATTTAAAAAACATATTCTATATTTGGAATCAAAAGGTTCAAATTTTTTTGAGTTCAATTTCATTTTGGTTCATTATGAATGGTAACTGTAGCAAAAATGTGTCACCATCGAAAAAGGGTCGATCAGACTCATTAAGGTAAAAAAAGTAATAAGGCCACAAAATTTTACCTTAATTATTATTGGATAGGATATTTTGACCCTTTTATCCTTATATTAAATATTAGATTGTTTTGAAGTCGCTTTTCCAAAATTAAGACTTTATAAGATCTAAAAGTTTACGAAATTTAATTTTGTCCAAATCCACTCACATATAAAAGAGAAACTCCTCTAATCCATTACTCACAGATTTTTAGAAACCATGTTCAGCCAATACCTGTGAAAACCTCTCCCCAACATCCCTACCAACATCCTATAGTTCATGTTCTAATCAAATTTCAAATCCAGGAAGGCTTAAGGTGTAATCAAAAGGGAGATTTTTTTAAATATATTATAAGTCTAAATAGGCCTATTTCGAGTTTATTTTCTCTTCTACCTAAAAAATATTTGTGAACATTAATTATATAGAAACGTCAATATCATCCATATATGGAAATTTTATTATGATAATGGTACAAATTAAGGTAATAACTAAGTGATGTGGCCAGAATATTGTACCTAAATTCTTATTGGATGATGATATTTTAACCAAAATAATATTATCATAAAAACTAGATAGTTTTGGAGCCACTTTACCATTATTAAGACTTAATATTATTTAAAATGTTAGTAAAATTATAAGTTTGTCACTCCCCCACATATAAAAGGGAACCTTCACTCCTCTCTTCCTCACACCATATGAGAACTCTCGTTCATCCAATCCCTCCAAAAAACATGTCCCACCCACCCACCATACACACACATACTAGAGGTCTTGGAATTTTTGAAAGACTAATCCTATGAGACTTAATGTGTAAGCCAAAGTTGGATATCTATGTAGAAGTTAGAATTACCAACCGACAAATTTTAGGATTATATATTCCTCTGACTCCTTCAAATATTCTTCAACTTTGATTAAATAAAAACTTCATTGAGTTTCATATACTAAAATTATTTTATAATTATGGAACAATACTTCTTCATCTCATTTTACATCTTATTAAAAATGAAAACATGGTTCGTTTTTATGTTTGAAATACCACCACCATAAAGAAATGGGTTTTTTTTCACCACCAAACCATATGGATGATAAAAAAATATAGAACAAATGAATATATGAAATAATTATAATACATCACACCATCGTAATAAATTAAATATTTATGAAATAATTATGAAATAATTATGATAAAACACACCATCTTAGTTATGAAATAATTATGATTCTGTAAATATATGATACAACAAACCTTATTAATGTTTCTATCTATTTGAAATTGATAACTTCACTCATGCATGTGTGTGGAATATTACCATTATAAATCGATGTGATTAATTTATAGTATCTATATTACAAGTTTTTTTTATAAGTATGTGACTATTTAATAAATATAAAAATAATTTCATATTTAATGTTATTTAAAACATATATTTTTTTACTTTATTTGTATTCCCCTTATTATAAAAATAAAAATGGAATTCGTGCATGCATAAGGACAACCATTTCCATAAAATTATGTGGTTAATTTTTCATGATCACCTTGGATAATAGGTTCTAAAAGTTTAGATAATGAATAAATATGATAAGTAAAAAAAATTAAGATTATATAGCTAATGTAACCATAACACATTTGATAAATATTAATGCACCAATGTGGTTATGATGTTATAAAATGGATGACCCCAAAACAAAAAATGTGAACATGACCATTTTAGTAACTAAATAAAACATTATAATAAAATAAGTAAAATGAAAATTATAATGGAATTAATATTAAAGAAATTATTATGAAATTATAAAAATAACAAATAATTATTATTCAAATATTTAGAGAATGTTTGAAGCTAGAAGGGATATAAGGTAAAGAATTTTTCTTTAAAACCTTATATTAATGTATTCCCTCAAAATATTTAACTTACATACCCATGTTAATTAATATATTTCAATAATTTTATAATTTGTACATAAAAAAATATTATATTTTATATCTAACAAATTTGTATTTCCTTTTAATTCTTTATAAGAAATATTTTAAAATTTTATAGAATGTATCCATTTAAAAAAATTTACCGAAGAGAAAAAAAATTAACCTATAAGACTTGAAAAGTTTTTCAAATGTCAAGGAACATATTAGATAATAATATTCCACTACATGATTCCATGGTTATTTTCTATGAAAATTTACCCCTCAAATTTGAAGAAATTTTTAATTACAAAATGTTTTTATGGAAATAGAACCTTTTTCTCAACTTTCTGAGATTATTGGAAATGTTATTCCTTATGGTATTGATTTAAAAATTAAATGGGTTTTAACATTATAGTGATATATATATATTATATATTTCTTATATGGTTCTTGGAAATATTATATGAATGATGGGTGAGACTAATATAGTTATGATGATGGGTGAGACCGACATAGCTCTCAAATGCATTGGGTAAAGTGAAAGAGTTTTATGATTATAGGTTGTTCCAAATATATATGAGATTTATCTAGTCAAGTGATTCCTTTGTTAAGGCTATTACAAGAGTGAATGTAAGGATAATTTCTCATGTTATGTACATGATAGTCTTAGAATGGTTTATTAATGAAATATTTTTATTTAAAAAGGTAATAAAATTATAGTTTATTTTTAAGGAATGTTTATGAATTTTCTTATAATGGTCAACATATTGCTTTAATGGAAATTAATTCACGAGTTTTCATGAATTATAATAAACCCTTATTTTTTATTTTCCATTTATGATAGAATATATTAGGTTTTGTGAAATATATAAAGAAATTATTTTATTTTCTTATAAAAGATTAGGGATTTTAGAGATTAAAGGTTCATTGTGAATAAGGAATATTTTCTTAGGGCTTTTTCAGGTTCAAAAATAGAATAATTGGTTTATGTTAATATATATAATTTACTAATACTTATTACTCATTTCATATTTTCAAATTATTTTTTATAGGTATATATAAGTATTAGTAATACATATTACTAATACTTATTTTCTATAGGAATATATAAGTATTAGTACATTTCAAATTATTTTCAGGTTCAAATTATTTTATATAGGTATATATAAGTATTAGTAATAAGTATTAGTTTGTTATATATAATTTACTAATACTTATTATGGTATTTATCTTTAATGAATTAGGTGTGTCATTAAAAATTACTTTATTTTTTGGTAAAATTAGATTCTATATGAAAAATGACAACTTAATTATGTAATTTTTTTCTTATTTATCTGAATCTATAAATTGAAAACATCCTGAAAATATAATATAGTGTAAACCTTTTTATAAATCATGTAATTATGTGTTGTTTAATGTATGGGGTGTTATAGTTGGTATCATAGAAATGGTTTATATACCACTTGAGGTTAGGAAAATGTTAAAATACACTTTCAAGATACTCTAATTTATTGTTATATTATCGTAAGATGGATTTTGAATATTTTCATGTTTCATACTCTAATCTATGTCTATTCTAAATGTTCTTATATTGAGAAAACATGGTTTATATGGTAGAAAGTCATAAAGTAGAAATAACCTTCTGAATCAACAACCTAGAATGGTTTGAATAGAACTGTTTATGTTGTGTTCAAGGAGTTTATTCATGTTCTTAATGTTGGCACCCATTAAAGATATTTATTTAATTCTCTATAGAAGAACATTTTTATAATATTATATTTCATTAAACAGCACCCTCAAGCCTGAGTGGATCTTCAGATGAGGTCAATGCTTAAGGATATATTAATACATTAGAGAAGATATTTGAAGTTTTTTATGTACATAACAGGATAAGGTAACCCTTGATATTTAGTATTTTGAAGGTGAATTAAATACATGGTGGTATTTTATTAATTACACTAATTAAAATGAGGAAATTGATTTTGTGTAATAGATGGTATTTAAATATATATTCTGTGAGAATTATTTTTCTCATATTTATTCAAATTTTATTAGATTATAAATTCTTGGAATTAAAGAAGAAGAATGATCAATAATATTTTGACTCCTATAAATACAATTTTATATTATTTATTAGGAATGAAAAAAAATTCATTCTGGACCTCAATATAAAAGGAAAATAATTTTATTCAGGATTTAAGCCAAGTTTGTGAAGGGAAAAAGTCAATCATGTGTATGTAAGTTTTGTGGAAATTATGTGGTGTGTAGAGAAAGTTAACATGGTGTTTGTGGACTTTTACAACTATAAGTATAATGCTAGTAACGAAAATAAGGATGTGAATTTTTTTTAATTCCAATGAGATGGATATTTATGTAAATTCATTTATGAAGTTATTTACTCAATGAAGGAATCATAAAAATTTAAAATAGATAGTTAGAATAAATAATTTTACAACTACTAAGATAGTTGTAGAACCATATAATGAAGAGGTTATATGTACATTAATTGTGAATTTATAATACACTAATGTATTTTTTGATCATGGGTCCATAAATTCTTTAATTTCTAGGAAATATTCAAGTAAAATGGAAATACCATACAAGAAATAAATTCAAAACTATTGGTAAAATTGATGGGGTAATATAAAGGAAATAAAAATGTATAAGTACATTGTATTTCAATTTTTGGAATGGGCATTCATGTAAACCATGTAATATATATGATTTTATAGTTTGATGTTATTCTTGATATGAATTTTCCTTCAGTTTATCATGCTTAGATAGACTGCAGAGATAAAACATTTAGTGTCCATAATTTGTTTATGTGTTTATACAAAAATGAATCGATATATTTTATAACAAACCCTTAAGAAAATAATAAAAGATTGAAGTTAATCATATATTTAAATATATTTTTTTAGAAGAAAGTAATTGTTCAAATTGGTAATGTGTTTGATGTAAAGAAATATCTAGGTGTATTTCCAAATGATTTTCCTAGTGTTGTTCCTAATCAATTGGTTGTGTTTGTTATTGACTTGTTTCACTACTGCAAAAAGAGACCATTGACAGTGATGGTATTTATTATCACTAGAAAAAATCACTGATAAATGGACTAATTGTGAAGGCTAAAAAAAAGAACTAATAAATTTAACCATTTATGAGTGCTTTCTTAGCACTTATAAAGGGACCCTCGATCAGTACTTTATATTTAGTGCTGATAAAGGGTACCCTTTATTTGAGAATTATTATTTTTTATGTTGATAAAGGATTCCATTTATATGTTCTTTGCTTTTAGCACTCATAAAATATCCTTTTTTGACATTTTTTATTGATGATAAAGGTCCAAATAAATAAGATAAAATAATTAAATTAAAAAACAGTTTATTGAGAAAAATAATACAAATTGTATTTATTAAATAATTATTTATAAAAATGGATAAATTGATTAAACTACATTGAAATTATATATACTTAAAAATATTATATATTAATTATATAGATTTGTGCAAAACTAAAAAAAACAAATTAAAATTATGTAAATTGAGGAAAATATTAAACATTTAATTAACTAGATAATTTTTATAATTGTAATAAACTTTTTATATAATATATATATATATATATATATGTTTTAATGTATTTAAATATGATTTATATGTTAAGAAATATTTATGTTCTTTACATTAAATAGTCATATATTTAATGAATAATGGTTTATAATTAAAAATTAATATAATTAAAAATATTGAGATATTTCATGGAGTAGTGGACATATAATTGAACGTCATTCGATTTTCCAATTTAACATAGACCAAATGTGTGTAATACTGATTTCACATATACGCAATTAATGAATTTTTCTATAAAATGCACACACACAAAACTTATCTATTATTTATATATTTTTAAAGTGTACTTATTTATAATTTATTCAATTTCAATTATTTTTTACATGCATGAACTTAAAATTAGATATTAATTCATAACATAAATATATATATATATATATTAAAATATTTATAAATAAATATATTTATAAATGTAAATTTACTATTTTATTATATCTATATATTTATAATTTTAAATAAATAAATATTTTTTGTAAAATTATTTATGAAATTATAAATAAATAATTATTAAATTTATAATATATTACTGAAATAATTAATATGTTTATTATATATATATATATATTTATTTATTTATATATGATTATCATATATATATAATTATATAAATATATATAATGACATTAATATAATTTTCAATAAATATTTATATAATTATAAAAAAAATAGTTTTACATTTAAATAATTATAAAATTAAAATAAATATAATTATAAAATTATAATAAATATTTTTCAAAAGGGATTATATATACTATATATATATATATTAAGTACATATATAATTACTATTGTTTCTTTATAATTATAATTATAAATAATTTATCAGCCCTTAAGTAATAAGTGCAGATAAAAGGTATCTTTATTTGCGATTTTTTTAGTGCCGATACTGATGAATCATTACCAACACTAAAAAAACAAATAAAATGAATATTTATCAGTGCTAATACAATATTACAGATAAAGAAGGAAAATATTAGCACTTTTTGGTGCTGATAAAGACCTACATTTGATAGCTCTAAGAATGTTCTCATAAATATGTCTTTTATTTGCGATTAATACTTATGCACTGATAAAACGAATCTTTGTTAGTGTTTTTGCGGAAGAACTGATAAAAGCATCCTGATCATTTTAGAATCCCCAAAATAGTTGCAAACCCATCATGATATTAGCCTCTTTCCTCCGAAGGCACCCACTATCAGCGCTACTCCTCAGTGAATCAAAGATAGAATAAAAAATACACACTCAACCGCCTCAAGTTTCTCTAACATTCTCAGCCATTTGGTGTTTTGTTTCATTTAGGGTTTCTAAAGTGAAAATTGAGATCTGGATTTCAGTGTCTCCTATTTTCTTCAAACAATCAAGGTAGGCATATATCTTCATTTGTATATTATGATTTTCATTCTGTATTTATCGATTCTTTTTTTGACTTCTTCTTTGATGATGTCATCAATTATTTTTGGTCTAGTCCTTGTATATAGTTTTTCATTTAGATTAATTAAACAATTAATTCTTTATAATCAATTGTTTTCTTGACTTTCGATTTTGATATCTTATTCTGGCCTTTTTAAATTGTACTTTTGAATCAATTTTCATCGTTGTCGATAACTGTACCCTCTCTTACTCAACAAGATTAATTTTTTTTTTCTATTTTGAAATCTTAGTGAATCACCTCTAGTCCACAGATAAACCAATTAAATAAATATTTATGACACTCTTTAAAATGTGAAGGAATTAGATATAAAAAAACAAAATAGTGAGAAAATTCATTTGGAAAACCAATTCATAGTGTGGCGATGGTGTGAAGAAATAATAGAAGCAAATTTTATTTAAATATTATAAGGGAATTTATTTATTTAAATTCTATTTTAATTTCCTAGTGTAAGGGGTTTTCCTTAAAAATTTATTTTCTCATAATTTCATTTTTTTTATTTCAATATAAACTATAGTATGGGTGATACAATATTAATTTATTTCAATGGTTATCTATTTTCAAAATTATTATGGGGTTGTATATATTTTTCTATGTTGTGATTTTTTCTATAATGGGAATATATATATATGTTCATCTATTTATATGTGTTTTCAAAAAATATAACAAAAAAGTAATTTTATAATTATTTATTCACAAATTATTGTTTTAGATTTTCAAATTATGGAGGGATTATATTTATTTTCATAAAAAATTATGTATTAATGTTAATTTTTTTGAAATTATGTATATTATAAATTCCATGTTATATATATATATATATATATCTGTGTGTGTTTGTGTATTTAAATGTGTATGGGATACACATTGCAAGGATTGTTGTTTTTTTCTCCCTTGTTTATGATATATATTTTTGATGTGTATTATTTCATTATGCCATCTTCTATATGGTCCTCCCAAGAATCTGATGGATGGGACATCGTTTATTAGATGGCCTCCCTATAATCCTTTAAATGGGTAGATCTGATGTGAAAAACTCTTTAGAATCCTTGGGATTGGTTTGTGTGGTGACATGACATCCCAAGAGTCTTTATACGTTTTCAAATATTTTATATACCAATAATAATTTTAAATGTAATAATTTCATAGGTTTCAACATCATTTGTTCCACAAAATATATTGGATGTTATCAAATTATATATATTAGACATTATTTTTAATTATTCTTCATTTTAGTTATACATGTGATGGTTCCACCACCAGGAATCTCTAATTATTATCTGTGTATATGAAATAACTCTGTATTTATTAAAATGATTTATGAATATATTTTTATATCTTCTAATTGATTGAAAGAGATATTATTATTATTATTTATCATATTTGATTTACATATTACTCCATAATTGTCTATATAATATTTTCATTTGTTTAAGGGATATAGTAAAGACATGATGTTTATCAAACAACATTTATTATTTCAATTTTTTTCTTGAGACTCATCCCCTATCTCATTTATAAAAAAATTCCATCCTCATCAACTTCATATACCGAATAGTCATTATTATAATTTGTTACATAAACTCATCAACTTTATCTTTTATGTTACTTGTACAACTATGAGAATTACCCATCCCATGGATGACTACTACATATATTATTTCATGAAATATAGGTTCATTATACTAGAGATAAATGATATTTAAAACATCAAAATGTAATGATAGATGTTTGGGAGATGAGTTGATGAGGATGAACATTGTCTAAAACATTCACCTTTTTACGAATTCATAGGATAACGCCTTCCGTATTGGGGTAATTCTTTTCTTAAACTCAATTAATCATTTTATTCAACATACTAAAATACTTTTAAAGAATCAGATGTTGAATTTCCCTTAATGTAATGGTCTATAACATTAAACTTTGATAATGAATATATTATGTATATTTATTTATTTAGTGAAAAACATTTACCATTTAATATCCCAATAGGATGGATATGAATTGAAAATGGATTAATGATAATCATTTTAATAAAATAGTATAAGTTTGGAGTTAAAGAGTACATCAAGTTTTCTAGAGAGAATGCATACGACCCTTATAAAATTCTCTATCTATGTTTACATTGTTTCTATTCTAGAAAAATTAGTTTAGAAGAATTTAAAGAACATTTAATTTGTAATTGAAAAAATCATAGCAATAAATGATGGAATAAACATGGGGAAAACTGAAAGTGGATGCTGATTGTGATGATACTATGGTTTATGGATCATTCAATATAAATACTAGGGTCAAGGATGATGGAGATAGCATGGAATAAATGACAATGCGAGTGGAAGTTTACTTTCATGACTTTCCCATGTTTCTTGAGGAGTTAGACAGTTATTGAATGAAACCATTGTATATCGGTTGAACTAAATACACAATATTTCCAGTTTGATTGAAGTTATATAATTTGAAAGTTAGCTGCATATAGAGTGACACCGACATTATAGAACTATTTAGTCTCATGTATAATATGCTACCAAAATAAAATTAACTACCATATTGAACATATGATGCTAAACAAATGTTATGTTCAGTGGGAATGATCTCAAAAAAAATATTATTCTTCAAATTAATGCATATTGTTTAGTAAGGAACACAAATCACTCAAAAAAATGTCTTATGGGTGGTGGAGATTGATATAAGAAAAATTAATCAAGTCATTCAAAATCTGTATGGAATATTCCTATCAATCCATGGTTTATAAGACTATATGTTTATCAGGAAACCTTGAGACAATTGACATGGTATGCAGATACAATAATTAAAGATTAGAACCTATATCATCCTGAAGATTTTCTTCAGGGGATGAAAATTTATTATGAATATCCTGAATTTGGAAACGAGCTGAGAAACTTCCATCTTTCCTTATATAGAGATGGAATAAATCATTTTGGTGTAAAGAGTAGTACTGACCATACCTGCCTCATCATGTTGATACATTATAACATTGTTCCATGGTCATTCATGAAGTGCAAATAAATTATATTGTCTCTTATTATATCTGTACAAAAGAAACTAGGTAATAATATTGATGTCTCTTTAGTTGTATTGATCGATGATCTGAAATTGATGTGGTATAAAAGTGTTACAATGTACGATTCTCATCAAAGTGAAGAATGCTCATTTATTGAAATGTTCTACAAAATGTTAAACAACTTACCTACTTATTGAAATTTATTAGGCTATAGCATTAAAAAAATTGGGGTGTCCCATTTTT
Source organism: Viscum album (assembly GCA_963277665.1). Taxonomy (NCBI): domain Eukaryota; kingdom Viridiplantae; phylum Streptophyta; class Magnoliopsida; order Santalales; family Viscaceae; genus Viscum; species Viscum album. The sequence continues at coordinate 1,824,105,390 of OY728160.1, forward strand.
GAAAAACAAACACAATTAGTTTGGTTAAACCATTCCTCAAATATGGTATTTTAAGTACATTAATTTATTTTACATCAATAAGATAAATACTAATCATGGAGAAAAACATTCAATGGAAATATCAAACATGGTACACCACCATCTCTTGTAAGGGGTGATCAAGAGTAAAATAAAGTAAAAGGTATTGAAATCATCTTCCATATGCCATTTTTAAAAAACCATAATAATTCATGTTGGAAGAAGAGATCAATTTTCATTGAATTTTGTTATTGGAATTGTTTGTATGTTAGAAATTTTCGTGATGTCATGTATATAGAAAAAAATGTATTTGAGAGTGTTATTGGCACATTAATAAATTTCATGGAAAAATGAAATATGGAATCAAGGCCAGGTGGTACATGATTTAAATGGGGATAATGGAAGATTTGGAACCAGTGAAGGGTAAAAGGAGGCTTTTCTTCTTCCAATTGCTTACACTCTATCCATATAAAAAAAATTCAATTCTTCTTTTTCCTTAAGTGTGTAAAATTTTCATATAGGTATTCATCAAATATAAAGAATATTCTATCAATAACTTTTTTGAAGTTAGAAGAACTAAAACCATATGCCTACCTTGTTTTGATGATCGATTAAAAGATTTCTAAATTACAATACATTATACCTCAAAATGTACAAAATACATTAACCCAAATCTGCTTCTTATTTTAATCTATATACAATAAATTTATAGATGCGACAAAGTTTCTCATCATAAATAAGAAATTTTTATTCTTATTATATGAATTACATATGTTATTCCCATTATCATTCATTGATATAATGACCAAAACTAATGGTTCACTTGGTTAGAGAGGTCAAACTATGTGGTATTATCCATTACAAATGGATGTACCCTGCTGAATAGTAATAATGATTCTGAAACGGTGTTTCAAGAATCAATGTTTGCTGAATGATCATATTTCATAATGATATATTACTGATAGATCTTTTGAATTTTTTAACAAATACCTACATATGTATATAGTATCGGCCTCCTAAATTCTCATCATAGTGAACACCTTAGGAGACAAGGTATTTCTGGAAGAGATGTTTTTACAGTTACTTTGACATAGCGGGAGTAGGGGAACCTTTAAATTTTATGTAAAAGAAACAAAAATTATCCATATATTGAAGCCCAAAAGAAGAAATTATTATATATTTTAATCCATCAAGGGATGAAGGATGGATATCTAATGCCCATAATCAACAATTTATTGGATGGATACTCGATCAAATTTTTAAGGAGTTGTCTAAAAATATAAATTCAATTGTCAAATGACTTAAATGGATAACCAATGGACTGAAATAAAATGTTATATCATACACAAGTTTTGTAATAAATGGTTATATGTTCTATATAAATGAACATGATTACTTCAATATGATGAAAAATAGTGGTGTTACGCTTGTGGATAAAGAGATGCACAAATATAGTTCCAACGATAGAAACCTAATTTATGAAAATATGTCATATTTTGGAATTATCAAATAGATAAATGAGTTATATTATACAATAATCCAGGGGATACTTTTTCATTTAAAATTAGTTGACAATATCAGTGCAGAAAAAGATGAGGAAATGGGCTTCAGGAAGGTGAATTTTAGTTTGGAATGGAAAATAGATGATCCATTCATAATGGAATCATAAAAATTGAAAGTATATTATGTCTCTGATCCAACAAACAAGAATTTGTTGATTGTCCTAATGGAGACTAAAACAAATGTCAGGTCAGATGAAAATTCAATCAACTATGACCCATTCATTGGGAGATCACAACCACTTCATATAGGTACCAATATAGATAGTGTCTTGTATGTTAGAGGGGACCACAAAGAAGGGATTTTGATTATATATAGAGGATCCAAATCCTTGAAACATTTAAAAATTAAATAGAGTTTAATGAAAAGTTATATTTTTTTAATACACTATGTCATTCCTCATAATATTATATGTTATCTACTTCCTTAACATAATCTAACTTAAATGTTTGACAACTCATGTAAACAATGTCTTCTAGATATGATTATGTAACCTATCCCTCATAAGAACAAACTATAAAGAAGGAAACCCTTTGGAATGATGTCAATGTAATGTGATGACAAACTTTCTATATTTTAGTAAAGAATTATATAATCTAATGTTGATTTATTTTTTATTTTTCCGTGTAGATTTCATTTATTTTAGAATATTTTTTTCCATCTATCATGCCTTTTCAAGAAGTGAAATGATGATTTATCTACACAATCATAGCGGTAATCGTCATGTTTATAGTGTAAAATAATTTTCTATAGAATTAATTTATTGTATGGTATTTATGTTTAATTTATTTATTTTTAATATTACTCACATAAAAATTTATTTCTCATATGGGTGGATTCTTTTGTTCAAGTTGGTGTGGTCAGTTTATCTCTCCCACATTTCTACACAAAATTTTCTATATACATCTTCTCCCTCAAAATATTTTCATACCAAGAGTGTTTCATTTATAACTTTCTTTCATATAGTCTCCAATTCCTTTTCATGAATAAAAATGGCCCTACATATACTCAATCAAAGAGGTGATATTGTGCTTTTCACAGTAAAATAATTGTCCATAATGTTTGTATATTATTTTAGATTTATGATTAATATATTTCCTTTTAACATTACTCATATAATAATAGTTTTCATATATTAGTGGATTCATATGTTAGAGTTGGGGTGATCTATCCAACTTTTATGCCTTTCTACACCAAAACATATAGAGACATCTTCTCCCTCAAAACCTTTCCCCCCCTACAGTGTCGCATCTATCACTTTTCTACATGTTCTCTGTATTACCATTTTAGGAAGAGAAATGATGATGAATAATCTCAATCACAGAGGTAGTCTTGATGTTTTCCCAGTAAAATCATTGTCCATAGAATTAATGAAGTGTTTTATGTTTATGTTGGATTTATTTATTTCTAATACTATTCACATAATAATTCTTTTCTTATAATGGGGTATTATTTTGTTCTAGTTTGTGTGATCTATATATCGTTCAATATTTTCTGAACTAAGGGATCCAAAAACTTCTTATCCTTCAAAACCTTTCACCCCTGTAGTGTTGACATTTATCACTTTACTTTAGGCACCCTCCACTACTCAATCATGGAGTTAATCTTGATGTTTCCATAGTAAAATAATTTTCCATAGAACTAATTTCTTATTTCATATTTATGCTTTAATTATTTTTTTATATTATTACACATATAATAATTTTTTGATATATACAGGTGGATTCTTGTTTTTTCGAGATGAGGTGGTTTGTTCGAAGATAATCATGTTGTGATGGAAGATTGAAAAATAAATTCAATAGAATTTGTGGTATCATTGATAGTTAATATTTTTTTTAATGTAAGTAATAATTTGTATTTATGTAATTAAATAAAAGAATGTTTCAAATGTGTATTATATTGTATTTTTTCTTTTATGTTTTTTTTGTAAATTTCATTTCATTTAAATCTTTTATTGGGAGTTTTTTGTGGATATGTGGGGTGTTTTTGGTTCTTTGTTATGCAATTACAGCACATTTATGTGGTGATTCAGTGCGCCATTATAGTGCACAAAATTATATCTCTTTATCAGCTCTTTTACAAGTACTAATAAAGGGAAAATTTAACTATTCTTTTAAAAGAGTTGATAAATTTAAACTATATCAATGATTTTATAAGGATTGATAAATGTACATTTGTAATCACTTTTATAAGAACTCGTAAATGGGGCTTTTAGTTGCATTAAATATAATAACTGACAAATGGTTCCTTTATCTGTGCATTTTTTTCACTGATAAAGTACCCTATCATCTACGGTGATAAAAAAACCAGGTGTTTTAATCTATCTAAAGTAGTCATAAAATTTTTAGCACTAATAAATGTCATTTCTAGCACTGTTATAGGCCTATTTTTTAGTAGTGGTTAATAAAAAAATCAAATTTTAAAACATCCCAATCTAGTTTCAAAAGTTGAGTTTTTATAATTAAATAATAAATTATAGGAGTTACTTGATAAGGGTCTGATCTACCCTATCACTTCTTTATAGGGTTCTTATTTTCAATATGATAAAACGAAGGATAGTTCTATAAGTATATTCATTGATTAAAGAATAATAAATAACATCCCTAAAAAAACAAGTATTAATAACCATATATTAATGATTTGTTTTATTAACTCCATGATGTACTGTATTTTTCATACATTAATATCAGGTCTATGTATCAATGGCTATAGGTGAAAGAGGAATACATTATGAGAATGGTTTTATATACTAGTTATAGTCATTATGTGTTTTATTTTATGTTTTTTGGGTTAAAACCATACCTGTTATATTTATAGATCTAATTAATAGAGGTGTCAATTAGTATTTGGAATTTTTTTGTCAATGATATTCTAGTATACACTAAAATCTATGAAGATCACTATAAATTCATGAGAATTGTTTTTAATAATTTTTATAAAATAATTTTTATTGGATATTCAATAAATTTAAATTTGGGATGGAATAGATTTATTTTCAAGGGTATATTGTTTCTAAATATGGAATAACTATTAATAATAATAAAAATAATGTTTTGGATGATTGGATATGTCCTAAAAATCTCACTCAAATACAATGTTATTTTGGATTAAAGTGTTACTACAAATGGTTTGTTGATAGCTTGGTTCGGTTATCTCGGTCAATAAGTAATTTTAATCATAAAGGATTTAAATTCATCTTAACTAATGAATGTTATGATTTTATTCAGAAATTGAAAATAATATTTTTTAGTCCTCTAATTTTATCCTTTCTGACAATAAATAGTGAATTTTTTATTTATAATGATGCTTCTTTTAAGGGGCCTAGTCATGTCTTGATACAAAATGATTGGGTTATTTAATATGTGTCTCATTAGTTGAAACCTCATTATTGGAATTTTCCTACAAATAATCATTATCTTGATGAAGTTTTTTTAAAAAATAAATATAAATAATTTATATGGTGAAAATGAGAATAAAATTCTTATTAGAAAATTTTTAAACTATATATTCCTTAAAAAGATTTGAAAAAGAGGCATAGAATATAGCAATAATTGTTCAGGGATTATGATTACACATTTTACTATCATCCAAGTAGATAAAATGTGGTAGATGATTTCTTTAGTCTCTGAGATTTGGAATCATTATCTATGATAAATCCAAAAATTGATCCTTTAGTTAATTATTTAGTGAATTTTGTCCTGGAAATTATATATATAGAAACATATTACATCTTTGATCTGGTATAAGGGTATATAAAATTATCGTAATGAATTATGTACGATTAGTACGAATATCATTATTTGATGAAAATAGTAGAATTTGTTAATAATGGATTGTTTCTATATATTAATTTTGATAAATGAAATGTAATCATATTTGGAAATTGGTTGCGTTTGATAAGTGATTCCCAGTAGAATATGGAATTTTTAATTGAAGATTAAAGCTCTCTTTTCTTAGTTCATCCTAGTGGTATTAATATTTATTGGGAAAGTCAGGGATATTTTTGGTGGGAAGGTATGAAGAAATATAAATCTTATTTTTCCATGAATCATTTTTCTTTCTATGGGTTAAATCTGAAGGAAAACTTCTATAGGAAATTATTCGGCCTCTATCATAAATATAATGGAAATGGGAGAATATATCTATAGGCTTAAAGGTGGAATTATTAAATACATATATATTTAATATTGTTATTTGGATTATTATGGATAATTTAAATAAATCTATTAATTTTAATCTAAAAATATATATTATGTATTTCGGTCAACATACGTGAATATATCATAATTTTTTTTTCATGGAATCCCTATATTCTTTTTATGTAATCATGAATCTAGTTTTACATAAAAAATAATGGGCTTATTATGTTTTTAGTTAATTATTTTAATTTTTGAACTTCTTTTAATTCTCATTTTGACGGAAAAATATGAGAATAAAATATAGAATTTATAGGATATTAATTGAGATTGATCATTATAATATCAAGGAAGCTCGTATGAGAATCTTTCTTTAATGTATTTTTATTATAAAAATATTTTTCATTCAAATATACAAATGGAACGTTTTGTGGAATTATATGGAAGGTATTGTGAAAATCCAAAATGTTTGGAAGAAGTTATAAAAGAGGGTCTTTGGGGCCATTATTGGTATTATAAATTTCTGATAATGTAATAAATGTTCAATATCCAATGGGGACAGCTCAAAACTGGTAAAAGTTTTATCCATATCACATAAAGAATGATCTATCATTTGAGGTAGGTAGTCTTGTTTCCCTTAAAGCACGTCAATTAAAAGTGTTATGTATTTTAGAAGAAATGGATATTTAATTATGTGGTTCATTGGTCCATATGAAATTTTAGAAGATCATAGACTTTTTTCTTACTTGGTAGCCTTACATTTAATTTTATCACATGTGCATGATGTGTTTCATGTTTGTTTTCTATGAAAGTGCGTACATGATGTATATCATGCTTTGCTCTAATCAGTTGTACAATTAAAAGTAAATATATATTATAAATAAATATATATTCTAGATCGGGTACTATAAAAAAAGGAAATTATCCCAGAAATGTTTTTATGGAAAAATCATATGATTGAACAAAAAACAAGAGAATCATAAAATTTAATGAGGTAAAATAACTCTCACTAGTTTAAGTAATGAATAAAATTGAAAGGAAAATAATTCCATAAGGGGGAATTAATGTGAAAACCAATGTAATATTATAAATAAATCAATCATATGATTTATAATTATTGATTTTATGCAAGTATATTCATCACTGTTTTATAAATAATTTTAAAAAAATTTCAGTAGAAAATCGAATCATTTTATTTAACACAATTGTTTTCCTATAAATTACATAGTTTAAATTAAAAGATAAATTTATTATTATTTTTTGAAATTTAATATGACCATGATGGTTGTTTTTTGAGGAATCAATCAATTAAACTTAACTTGGGTGTGTTTTTTTGGTTTTTTAGAGAAATAATTATTTCTTATAGAATATGGAATATTTCTGATTTTTTCAAAAGTGTCATTTCTTTTGATTACATAATGTAATTTATAGTGATATTATGTTTTGTATTTTATTATGAATAAAATAATCTCCATTTTATTAAACATAATACAAATAAATCCATCAGAATCAACATTATATTTTATTTTGGTCAAAATGCATTTTTCCCTTGGATTTTTTTAATAAAAACTATATTTTTTACATTTTTACCACTTATTTTAAAACTAATTTAAACAAATTATAAAAAATTTATATTTAAAATTATTTTCCATGTTTATAATGTGGGGGAATAAATTTAATAATGAGTTCGATTTCATTTTTTTCATTTTGAATCATAACCATGGTAACAATATGTCACCGTGGTCAAGGATTTATCGAGTAAATTAAGGTGAAAACATATTTATATGGCTAACAATATTATCTTAATTCTTATTATATGATGGTATTTTCAAACTTATAGCCTTATTTTTTAAATTGGATTGTTTTGGATCAACTTTACCTTGATTTAGACTTTATAATATTTAAATTTTAAAAAAAACATTAAGTGTGACACTCCCCTCACTTGTAAATGGGAACCTCCTCTCCTCCCTTAGTCACATCTTTGATCACTCTAGTTAAAATAAACCCAGACCAAAAATCTTTTCAAAATATATTATCACAATTTATAGATCATGTTCTTCTAAAAATACCAATCTTATAAGGCTTATCATATAAGCCAAATATAGGTATCCAAGGATAAAGTCAGAGTCATAACCAACAAATTTCATGTTTATTTATTGTTTTACCTACTTATAAATATTTTTAAAATATAATGAAAATATAACATTAATTTCTCCGATATACTAAAATTGTGTTATTACTATGTTTAACCTATTTATCATCTTTTTTACGTATTTTGAGAAATAAAAATATCAGTCATCCAAATGTGTGGATTACCACCTCCAGGAAAAGATGTTCTTCATTTTTCATCGGCATATCATATGGATGGTTAAAATGATAGACCAAATGAATATATTTGACATTTATGATATAAAAATTACCTTATTACTCATTCCATCCATTAGAAATTGATACCATCACATGTGCATATTTGTTGAATATCACCTTCATGAAGAGATGTGATTCATTTTTCGTATCAACCATAAAAGGGTCCTTATAAGGATGGGACTATTTCAAAAATATAATATGTAAAAAAATATAATTCATAAAATTAAATAATTATGTATTCTATTTATTTTTTATCCGTTATAAATATTAAAATCATGTTACTTTGTACGTACGTACTGTTATCTATATGAAATGATGTGGTTCATTTTTCACGAACACCATAAAATGATGGTTTTAAAAGTGTATCTAGTGAATAAATATGATAATTATTACATGTTTATGATAGTGTAACCAAAAACCATATGACCATGGTCAACTCACTGATGTGGTTTTCTTGTGATAAATGAAACACACCCTAAAACATCCAATGCGAAGTTAACCATTTTAGTAACTAAATAAAACTTGGTAATAAATGAAATAAAAATGAATAATGATAATTTATTCAACATTAAAAATATTGTTAAGAAATTATAAAAATAATATAAATTTATTATAAAGTATTTTCAGAATGTTTGAAGCTAGTCTGGACATTAGGTGTGACATTTTTCATTAAAATCATTAAATTGTTCCTTTCAAATATTTTTCTTGTATGTCCATGTTCTTAAAAATGTTTCAATAATTTTAATTTACATTCATAAATGTATGTTTAATTTCATTTTCAACTAAATTCGAAATCATTTTCAATGGGTTAGAAAATAATACATTAAGAATGTATCAAACGGTTTATTTTGATTTTTTTTCCAAAGCTCAAAAAGAATGTTTTTGAACATTTAGGGATTGACTTATTTTTTCAATCATCAAAGACATTATCCGTTAAAAATATTCCTATACAATTTTCTATGTTTATTTTCAAATAAGATATTTCTCTGAATATTTTTTTAACTTTCCTTTTTAAGAAGTTTTTCTATGGAAATGGTAAATGTTTCTTAATTGTATAATATAACTTAATTTGTTATTATTTATTATTTGAATTCCAAATAAAATTAATTTTATTATTAAAGTGTTAAATATATGTTTTTTTATTAATTTTATTATTCTTAAAAAATTTATATAAATGATGGGTGAGCTCAATATTTCTCTTCTTGAAGATGATCAAGAAATAGATCTATGATGTATTGGGTTAATTGACTCAGTTCACTGGTTTTAGGGTATTCTAAAGATATATAGAAATTATCTAGCTTGGTAATTCCAGTGTACCTATTTCTTTTTGGTAGAATTAAGGTTTATTTCCCAAGTTATAAATATGATATACTTTAAACTGTTTATAAAAGAAAATATTTTATTTCAAAAGGTAAAAAATTATCTTAATTTATTAAATAAATTTTATTACTTATTTATAATGGTCAAAAGACTATTTTCTGAGAATTGTATTCAATAGTTTTCATGTTTTCTATGAAACCATTTTGATTAGGATTTATATATTATGACTTATATTTAATGTTTTATAAAATATATTTGGAAAATTGTGTTAATTTTGTGAAAAATTATATGTTTTTTTTTTGATAAAATATTAATTATGATAAATAAAAATATTCATTTCAGATTTCTAAGGTTTAAAAATGGGTTGAAGAATTCATTTATTTAATTTACCTTACTAGGTTTTTTTCTTTCCATGTTTTAAAAGGATTTTTCACAAGTCTTAAGTATGAGTATAAAATTTAATAAACTCATATTTATAGAATTGGGTGTCATCTTGAATGACAACTTATTTATTTATAAATAACCTTTTGTGGAAAAATTTATATTATAAGGAAATGTTTACTTAATAAATTAATTTTCCATTTATTTCTAAAAAACTCAAAAAATATCCTAGATATTTAATGTAGTTGAACCCTTGATATAAATATTGTAATTATGGTTTATTTAAGATACTGGTTGTTTTAATAAAACTAGTGAATTTAATATCCTTACCCCTTAAAGCTTATCTCTATAATAATATCATCCATCAGGTTGTTAATGTTTATATATTCCAAGATTCTCATAGTTTTTTGTCTTTATAAACCTAAAAAAATTTGTAAAATAAATATTTACATGACACATTCTTATTATATGTTGATAAAACTATTCATTTACAATAGATAGATTCATTTACATTTACTAGAAGAGTCTAATTATTGTGAGATAATGAGATATTTTGGAATTGATAAAAATTTTCGCAACCTTAATGTCAATTTTAATAGCCTAGTATTCACATGGATTTGGAAAAAGATATGTAAATATATATATATATATATACATATATATATATATATCTCAGTGAAAAATATAAATGAAAACTCAGTGGCGTGTATCTTCTCATTTATTTCCCCAATTGAACTTATGAGGAAGCATTAATTGATTTTTTAGAAAATACCCTTGAAAAAAATGTGAATTTATAACATATTTATAATATTGGATAGTTTCTCAAATATGAAACATTTTATTCCTTTTCCTAAAACTAATTTATCCAGAAATATTTTTTAAAAATTCAGCAAGAAATTGTTAGGCTATATGGAATTATAAAGAAACTTTTGTTTGATTGAGACATGAAATTCTTACACTCAATTTAGAATTATTTGTGGAAAAATATTATAAAAAATAGTAACTCTTTGCCACTTTTCATACACAAAATGTTGGTCTAATGGAGGCGGTGAATAATCCACTATATCCGCTCATGAGAGTGGTTGTGATGAGAAATATTAAAAATTGTGGGCACTGTATAATTATAGAGCCCACGACCAAACCATATGGCCATGATAGATCACCACTTGACCTCATGTGTTTTTCCTTAAATAACAAATGTGTCTAATAAGTGGTGATTTCTCACTATGATATTGTGGATACTATATCCTTAATCAGATAGCAAAAAAACATCCAAAATAAATGGATATAATAGTAAATATACATATTCAAATAGACAAAAATAATTGCAATAAATAATATACAAAATTGTTGTATCATATAAAACAAATTTAATTTTATATAGATCATTTAAAAAAATAACCACTCTCGGTATGTCAATATTATACATAGAAGTATAAAAAAATTAAAAATAAATATGTTTGAATAATTATTCATAAATTTTTTTCCAATTCTTCTCCTCGGTACCATTTCAATATTTTCTAAACCCACTTCACTCAACCTTATTTCATTGATCGATTTCCATTTTCTACATCATATACCATGAACTATACTCAATCACCAAAGCGTATATATGGTGAATGTGTACAAAAATCCATTGGACAACAAAAAGAAGGCCATAATATACTCCAAGATGTGTGAGTTTCTATGTGTGTGTGTTCAAAATATAATATGAATAGTAATAACACTCAAAATAATATAAAATTAATCAAGGCGTCTTTTGATGCTAGTCTTTCATGGAATATTAACTTACCTCCTTCAACCATCATTGGTGAACAACACCTATCATATACCGATAATCATAATCTACATTATAATGATATCGTAACACACTCTATATCCCACCTAGTAAATTCATAGTATGTAGGCACCACAACATAACATTCATACCACATAGTAAATTAACCACATTGTGGTTTTATGACAAATAAATCAACCTATCTTATCAATTCATACCATAGATGTACTATGATATACCATTCATCCATCCATTACAAAAACAATTCCTATGAATCATGGGTCGAGGTATGACATATAATGACACTCAAGATAATTATCATCATCATTCATCACGACGTCACCTATCAATATAAGAAATAAAAATAGTATGGAATCATTAAACACAATACAATGTCTATATACTAACATCCATCTAATTTCATGAGTCACATATCAAAACATGCCTTGTTTGGATTACAGGCATCTTAGAAAAAAATTTCTGGTTTTACCAATCATATTTCAAATGATTTACTACCCATATAGCAAAATTAATTCATGTTTACAAAATTTATAATGGTGAATTATTATTTTAATTGTAAATAAAAATATTATTGAATTTTTAGATCATTATTCATAGTTCTATGATGCATCTCTATGACTCTTATAATTTATCTCTCCCACAAAACACCATTTATGGGCTCCTCGTGACATTTTATCTAATTCTAATAAAAACATATATTCACCAATTGATCATAAAATAAAATTATATCATTTAGAATTTATTATGTATTACAAATAATCCCATTTATTCTGTAACTCATTTTTGAGAACACTAGGTTCATGTTTGGGTCCCCTGTGTAATAGTCCACAATCCATGCTCCAAGATTCGGTGCTAAAAACATAATACTTACTTTTCTGTATTTGATACCAATAAAATTAGCCCTATATCAACCAAATATAACGTAAAAAATAAAAGTAAATATTGTATCTCTTTCATAATAAAAGATCATTTAGGTTTATATTTTTAGATTAATAGTAAGAAATATTACATATCAGGGAAAAATAAATAACTTTTTGATAAAAATAGAAATCATCCTGCAAAATTTCATCACATATAGCACCCTTATTAGGCCTACTCTAATTAAAACCATTATTCATAACCTGGGGAAAGGAATCATAAGAAATGGGTGGGCTTAGATACTCTGTAAGGATAAATAAAAGGGATAACAATGATTTTATAATCATTACATTAGTATAAGGGAATAAGAATATGAAAATAATAATGTAAAATTATACTTTGCATATAATAAGTAAAAAAAATTAGTAATGGAATAAATAATGGCATTTCATAAGTTATGAATCATAAAGGAACCTGATCCATGAGAGAATAATATTGGTATAAGACATGGAATTATGGAATACATAAAAGTGTAGAGAATCGTTTCCTTAGAACTGAAGGATTTTTTCCAAGACTATCGTAGTGGAATGGGTTCACTCCCTAACCCATAATAGTAGTCAAGGCTCAATCCCAATACAATTATAGTTTAATTGTTTCACTCCACAAATAAATATATTAGTCTAGGATTATTCCCAATACTATCATGGAGGAAAATGTCCCTTACTAAATTGGGTTTACCCTTAATTCCATCCCAATTTGTCTCATAAGAGATATTTATCTACTCAATCAATTTTAGGAATATATTGGTCCCACTGATCACATTAATAATACCGTAAATTATTATTCCAAAAGATCATAAAATATTCACCATCTTCGAACTCATGAAATGAATTGAATTTCATCAATGTATAACATCTGAAAAATGGAACCAGTTTTATAAACATCTTATAATCAAAAAACATAAACAAACCAGAAAAAAATTAGGATGGTATCCATGGATCATATCCCCCTTAAAAATTAAGTATCTTAAAATTATGTCATCTTATATAGAAATATTATTTTTAAAGATCACTTGGAATAATTATTCAGGGATATAACTTTTCCATTTTAAAATCATTTCTCTTTTTAAAAAGTCACAAACATATAAATGCTAACATTTTCTTTGAAAATAAAAGTTTACCCATGTAATGGGTAATCAAATAATTATGGCCTCAGGATGATAAGAAAATATACTCATGTATTATAAGTTAAAAACACATTCCATCAATATTTTTTTTGAAAAGCCACAATGTACCATGTATAGAAAATGAAAAAAATAATCCTATTAAATTGTTTTTAAAAAATCCAAAAATAGGAAAAATATAATTAAAAAATTATATAATAAAAAAAAACATCTGGAATTTTTTTTATTAAATAAGGAAATGGAAGATAATTATTCACTAATAGATACTTGAACATAAAAATCATGAATAATGATTAGATTGTGAAATGAACTCTTGCTACTTTGGTAACTTTTAAATCCTAATTCCCATGAAGTAAAAAAACATTCGATTGATATGTAAATCCCCAAATAATAATAATAATAATCATAATATAAAATATATTTGTATTATATACACCAAAAAAAGAAAGTAGTAGTGAATATATAATGTTCCCTTTGGAAATAAAATGCGGGTGAAAATATCTTACCACACACTTCCCTTTAGTTGAATGTGCTCTAAGTTCTATTCCTTTGGCTGACTTAATTATGATTACTTCATAAGGGATCCAGGGTTGGTATTTTATAAGGATTAGAACCTCTTGAAATTGTATAAATATGTTGTTAATAATAATGGTTAGACTTGGTCGAGTTAGATGGCTTAAATTATTATGAATAAGTGAGGGATTTTGTTGCATTTTATAACTATGGTGAGGGGAACCGTTAGAATTTCACAAAATACTAAAATATAATATGAATAATCTATAGTAAAATGCTTCCAAATAGCCTATAAATTCATAAGGGAAGATATTGAAGGCCATATCTTATCCCATTTCTCCATAGATAATATTTTTAGTATTTTTCAAAAAAATTAGAATAGATCAAACCCATAAAATTTTATTACTACAAATTCTTATGCTATATATTAATTTGTCATTAAAAACATCAAGAAAAATTAAAATTAAAAAAAATGTTTAATTATATCCTAAACATTACATTTTTATGTATAGAATTCAAGGATCACCTTAAAATTTCCCTAATTATGGTACATTTAATATTTTTTATATAATTTGTTTTATTTTTCTATTAATTAGATTAATACTATTTTAGTTTTTCAGAATAACATAAAAATAATAATAATTTCTAAAAATAAAAATAAAATCAATCAAGAAAATATGTTTATTATGATATAAACAACCATTTACATTCATTAAATTTTTTATTTAGCTCACATCTATATCCTGAAAACACGTTTAATATGTTACTTCGACTTTTCTTCCCTTGGGTAAGCATTACACAAGCATTTGGTAAGCCACTACTTATATAAATATAAAATTAAATTATAATAATAAAAAAACCATAAATAATTACAATTCAATATCTAAGTTTGTAAAGGACTTATCTCATCCCAATTATTATTTTTAATATTCAAAAATTGACTTCTCTGGTGTTTTGTTGGCTCCACGTCAACAATAGAAATTATTTTTCATGTTCATTATTGAAAAAATACTAATATATATGTTTTAAATTATATATTAAATGTATTTATTTATTTTTTATCATAATTGATTTAGACTATAATTTTAATAAGTTTTTATATTATTTCTAAGTCTTGTAATTATCATAGAATATACTGTATTTCATAAAAATATTATTGTTTTTACTATTCAATAAAAAAATTCATTAAAAAAAAGAAAAAAATCATCATAGGATAAAATTATATTTATGAATAAAAATAATAATTTCATTTTATAAAATTAAATTATAGAATTAATTTATAAAAAAGTGCGCAAAATGTGATGAATGGTTCTTTTTATAAAAAATAACATTGTCATAAAAATGCTTATTTATGTATAAAAATGATATTATACAAAGTAAAATTATAAAATTGATTATAATTAATATAATTTATTATTAATTTTATAATATAACTAATTTGTCTTTTAGAAAATTTTCTAATGAAATCGAACATCTCAAACTGATGAAACAAAAATATAGTTTTCAATAAAAATTATATTTATCACTATTCAAAATGAAATCAATATTTGCCACAAAAATATAAAACATTTCTATCTTGAATCATCTTGGTGTTATTATTTCAAAAATTATATTATTTTTATAAAATAAATTTTTTATATGTTCCAAAATTTGATAATAATATTCCCACATAAAAATAAAGAAATTCCATTTTTTAAGAAAATATATTTCTAAAGCAGAAGATAACTTTGAAAAACTTTTTTTTACTTATTTCATAAAACATATTCAATGAATTTTTATTGATTATGTATTATATATATATATATATATCATTTTTTGGTTAATATTATTCAAACTCACTAATTAAATGGATAGGATATACCATTCAAATTTATCTAATAATAGTATTTTGGGGTTCGTTTAGGATCGGTGTTGCATGAAACGTAAGCTATCATACCTTCTTTGAATATATTGGGTTGTAAAATTCTACCCCCTTTAATAAATTACATCATCATAATTTATACATGGTTTTGGTAACTAGTGTTTGGCATTTGAAAATACATTTTTTTGAAATCCCACATTGTAAAAAGGGATTGTAAAATTGAATTTTAAAAGATAGAAATAGAAGTGTGAAGTTTAAAAATAATAAAATTACTCAAGTTACAAATAGGAAAACATTGGTAAAAAGTGAAAAAATAGATATGGAAGATAAAACTGACAACAACTGACTGATAGAGAGTGATGGAGAAAAAGATCATGAGAATGTTAACCATCACTAAAATATAATTCAGTGATGGGTTAAAAGGTTTTTGTTTTCTTAATAAGAAAAGAAAATGGGTAGCATTTCTATTTCTAGATAATTTTTCCTAGAGGTGAGGAATTAGATTGATAAATAGTATGGGAATATTAAGAAACATGTTTATGTTACAAGTAGAGTTTTATCCTTTAATTAATTTCCACCACAACCTCTTTCTTACTCCATGGAATGAGTATCTAAGATCAATTTTTCAATCATCAGGCACTAAAATAAAATTCTAATGGATTTCATTATCCATAAGAGAATAAAAATACATTCCCCTTATATTTATGTATTAAAAAATTTAGCACATGATAATTTTATTCCAATAAAGAATATATCTTCATATATGGAAAGAAAATTTAATATCCAAAATTAAAATGTAACATCCAATATTCAACTTGTATAATTCAATAAATAACTATCCTTAACATTATTTAAAATATTTCAGAGTATGTTTTAAACCCATAAATTAGAAGGATTTTATCACATAATCATTCAATATGAAATTTGTATTTATCACTCTGAATGCACTCACCCTAAACATAAAATCTCCAATATATGCTAACCACATCCAAAAATAATCTAAATGTCCATAAAACCACAATAAAATCATATATACTTCCAAGAGACCATTCAAAATTTATTACTCAAATAAAATTCCATAATATTCTATTTACCTTAATCATATAGGGTTCCCAAAATATTGAACATCTTCCAAAATAACAATAATCACTTGAGAAAAAATAAATTTTCAATTTCATGGTTATCAATATGATAAAACATATGTTTCGAAAATGAAATTAACTTTTATCTGTGAGATAGTATAAATAAGGGAAAATTATTTCATACTGACTAGTACATCATGTAGGTTTGTCGTAGGTTATGCACCCTTATCACTATTCGGTTGTGGGTTTATACATCCTAGCCTTTCCTGATGCAATAGATTTTCACCTAACATGCGGGTTGTCTTTTCCTAAAATGATATTTATATAATTCTAATAACATTCCAACAATATGACTAACATCCTAAAAAATGTAATAACCAATAATTACCTCAAAATTAGAGACCTTTTAAACCTTAAAGACTATTTGTACCTTTACACATATTTCTAGAAAAATTAAAGGAGTTCTTGCTCAAATAATTATTCATGTTAAACTAATGGGTAACATATACCTTCACCAAAATATCATTTCACACCAAAAACTGACATCACATAAAAACACAAAAGTTTAGTCTATAAATATGAACATATAGACAACCTCAAACTTATATACTCAGGATGGTATCAATAAATATTAATATTAATTCTCATGAAAACATTCCAATCTCCAAAATTTTCAAAACTGACTTATGGTGCCAACTATGATAGCCCAAAACCCACAGTCTTGGATTTGTTGCAAAAAAACATAATCATTTTATTCTTATATTTGATTATAAAAAACATAACCCAATCTCAACCATCATAATATTAAAAAATCAAAGGAAATATTGGATCACTTTCATACTGAAGTATCTTCAAGGATTTGAGTGTATGATAATTATGAAAAATTATTATGTATCATTGATAAATAAATAATTTTTTCATAAAAATAAATATCATCCTTTAATATTTATTCATTTCTAGAACCCTTCCTAGAAATGCTCTACATGCCCATGGGGTGTTAGATGAGTGGTACCCACCGGTTATACTCCTCACTCTCCATGGGAACAGGCGTAGGCTCGAGTCCATCCATGCTTGAACAACTATTCATATTATGAATAGGGAGATTTAAAGATAATACTTAGCTGGGGAACATGGAGCACACTTGGGATGGTGGCCCCATTATTAGAGTTAGTGTTAGCAACACACATTTTTTCACGTGAGCCTCATCCCAGTTGGTGAGGTATCCTTAAGTGCATCCATGAGACCCAGGGTAAAAACAAGGAAGAGTCATATTTCTCGGGGTTCTGTAGCATTACTATAGTAGGAACTATAGATGTACTGTAGCAGGATGTACGCTGTGTGGGTACTATAGCAGAACTGTACATTGTACTGGTACTATAGCATTCACTATAGCAGGTACTGTTCCGTACTGTAGTAGTTCAACTATTCATCTTGGGCCACCTGTTTGGGCTTTGAGTCCTTCTAGCCATCATTCCACCTAGGACTTCAGGTTAGTAGGTCTTTCGGGCAACCCATAAGGCCTTCAAGCCACCTCATGTCCTTTGGGACACTTGTAGTTTCCCCAGACAGACTTTTCACAAAAGGAGCGGCCTTAGAGGAAGATTCAAAGTAGATGAACTCACCAGAGTAGAGCCAATGGATTTGAAAGAATGAGACGGTATTGTTACCCCATCAGGGTTGGCCTGTGCTTAAAAGGGATGCTTATCCTGATGGTCATGGAAAGGTGGAGAGCTACCATCATGATGCAGATATTGGGGAAGGGCAGTTCCTTGTAGTTACAATCTGGTTGAATTATCTTCGACCTTCGAGTCATGTAATTTCTCTTAAACCTATGGGCCATGTAATCACTAAGCCTACGGGCCTTGTAAAGGTTCCCCATCATCCCTTGAAAGGGGGATATCAAAAATCAATAACAAATGAAGGCCTTCGGGCTATTTGGGCTAGAAATACTCTACATCAAACCTTTAATCATAACCTAGGGATAGAAAACATATTAAAGGGGTGGCCTTAGATGCTAATTAAGGGTAAAAAAGGGATATCAATGATGACATAAGTGTAACATGATCAGAAAGAAATAAAAACATGAACATAACATTTGAAAATGATACCATGAATATCATAGATGAATATAGTGATATATGGAAAAAATAATTTTAGTTCATAATATATGAATCTTAAAATAACATGATCTACGAAAGTGAAACATTGGCAAAAGACATGGTCCTTTTGCATACACCTAATCATATAAAATCATTTTCATAGTAATCAATTATTTTTTCGTATATAATCATAGTGGAATGTGTTCAATCCCTAAAACAACATGGTAGTCAAGGTTCACTCTTAGAAATATTATAGTGGAATGGGTTCACATCCTAAACTATTATAAAAGTCAAGGTTCACTCCAAAGACTATCATAGTAGAAAAGGTCCCTTACTAAATAGGGTTAACACCCCATTCCAGTCTTATATGTATCATGAAATATCATTGTTTATCCAATTCATTGGAAGGGGATATATGTCTCACTTTCCACATAATGAAAATCATGCATGCTTCTTAAAAAGGATCATAAAACATTCATCATCCCAGAACTCATTAAATGTAATGAATTTCATCAAAGTATAACTCATGAAAAAGGGAATGGGATTCATAAACATATTTCCATCAAAAACATAAACAATATAGAGAAAGAATAATGATAGTATCCTTGGAACATATCCCTACTAAAGCTTGTGTATCATCAAGTGATTTCATCTTAGTTGGAAAAAATATTTTGGAAGATCGCATGGAATAATTTTTTAAGAAAATAAATTTTCCACATAAAAATCAATTATCTTTTTAAAAACCAAAGAAAATATAAATGAAAACAATTCATTTGAAAATAAACATTTGACAGGTAATGTAAGAATCGATGAATTAAGGTTTCAAGCATGTGGGAAAATCCGCTCATGCTGTATAAGTTAAGAAAACATTCATCCATATTGTTTTTAGAAAATACACATGTTACCTCATTAGGAAAAAATAGAAATAGATGAAAAATATTATTTAGTGGCGACTTAAACATAAACAATCCTGATTAATGATGATATTGTGATGTAAACTCTTACCACATTGGTAATATTTAAATAATATTCCCCATGATAGAAAAAACATAATATGGATATATAATTCTACTTAACATTCATAAGAAAAATCATAAAATACAATTAAGGGGAATTATATACACCACAAAAAAGAAACAAGTGGTGAATATTTTTTGTGTCCCATAGAAATAAAAGTGAGATGAAAAATCTCTCACCTCAAGCTTCCCTTTAGTTGAACTTTATTTAATATCCTCTTCTTTGGTAGACTTCCTTTACATATCTTATTAATAGATATATGTAAGCCTCTTAGAAGTAACAGAACCTATAGAACATGTATAAGGATACTAAGAATAGGAATTGTAGGACATGGTTGATCTAAAAGGCTCAAAGTGGTGTGCAGAATTGATGGAAGAGGTGAACTTTTATAATCGATGTGAGAGGAACTTTTGGAATTTCTCAAGAGATCAAAGTACAATAAGACTATTATACATCCAAGTGCTTCCAAATGGCCTATAAATGAATAAGGGGTGAAATTACCAAAAAAATCATATTCCATTTGTCCTTATTTTTTTTTTAAGATTCATAAATAATTTAATTATATATCGATCCAAAAAAATAACAATATATTCAATTTTTATATCATTCATTACATTAACATTAAATGATTCAAAAACATAATTAAAATTCAAGAAAGATATTTTATTATATCAAAAATATCTCATGGTCATATAGAGAATTCATTGATCACTTCAAGTTTATCAAATTATATTAATTTTAATATATTAAAATCATTTATTTTACTATTTTGATAATGAAATTAATGGTTTTCAGTATTTCAAAAGCATATAAGATAATTATATAATTTCAAAAAAATAAATATAAATTTATATCTACAAAATAAGCTTATTATAAAAAAAATATCCATTTATATTCAATCAATATTAATTTTATCTCACATATATATCATGAAAACATATTTCATGTGTTATTTGTAGTTGGGGTTTGGCTTAGTGGTAAGCCCCCCTTAATTATACATGAAAAATGGGGGTTCAAATCCCATTGGGAGCAGGTACAGTAGTAGTATTGTAGAGCACTATAGCAGCAGTGGCACTGTAGTAATAGTGGGCACTGTAGCAGTGGTAGAGTATTGTAGCAGTGGTGGGTACTGTGCAGCACGGTAGCAGTGTTGGTACTGTAGTAGTACTATTCACAGAATGGGATTTGCGCAAAAAAATGGGCCTACGAGCAATGTAATGGGCTAAATAACCACTGGGCCTTCGGGCTATGTAATGGGTCTCCCTATACCCAATTAAAGGTTTCTTTTCATTGCTTTAATAATAAAATGAGGCTTCGGCCCCAACGTTTAAAAATAATATTTCATGTGTTATTTTAACTTTTCTAACCGTGTGCAAGCAATGCATAGGAATTTAGATAATCCCCTAATTATATAACCCTAAAATTAATTTATAACCATAAAATTAATCAATAATAATTAAAATTTAATATCCAAGTCGATCAATGACTTATCTCCTCCAAATTATTATTTTAGTATATAAAATATGACTTTTCCACTCTAAGAAAAATGGGAATTTATGATTGGCTATTTGCGATGGGAGATGAATCCCACTCCAAATAGCCATTACCAAATAACATTTTGTGATGGGAAAAAAATCTCATACCTAATACCTTTGACATATTTTATACACCAAATTTGGGTAAATATATTTAAGAACATATAATATTCTCATCATAAATCCCTTTCCTCAGTTCTGGTATTTGCAACGAGATTTACTTCTCGCCACAAATAAACTTTCAGTAGAAGAGTATTTGTGCTGAGACCCATCCCAAAACCTTCAATAATTATTAGTTATCTTTGACAGTAATTAAATATCATGACAAATAAACTATCAGTATAAGGGTATTTACAACAAGTCACATTGAAAATAATTTTTTTCACAACCATCACAGTTATTTTTGGTGGGTACAATTAGTGATGGGTCTCATTGAAAAAAAAACTATTTGTAACGGGAGACCTGTCCCAAATAGTACCATTGAAAATTATCTAAACTATACATACCCCTCCCCAAAAGAATTATTTTCACTTTATTTTCCTCTTTCTTTCTATTGTTTTCCACCTCTCTATGTTTTCTCCTTATATTTTTAATAGTTTTAAATTTTAAAGGGAAGAAAATATTTGGCTCTATATCTGATAAAAAGTCTAGTTTGAAGATATTTATTTAATGTTTTTAGTTTTTCATTAACATTTTATTTTTTGTTTGTAATTATTATGATTAAATTTCCTTAATTATTTTTAATTAGAATTTCTTACTTTTATTTTACTAAAATTAGTTTTAAGTAGGAGTAATTATTTTAAATTTGAAATATTTAGTTTTAATTATTAATAATTATTTTAAATAAGAAATAATTAGTTCATATTAGTAAAAATTTATCTTAATTTTTTGTAATAATTAGTAGTAGTTAGTAATAATAACTGAAAATTATTAACAATTAGTGGTAATTAGTTACACCAGAAAGCTTAGTCAGAGGCATAACACGTAGCCATTTATTAAAATAAAAGAAAAGTTCATAAAACAAGAACCACAGGACCAAAACAGAAGCTACATACCATAAAAATCCAACCTATCACCACCTATATGAACAAAGGCTTCATCCACAATTGCTGATTCCGATTCTGAGCTCTCACATTGCTTGAGAACCTTTACATACTTTCTCAAAATATTCATCCGTTCCAATGAGAGTTCATTAGTAGTTTGCATACCTATATTAAATGACTTGGTGAACATCGACTTTGGAAGGTAAGAGTATTCCTTCCTCGGCCGTCTTTGTGGTGATGCAAGCATATCCTCATGGTTCCAAGAAAACACCTTCTTCCCTCCATGAACAACATCACTATATGGGGGCCTGACCATGCCACTCTTATTTTCATTGTCACTTTCAGATAAAACCACCCCATTTAACGAGGACAACCATATCCTAATAAGGCTCAAGTTGGTTCTGATGTAGCTGAAAATTAGATTCAATCACAGCGAAGTATTGTGGGTTTTTTTATCAATTCATTTCCCTCAAACCCCCTTTTTAAAGCTCTAATTCACTGTAGCATCCTCCAGCATTGTTCCCTGGGTCTGCATGTTGGCACCATCCTGCAAGACCTCCTCCACACCCTCCTGCTCTAGCCTTTGAAACTGGTTCCCCATGGGGACAACAGCCATCACATCTTCATTACCATCATCCCGGCCCTTAAGACCA
The DNA here is from genome assembly GCA_963277665.1 of Viscum album. Taxonomy (NCBI): domain Eukaryota; kingdom Viridiplantae; phylum Streptophyta; class Magnoliopsida; order Santalales; family Viscaceae; genus Viscum; species Viscum album. The sequence goes on from OY728160.1 coordinate 1,824,128,814, forward strand.
GCAACACAGACCTCTGAAATAATAATAGAAGGCCAATCCTAACATCCAACAAACTTCAAATTTCCCATAGCCCTAAGCCTCTGCTCCTCAGTCTGAACGACACCATTATTGTTTCTTGTCCACCGCCCGTCAGAACCAGGATCACCCTTACCATCACCCCTGCCAACAGCATGCTTCACACCATCCCTCACCCTCAGATCAGATTTGATTCGGTCAAATAATACATTCACTAGTAGATTGGAAGAGGATGTTTCCTTTCCTACCACTTCCACTACACCTCGCTTCCCAGAATCAGACTCCCAACTATTAACCACACTGGGAAACTGACTATGCCCATCACCTATCCTCACATTCAAATCAAACCTCCTCCTTCTCCCTTCAGTATTACACTGCGACACCCGATGCCCCAGACGATAACATTTGGAGCAGTAGCTAACCCAGGACTCAAGAACCACAGCCTACTCCCATCTAAACTCCGTTCCAAAAACAATCCAAATTTGGGGTAATTAGTAATAATTAGAATTGATTTGTAATAATTTGTAATAATTTGTGGTAATTAGTAATAACTAGGTATAATTAGTCATAATTGGTAATAATTAGAGGTAGTTAGTGGTAATTAGTAATAAGTAGTGGTAATAAGTGGTAATAAGTATTAATTGGTAATAAGTATTGGTAATTGTTAATAATATATATTAATTAGTGGTACTTAGAAATAATTAGTAAGAGTTAGTGGTACTTAGTAATATTTAGTAACATTTAGCGGTTACTAGTAATAATTATTAATATTTATTGGTACTTAATAATAATTAGTGGTAGTTATAGTAATTAGAATGAATTAGTTCTCATATAGTAATAATTATTAGTAATTACTAATAATTACTAATAATTAGTGGTAATTAGTAAAAATTATTAATAATTCGTGGTAAATAGTAATAATTAGTTTTAAATAGTGGTAAATAGTAATAAATAGTGGAAATTAGCAATAATTAGAGATAATTAGTGTTAATTATTGATAATTAGTGGTAGTTAGAAATATTTAGTGATTATCAATGTTAATTAGCAATAATAACATATAATTTGAAATAATTGGAAATAATTGGTAATATTTAATAATAATTAGTAAAATTTAGTAAAATTGAGAATTAATTAGAAATAATTATGGATAATTGGAAGTAATTGGTGAAAATTTGTGGTACATTATAATAATTTGTGGTACTTAAGAATAAAAAGTTTTAATTAGTAATATTAAGTAGTGATTAGTAATAATCAGTTTTAATTAGTAATCATTAGTTTTATTTAGTAATAATTAGTTGACGTTAATAATTATTAGTGGTAATTAGTAATAATTTGTGGTAATTAGTAGCAATTAGTGGTATTTAGTAAAAAAATTCATAATTAGTGATAATTAGTCATAATTAGTAACAATTAGTAACAATTAGAATTAATTAGTGGTAATTTGTAATGAATACGGGTAATTATCAATAATAATTCATAATTAGTAAAAATTAGAGGTTCTTAGTAATACTTAGTAATAATTAGTAAAAGTTAGTGGTTCTTAGTAATAATTAGTAGTACATAGTAATAATTAGTTATAATTTTATGTAATTAGTTTTAATTAGTGGTAATTACTGGTAATTAGTGGTAAATAGTAGAGATTAGTAGTAATTAGTAGTAATTAGTAATAATTTGTAATAATTGTTTATAATTAATAATAATTAGTTTTACCTAGTAATAATAAGTGTTATTTAGGGGTACTCAGTAACAATTAGTGGTAGTTAATAAAATTTATCAAAATTAAAAAAATGTATAATATTTGAGTACAAATTAATTTAAAATACTATATATTGTTTAAAACACTTAAAAATAATAATAATATGGGTAAATTTAATAAAAGTAATTTAAATTAATAAAAATTCATATAAACTAAAAAAAGATAATCTTAATTAATACAAATTATTAAAAATTATTATATATTATTACAAATTAGTTTAAATTTGCAAATATTGGAAAATATCAATATAAATTAGTATAAATTAAAAAACTAGCAATTTTTTTTTGTAAATTTGTATGCATTTATAAAAAATAATATTAAATTATTATAAAATAGTATTGAAAATTATAAATCATCAAAAAAATTTAATCAAGTAGTATAAATTTTCTGAAATTGTAGAAATTTTTTAAATTGATATGATTTTAAATAAATTGTTATAAATTAAAAGAAATTAGTATAAATGAGTACAAATTAAAAAATATTTAATTTATTATAAATTAATATAGATTATTAAAAATTAATAAAAAAATTATAATTTGTTATAATTTCAATAAATTGATATAAAATAGTATAAATTATTATTTAGTATTATAAATTAATAAAAAATAATAATTTAAAAAAAATATTAAACATATAAAATTTATATAAATTATTAAATATATTTTAAATTCCTATAATTTATTATAAATTACTATGAAATAATATAAATTATTATAAATTACTAAGGAGGTGAAATCAAATAAGTCCTCAATTTTCCGATTATGAGTAATAACAAATTTGGGCATGAATGATTGACACAAATTTGTCATTCCTTTCAAACTGAATATTGAAATTTCTACGATTTCAAAATATTTAATATTTCATAATAATTTTTATTAATTTATATTTAGTTATACTAATTTCTATTAATTTATTGAAAATATTATAATTTACACTAATTAAGTGTTAATTTAAACAAATTTATACTAATTAACAATAAATTTAAAAATTAATAAATAAATTACAATGATAAGGTGAAATTCAAAATAGTTTATTTACCATAATACATTTATAACTTTTTATATAATTAAAATTGTAAATATTTATAAATTTTTAGGATCATTATAGACCGAATAAATAGGAAACATTTTCTGTTATAAGGTCGTGATTCAACAAATAATTAGAAGAATCAAAATTATTTTGGTATAAATCCAATCTGCATTAAGAGTGTTGAAGAATTTATATCATTTAAATTAGTGGTCATTAATGCTAATTTTTTAAAAATTTAAAAAAAATTAAAAATCAGTGGTAAATAAATAAAATTGGTAGGATTTACAAGTAAATCATTTTTTTAAAATCTTATACTCTTCTTTGGATCGTCTTTTCCTTATATCAATTTAATCATCATCAATTATATTATATTATATTTTTAATGAAATATGGAATAAAGAAGTTGACAAAAATCCTTAGTACAATATCAAATTAGATAAATCATTTGAGGAATCCAAATGGGTTTGGTATAAATCCAATATATATTGAGTGTGTTGAAGCTTTTTTATCATTTTCATCAAAAAAGAAAAAAAAAGTGGGGAAATTTTAGTGTCCAAATAAGAAATATGATCTGAAGAGGTTTTACATATTTGAAAAATTTTGCTGCTATATATTTCATTTTGGTTTGTTAAAGGATTATATTTTTTGGTATAGAAATAGTGAATGCAGTTCAACAAAAAATATTACTAAATTGGTTCCAGATCCATCATGGATTAAAAAATTAGTACATCGTGTTCTTTTTCTATCTTTTCAACAAACTGAAACTCTATATGTTATTGATTTCACTCTTAAGTTAGAACCATCTTGATTTTATGATTTTATGAAGTGTTGTTAGGATTCTTTATATCCTAGTTTTAAAATAAGAAAATTAGAAGTGATTGAAGAATTTATTCCCATTAAATTAGATAATGTACAATCAAATAGCTAATTTGATCAGATATTCTCTTTGGTAAAAGCATTGTTACCTAATGTAAATGTGTTGCTGAAAAATATTTTTGAAGGAAAGATTATGGTTTGTTATTTTGGTCTTTGTTACCAGAATATCATGGAATGTTTAAATAATTGCTTCTTATATTATGTTTAAAATGTGTCATTAGTTAGCTTTCCTATATGTGTAAAATTTCTGTAAAAAAAGGCACAATTAGGGGATCTGGATTCATTTATGTTAAAAAATTGGAATTTCCCTCTTACACCCATATTTCAGCAATTTTTTATGTCTCAGAACACATAGTCAAAGATGTTATAGCATAATACCAATATTCAAACCTATAAATGATTAAATCAAATATGTCACAGTGATTTATAGAATTTTTTTTACCCTGAACATCGGTCTTTTTCATCAGAAGCCCAAAATGTGAGATTGGGTCTTCTTGCTAATAGTATTGTGTAATTTGCTCGTATGGTAGTCAATATTCTTTTTGTCCCGTCTTTATAACTCGTTGCAAATTACCTACAATGATTTTGAAGAATAATCCATATATATTTTTGAACTTTTTAATTTTATTATATCTAAAAAAGAATATAAATGTCTATTTGAAGAAATTGATTGATGGTTAATTTTTTTTTTGGAGTAACGGTGTTAGTGAATTTGATGTTGTTTTGAAAAAAAATCTGAATGAAAGCTGCATTAATGTGAAAAATTTGTGAATTATCAGCATATATCATGTTATCGGGATAGATTACACATGGTACAAAATTAGTTCTATACTGTATGATTGACAATAATGTGTTTAAGCTCAGCAATGGGAGAAAATCATGTTTTTGACTATCATCGTAGATTTATTTCTACTGATCATCCTTTCTAAAGGAAAAAAATCTTTTTAGAAAAGGAATAATTAAAAGATATAGACCTCAAAAAATGATCTTTGGCATTAATTTGAAATATATTATATCTTCATTTCCTCCCATTACCTTTGGAATGAAAAAAAAGCAACAACAAAAATAAGGCTTCGAGAAAGATCACAATTAGATTAAACAACCCATTTTTTATGAACATCTATATTAGTCTCATTTTTTCCCCACATGTTGAATGTCATGAATATTGAGAATAAATGTTTTGATAATATACTTTATAATGTTTTGTACACAACTAGCATGATTAATGGTAATATAAATACATGACTATATCTTGCCCAAATTTTCATGCGACCAGAACATGAGTTCATTGAAATTGATAGATATTAGAAGTTAGTGAAGAAAAATGCATCTTATACACTTTAAAAGAAACCAATTTTTTATTTTGTGATTTTATTATATATTTTAGTCCAATTGAGTGTAATGATTCCGATTTTTCTATATGTACCAAAAATAGTCATATTATTGGATTAAATGGTCATTGTTGTCGTGTTATATAATAAATACTTCTGAAAATTGGATTTAGAGACATGTTGGATTCTCAAATTTGGATTGCAATAACAAAAATATCATAATTTTTCTCTAAAATATGTGCACTGATAGTAGACTATGTTTCACTTAGTAGACTCTAAGAATATATTTTTTTTTAATTTTATTTAAACTACAAAAAAATTCCACCTATTTTCTATGATTCAATGGATCGTTTGATATTAAATTTTCCACAAGAAGAAAAAAATGGAGGGTGGGTATAGTTAAGTTGGATATATCCATATGATATATGTATATAGAAAATGATGAAAAACATATGTAACAAAGCATTAGTTAAAGGGTAAATGGTAGAAGCTTATTTATAAGAGGACATTTCTTTTTTCTTCTCTCATTATTTCCATCCTAAATATATTACAAAACATAATCAAATGGTTGGAAATGAGAGAAATGTTTATGATATGTTCAACATTCAATTTTCATTTTTTAATCAGAAAGAACACAGATTTAGTAGAGTTCATGAATGGTGTATTTTAGATGATCAACAACACCAGAATCATGAAATGTTGTACTCCACTGTAAAGAAATTACATGATTTGAAAAGTGGGTACTACTAACATATTTTCATTAATTTTTTTACACAAAAAAATTAATATTATTTATTTTTTAGAATATATGATGATCAGATCAAGAAATAGTTTCCACAAATTACTGCAGCCAATCTTGAAGAATGTTGGCAATATAATTTTTCCAACTGGTTTCAAACACTTATATAGTAAATTATTTATGGTTTAACATATGAAATCCATTTATTATTTATTATATGGACAATTGTTTTTTTGAATTACCCAGGTATTGCAGCATGATGATAAAATCTATAATTAATTCTATGTACTGGGTAACCCACAATCCAAAATGGTTAAATATTATACAATTCATATCATGACATTTTAAAAAATCCATAACAACATGATTATATTGAATAACATTAATTAATTCAAAAATAAAAAGTTCAAATCAACCTTGAAATTCATGTATGGAATTAAAAGTTTAAAAATAAATTTATTTTAATTTTTATAATTTCATTTATATAAAATATTCATTAATAAGGTAATCACTATATCATCATTATGTAATAAATACATTTATTTATTTGATGTCTAAAAATTATAAATTAAATAAAATATATAGGAAATGTTTTTATATTTATAATTACTATTTATAGTAGATGATATCTATTATGTAACCCCATATAAGAATTGTATTCATAAAAGTTATATGTTTATGTTTTATTATCCTTAACATTAAAATAAAATTAATAAAATGTCATTTTCACATCCAAGTGGCTCCATGGGGTCCCAAAATCAACCCAAGGATTACCATGGTTGGACATATCTCATACAATGGGATTAGGACACATTTTAGGTTAATTTAATATTGTTATAATATTATTTTTTTACCATTATTTACCAGATTTACCCTTTAACCATGATAAATAAAATATTTACTAAAGTTACTATTCATAATGTTTAAAAATACAGAGTACTTATTAACACAATTTGGACCTCCAGATTCCAAATTGGAAATCAATTTTTCAAAATTCAAAACACAGAATTTTTAGAAGTTAATTTAAAATTAATTCTCGTTGTCAAAACCTAAAAACTTATTTTTAGGAAGTAAAAACTACCAAAAGATTGACTTGTGTTGATGTCCAATTTCAATTTGAAATTACATCCCATAACTAACATTGGATTAAATTATAAAAATATAATCCAATTACACATTAAAATCAATTAAAAAGGACAATATAACTATACAAATAAATTAGATTAAAAGGCGGGTTTGAATTAAAATGCAGTATTTTTCACTATTCATTAAAAAAGAACTTTATCAAAAAAATACCAAAAATTTACCCAAAGTAAATTTTAAATTAATACTTCTAAAGAAGATGTTTATTTTTTCAAATGGAAGATATAAAAGTGAAAAAATAGATTTGTAAAGGGGTCTCCATCAGAAGGTGGTAAAACTAACTTTTAAAAATATTAAAGTATTTATTCCTAAAATTGGATTCATTCTCATTTTAAGCCTAAATATTTTATTGGATAAATATAAAAACATTTTAAAAAATATTTATTCATAATATCATTTGTTCTGTTCATTCCTTCCAATAAAACATTTACGTGTTAAATATAATTTAAAATAACAATATTATATTATAATTATTTTTCTAAGTATGACTCAGCCTTATGTGCAACTTAAGATTTATGTGAAACCCAGTTTTGTGTGTCATGTATGCCATCAAACATAGCATCGCCTTAAGTGTAAAATTAATATTTAATTCACAAATAATAATAAATATGAAAATTTCATATTCATTATTTATATGGGATGTTAAAAAAATATTCCAAAAATTGAAATAGGTTTTTCCATTATAGAATACATGAATGGTTGTAATGAAATACAAAAATAAAAAAATAGTCACAATGATAGAAAAATCCTTGTCATCATGTACATTAGGAATAGAACATTCCATTTATCATTTTTCCAAATGTTCTATATAAAACACATAAAAATATTACATTTTATAAACCATTGAAAAATAATAATTTATAAGTCCCTTATTTTCAAGTGAAAAAATTCAAAAAATAATTTTAAAAACATGGATGTGCAAAAGGAAAAGTTATAAATAAAACATTAAAATATAATATTTTTCAAAGAAAATCCCCATATAACTTGGGAAAAAATTTATTCATAAACCCCATTAATGAATAAAAATAAAAAATCATTAAATTTCATGATAATAGAAACATTCATGATATATCATTTCATGGGGGATATATATGCACCTTGTAAACCCATATAGGTGTATAACTACAAAAAAAATGCCCTAATGAATGAAAATTGAGAACTATGTTACCCTGAGTCTAACTTGTCATGGGTGTCCTTGTCTTCCCAAATAACAAAATTATGTTAATTATTTACATAAAAAATGACCATTTTCAAGTATATTATTAATTTTTTCCACTTATTTTCAATTTATATAAATTTACTGAATTAGTAAAGTTAATGTTGTATTTTTTACCATATTTGGTTATGTGTCAAATTCAACTTTTTTAGGTTTACTATAGTCAATGTGATAATGATTTAAACATATCCAGAATAAAAATAATTTCATAATCATCATATTTATACAAAAATTATAATTTTAGAACAAATAAATAATGATGTTTATAAAAATTCACTACCATTATGATCATGGAGGTGGTAGGTTGTACATACATATGAGTGATGTTTCATTTTTTCAATGATCTTTATGGAAATAAGGTAAATAATATTTTATATTTATAGAATTGTAATTAAATAATAAATACCACATTTTTTAATTATATATACTTATATATCTTATTCTTGTGATGTGGTTGTAAAAATAAGTAATCACATCGCTTCAAGGAGTCGGTAGTCCATACGTCCACGGATGACGTTATCGTTTTTTCTAGTGATTGAAAAGGAAAAAAATGATATATCATATTTTTTGAAAGATTAATATGTCATTCATATCATATATATTTCATTTATATCTCATTTATTTATTCTATTTATCTTTGTTACTTTCTATATAAAGTGTTACTGAAAAATGAATCACATCGCTTCATGAGGCGGTAGTCCACCATGCACACAAGCGATGTTATCAAATCCTTTATGAAATTGAAAAAAAAATTTATGTGATATAATTAATCTAGAGGTATGATAATTTTATAAATATCATATATAAATTTTAGATTCTGCATCACTCTTAACTGTGAGATATGGTAATTGAAAAATAAAATACATCATTTTCGAAGGCAGTAGTGTGTTGTACACACGAACATTGACTTCATAACCCATTTTATGGAAGTGTATGTGGTTTTCAGTTGTAAACCTAAAATAAAAACATAAAAATATATTTAATATAATTATTTTATTATATGATAAGTGTATAAGTAGAATTTAAGGGTGTGAAGAAACAAATAAATCCAAAATTCTCATTGATGAATGTTACCCCTTCTTCTAGTATCTCCTTTTTCCTTTCACCAAACCATCAATTTGTTGTATTTATGGACAAATTAAGGATTTTGGTATGAGAATATGGAAGGGAAGAGTTGATTTTTTTAGGTAATGTATGAACCAACTATTTTTTATGGTGTGAAGAGAGGAAGAGTGGGGTGTTCTTTTATAAGTGGGGTGAGTGGAACATTTCTATTTTTTGAAAGAGTGACTTAAACCCATATTTATTTTAAGTAACTAGGAAATAAAGATGCTAAATGATTGAAAATATATGGAATAAGGTCAAAATATTTCCATCTAATTTGGTTTTGGACAATTTATAGGTCATTTTTTCACCATATATTCTTATTTTATCTACTAAGTAAACTCTCTTTTTTTACCAAAATCATTTTAATTAATTTCAATTATTCTAAAAAATCTCTTTGGTAAAAAAATATGTTCAACATATTTTAAATTATAAATTATTATAATTTATAATATGGAATAAATTTTCACAAATTCAATTCACATAATTGGAAAATTTTTAATTTAATATTAGTTGTATAGACGCAGTGAGAAAGAGTATTTTTAATAAGAGTATTTTTTTGATAAAGATGGTTCTATATTAAATATATAATCAGAAATAATAATTTTATGAAACTAAATTAATATTTAATGATATATAATCTAAAAATTATATTTAATAAATTATTCATTTGGTATTATTTTGATTAATTTGAAAGGCCAATCATAATGAATTTTAAAACAGTTCTTAGAAAAACTGTTTTTTAGAACAAAAAACATACTTATACTAAAAAAATATAATGTTTATGAAAAATTATTATGTGGATGAAATATAAATTAAATAATGAAAAGGTTAATGGAAAACCCTTTGAAAACATATTGATACGTTTATATTGATAAATTTATTAAACAGAAAATAATTTTTAAGAAAATTGGTGTTTTTCACAATTCAATGAAAAAATCAATATTTTCCAAAAAATTCCCAAAATTTCTCCAAAAATAAATTTTAATTTAATAATTTAAAAATTTATATTAATTTTATAAAATTTAAATTTTAAAATATGGAATTTTATTTTTTTAATAAAATATCATAATAAAACTGTTTAATTAAAATACTTTCATTTTTTATTAAAAAAATTTATTTTTATTTTTATAACTAATAAATATATCTAATTAATATTAATAATATGAAAATTATTTATTATATCATTACATGGGTTGTTAAATCCTTCCCCCTTTTTCTAAAATGTGTCCTTACAATATTATTCACTTATTAAACAAGTTGTGATATCTTTCCCTCAAATCATTTTTATATTGACATTTTTTCAATTCAACTTTATTGTTTTGTTGTAAAACCATAACCTGAGGAATCACCTTATTCGATTACACTTTCTCTCTATGTTAAATAATATAAATAGTCTGTTCCTCATAAGAAACTTTTTATTCCAAATAAAACTCTTCTAGACTCTAATCATTAGTAGAATTCAGCACATATTTTCATAATAATGAAACAGTAACTACCGTGTGTAACTATGATAAACATTGGGTGAATGAAATTTAGTAGAAAACTGATCCAACACATCCCAAGATTTCATAATGTCTAATATACCATGTATTTATCTTTTTCTTTTTACTGAAACATTGAACACATCTCCAGGGAGAATTTTTTAGAAAGAAATGATCAGCTACCAAGAAAGAAAGATCTTTCCTCTAGTTAACCACTTAACTTTTCTACTTACTCCGATCTATCCTCATATGTTTCTAAATTAACTACACAATATCTACTATTTTCTTTACCAACTCTTCTCCATTTAACTTCTTATGTCCCACATCATACAAAAATGATAGTGTCTTACACCTCTTTTCATATAATGCCTCAAATACTTCCATCTATATACAGGAATGGAAATCGTTATTATAAGAAAAATCATCCAATGAATGATGTTGATCACAAGTTCCCAGGTAATCCATTGAGAAAGATTGAAGCATATATTTTATGCACAGATTCATCAACTCATACATTCCTTCCTATTGAGGATGAAAAGCTATGATAAAATTTAATTCACTACGCAATGACATCCGAAGTCCTTCCCGAAATTTGGATGTGATCCTAAGATCATAGTATGATACAATAGAGAGATTAAATTCATGTAACATGAAAAAATATTTAAGATATAGTCTATAAAGATGATCCAAAGTCTTATTATCTCATATGGGACGGAAATGTATATATTTTTTAATCAATCAAAAGTAACCCAATTTTCATTGTTTCCTCGGTACTATAAAATGAGTTTATACCCTAGAACATATACCAAGAATTTAGAAAACAACACTCAGGATATATGCTTATGTAATGTTATCCCTATTGTTTTAAATTAATCATAGGTATACAATGCCTCGATTTTAATTTCCATCAGTCCCATCCCTACATTACCCTACCCCAAAAACTCTACTCTCCCTCGTAAACCTTTACCCCACCAATAAACCTTCTTCCCTGATTACCCCTCACACGCTCATCCCCAGTATAAACCCTACCATCTCCCTCACCTACCTGTTTCTCCCCTGATTCCCCTATCATAAATCGCACTCATCCCAATAAATTCTGAAACCCTTCTTTTAAACACCACTTTCTTCTGATTCTGTTGTCCCCCCTTTGTTTTATGGCCTCCTAGTTAACACTCAATGGTAATCTCTTCTTTTTTTGAACTTGGTTACAAATGGGGAATCTCTTTTAAAATATTATTCTCTATATCAATATATATTTTCTCATCATTCCTAATTCTCCTACAAAATATAAGGGACTTTTGATAATTTTTAAAATTATATTACTTTTATTGAAATAAAATTGAAAATTTTGTAAAATAATCTTTCAAATAAAAAATTATAATAATATTTTCAAATTATAACTATTTCCATTTTTATTAAATAATTAATTAATATTTTTATAACTAATATAATTATCTAATTCATATTAATAAGTATGAAAATGATTTATTCTATCATTATCAGGGTTATTCACCCACATACTCATGCCTAAACACTAAATCACAAATAAATGATATAAATTTAGTGAAATAAGTTGGGGACCACCTAGCTTTTACTATTATCAATATAGTACGGGTGAAAATTTTGTTGATTTAAATATAAATGGTGGATCTTGATAAATATTATAAAAATAGTGGAAATAGAGGGTTTGAGGAATGTCAACCATCTTGTGAGAGAATTTTATTTAATAACATAATATTACCTTGAATTATACAAGTAAGAACAATTATAATGATAGATCACATATCTATTAATATATAAGTAACATAGAAAGAAATAAGAAGTAGAACGCTCTTCGTCACCCGCTTATTCATATGCATGTAGTGAAATAAATTTCCCCCATATCAATTTTTTAAAAACCTAGAAATATGAGTTTTGAATATGTTTTATTGTATAGATTCAGGAATTAAAAATTTTATACAAACCATGTGTTAAGGTGAATGATCTCGTTATATCATTAAAAAAAGGTTCACCCAACCTTGCAACATTCACTTAACATTGATACATAGTTATGTAACCATGCATCCAAAAAAATCACTTTAGTTAACTTATTTTATATATCATATTTAAATCCCCTATCACCACTATTTAAATAATTATTCCCCAAAAATCATAGATCATTTTTTTATAAACATAAATATGAATGAAATACAAGAGTAGTTACATTCCAATAAATCCAAAATTTACCCACCATGTCATATTACTCTCTATTCATTCCATGATTATGACTAAATCAACTCATGATAAATTTCATTATATTAATCAAAAAATTCCACAACACATCCCAAAAAATCCCTAAGGTAGTTTATACATGGACCATCCAATTACATTACTTAATAATATTTTTACCCCACAAAATAATGACATTTTAATCCGAAATTTTAAAATGGTCAACTCAAAAATAAAATTTGAAATTCCACAGACAAAAATGAATCCCATTATATTTTATTATTTAAAACATTTCCAACATGGGATTATCCTTCCCTAAAATTATGATTGGGAATCCCCAATGAGTAGATCTAGCCACTAATATCTCATATCCCCCTCACAATCATATGTATTCTCTTGGAACCGATCACATTTTTTAACACATAAACTAGAGGTATAATTTCCGCCCTCAGAGTCTACATACTCTAATCTATGGTACATATTAGAGACTCCTTATATGTTGTGTATACCTGTAAATATAACAAATAATAAATTAAACATGTTATGGGTCCAAGTCACATCTTCTCAACTGAGATATATAAAAATAATCATGAATCATGATGTATCATTGAGTAGTGTGAGATAAAAATAAAATAATCACTCTATTTGAAATCATAAATGGACCAAAAAATATGACTAGACTATTTACTTAGAAAGATCTAATGTAAGTTACACTATAAAAAACAAATCAATAATATAAAACTCCAATGGTTATAATCTCAAGTCTATATTAAAGTTTTTGTATACACATTGATGTAGAAAAATGTTTTATAATTAGTTGTACAATATCTATATCATCTTCTATAGGACTCAACTCAAGAATCACTAACTCTCCAAAAACTACCTAGTTTAATGTATAATGTAACAAAATATAATTTTGAGCCTCAAGTATTGTCATATACATCGATATTTGTAAACAATTATAATAGTTGAACAATAATAATTTCAAATGATCCTTTTGGGTGTTACTAAATCATCATGTAAAATATCATGTAACATACACTAATACTGTAATTTTTTGTTACAATGATTGTAAAACTATTGGTGATAAGTCATTCTCAACTTCAACTTAGTGTTTAAGGCTCATTGAGTCCCCCTATGGAATAAATATGTAAACCTATCATATTGATTTAACAATGTTGTTATCAAAACCTTATTTTCTTTTAACATATACCACATGTATATCGTACCAAACTCAACTGCTAACTATGTAACCTTTGTATATAGAAGTGGTGTTACATTCATTAACTATCCTATGATAACCTATACCATGTCCCAACCTAGAAGAGACCCCAAAATACTATCATCAAATGCATCATTACCTCATCCCACTTCAACAACTGAATACGAAGTGATCATAACAATTTAGAAATTCTATAGATCTAAAACATCACATACTGATAACTGAGGTACAATAAAATATAACATTTTATTTTCTTCTTCATACTCATATATAAAAACCGGAATTCCCTATCATGATACATTTTGGGTAGACTTTGTTGAATATCCTAACATGAGTTTTGAGAGACCATTATAACCTCCTCCATCATGATTTTCTAGAATACCTCCACTCCATGAACATAAAGGATTTCACCTCATTTTAATTTTATCTAGATAATTTATCCACATAATTGAATCTCTCACACATAATCTAGTTGTCTTAGTCTAACACATAAATATCCATAACACTATATACTAGTAAGATCATAAAGCTCAAAAGATCAAAATCAACCCTCGCATGGTGCCCATTCATATGAAAATGAAACATTGAGAATATGTAGGTTGACTATCACTCTTTATTTGGATCATAAACTATTATTACTTTTCTATTTCTACCAAGAACATGAAATACAAAATTACTATTATAAGCAGTCTATACCATCTCAAATTTGAATTATTTTAGGTTTTAAAACCATTTGATCTACAATCAATTTAGGTCACATCCAAAAAATTTGTATCTTAGGCTATTTTGGTTAGAATAGACCTCAAAATTTCTAACCAAGTGATAGTGACACCAAATCATAAAAGCATGTATCATAGCTAACAACTCTAAATAAAATCATTGGTAGTTATTTTCATATGGAAATATCTATATTGAATCATAAGTTAGGTCCTAATCATCCAACATAAAAATTCTCTCATGGTTAATGAGTTCGTATCATTGGTTGATTGATATGTCTTGATACCATCATTGTGCATATTGAAACAATGTGTCAATTGATATTTCATGGTTCGGCCATACTATGGATTAAGTAGGTGCTCTAGTTGATATATTACGGTACCATCATGGGGTGGATTAAGTGGGCCAGTAAACTCAAATACTAGGGTTCCAACAAGGAATGTATTATGATCAGTTGGTTTTAGAAAGGTCTTGTTAGACAATGATGGTTAGTGATGGTAGAATTAAGAGTTATAGTGTCTTGAAAAGTACCAGATAGATCTAATTAGATATTTATATATGAATATTACTATTTTTTATAATTTATTATACATACACTTATATATATATATTATAGTATATTAAGGTTCTCTTGTTGGTTTCATGTTGAGTTTCGTACTCACACCCAACATGTATACCTTGTTGTATATGATGACTTTCTGGTTCATGATAAAAGAATGGGAAAGGGCATGGTGATAGGAGGTTGTGTTGGGGTAGCATGACATGATGATAGACATATGTCCAATTAGATGGTAAGGATCAATTTTGTGGATAGAGCCTCTACACTAAATTTGGTTTATTTTTACATATTTACATGTATATGATTAACTCACTAAGTTAAATCCTTTTTCATGCATGATCTAAATGAAATTAATTTGGTAGAATATGATAATGTATAATGATATAATATTTATTTTTGTTAACTTTTTTATATTAATCCAACATCATACATTGATTTTTTTTATATTTTAGATGTTTTTCAATTTTTTATTGGTGGTTTAGGTGATTAAATTCTGGTTGAAGCCACTTATGGAAAACATTGGGAAAATGAATCCATCATCAGACTCAAAGGAAAACTGTAATAACAATATGGTTGGCCTGTGCAAGTTTCAACCAATTCCCACTAGATGAGAATCTATGTGGGAACCTCTTATGCTCCAAATGTGTTAACATATTTCACTCCATTCCCGAAGGCCTCTCAAATAGTCCAGGTGACTACACACAAGATTTGAATTTTTCTTATGTGCTACCCAGTTCATGTGAAACCCTCTTGTGTGCGAAAGATGATATCAAACACTACCTTCCATAGAGTATCTCCAAATAAATGTATGATGTTTCTTGGAATACCTCTTTGAGACTATAATTTTTATGCTCGTCACCGATGATTTCAACTAAAAATAGAATCTCACCCCGTTTTTATAGGGTGGCGCCCTAAAATAAAAGGTGTCTCTCTACTTCATGTAAGACAAAAATTCTATAACATCATGAAATCATGGAACCCTCAAGGAAAGAAATCATGCGTGATTGGTTCATGTGGGTCTAACAAAGATTGATCCTTCAATCGAGTAATCCTCGCCAAACCATTTTCATCCTCAATTAGGTGCACAGAAGGATCCATCTTCATCAAAACCCAATTCGTGCCCATAACATCCAATATTATGTGTGCCTTCCCCTTTTATCTTAGTGGCCTTCTCCTATGGTATTACCCATAGATCACACAATTATTGTGCCCATCGCTCCAAATATGTGATCAACAATTTTTAAATCCCCTAACTGATGTCCCTTATGCCTCCACAGTACATGCTTCAAAGCAAGGGTACTCTAAACCCATTTGCTTCAATGAACAAGGAAGTTAACATGGACCTTATGATTGGAGAATCCTCCTTGTCTTTATATCCATTCATTCCCAGATAAATCCCCCCCCAGGATGAATGAGCTATAAACATGTAATACCAAGGGGTAAAGAGTGAGTCCCCACGTTTGAGTTCCATGGTGTAAAAAAACCTAGTACTATATCCTTATTGTATGACATTAAACTACCAGACAACTTACTAATCACATGACATAAAACAATAATCTTACCTCACGAAATGCACACAATATTACCCATGTATTACCATCATGGGAAGCCACCTTCTTCCCACTGTGAGATGACTATCTATCCAAAGAGAAGCTTCTATGCATAACATGTAAGAACCACACCCTATGCCCCAAAAATAATATTATACATATATAAATCATAGGGAATGAGATAATCCTCACATGAGACGATATCCTCCTCACATTTAATGATATCCTCAATAGGTATCTTCCACATGTAATCCCTACACCATCTCTCATTGACTCTTCTTTTAGGACACAAGGATCCAGTCTATTGCTTCATCTTGTTTCTCACACTAATCATCACTCGCATAGGATAAAAGATTAGTAGTGACTATGGAAACACCAAAAATCTAATCCAATAGTAATACTCATGAGCGTAACACCTAACATCCATACTCACTATATGGGATACTCCAAAGAATAATCCCTAACCACATGCTCCTTTGGGCCTTCACCAAAGGTATAACCCCCAAACCATTCAAACAATGTGTTCCCCGAATCCCAAATAATTAGGATACATAGGAAGAATTTATGATCAAAAAAACCAACATCCAAATCCATCATTGTCTCTTTTAGGCCACATCCATAGTAAAATCATTCTCACACCATCCCTCAGGTATCTCGATGCATAATCCCCACACAAATTATAACCAATAGTAATCCTCTTGTGAAGGTAAGGCTCCATATATATTTCCCACACAATCTCTCATTGACATTCCCAAAAAGATCTGATATTCCTTACCAAATCACATTAAACTACCTGGACTGGTCCTACCACATGACCTTAAACTGAGACATCAAACTACTTGAGTTTTGATCACTAACTCTAAAACAGAGTATATAGGAGGGATCTATGATGTTCAATGTCAACCAATAATAAACCTAGGTCCTCCATCCTAGAGGAGTATCACCTTGATCAACCAATTTGGGTGTTCTGTTCAACCTTTTTCAATGTGACATCTTCCCTTTATGGGATGCACCTCCCATATTCTCTCACACAAGGAATTCTGATCCATTTGTCTTCATGGTGTGACATCGTAATTTCTTGGGAAAATACTCCAAGATCCATATCCATGGTGAGTTCTGCTACATCCATCGTTAAACCTTCTAGGTGCAACCTCCTATGGGTGAATCTCCTTAATCCACATCGATAAGGCATTCTGATCAACAAAATCTATCTCCACAAGATGTTAAACACATTCCCTAATCCGTCTCTAAAGGGAGTTCTAATATGTCTCCAAATGGCATTAAAATTGAGACCCCATATATATACAACATGAAAAACATGGTATGCCTAAGGTAAAATACTTGTAATATATACTCCTTCAGTGATAGATACCTTGTGATCGATATAGGATTCCTTGGGTCATGTGTCTTAGATGCCTCCATGAGATTCCCTCCTATGAAGAAGAATACATGTGACCAATGTTCCTAGCTTCTAGAAATTCTTTGGAGTCCCTATGTGACTACTCTCTTAACCAATGGCTTTATCCCTGTTAGGACCCATAGGAATTTACATACCGAACCAATATAATTAATCGACATCCACAAAGATATTTCACTGATAATGACTTCTATAAAATGACTTAACTCAATGAGGGAGGCATGGACTAGGTAAAAATATCTAAGGTTGGATCCAGGGAAAGAGGAACTGACATCCCATAACCCTATTTCAATCATGGAGAAAACCTCTCCCTTGAGATTGATGAAATCCTTCTGCCTTTGGAATTCAGGAATCTGGGGTAACATGCAAACCAGTGCACATTAACACACAAGTTGGTTCACCCTGATGAAAGTGTCAGAAAACGAAATGGTGATCTTTAAAAGAAACACTTCTCAAACCATGGGGACTTGTAACATTTGAGATATCAAAATATTTTATTGTCAATATATCTAACTATATTGCACCAGGACCCACCCAGAATATAGTGGGACTAACATGGAACTCACTATAAATTGGGGTAGTTAAACATTGGGAATTCCAGTCCCTAACATTGTTAGCATAGATATCTATCTCTCTGCCCATGATAGATTGTATGACACTCAGTAATTTGGGAATTTCATTCCTTTTATCTTTACTAATATAAGAATCATCTTTATTTGTAGGACCCAAGATGTAGGAAACCATCCACCCAATTCCCATGAATGTAGGGGAAGGAGAAATGTTAATATAGAATCCCACAAAACTCAACCTCAATCACGAATTCTACTGCAACTATAACTATTGGGAATCCATGCCATGTCTCACACTCATAGATCATCAATAAGTGGTTGATGGACACCATTGTACATCGGTATGAGTAGGAGGGGTCATTCCCACAATGGAAATGGTCCCCCATGACTTGGAGGCTTCAACACCTCAGTGACACCACTACCCCCAAGGGCCACATAGGGAGTCGTTAATCCACACTCACATAGTGAATCGTTAAGGTAGCCTCTCCCTAGAATGATGTTATGAATTTTCCCACTACACCTATGTGGTGGGGGATGCCCGAGCCACCACAATTGGGGCTACCACTCGAGACTGACCATGAAGGTCTCACACTAGGAACCTTCAACCATAGCATTGATCGGTCCTTCATACTGGATAATTGGTGGACTATGAACCTACTCTACCAACAAAAGTTTGGACAACCCAACATCAATGTTGGGATAAATCCAAAATAATTCTCTATAAGGGGAATCATCTTACATGGCATCAGTGGATTAGAAACCCCTAGTACATACCTACAGATCCACATGAAAGAAGAGCAAGGACCATTTTTCCTAGTCAGGATCGAGACCCCCACCACCACAATGGAATGATGGGTTCACTCTATCAATCATTGGCACCACCAACAACCATTACCAGCTATCATGTGATGATAATTTCTAATGTAAAGGTCATCCCAACACTATCACAACCCAAGAAAAGGTCCACCCCACTCTCACAATAAGTGCGAAGGTCATCCTTATTCCTTTCATAGTTCTTGAAGAGGTCCTCCCTTATTTAACAACCAGTATAGATGTCATCCCCATTCTATCACCACTGGCCAACATAGAGGCCCTCCCCATATCATATCCAATCAGTGAGAAAGTCTTCCTCTTTCTATTCTTGCCTCTAGAGGAGGTCCTCTGAGCTCCAGTATCGATCAAAGTGAAGGTCAACCCAACTTTATTGACAACCAGTACAGAGGTCATCCCCATGAAATCACTATCCATCATGGAGGTCCTCTCTATGTTGTAACCATCCAAGTGGATATCATCTACACTCCTTAAAAAGTTAACATGGAGACCCTCACCATGTCTCTATATTTAAAATAATAGGTACTGCCCTTGCTACCACCAACCATCACAACGGTCCTGCCTATGCCAATTGTGATCACTACATAGGCCTTCCTCACACATCAACACTCCAATATAGAGGTCGTATTATTTCCATTACCACTAGTCTACATGGATGTCATCACTATTTATTGGGCGATCAAATCATAGGTCTTCTCTACTTCTTCAATAGCTAGAGTGGATGTCCTGTTCACTCCTACATCAGTCAATGTGATGGTCATCCCCATGATGATGAAAAAAGATACATAGTCCCTCGTTATATACCAAATAATAATAGTGGAGGTTCTCTATGAACCATCACCCACCATCGCAATGTTTGTCTCCATGCCGAGGAGTTTCCCTTAACTAAAGAACCAACATGGGGTAGAAGAGCGAACCACTGGTGTTGAAGGAAAAAATTTGGGAAGCGACAATTCATTGTCATTCCTATTGACCTATTGAATTCTAAGGAAGAATGAAATTATATGATGGATACTTCACCCCAATTGTTAGCAATAGAGTATAGGAAAATAGCTTGGAAGGTGTTGTTCATCATCCTAGAAGGTGATATTCACTAGATCCCCAAATCTATCTTCAGGTACATGTAGGAGGGAGAAAATTTGGTTCCCTTCAAAGGGATTATAGTGGAACCATCTATATCATCACTTGTGTTCCTCTCCACCTATTCCTAGTCTCATGGAGAACTGTTCTTGAATGGTATATATTATTAGAATCTATAATATCCCCCAATAATCTCCTTGACTCTTGCACATGATGTCGTGGTTAGAACTGAGTCCTATAAGGATGTGTTGATGCGATTGGCACCACCCACATGATATGACCCATAACATAGTGTACATTTGGATCATGAAATGTATCATCTATTTTACAGCCAAGCACTACACCAATGCATATCATTTTTTCCACCAATCTCTTAGCGGGAACAAACCAAAACTTGGTCCGACAAAGAGTTTCCCACCACTTCTGAGCAACAAAATCTTATGGGATACTCTGGAATTCGATCAATGGTCTATCGTGTTCTCACCAAATGAAACATTAAACATGGATATCCAAGAGTACCTCAATAAGGTAAAGGTTTCATTAATCTTTAAGAGTATCTAGGTGAAGCTTAATGGTCACCTTGACCATAATTT
The DNA here is from genome assembly GCA_963277665.1 of Viscum album. Taxonomy (NCBI): domain Eukaryota; kingdom Viridiplantae; phylum Streptophyta; class Magnoliopsida; order Santalales; family Viscaceae; genus Viscum; species Viscum album. The sequence goes on from OY728160.1 coordinate 1,824,150,253, forward strand.
TGACAACCCTGTAAGCTGAGAGCACTTCAATGATATTGATAAGCAGTGTCAAATGGTTTATTTGGCACCACTCCCTATGAATCGGAATCCTATGTCACTCATCTACCACTGAAACCTCCAATAGATATGCGTAAAGAGTCTCAAAGTGCTCCATATAATCAGGGAAGAGGAATCTCTTCATGTTCAAATCTAGGCATGGGGATAGTACGCTGCTCTCCACTTCAGCCCTATATTACGACAAGCGGACCCACCCATTGATATTGAAGATATCCATCTGGATATTTTTATATTGAATATGGTTCTTACTAAGATATCCAAGGATTGTAGCTTTGACATGGGGTCTGATATAGAAAACCTTCCACCTAGGGTAGTGAAGTATTTGGTAGACCCTCATAGAGCTATCTACACTCACCTAAAATGTTAGACACTCAGCCCTGGGGATCCCTCTACATAATTTCCCACTAATTAGAATACTAATAAAGGAAGGGGACTAATTTATCCCTCATATCCATGTGACATTTCATAGAAGATAGAGGTCAATCCCACAATAACCACCTTTCTCCAGCTAGTCGCAGATCAGAAGAGGATCATAGATCAAGTTCATGCCAACAGGCACCCTAAATATGGTGCTCCTAGATATGATCCTATTCCTCCTCTACTTGGAAGGTATAGGTAGTAGCAAGTCCCCCTCAACTATTTTTTCTTATTCAACACATGTAATATTGTGCATTTTGACAAATCAAAGGAAATAGTTTATGGAAAGCAACCACGATATGAGTCACTAAATCTGCTCAAGAAGAGTTATCACATTCTTCGGGACAAAGATCAACCTATTCTATGAGTGGCTAAGTTCAATGCATTGGTGATTAAGGATCCTCATCATAATAGGAAACATCAAAAAGATGATTTTATAGCTTCACTCACCCCTTGAATTGAAGCCCTTGAGACACAAAAGGTTTTGAGACCACCTGATAAAAATCTATACCATGCATGGGTGAATGACACGTGAAAACCCCTATATTTTGGGAACCCCATATTTTCTCCTTTCAAATGGATGGGAGACCCACTATACCATTTGGCCCACTTTATCTCAAATTATGGTCCTTGTTTGAGAAAACCAAAGAAAAAATGATGTGTCCAACCAATGAATTTTAATACAAATATTGGAAGGTCCAACTTTGTCTGGTATAAGGAGTTACCCATAGGGTCTATTACTAGTTCGAAAGACCTCTAAAATGAGTTCCTCAAATAGTTCAGCTCCACCACATGAATGAAAAACATTTTTGACCTCTTCTGGTTCAAGAAACTCCCTTATGATCATGTTGTGGACTTCGTCACCCTATAGAAAGGCCTCATATATTCACTTGATATGCTATTGACCATAAAGAAGTCAATAAAAATTTCTATGGGGAATGTAAAGAATGAGATGATCCCTACCCTCAACACTCAGAACATCCTTCACATGTTCCAATATTTCTCTTAAAAGACCTTGTTCTGGGAGGAAGCCTCTCAGTAGGCCATGTTGGCACTCCATTACCCCTCCCAATTCTTGTAAGAAGAACCACCTATGAAGAAACTGATATTTTAGTGTAGGTGGATCCCCCCTCAGCTGCAAGAGATAATTTCGCCTCCACTAACAAAGCCTCTCTGAGTGAAACAAACTCATCCAACTCATCCTTGTCCAGTAAAAAATTGGCAGGCAACGCCTTGCTAAAAGAAGCCATCTAAATGAAAGAATGTGTCTTAGGTACCTTTTCAGGCTCCAACACCTTATTAGGGTTAAGATCCGAAAGTTCCCTTTCTGGATAGTAGGAACCAAACTTATTCATTCAATTCTTTATATGTGTTATTTCCTTAGTGTCATGGAATTAGGGATTCTAAAGTTTCCAGTGGAAAAAAATCCACTTCAGTCAAAGCATATTGACCGCCTTGACCATTCCCTTAGAAAAATATCCTTGTACATATCATTAATTTTTTTTGTGTTTACGGATTGGCTTTAGGAAAATATAGATAGTTGTTTCATAAAGATAGAAAATGTCCCAACACAGATGGAACACATCTCCACCAAGCATAAAATTGATAGAAAAGGTGAATTGAAATAGGTTTTCTAATGTTGGACTCAGAGGTCTGGTGACTAATAGGACTGCATGGCATTTTCCCATTCCCACAACATCTATTGTACCGGCATTGGCAGGCCTGATCCTTGGAAAATCATAATTCTTCCTCTAGCTAAAGCTTTTTCATCCATTTCATATCCATCCAAGTCTCAAAAGAGTATACATCAATAGTCTATAGGAAATCAGAGTCCTATGATAGTTCCAAAACCATGTTGTACCCATATTAGTTTCGTGCCTCTAGATTTGGTAATCACCCCCAAGGTCCACCAATCATAGGAAGATTCCTCTAATGATGATAAAGTTTATTCATCCATAAATAATATGTTATTAGTAGGCCCATTCATGATCCCCGATGATGAGGAATGTCATGAAAGCTCTCCGGGTGCCTGTGGTTGATTTCGTCGAAGAGGAATTCAAGGATATGAAAACCACCAGAATGAAAATGAAAATACTTTGAGCCAAGCCATTAATTCTACTGAAACTAGGAAAAAAGTTTTTCACACATCCTAGTAAAAATAATCCTCCCATCTCATTTCGTCAGACATGCCACCATAACTAATTATGTTAAATGACCTAGAAGAATTGTTGTAGTTGCATCGTTATTGGTAATGTGTTGAAAAATCCGGGCATCAACTAACTAATAATAACCGTATAGTTATTTTGGGTGAGTTATTTAATGATATGTAAGTAATTTTCAGCACCAAACATGATCTAATGGTTTAGTCAGCTATTCCCTTCATTCCTCCACCTAAAGAGTGACCCCTTCAGGAAAAAACTTGTGTTTGGAAGGAAATTATGACGTTCTAATGAACCATTATAGCATACAAGTATGGATATAAATCTAGGTGGCCTTCTTCTTGTAAGAAGAATGGTGTGTGACACTCACTAAAGCCTTGAAAATCCCCTTATGATTTGAAGAAGTGGTAGCAGCCATTGGGAACTACTATACAGAGGGACTTGGGAAAGCCGAATGCCAAGTTGTAATTTCATTCTCTAAAGAAGATGATGGCTCCCACATTTTGGGGAACAACCCCCAACTATAAGTCATAACCTAGTTCAATGGTGTTGAAATATTCCATAACGTGGTAGACACAGGTTTCGATATCAATCTCATCCAAATCCAAAAACTCTACATTTTGGGACTGATAGAAGCATACATGAGTCCCTCTCACATGAAAATCCATGTTTTTATTGGAGTAAATAGAGACCATGTGGAAGAATTCTGTTGAAGACCAAGTATGGTTTCTTGTAAAAAATGATGAATTCATTATAGTATAATGGGAAACTATATACAATGCGTTTTTGGGAAAACCCTAGAATTTTCTTCATGTAGTAGTCCCCTCATTGTATCACAAATGCCTCAGGTACTCCCTCAATGGTCAAGTAAGAGTTCTTCAGGGTGATTTCCCCCCATAATCTCCAATGAATACATATATTTGGACAAATTCCATTAAAAGAGGAGGGAAAATAAGGTTTTGACCAATGAGGTTGAGTACACAATTGTTTTAGCCATCCCATGGATAGATTTGTATGACACTTTCATCCTCCATATTCACCAGTTAGAAGCTACTCCGCCATACTTGAGAACATTCCTTTTCTTTTTTGAGATAAAAGGATGTATCATCCCTAAGAACAATGATTTTCAGAAGATTATATCATCTTTTTACACAGGCCAGGATTGAGGGATACTAAAATCCGCTACCCATGTTAGATACTTAGATGTTCTCCCCATGGCCAGCATTTTACAACATACCCTCTTGTTTCACTAAGCCGAGTTGAACCAATAGAAACTAACCCACCACCATTTATTCGATATCAAGCATGTACCTTCAATTGAAGGCTTGATGGGATTTGAACGATACCCATGAATCCATTGTTTTATTTTAATCGGAGTTCCCCCATGATAATTCCACATCTTCCTAGGCTGGCGCTAAATTACACCTAGAATATGTCAACCTTGATGAATCATCTCCTCCCACTAATTACCTTGACTTAGATGATGAAGAGGATTTTAAAGACTCTCCTCTTTAATTTTAATAGGTCATTTCTACCATTATTGATGAGTTGATTCAAGTGAACATCGGTAATCAAGCATATCCAAGAACAACATTCATCAGTGCATCCATGCATCCAGAGGAACAACAGTATTATGTGGATTTCCTGAAGAAAAATTATAATATTTTTCCAATAGTTATAAGGATATTACAAAGAAAGACTCTTAGGTCATCATATAGCATCCTGGTCTCCTTTTGATTCATCGTGGCTTCAAGAAGTCTCCCATGAAAATGCACCCTTCTCATAGTGCCATGGTTGAGGATGAAGTAGATGAGCTTATTAAAGACAACTTCATCAAGAATGTAAATTACCCTAAGTGGATATCCAATTTAATTCTAATAAGGATGAATAATGGGTAGATCATATTCTATATCAACTTCTAGGAACTCAATCTCAACTATTAGAATGATTATTTTCCCCTTATAGTGATATATATGTGGATCTATGGCACAAATGGGTTCTATGATCTCTCCTTCATGCATGGATATTCTGGATACAATAAGATCTAGATTGCCCTAAAAGATGAGGAGCCTACCATATTTATAGTTCCACAAGGAACCTTCTACTATCGGGTAATGCCTTTTTTCTTAAGAATGCAGGATCCACATATCAGTAGTCCATGAACCACATCTTCAAACCGTTCAACAGGATGCTAGCATAATTCTACATGGATGATTTGGTGGTTAACTATCACTATATCTTGGACCATCTTAGTGATCAATTGAAAGTGTTCAACTTCCCACACTCTTGTAATTTGATGATAAAACCATTGAAGTGTTCCTTTAGGGTTACCTCTACTAATATTATTACTTTCATCATCAAATACAGAGGCTTCGAGATTGACCCAGAGATGATCAAGTCCATCATCCATATTCCTCATCTTATCAACCAAAGGGAGATCTGAGGCCTTCAAGGCCACTTAGACTACATATGCTGATTCATCAAAAATTTGAATGGAATGTGTAATCCCATTTCAAGGATCATGAGGAAAGGTATTGTCTACCAGTGGGATGAAGTGTTTCACTCTATATTTGAGGAAATAAAATATTATCTTCTACAACCTCTGGTTATTAATCAACCCTTATCAAGGAGGCCTGAGGTAAATTATGTGACCTCTTTGGATGAATCCCACAGTGTTCTTCTCTCCTAGAATAAAAATGAAGGAATAGGGAGAAGTTTATACAATCTTTATTGCATGACCCATGATAAAGAGTCTAGATACTCTCCTATTAATAAGAGAAACCTCACACTAGTTTTAGAAATATAGAATTTGTGGCACTATCTAAAGTATCATGAGATAAATATGGTCTCCCATATGGATTTTCTAAAGTATATCTAGAATTGGTCAGCATTGACATGAAAAATTGTCCACTGGGTAGTAATCATTCAGTTGTTCGACATCATTTTCATTCTGTAGAGGGTTATCAAGGGTTAGGCATTGGAAAACATTCTCGATTCCCATTTGGCTCCTAAAGAATTACCTCTAGAAATCAATTTATTAGATTATTCCATCCACTTAATGTATCATTCCATAGTGTGACAACATATTCATTTAAATGGTCCCTCCTAGAGCCCAACTGGTATAAGGGTCAATTATTCGAGGCTCAAGAAAGTTTTCAAGGGGATCTTCTTCATCATGCCTAAGTAGGAAATTCTTCCCTATTGATTTCTACTATCAGAAGGATACACCAACAATTAGGAAGAGTATTAGTCTCTCATTACTGGTCATGACATGGTCCACACTTTCAAGTGAAGGGATACTCTGAGTTATTCTTCTATAAAATAATTGTTGATTATATCATCAGAAGGACAGATCTCTTGACCTTTATAGAGCACACTTTCCAGTTGGTGTCCTAGTTCCCTTCTCAACTAGAGGTGACTCATGTTCCCTGATAACAGAATGGTCAATCTGTTACCATATACTATCTAGAAACATATCTAACTTAGACATATTAGGTTGATCTATTCATTCACATAACTCATTGGAGATTCTCAAATCATTCCAGATGATGATAATAAGCAGGTGAATCAACTGGGAACCAGTGTTTCTACGTCACGACCCCCAAGTAACCTCGTAGTAGAAGAAAATTCCAATTTTTAAACACCTTTTGACAAGTATCTCTAGTGTGTCAGTCTCCCACTAGATCGATTTAAATGTGAGAGAATTATTTGGAACATAGAATATTTCACCCTCTATAGTGGGCCTAACCTTGACCAGACTCTATACATACATGGGTTTGTGGGAATCCTCCTCTATTTAAAATAAAGAGATGATATTTACCAAGTTATATATGAAGTTCATGTTGGGTACATTGGTTCTCATTGGGATGGTTTGAATCTCTCCCACAAGATTCAAAGGCTGTGATACTTTTGGCTCATAATGTTCCACAACATAATTGTGTATTCTAGTAGGTTTTACACATGTCATATCCATTACAAATTTTTGAATCGACCTTCGGAAACCCTTCACACTATCAAGTATTCCCTACCCTTTATAGTATGGGGACTTGATTTCATGGGGCCCTAACCACCATCAACATCTCTCCAAAGAAATTTCATTCTAACCACAATTAATTTCTCCTCCATGTAGGCAGAATAATTTCCTCTTAGGTATGTCAAGACCTGATATATGATCAAAATTCATGATCTCTCACATCTTTCATCGATTCAGATTTCCTCATGCCATTCTCACCGACAAGCGTACAAAATTTTGGTTTGTTGAGCTGAAAACGATTTATACATTGTATAGTATCGGGTCCAACCATACTTACCACAACCATGAATAGTCAAATGAAATATTGAGGTGCTCAAAAAACCCTCTCTCACATTCTTCAGAAGATGGTGGGCCAAAACAAGAATAATTTTCCAGAAATGATCCCTAATTCCACTTGGTCCTATAATATGAAAACTTAGTATTCCTCCGAGGTGACTCCATATCCACTAGTGTATAGAACATAGGTAGTTATTCCCATTGATATATAGCTACCATTTTCTAAACAGTTTTCTATGGCTACCAGACTCTAGACATAATATAAGAAGTTAGTCTTTCTGAGTTGGAATCCCTCAAAGAAAATATGTTCCAAGCCTTTCATAATCATGAGAGGTGCAAGAACAATATATCGAGGGCACTCAACAAGAAATTTTTCAACTTCTCATTCCAAATAAGTGATAGGGCACTTTCCCTTAGTATGTTAATGATACCTCGAAACAAGAGGCCAAATTTGGACCCCAAGTGGGAAGGACCTTACATTATTCTGAATTTCAATTTTAATGCTGTGTAATCATTGATCACCATGGACGAATAGCATTTTACTCCTCTAAACAATTATTATTTCCCTAAAAAATACAATGCATGAGGGGATTCGATCTTCCTATCCACATGATGATAAATTGCATAGTATTTTCATCCTTTCCAATTGATTAAAAACTATATTGTACTAGAGTTCTAGTTGCATGACATTAAACTATACACCCAACATCATCCTCACCATACAAAATTATATTATGTTTCTACATTATAGAAACTAGATGTTAAACTATGTGCATAGTCCATACAATATAACATTAAAATGTACGTAAAGGTTAAAATTATATAACCTTAAACTAAGAGTCTCGGTCCAAGCATCGTGAGTTTAAACTATATGCAGGTTTTCTCTCAAATGTGGTGTGTGGTGTTGAGCCTCCTCAGTCCTCGTTCACATTTGTTCTTTCATAACACTACACCACACATACACATTTGAGATATTCCACCATTGTGGTCTAAACTCCCAGACCATAAAATAAGAGTCAATGTCACCAATGTAGGACGTTAAACTATGACCCAAAAATGAATAAGTTTGGGATGTCTCATAAACACATAAGATATGATTCCTACCCCATGCCATGAACATTAGTATCCCCATGATATCCATCGGATTATTTATTTCCCTCATCATAGTTGATTTCCCCACCATTATTTGTGTCTCACTATGCTATCATTTCAGAACAATGGGTGGATTGATTCCAATTCTTATGGGATACGTAGCGAAGCTCGCACATTTTTTCTTCAAGCCCAACCACAAATTCATCAAAATTTAAATCCCATGGACTAAGTCAAATTCTAGTAATTATGACCTTAAACAATATAATATCCATTTAATGGTATTTATGTGGTACCTGAGCCTCTTTGGATCCATTCACACTTGGTTATGCCTCTCTCGTGCCACATAGAAACCTTTTGAAACTGACCTTTTGAGGTCCATTCATTGTGACTTTAAACTTTGTATGATCATTGTGGGGAATGTGTGGTGTGACTCCATGCCACCTAGACCCTCATACACAATGGGTTTTTCACTTCTCCACACAAAATATTCTCTTTTTGGGAATCCACCTGCCCTTGGTCAAAACTTCCTAACCATAAAATGGGAGTCAAATTCCCAGCATTGTGAATTTAACTTATGTGTGAGTATCCCCAGAAATGTGTCATGTGGGGAAGTCCTCCATGGTCCTCATTCACATCAAGTTACGCCTATCATTACCAACATATCCTTTTTGGTAGAGATTCTCCATCTATAGGTCTAATCATTATGGACTAAAACTAAGAGAATATGGTCCATGAAACATGGACTTATACTGTTAGAAAGAGTTCTATTCTCCATAACCATAAACTAGCCCGAATGGCCTAATGGCCTTCATTTTTATTGATTTTTGATAACCCCCCTTTCAAGGGATGAGGAAGAACCCTTACAAGGCCCATTGGCTCAGAGATTACATGGCCTGTAGGTTCTGGAGATTACATGACCCGAAGTTCTTAGGGAATTCAACCAGACTATCTAAATGGAACTGCCCCTCCCTTGTATCTGCATCATGATAGTAGATCTCCACCTTCGCATGGCCATCTGGCTAGGCTTCTCGTCAAAGCATAGGCTGGTACCGATGGAATATCCATACCCTCTCATTCTGACAAATCCATTTGGCTCTACTCTGGTGAGTGCACCTGCTCTGAATCCTCTTCTGGGGATGCTTCTTTTTTTGTAGTGTGTCTAGGGCAACTACATGTGGCCGGAAGGCCTTGAGGTGGCCCGAAGGCCTTAAAGGTGGCCCAAAATGCCTACTAACCCAAAGTCCTGGTTGAACTGAAAGCCTTAAGGACTCCAAGCCTAAACTGATGGCCCAAGGTGAATAGTTCCAGTTGATACATTACCGAACAGTAGTTTCTACAGTAACTTCTACAGTGCCTACTACAGTACCCGCACAGTGTACAGTCTACTACAGTACTGTAGAGTGTACAGTCTGCTATAGTATACACATAGTGTACAGTACTTCTATAGTCCATACTATAGTATGTGTGTTTTATTCCTATTGTGTGACATTGTGTTAGGCCTTATAGGCTTCATTCACATCAGTTTTTCTTGCTTTGTCTCCCTTCTCATATTCCTATGAATCAAGCCCTGTCATCAGTTCAAACTCCATGACCTTAAACTGAGACACTATAGTCCAAAAAGTATGACTCTAAACTATTTACAAGTCCTCTCTGGAATATTTAGTGTAGTTTTGGGCCTCCTAGTCCCTCATTCACATAGGAGTTTTCATCCCACTGATGACACATATCTGCATTACAGACTCCTATTTCTTTGTGTCTATGATTTTAGACCATAAACTAATTTAAACCCTATGGTATAAGCCACACAACCATAAACCATTAACATAAATTCCAAGAATCATGACTTTAAATGGAATTTTGTCTTCTCTAGAGTGTATTTTGTGAGTATTTGGGCCTCATGATCCCTCATTCAAGTCAGGTATGTCATTCCACCACATGACGCATGTCCGTTTGGGGTACCCAACTACATAGGTCCACACACTATGACCTTAAACTAGGAGGCTACATCCTCAATGCGTGGCTTATAATATCTATCTTACCCAATATAAAATTGATATTCCTCAAACAATAAGTATCAGATGATTCACAAATTTTACCCCATTTTCCAAAAGTGGGATGCCTCACAATAACATGGGATGCCTTAATTCTCTCATCGGAGGTGATCACTCCTAATATCATTGGTATGTTACTATGTTGTGTTCTAGAACTATGTTTGGCTAGATTCACATCATTATAGGATAGGTAGTGACACTAATACTTATCATCTCTAGGCCAAGCTGAAAATTTATTAATCCCTTGGACCCTGTATTCAGTTACGATCTAGGAATTATGAACTTAAACTAGATGAAGTTCATCTTAGGGTGTGTATGTGGAGCATGAGCCTTCTTGACCTCATTAACATTGGGTTTGGACTCTCGTGTGCTATACATATTCCCAAAGAGTGAAGGATTTCCTTATAGTCCAAATAACATGAATCTGAACTATCCACTTTGGTCCATACTATACGACCATAATCTATGGGTGTTTCCATCCTAAACTACATGTGGCCTGATTCCCATCTATATAGGATACATAGTGATGCCACAAAATCTCTAGGCCCATTCAAAAAAAATTCAAATCCTTTAGCCCCTTGGAACCATCTTGATCAAATCATAAAGACCGTAAACTAATAGTCTCCCATTGTCAACTTATCACAAAATTAAACACTGTGAAAGACTTCTTAGGAATGGGTGGTGTGACTTTTGGCCTCATAGTCCGTCATTAATAGTGTAATTTTCATTCCTCTATGCTACAAATCCCCTTTTTTGGGACAATCCCTATGCCCTGAGATCTAAGACCTGAAACTAGATGACATGGTCTATGATATTAATATTTAATCTTTTTGAAAAACACAGGTTTGAAACCCACATTTAGATGAAACCCGTTCCACACTTCATGCCTTTCCTGGTTTGGATTTCCATCATCCATTAAATCCAGAAAGTCCCCAAAATAGTTATTGTCCTACACTATTTTGGATCACCTACCATCCTTGGCTAGTGCCCTAATAGATCTTTCGAAAGAAATAATAGGTCTTGTGTTTCAAAGTTGGACAATAATTGATCATGAACTTACTCTCCCCATTAAAGACTGATAATTTTGAGGAACCTATGTTCTGAATGTAACACCCCAAGCTTCAATGGTACGTTTTCCTTTGAATAATGAAATAGCTTGCATTATACGCAACTTCGATATTCTAACACACTATGACCAATCAAACTAGCTACTATGAATAGTAATAACCACTTTTTGAAATTTTATAAATTTTACCTTCCAAAATGGACTTCATTTTTGGATTTGGAATATTGAAATTAGCATAGGGTGAAATTTTTCTACTTTTCTGAAAACATTCAATTTTTGATGAATAGTGAAAAACATTGAGTCATAGTTTAAAACCGAATTTTTATTTAAATAATTATTTATTTTATTTAAATTTATTTTAGGTCAAGATAGATACATAATATATATATAAGTTAAATGTAATCCATTGGTGTCATTTTATAATAATTTTATATATATAAAAATTTATTGAACTTTTCACCGTCTTTACCCACATCCTAGGAGAATTTGCAAATTCATATAAAACATAATTTTACCGCTTCTATGAGCGGAATTTCAAAAATTAAAGAAAAAATTTTAATATAAAGGAGTAAAATTTGGTTCAATATGATACAAATAATTTTTTGGTGAACTATAACTTTTTACTTTTATTTACCACAATTAAATGTAAATATGGTAATTAAGGATACAAATGATATTATTATTACCCTAACACATGTTATAATTCTATTGGATAAGTAAAATCCCACCAAATAAAACCTTAGGAATAAAATATTAACCTCTTTGGTCCACTTGGATTAGATTAGGACATTTATTATTATTTAATTCAAATAAGAGTTAAAATAGTTAAAATCAAATTTTAATAACTAAAACATTTTTAATATAGGGTAATAAATAATATAAATTCGATTATAAATATTAATTATAAATATACAAATATTAAATACATAATGGTATTTTATTTATAATTTTTAGACATTATTAATTTAATTTAATTATTACACAATGATGATGCAGTAATTACCATATTAGTGAAATATTAAAATAATTGATAATATAAATGCCCAAATAAATATAATTTGAGACTTTTAATGAATTAAAATAATTTTATAGGTTACTATGACATGTTATGGTTGACTAAATGAATTAGATTCGAAGTAATAATTCTGTTATGGATTTATCAAAAACAAAATACCAAATAGTGTCAAAATTGAGATAAAAGAGTTTTTAAAACAAATATTATATTATTAATTGATATTCAACTCCAAAAAATCTATGCTTCGGAAAAGTGACTTATATAATGATAGTTGTATCATTAATGGACCACTTTAGGGTCTCCTTAAAGTATATAGTATGTTTATTAACTATATAATATAAAAATACAAAGAGACATGGTAAATGTCAAACTATTTAACTAAGAGTTAAATAAAAAAGATAAAGTTAATATAGTGACCAAAACAAGCCTAAAACCTATTGGTTGAGTGTTTTTAAAGATATAACCACCATAAACTTTAAATTATCCACTTTGGAGCCATTAGAAACAAAATATGAATTTATTATAAAATAACATTTCTAACATTTTCAAAGGTGCCCCTCACCCCTCTTATAAAAGGGCACTCCCCCTTCTCTCAAATTCATACCTTCAAAGCCTTTTTGTTTGGCCAAACCCTACCCAAATATTCACTCAAATTCCCTAAATTCAACATATAGGCCTTATTTTGATCAAAAAGACAACCAAATGAGCCATTTTGATCAAATCAAAAGGAAGAACCCGAAGAAGAGGTAATGATTTCACCACCCTCTTTCATGTTCCTTTCTTCCTCCACTTCTTCTATCTTTGTTATTTCCATTATAAAACAATAACTCCAGTATCTTATATATACTATGATTTTATTATTAATATGGTACAACCACATTTTTTATTCTATCCATCCCTTGGATGACATGTCACTATACGTGAGTACGTACGGCTTACCGTCTCCACGTCGTGGGGTAACTGTAATTCAATACATTATTATTTGGATGGGTATAATAATGATGTGTAAATAATTTAAATAATAAATATGACATGATAATTATTCTTTATATATTACACACTATCCAATTATAAGTTATTTTCATTTCAAAAGAATGATATTGTCGCTCATGCGTACGTGCGGACTACCTTCTCCACGAACGTGATGAGATTCACTCCCCATCGTATCCATTCAAGACTAATTTTCATTTTATGATTAAAAATAATGTTTAAGGACTTGATATCATTATGTATATGAATAATATACAACCAATGTATATCAAACATGTCTTATGTAACAAAAAATATAAAAGAAAATGAGTAAGGGAACTCCCGAAACGACGATAATACAAAAATATTATTAACAAAGAAATATTAAAAGATCATATATGATATTATATTTATGTGTATGATTCTTGTATAATTTAATAATAGTGATTTAACTATTATATAGTAGGTTAACCCACCCTCAAACAAGGAAAAGTACAAGGTAAGGGTTTATTTCACAATTGCTTCATTATCCGAGGTTGTCTATACATAATTATCTACTGGGACCTCTTTCTCATCCACATCCATGTTTCTTAAAAATTTATTCAAAATAATTATTACTATTTTATAGACTATGGGTTAAATTCATTTATAACCTTTTGACTTTTTATAATATGTTTATAAAGGAATGATTTCCATCATTTTCCAAACAAGGTCCTTTTTAACCTTTTCGACAAAATTAAGGTAAGAATGACTTTTTTTAACTTATACGGCAGGTGCGACTATTTTCCTCCATTGTAAAATCGTCAAAGCTTCCTTTAAAAGCTTATAAAATATTTTCAAAGTAAATTTTTTATTTTATAATTATGTGACTTTTAAATGATTTCCAAAAAAGATATATTTCTCTCAAATAGTTTTGAATTTATCTATGTCAATATCCTTTGATGGAATTTAATCTTATTTGAAGTTGATTTGTTATGATACACAACATCCATATATTATTGAAGGTTTTTTGATATGTTTGACTATGGATGTGTTATTTTTATACCATTCATGGTTTATGGATAATGTATTGACATTTCATATGATAGTTTTAATATGAATGTTTATGTTATGTTTTAACCTGTTCATATGAGGAATGAATTGGACTTAATAAATGATGGGTGGAGCCCGCTATAGCTCCTCGATGAATCAGTAGGTCTCATGAGACAAACTAGTGTCTTGGCACAAGGACTTGAGAAAATCTTATTTTTAGTCTTGGCACAAGGCCTTGACTATGTGGTTATGATAGTCTGGAATTATGCATTCCATCATTATGAAAGTGGTTATTGATATTGCATGTGATTATTCGACTAGTAGAATATCCACGTGAATAAGTAAATGGATTTATTTCATTTTATTTCCACTATATTATGTGGAAGTTCATTTTTAAAAGGCTTTTTTTAGTTATACATTGCCTTAAATGTTTATTCTTATTTATGAAAGTTTCTATTATATTATTATCCTTACTGGACATCTAAGCTCACCCCTTTCTATGTTTTATTTTTCCTAGGATGCGAAGATATATTTTATGAATGACCTACAGGGATAGTATGAGGGGATATGAGTGTGGTCTATGGAGACAAGTTGTTGTTGTAGTTTTTCTTTTTATGATGTAATGTAAACTTTATGAACGTATCTAGTGATTCCAAGGCTACTAAACCAATCGGTCTTTCGAGACGTGATCTTTTGTGATCATGAAAATGTTATGTAATAATGCACCGACTCTGGGTAACTAGGGTTGGGGGATTACATAGAACATATTAAAATTTTGATCCCTACTCACTACTCATCCATTTATACAGGTCTTGAAAATCTCAATTTACCTCCTTTCCACCTCTCTGTATCTTGGTGGAGTCCCAACCCCCTGGCATCTCCCCATTGTTCATTTTTACATGTCAGGTAAGTGGATTGGTGTTCCTTGTAACTCTCAACTCGATATCCCCTCACCCCTAAATTCCACTTCCAAATGTCAGGAAGACCCCCATACCTTTCCATATATCCCACACCTAGATTGACTCATGTGGGCTTAGGGGTTATGTTAGGCTGTGTACGTACTTGTTCATGCTTCACATGTAACGCCCCGACCCTAGAAGCCCAGATTCGATGCATTATTTTATAACATTGGCTTGATTACAAGGAATCGAGTCTCGAAATCCAGATCAGTTTAGCAGTCTTGGAAATAGATTGCATACATCAACTTCACATTACAATTTCAAAAATAAAATATAGTATAAATAGTTCTCTGAGAATTCCATTATTACCTTTTAGATTAACCCTTCATATCAATCATAATACACATCTTTGAAATCCAGGGAAAACAAAACATAAGAAAGGGGTGAGCTTAAATGCTCAATAAGGGTATACAATTTAACAAAAGATAAGATAAACAATAGGCATGGTGAATAATTGAAAACACATCCCTTTATAAACAATAAACATGAACACTTCATGGCAGAAATATTAGTTGAGTAAAAAATTCCATAATAAAACAAAGTCATCGGTATTATACTAGTCAAATAACCACATGAACCATCAATATTATTTTCATAATGTGGTAATGTATAATGCCATACATTCTAAAAAAAAATTTCAAGGCCTCGGCCAAGACGTTTAAAAATGATAAAGGCCTTAGCCAAAACTATATATCAAATTGGGAAAGGCCTTGGGTAATTCCAAATCTAATTGTCTCATGAGATCTACCAATTCATCAAGGAGTTGTAGTGGGCTCCACCCATCACTTACTATGTCCAACACATTCCTCATATAAAAAGGTTGAAACATAATATAAACATTCGTATTGAAACTAGTATATGAAATGTCAATACGTTATCCATAAACCATGAATGGTATAAAAATAACACATCCAAAGTCAAACATGTCACAAAACCTTCATTAAAATATGTATGATTTGTATCATAATAAATCTACTTCACACAAGTTTAAAATCCATCAAAGAATGCAGACATAGATGAAATCAAAACTTTTTGAGAAAAATCTCCCTTTCTATTTTGAAATCATTAAGAAGTCATGTAATTATAAAAGAAAATATGTATTTTGAAAATATTCTTATAATATTGTAAGGGAAGCTTCGATTATGTTATAATGGTAGAAAATAGCCGCCCCCACCATATAAGTTTAAAAAACATTCTTACCTTAATTTTGTCAAAAAGTTCATAAAGTACCTTGTTTGGAAAATGACAGAAAGATTCCTCTCAAAACATATATGGTCAAATAAGGGTATAAATGAAATTAACCCATTTTCTAGTAAATAGTAAAAAAAATTGAATTATATTTTTAATCAAACATGAATTTGGATGATAAAGAGTTCCTAGTATATACTTATGTAAAAACAACCTCGGATAATAAAGAGATTGTGGAATTAACCCTTACCTTGCACTTTCGTTTGGATGAGGGTACGTTTAACCTCCTATATAATGACTATTTTATGTTATTAAATTATACCAGAACCATATTCATATTTATTATATCATATATTATTTATTTATGAATTTATTCTACCCATTTTATAAATATTTCCATGTTGAATAAACATTTCAGGTAAAAATGGCTTTCTTTATCGTATGTGTTTTAACTTGTTATTCTTGATCGTATCATTTAGATCATGATTTAAATACATCCAGAATATGAACCTTGATTTATATATCACATATATTTAGAATATAAATATTTGTTATATATATATATTTTAAAGGGAAGGAACCATTTATGGAGATGGTAGGTCGTGCATACACATAAATGTTGTTTCTGTTTTCATATCATTTTGAACAGAAGTAAGTGAATAAGATATATCTAAGTACATAAATACAAATATATCTATATATACAGTATAATTATTATGTCATATATTACATACTTATTTATAATATATATTTTTATAATCATTGTTGAATGGTGACCATGGAAATGAATCTCATCACATTGTGGAGATGGTAATCTGTACGTATGCATGAGCGACAATATCATTATATTGATGGTGAAATTTTAAATAATTGGATGTTATATCATATATACAGAATAATTAAAATATTATATTTATTATTTACATCATTCATACTCATTATTACACCCATCCAAATAATGAAGTGTTTGAATAACAAACTACACCACGACATGGAGACGGTAAGCCATATGTACGCACGTACGGTGACTTTATCATTCATTTAATGAATAGAATAATGAATATGGTTGTAAAATTTTTATAATAACATCAAAATATATATAATATACTGAATTTATTATTTTATAATGGAAAACCCAAATAAATAGGAAGTGGAAGAAGAAAATAACTTGAAAGAGGTGATTAAATATTTACCTCCTCTTTGTGTTATTCCTTTTGATTTAACAAAACGTGCTCCATAGGATGGATTTATGAACAAATTAAGGCCTCTAGGATGAAGGTAGGAAAGTTGGGATGATATTTTGGTAGGGGTTGGCCGAGAAAAATGGCTTTGGGGAGTGAAATTAAGAGAAGGGGATGTACCCTTTTATAAGAGAGGTGAGGATCACTTTAGGAAAAGCATGAAATATTATTCTATAATGAACTCATTTTCAGTTTCTAATGTCTCAAAAATGATTTATTTTCAGGATAAGGTGGTTATGGGTCGAAAAACTCTCAACCAACAGGTTTTAGACTGGTTTAGGTTACAATATTAACTTTATCTTCTATATTTAACTCTTAGTCAAATAGTTTGACATTTACAATGTCTCTTTATAATTTTATATTATATGGTTAATAAACATGCTATAACAAGCCAAGATAACCCCAAGTGGTTTTTTATTAATATATATAACCTTATATAAGTCCTTTGGAAAACCTTATATTTTTATGAAAATATATCATTTAATAATATAATATTTTTTTTAAAACTCAATCATGTCAATTTTGACACTATTGAGTATTTGGTTTTTGTGAAAATCATAAGAACATGATTACTTATAAAAAGATTATTTAATAAAGCCTTAAATGTCATATTAACCTATAAAATTATTTTAATTCATCAAAAGTCTCAAATTACATTTACATGGATATTTATAATATCTATTATTTTAATCATTCATTAATAATGTAATTAATGCATCATCATTGTGTCATGAATAAATTAAACTTTTTAATGTCTAAAAATTATAAATAAAATACCATTATTTATGAAATCTATTTATATTCCTAAAGAATATTTATAGTTGAGTTTACCTAATGTGTAACTCTATATTAAAAATGGTTTAGTTATTAAACATTGAATTTAACACTTTTAACTTTTCTTTAAATAAAATAATAAAAAATGTCCTAATCTAATCAAAGTGGACCAAATAGGATCACAATTTATTAATAGGGTTGTGTTTGGTAGAATTACACTTAACAAATAGAATTAGGACATGTGTTAGGGTAATTATAATATCACTTTTACCTTTAATTACCCTATTTACTTTAACCGCAGTAAATAAAAGTCAAAATTTAATATTCACAAAAAAAACTATTTTCATCTTATTGAACCAAATTTTACTTACTAATATCTATTGTGTCTCTCAGAATTTTGAAATTCATCTTAGAGAAGTGGTAAAATTATGTTTTATGCAAATTTTAAAATGCTCCTAGGAGGTGGGTAAAGGACGGTAAAAAGTTCAATAAACTTTTTACATATCTAAAATTATTATAAAATGAATCCAATGAATTACATTGAACTTATATAGGTATTATGTATCTATTTTTACCTAAAATAAATTTAAATGAAATAATTAATTATTTAAATAAAAAATTGATTTTAACCAATAACGAATTGTTTTTTTACTACTTATCAATAATTGAATGTTTTCATAAAAATACCAAAAATTCACCCTAAACTAATATTGATATTCCAAATTCAAAAATGAAGAATAGTTTACCAAATTAAAAACATATAAGTTGACTTTTTAAATTTAAAATTAATTCCCGTTGTCAAAACCAAAAAGCAGTTTTTTTAAAGGAAAAAACTATCAAAATATTGACATGTGTTTATGTCAAATTCAAATGTGAAATTACATATAATGACCTAAATTTTATTAAATGATAAAAAAATAATCTAATTATACTTACAAACAATTCAAATTCTTAATTTACCAATATAATTTATTTCGATTAAAAAAGTTGTTTTCAATTAAAATTTAGTATTTTTTTCTATTCATCCAAATATGAAAGTTATCGGAAAAGTACCAAAAATTTATACAAAATAAATTTTTATGTCCCGATTATAAAGAATAATATAATTTATTTAAATTGAATATATAAAAGTGTCAAATATTGGTTTTAAAAAAGGCTCACTGTTAAAAGGTGGTAAAATTTCTTTTTTTTAAAAAATACTTCTTTTATCTGATAAAAATGAATCAGTTCTTATATTATGTATATGAAACACATTATATGGATTATAAAATTATATGGAGTATATAAAATTCAAAATTTAGTTAATATTATTCATAACTTCTTTTTGAATGACTAGTTTGGTAAGTCAAGTTGTGGTCGAACTCGGTGTTGCATGTAGCGCACGTTATTGAATATCATTGTAGAGATAACGTATTATGAAATCATGGGGTGTTACATTATCCCCTCCCTAAATAAATTGAACCCAATCAATTTAAAATTTTTCATTGAAACTAAATAGTTAAAAATATAAAAATTTATTTGTGGAAAACCCACAGCGGAAATTGTGTTAATAAAATTTTGTCTTTATAAGAGGGAAATGGAAATGAAAAAGTCACCAACAAAGTATGATATCGATTAGGAGAACATTTGTGGACATTAAAGAAACATAATTGGAGGGAAAACATAAATATTTATAGGGAGTGGTTGAGGTCATCAATCACAAACAAGTGTAATATTTCGGGTCTCAAATCCATCAATCTATGATTATTTAAAATAACATCGGTTCAACAAAACAAAAGGTATTAGGATAACACATGTTTGGATTTAAGATCCCATACCTAAATTTTAAGAATTAATTTATTCATAGAATAAGAGGAAAAAATATAGTTGAAATGTAGAGTTTCATCCATCATCTAATTCCTACCACAAACTCATATTTCACACCAAACGATAATAGAATTCAAAAATATTATATTTATACGAATTGTTTAGGGTTCCAAAAAAATGAATTTATAAATAATATGTCAGAATATTTAAAAAAACTACATTATAAAAACCAAGACATCATGTAGGTCAGTGGTAGGTGATACACCCTTTCCATCCTTCAGTTGTGGGTTCAAGTCTCGCGGCCTTGCCGGACGCGACGGGTTGTTGCCCGACCTTCGGGTTGCCCTTTTTATGAAAATCCAAAAATAATCTAAAAAAATGATTTAACCTTAACAATAGTATCCAATTTCAAACTTAGTTGATTCCAACCTTTAGAATTATCCAAAATACTTCTATTCAAATTTACAGTCTAAAATTTAAATGGAAGGTAAACACAATGAAGATCCTTTTCTATGTAACTACATGTGAATACCTTCATCATGTATTATTTTAAAACACTCTAACACCTTGAATTACCATAAAACCTTATTGATTACATTCATACTTTCTTATTCCTTATAGAATACTAGAAATACTCCTTATATACAGAAAAGTTGTAACCTCCAAGAATGATGGAATATAAAAATCATTAATCAGTTTCAAGGTAGTCAACAATATCCAATATAATTTATCCAAATCAATCATATATTATTCCAAAATCACTACCTCAGTATTAGAACCATATTGTGGTTTATCTTTCTCTCAACCATATATTATACAAAACATTTAAACTGCTATTGAGTCACTTTTCTTAGTTCTACACAACCTCAAGTCATTAATGAAATAGTACTGTAGTACAATCCTTATATACTCCATAATTATTATAACTAGTACATCATTGATACAACACTAAAATGACAAAATTATTTAATATCAACATAATAAAACTAGTCATTACTCTTCATATGTGGTAATTTCATAACTTGATTATTATCTGAAAACATCACTTGTGGTATACTATGATGATCGGTACATTGATTTGTGTAGTGTCCCAACACATTGCAGATGAAGCATTGTACATTTGAAACTGTTTTCTTACCCTTGAAATAACATACATGGTGTCCTCTTTCTCCACACTTAAAAGAAACTCTAATTCCCTTCAAGCCTTTACCATGGTGATTCTTTCCATAGTTATAACATATGGGGAAATCCTTATTTCCCTTATTACCTTTATCCATATTTCTCTTTACCATCCTTTTCTTCTTTGGCTTCCCTTCAAAGCCATAAGACTCAGAAAATTATTTACTTATATTATTAACACATGATACTATTTCATCATATGAAGATAATATGTGGAAGACTATTTCTTTTCTAAATGTTAGATTAATACCATGAAAGATATGATCCATCTTACCCTTTGGATCATGTGTCTTGCTGGATTTCTCATTCCTTCTACTAAGAACCATTTCAAAACAATGGCATACACTAGGTTAGTTTAGGAATCACAATGCATAATTCCAAACTTGTAAAATACCGAACGTAAAATAAAAATATTATGCATATAATCTATAATCATAATATTTTTTCTATGAAGAAATATTTACTCCTAAATCCTTCATAATGTCTTGTAATGAAAATGTGAATTATCCTATGCATATCCCTCAGGAGTTTCATAACCAAGAGTGCAGCAAGGCCTGTTTTCGTGAACCAGGATACCCGGGGTCAAGCCTAAAACTCTTTGTCGCAGTTTTCACACCAAGGTACATCTGTGTCAGATCCACCTCTACCTACTCGTACCTATACAAGGGTGTATTTCTTGGAAAATAGACAAAATATCTACATTACCACATTTCTAATAAGTTCTTCTATACTAATACCCAACGTCTATCTTAGGGTAAAGTTCTCTAATTAGTGTTTATCTATATCTATTTCTAAGGTTGTTTCTAAACTTCCTCTGATACCAACTGTAACACCCTGACCCAAGAATCCTAGAGTTAGTGAATTATTTTCATACATTGGAATGATTATAATTAATCAAGTCTCGAAAGGATGATCAGTTTAGCAGTCTTGGAAATAGATTACATACATCATCTTCACATTACAAATTCAATCATAAAATGCAACATAAATAGTTTGTTGAGAATTCCATTATTCCATTTTTGCTTAATCCAACATATCAATCATAATAAACTTCTTGGAAATCCTGGGAAGATAAAACATAAGAAAGGGGTGAGCTCAAATGCTCATTAAGGGTATACAATTTAGCGAAAGATAACATAAACAGTAGGCATGGTGAATAATTAAAAATACATGCCTTTACAAACAATAAACATGAACACTTTATGGAAGAAATATGAACTGAGTAAATAATGCCATAATAAAACAAAGTAATATGTATTCTACTAGTTTAATAACCACTTGATCCGTCAATATTATTTTTATAATGAGGGAATGTATAATTCCTGACATTCTGAAACATTTTGTCAAGGCCTCGGCCAAGACGTCTAAAAATGATAAGGCCTTGGCCAAACCCATATATTAAATTGGGAAAGGCCTTGGAAAATTCTAGGTATAATTTTATCATGAGACCTTCTGATGCATCAAGGAGCTATAGAAGGCTCCAGTCGTCACTTACTAGTTCTAATACATTCCTCATATGAAGACATTGAAACATAACAAAAACATTTGTATTAAAACTAGCATGCGAAATGTCAATACTTTATCCATAATCACTGAATGGTATAAAAATAAAACATCCAAACTCAAATATATCAAAAAACCATCAATAAAATATGGAATATTTGTATTATAATAAATCAACTTCATACAAGTTTAAAATCCATCAAAGTATGTAGACAAAGATGAAATCAATACTTTTTGAGATAAATATCTCTTTTTATTTTGAAATCATTTAAAAGTCATGTAATTATAAAAGAAAACATTTATTTTTAAAATATTATTATAAGATTGTAAGGGAATCTTTGATGATGTTATAATGGCGGAAAATAGCCACACCTGCCGTATAAGTTAAAAAAAGACATTCTTACCATAATTTTGTCAAAAATGTTATAAAGTACCTTGTTTGGAAAACGACGGAAGAATTCCTTCCAAAACATATAAGGTCAAATAAGGGTATAAATTAATTTAACCCATTTAGTAGTAAATAGTAGAATTTTTTTGAAATAAATTATAAAGAAAACATGAATGAAGATGATAAAGAGGTCCAAGTAGATACTTACATAAAAACAACCTCGAATAATAAAGAGATTGTGAAATTAACCCTTACCTTTCACTTTTCTTTGGTCGAGGGTTCATTTAACCTCTTGTATAATGACCATTGTATGTTATTAAATATACCAGAACCATATTTATATTTATTATATCATAAATGATTAATTTATGACTTTATACTACCCATTTAATATTGATTTCCATGTTAAATTTACATTTCGGGTAATAATCGCTTTCTTTATCATACGTGTTTTAACTTGTTGTACTTGATCATATCATTTAGATGATGATTTAGAAACTTAATGAATATGAACCTTGATTTATATATCATATATATTTATAATATAAATATTTATTATAGATATAAATATAAAATTTAAGGCACCGTTTGTGGAGATGGTATGTCGTACGTACACATAAACGATGTTTCCGTTTTCATATCATATTTATCAGAAGTAAGTGAATAACATATACGTAAGTAAATATATATATATATATATATATCTGAAATAGGATTATAATTTCATATATTACATACTTATTAATAATTTATACTTTTATAATCATCGATGAATGGTGAACGTGGAAATGAATCTCATCACGTCATGGTGACGGTAATCTGTACGTATGAACGGGCGATAATTTCATTATATTGATGGTGAAATATTATTTAATTGGATGTTATATCATATATACAGAATCATTAAATTGTTATATTTATTATTTAAATTAGTTATACTCATTATTATACTCATCCAAATAATGAAGTGTCTGAATAACAAACTACACCACGATGTTGAGACGGTAAAACCTACGTGTGCACGTGTGGTGACTTTATCATTCATATGATGGATAGAATAATGAATATGGTTGTACCATTTTTATAATAACATAAAATTATATGAAATATATTATATTTATTATTTTTTTAATGGAAACAACAAATAAATATGAAGTGGAAGAAGAAAAGAACATGAAAAAGGTGATGAAATATTTAACTATTCTTTGGGTTCTTCCATTTGATTTGATCAAAAAGGCACCATAGGTTGGATTTCTAGCCAAATTAAGGCCTCTAGGACGAAGGGAGGAATTTTGGGAGGATATATGGGTAGGGTTTGGCCGATTCAAATGTCTTTGGGGTGTGAAATTTATTAAAGGGGAAGTACCATTTTATAAGAGAGGTTAGGGTCATTTTAGGAAAAGCTTGAAATATTATTTTATAATAAAATCATTTTCGGTTTCTAATTGCTCAAAAATGATTTATTTATTGTATAAGGTGGGTATGGTATGATAAAATCCCAACCAATAGGGTTTAGAAAGGTTTAGGATTCCATATTAACCATATATTTTATATTTAACTCTTAGTTAAATAGTTTGACATTTACCATGTCTCTTTGTATTTTTATATTATGAGGTTCATAAACATACTATAACAAGACAAGAGAACCTCAAGTGGTTAATTATTAATATATATAACATTATATAAGTCCTTTTTCTGAGCATTATATTTTTAGGAATATTATATCATTTAATAATATAATAATTGTTTTAAAAACTAAATTATGTCGATTTTGACACTATTTAGTATTTGGTTTCTGTGAAAATCATAATAGCATGATTAATTAGAAAAAAAATTATTTAATCAACCCTAAAATGTCATATTAACCTATGAAATTAGTTTAATTCATCAAAAGTCTCAAATTACATTTATTTGGATATTTATAATATCAATTATTTTAATCATTCGTTAATTAGATAATTATTGCAGCGTCATTGTGTCATAAATAAATTAAATTATTTAATGTCTAAAAATTATAAATAAACTTCCATTATGTAGGAAATATTTTTAGAATTATAATGAATATTTTTAGTTGTGTTTATCTTATGTGTAACCCTATATTAAAATGGTTTAGTTATTAAACTTTTGATTTAACTCTTTTAATTCTTCATTAAATAAAATAATAATAAATGTATTAATCTAATCCAAGTGGACCAAAGAGGATCATAGTTTCTTGTTAAGGTAGTTTTTGGTTGAATTACACTTATCCAATAGAATTAGGACACGTGTTAGGGTAATTATAATATCATTTTTGTCTTTAATTACCCTATTTACTTTTCCCCATGGTAAATAAAAGTCAAACGTTACTATTCACAAAAAAAATTAATTTCATATTATTTAACCACATTTTACTTACTAATATAAACTGAGTCGATCATATTTTTGAAATTCAACTCACAAAACTGGTAAAATTATATTTTATTCAAATTTGAAAATGCTCATAGGAGGTGGGTAAAAGACGGTAAACAATTCCATAAAATTTTTATATATATAAACATATTATAAAATGACTCTAATGAATTACATTGAACTTATATAGGTATTATGTATCTATTTTATCCTAGAATAAATTTATTTAAAATAAATAATTATTTAAATAAAAATTCGGTTTTTACCAATAACGAAGTGTTTTCACTATTCATCAAAAATTAAGAGTATTCAGAAAAATACAAAAAATATCACCCAATGATATATTTGATATTTCAAAATTAAAAAATGAAGTCTATTTTACGAAATTCATAACATAGAAATTTCATTTATTATTTAAAAGTAATTCCTATTGTCAAAACCAAAAAACAGGTTTTTAAATAGGCAAAACTATCAAAAGATTGGCATGTGTTTATGTCAAATTTAAATGTGAAATTACTTACAATGACCTAGATTTTATTAAATGATAATATTAT
Organism: Viscum album; assembly: GCA_963277665.1. Lineage (NCBI taxonomy): Eukaryota > Viridiplantae > Streptophyta > Magnoliopsida > Santalales > Viscaceae > Viscum > Viscum album. Next base: position 1,824,176,400 of record OY728160.1, read on the forward strand.
AATCTTACTATACATACAAACCATGAAAATTTATAATTTAACACTATAAATTATTTCAATTAAAAAAGTTTTTTTCAATTAAAATTTAGTATTTTTTACTATTAATCAAAATATGAATGTTTTTAGAAAAGTACCAAAAATTAATCCAAACAAAATTTTTATGTCTTGATTCTAAATAATAATTTAATTTCATTAAGTTTAATATATAAAAGTGTCAAATATTGGTTTTATTAAGGGTTTTCCATTAAAAGGTGGTAAAATTGCATTTGTTTTAAAAATACTTCTTTTATCTGAAAAAATGAATTTGTTCCTATATTAAGTCTAAGAAACACATTTTATTGATTCTAAAATTATAAGGAGTATATAATACTCAAATTTCAATTAATAATATTCATAACCTCTTTTTGAATGACTAGTTTGGTAAGTCGTGGTTTGCTCGAACTCGGTGCAGCGTGTAACGTAAGTTATTGAATTTATCTGAAGAGATCATATACTATGAAATCATGGGGTGTTACATCACAAAGGGTCCCTCAGTGTGAATTCCAGAACCTTAAACATGGATTCTATTCCCAATAATTAGGCATTTAAAATTCATGCAGATCCCTCTAGAAATATGTGTTGTGGTTTTAGGCCTCTTTGGTCCTCATTCATGTTAGATTTTCTAAATTCTCACACTACTCATATCCGTTCAGATCATACCATGGTCGGATAATTATGACCTTAAACTATTTTCATCCCCTACGGTCTAAGCTAAGAGTCCTTAAAATGCACACCTTTTTCTCCCTGATACTTTTGTGGCACAAGATCATCTTCTGGATCTTTCATTTCAAGTTTATTTCCTTAATTCCATGCATTTACCCATTGGGAAATCATTTTTTCTCCATTACAAACAAAATTAAACTATGTGTAACCTCCCATTAACATTACATTAAAATGTGTGACACATACTGATCACATTATGTTAAATTTTACCATGCAACATCCTCATCACATGACATTAAATTTTGTGTCTATCATCCTCATTTTCATTCCATAAAACAAAAAAACATCTTAGGAGCTCACCTGAGAGGCCCTCTCCCTCATTGTTGTCTATCTACCACATTGTCCACATTTTCAATCATTTCACAGAATTAGAGATGACTCTCCCCTGAAGGATGGGTTTGATCTTTGTTCAGACTAATATGATTACACCAATTTTCTCTAAGCCATGATAACATAATCTTGAGTATTTCAGAATCCATTAAAACATTCCATCACTCCACATTCATTCTTCACATTCCCCTTATTTGGATGCTTATCCTATTCCATGTTTAAAGGGACCCCATAATGATAATAACAAATGTCATACGACCTCTCTGACAATCTTAGGGCAGTGTATTAATAGACCATATATGATATTTTGAGATAGGTTCTATGTTTTGAACATGGTCAGTGGACAAACTTCATTTTTCCCCATTCAAGGCTAACGATATGGATTCTTTGTTTTTAACCCAGTCATTAGTTGTATTTTATTCTCATGACACTCTCCTTATGTTCTATATTTTGTTCATCATGATTCACACTTCCGATTACCCTTTGTTTGGATTGATTTTACCTCCCTTGGTGTTAACCCATTCGTACTCTAACATGCATTGGAAAAGAAAGTTAGCTATTCCAAGAGCCCTGTTATCTTCCCACAACCACTCTCATCCCGAACACTCTTAGTTCATAGACAATAATATCAGAACTCAAGTGCTTGATGATTTTCTAGAATTCTCATATGAAATTAAATTGCATGGTTGTCTCTTATATCTCACACCGAGAATGACTCACATGAGATTAGATATTGGTTATTGGTTGTCTCACTAATATGATCTAGGTACGATGAATAAAATCACCAGAATGTTTCAACAACGAACAAGAAAACTATGCTCTTGGGAAGGGTCATCCATGAGTTGGAACCTCTCTTGAGACATGTAAATATTTCCCCACTATTTTTCCTCCTATAATTGAGTGTTGTAAGCCCACTAGCCTTTGGGGCATGTCCTCTAAGTACTTTTCCCATCTTATAAACTCTGTTTTTTCCTCATATACCATTGGAAAAATCCCATCAACTCTTATTTATTCTCAGTACCATTGATTCTAGAGAACTATAATATAAAATTTTACATGTTATATATGCCCCTCAACCTCCTCCAGATTATTCATTAGTTGGTTGGTAATCCTTGATTGAGTTTTGTTAAAATTAGTGCATTTTTTTGTTTTTTCCTCCAAATATTGGATCTTATTATTGAATTCTTAGAGATTCTGGATACTATCATATTTCTCCTGAATCTTGAAAAAAACCATATGTCATATTCCTTGGTGCACCCTCTTGGTGAGAAAGTTGTGGTTCATCACATGAAGACAACAAGAATCCTCCCTTTTGGTACAAATATTGTGCAAAAAATTGATGTGAGACCCCGTCTGGTACACTGGTTATAATTTCAGAGTCTGGTTGTTTAATAGTTGTATGAACTTCTACTCCCGGGGTCGGAATATTTGATTCTCTGCAGATGTGTCAAGATCAAAGTCTTCTAGATCTTCAGGTGGTGAGGACTCATACTCATCAAAAGATACAAGAATTTTAGACTCATGATCCTACTCTAGAATCCTATTAGATGGGATGGGCTCCAGATATTGAGGTCGGCCATACTCATATTACTCTTCCTCATCAACTTCTCCCCTGCTGGACTTGAGTTATGCCCCACCCGTGGCATCTCCCACAGCTACAACCGACTGTTCTTTTGGGATCATGTCTGGATCAAATTTGATGGATGGATCCTCATAAACCAACATGGTTATTATATAAAGTTTCCCAGGTTTCCTGGAGTCATCTTCTCATAAGGCACACATACTTTCATGAACTGCTTGTGATGAGAACACATCGGTCAACCCGATTAGAAAATAAAATGTGTGGATTTTTGAAATTGAATTACTTATAGGTGTTGAGAATCAGCATATTGGGATCCTAAGTTGTAGTAGGGGATTCAACCATTGGGTACCCTTAAGCACTGGTTTGTATTTCTAAAATAGGAACTAGTTCCTCTTGTGTTGGTTGGGTAGGAGATATACAAAATAGGAAATCATGTTGATGAAAAGGCTCTATAAAAATATGATATTTCATGAATGACTCAGGATACTCTCCTACCTTGAGGTGGAGGAATTTCAATGATGATCCATCTCAGGTCCACTACCAACCCAATAATGGAGGCCTCCGTTGATATTATAGGGTGTCGTCCCCCATAGATAATGGAGGGGACTAGATGTTCCGAAGATGTCACCTTGATCTCCCCAACTGGCCCACCTGCCTTTTTAGACTTAGGTCAAGGCCTCAGATCTTGCTCCTCCACACCCGTCTGTGAACCTTAGACCCCTTCAATAATGAAACCTTTCACATTATCATGATTCTCCTATGTAGGATAAGTTTTAGTTATAGCCTCTAAATAATTAAAGTGAAAAGATCAAAGGTGGTGAGTAAGTTAAAAAATTCCTCGAGTTACTCATCCATGTATTCCTCCAAGGCCTTGATCTCACTACTTTCCCAGGGACTCCCTTGGTGGGATTCTAATCACCAATATTGCTTGTCAGTAGATTATTGTGCTTTCTTATCATTTTATTCCTCTCCACATGATTAAATGAGAATGGTTCGTGCCTCCTCCTGATTTTAATCATCACTAAACATCACTCGTATTTGGGTGGAAGGAGATTTGTACACCCATTTTTGACATGAATAGGTATCCATGGAAGTTAGATATACATGTATATATTGGAATATCACTATGGCCATGATCCTAATAGGCATGTCATACGGTAGTTCAATCCCACCTCAATTCATCTTTTTCCACAGGTCTTCTATCGATGGTTATGTTTGAAGGATCCACCAAGATTTCTAGAGAGAGGGAAATATGGAATCAGAATCATAGTGTTTTATGAACCTAAAATTATTTCCAAGAGACTCCCTTTCTCACCTTCGTGCCTGCTTCTAAGACCCCTACCTTCCCAGAGGTGGGAGTGAGACCGCATAATGAGATGTGCCCATAGTAGATCAATCATGTGCTCCCCAAGATGCATAGCTTGACCCTTGGGAGTAAGCCCACTAATTTATCACTATTCCAGCTACTCATTATCCTATTGAAGAACCTAAATACGCTTCCACAAGTTTTCCATTAGATTTTCTGATACCTAGTTCTTATCATAGTCCATCGATAGAAAATCATCATTGTTGGTTCAAGGGAGCATAACAGTTTCACCAAAGTGAGTATTTACCAACATAAATTGTATCTGATGAAGGATATATGGGTGATTATCTTCACAAAACCCCATTTAGACACTATCCATACCTTTATAAAGGCATAGAAACTGCCTAAAAAAATAATAAAAGTGTATACAGAAGACTGAAGTCAAAGATGTCCATCCAATCCAGAAGTACTCCACCTTTGAAACTCTGTATGTACTCTTTCTATTCCCATGATCCTTGGGAGATTCCCAAAATTAGACCTACAGAATTTTAGAAGGAATAGATGTTTAATTTTTTGTGGTTTTTGATATGAACTTTTAACCTTCCCTCATCGAGCATCACTAGCCAGACCCAAATAATCTTTAATAGAAATGGACATAGACTAGCTTTTAGAGGGATGATAAGATTTACTAATTCATAAACAAAAATGTGTGATGTGATCCATCCATATATCAACTAGAACAGTCCATATCTCCTCTTTTTTAATATTCCCCTCACAACACGGCTCAATAAACTGTAGAGTCGGTCCAACATAGGTACCCCTAGTTTGACTCTTTTGTTGGCCTCTGTAATTATTTCCATCACCATCATCATTGGGAACATTCCCATATGTGTGTCCCTAACTAGAAGAATCCAATCACTCATAAATGTGGTGAGAAAACAGATATATTAGACCAGTGGAACCCAACCTACCACCATGTCTTACCTCAATTTCTAGAATTTTCCTTCCTCTAGAATCAACTAGTATGAGCATGGATTCCTCCTCTACAATACTATTGGGCATAGTTTTACTTGACCATGATTCCTCACATTCATGTCCTTCATCATAAAAATGTTGAACCATTCCTTATAGAAAATGTACCTATAAAATTTGGGATCATGACCAAGCTTATGTTTTATCTCCTTAAGAAGATATTGCGTCGATGGAGGATTTTGTTTCCTATAATTCCAAACCTTTTCTAATATTAGGAACTTGTCATAGTAGAATGATTATAGTGGACTTACACTCATGTATTGGATGTCCCACAAACTGATGTTGACTTCCTTATGATGGATATTGAATGTATATGTATTTGGGGATCATCATCTAAGGAGTTGTGGAACCAACATCTGTTGATGGTTAAAGTGGAACTATGACTTCCACACCAACTCATATAGTCTGATATGGAATATCTCCACCTCAAATTATCCGAAGAAATAGCATACCCAGTATGCAGACACATATTCTCTAGTGAAATATCCATCAGACCTCTTGTCTTAATTCTTTTACCTTCTTATGTTGTTGTCCCTACTGCTACTATATAAAATGGTGGAGTAATGGGAGTGAAATTCTTCTTCCTCTATCTGCTGCCCAATGATTATTTTGATCTTCCCATTCAGTGAATTTCTAGAAATTTATATATTCTTTATTGTGGGAGAATCATGAATGGTGATGTTCTAATGATAGAAACCATATTCACTTGTGAACCACGACTAGAGTGTTTCTACCTCAAATTCTACAATGGTGACTTTCTATGGAAACCCAAAATTATTTAGCATGAGATAGTAACTCATTTGATAACTTTTATATTCTTATGTCATCATGGCCACAAGAATCTGATTGTCTAACAAGAACCTCCTAACTCAAGGCATCTAACGGTTTATGGTCATTTTGTATCTTCAATCATGAGTTGAGGCCTCAATCTCAATGGGGTTTTACTGTATGACCATTTAGAATGAGTCTAAAATGGATAAGGAAGGTGTGATAGAGAAGGAGACTTTAGCATGCACGAAACATTAGTGCATAGAATTCTACAAAAGAGTCATGCAAAATCAGCATATGGTTATAAATTCAGATGTGAGAAAAAGGAATTCTAAACCAAAGAAGTTGTCAAGTCTCCGTTTTTCATGAAAAAAGGATAACTTATGGGCATGAGAGCAAAGAATCATATCTTGTAAAAATTCAAAATTGCAGTATAGGGCCTGCCTTTTCTGATTTATAGGTGTGTACATAGTCTTGCATGTGTGGAAGTTCCTTTTATGACTTACCTTGAATTTTTTGTGTATTGATAGAAGATCATCCCTATCCTCAATGTTTTCCCCTAAAACCTAAACTTCTGGTCCGCTTTTAGCTTAGATTCTATGGTAGGGAATTCCCGATGCAAAAATTCCAGTTAAAGTCACACACTGCAATCTTTGGGAAAACTAAATCCATCATCCAACATGAAATACCACTTTGAGAACAACAACATTGGAACAAACACGTTTTGACCTATGCATGAAAGTTTGGAATATATAAAAAACCGCTTTTTCTATAAAATTGATGACATGTATCATTCAATCCTCGAATACTGATCAATTGGAAAAGGCAATGACATGCAAGATTGCGGCTCTGTGTGCAAGGTACCTAATCTTCATGCCAGCCTCTTGCATGCTAAAGGTGAAGTCAAAAGTTTCCCTATTCAAACCGTTGTTGTGTAAAAGTATGATGTTTATGGTAATACCAAAAATTTTATTGTAATCATATTCCCCCATCATTGAAAATATAAACTATAAATAGAATATCACCCCCTTTGTTCAGGGTGATACTTTGACAGATGAATCATAGCTCTGTTGGGCATAAGATAATTTTTCCTTCACATCATATTGTGGGGTTGCGACAATGATTTTGATTGATGAGGATACAAATGGTGGATATGGGGCTATCCTGGACAGTTGCCCCATTTTGCATCAACTTATGAATATGAAGACTAAGAAAGATGGAGATGGATGGTTCAACTGCTGTCTGGAAGGAAGGTCATTTTGGCAATCTTATTTTTTGATTTTTGTTTGTTTGACCTACCATTTTGTATCCCCGTTAACTCCATGCTGGTGTAAGTTCTTTACACCTCGTGTTTGTAATGCTACGTTTTGTTTATTAATAAATTCCACAGGGGGCATGAATTGGGAAACCAATTCCTATCACCACATTTTAAAAAAAATTCCTTCACATCATCAAATCGTAGAACCCTCATGGTAGAAAATCATGCATGAGAGGTTCCCTATTGTTCTACCAATGACTATCCCCATAGTTGATAAATCCTCACCCAATAATTTTCATCCTAATTTAGTTGTGCACAAGGTTCCTTCATTTTCAAAATATCAAAAATTGTCTTCACTTACCCCTTTAGCTTCAATGGCCATCCCATATTTTATATCCCATGTCATGTGCAATTCTTGTGCACAAACCTCTTCATATTCACACAAAAAATTATATTTTCCCTAAATGATGCCACCTATGCCTCAACCACACCTTCTTCAAAGCATCGGTACTCTAACACTTGTTTCATGTAAGCACTGGGACTCTTATATGGACCTGGTTATTGGAAAATCCTCCCCATATTCATATCTTGTCATTCCCAAATCCATGTCCTTCCATGGGTGTGTGATATATGGTCTTGTAATCCAAATGGGAAATGAGTGAATCCCTACGTCTGAGTTGGATGATATAAAGTTTCCTAGTACTACATCCAACTCATATGATGTTAAACTATGATACAACATCCTCAGGAAATAATGTAAATCTATAGACTTATCCAATGCAATTCACATATGTTTACCCATGTATAATCATCATGGGATTCCACCTTCTTCCTATTGGCAGATGACTGTCCAACAAAAATGGTGGCTTCTACTCATAACGTTTAAGCCCCACACCCTATTCCTCAAGCACATGATGATCCATGTATAACTCACGGTTAATGAGATCCTCCACACATGGAATGATATTATCCTAGCATAAAATGACATCCTTGACTAGTAGCTTCCACATGTAAGGCCTGCCCCATCTCTCATTATTGCTTCATTCGTGACATGAGCGGAAGCCCGACTACCTCCTCTTGTTTCTCGCAACGATCATGACTTGTGTGGTCTTAGAGGTCAGTACTGACGACAATATCCTCCCAACCTATACTCCAATGGGAATCGTCCTATGAGTAAACCCTAGAATCCATACTCACCCAATGGGCCACTCTTACTTGTAAGAACCAACCACATGCTTCTTTGAACCTCCTCCTTAGGTATAATCCCAATCCCCACAAACAATGTGGTCCATGATTGCATACTAAATTTGATATATAGGAAGCCTTACTAAGGATAAATACCAATTTCCTTATCCATATTGATCTTTTCCCTTCCACATCATAGCTAATATCATGCCCCACATAATCCATCAAGAATCTCAATTCATAAGCCCCACACTAACTCCAATAAAGAGCAGTCCTCCTATGAAGAGAAGATTCCATTCATATTTCCCACACCATACCTCATTAGCACTCCCTTTGTGACTTTAGTATCCTTAATGTGTGAAGATAAAATGTATGGAATGGTCATATCACATGACCTTAAACTGTGGAATTGAACTATGTTGGTTTTGATCCCGATCTCCTAGACAGGGTATGTACGATGCCTATATGAGGTTCGATCTCAGCCAATGATTAAACAAGGTTCTCCCTCCTAATGACATACATCTTTGAACCACCTATAGGGGGTTTTCAATCAACCTTAACAGTGTTACATATTCTCCTTTTGGGAAACACCTTCTGTATCTACTCTCGTAGGGAATTCTAGACCATCCACCTTCATAGAGTGACATAATCAATTTTAGGGACACACCTACTAGATCTACATTTGTGGGGAATTCTGATCCATCCATTAGTAAAAAATAAAAGTTCTCCCTCCATGGGATTCACCTCCTTGATCCTTCCCCATGAGGTGTTTAATCATAATACTTCATCTCCACAAGATGTTAAACATGTGTCTCTATTTTTCTGTAAAGAACATTTTGATCCATCTCCAAAACATGTTAAACATTTGACCCCCATATACACACCACCTGAAAAACATGGGATTCCTGAGGTAAATTCCTTGGAAGATATATTCCTCCGGCATTATATACCTCATGGTAGTCATGGGATTCCTTGGGAAATAATCCTATTATACCTCCATTAGATTCCCTCCTATGAGGAAGAATATAGTTGACCAATTTTTCTAGCATATAGACATACAAGAAATTCCCAATGAGAATACACTTCGGATAGAAGGTTGCTTCCCTATAAAGACCCATAGAAATTTCTAGACAAAATTAGTATAACTAATAGGTTTCCAAAAAGATATGGAACCGAGAATGAGTTCCACAAACATGACTTTACTCTATAAGGGAGACCTGGACAATGTGGAACGTTCCAAGGAGGAATCCATGGAAGGATGAATTGAAACCATATTAATCCATTTCGATAAATTATTATACATCACCATTAAAAGTGATGAAAGTTCCCCCCATTGGAAAGTGGTAATGTGGGGTAACAACCACGCTAGTGCACATTAACATACAGGTAGTGCACCCTAGTGAATGTGTCAGAAATAGTGGTATCTGATTGAGGGCATAGTCACCCAATTTTTTTTGTTTACTATCACTATTAGTGGTCCTCACACATCATATATAGAGGTTCACATTAGGTAACATGGTGTTATATCTTTTCTATATGTGATAATAAAATAAATTTCATCAAACAAGAGTATATCATCCAATAAATATCCTTAAGTGTTATGGTACATCCTAGGTTTAAGGATTTAAATCCACAAAAAAATACCCCTATAAAATAGCGACTCAAAATAAAAATTGGTACTACCCATTCCAACAAGATCCACCATTAATTTTTATATATTATATGAAAATAAATCTATAATTAATTTTACGTGTCTTCGAGTAGTGTTTGTGTAAGACACCATATGTGTAGTTTCCTCAGGTATCAGTGAGTAAGGAAAAATCACATTCGAAGAACATGTGATGGCCAATGGGGGTTGTCATTACACTAATAAGTGACCCCAAAAGGTAAGATCTTGTGTTGTGTTTAGAAGGAAATTAGTTTAATATGAGAGGTACATGGGTTTAGCTGGTTATCATTTCGAAAACATTTAATTTTATGAATTTGTGACCAAATCCACTAAAATAATCTCCATATTCATAGTTAGTGAAAAAATATTAATTACAAAAGGATACAAGATAAAAATCAATAATTCCAAACATAAAACATATTTAACACCTACTTAATGACAAAAAACAAGGACATAATAAATGTAATAATTTTCCAAAAAATAATTATTAAAGATCGTTTTTTGAATTTAATGGAAAAAAATAAGTGTGGGATTTACAAATTTTTTGGATTATAAAATTGAAATTTTGAATCATCCTTGTATACAAATAATTATTTTCTTGTCATTTTTAAGGTTTTTGTGTTATATTAGGGAAACAAAATGATTTTTTCTTGTATTTTGTGGTGTTTATTTATTTTCTCCCTTGAAGTTTTCAATTCAACCTTATCAATGTATAAGTTGTATTAGTGATCCATCAATAGAAATCCATCAATTCATTTATCAACCCATTTCTATGGTTTTATGGATAGGTAAACTCATTAATTATTGAGTGAGTTGTTCTAAGTAATAGGATAAACTTATATAATATAATTTATTTGATACACACTTAAAAAATCTTCAAATCCTTATATACCTTTTACTAACTTATGTTATAAATATTGAGTTATATATTCCCAATGGTGAAAAGAATATGATATGATTTTATTATCAATAAACCAAAAAATTATATATTATGATTATAAATTAATAATATTTAAAATATTTTATTTTATTTTTAATCTCCTCCAATGATAGAATGATTGTGTTATGATAAAATACTTCTTACAAAAAATATCAATAACTTTATTTAAATCCATTTTGGACTCTCCACTAACAATGTAATCACTAGTTAAGTGTATGGTAAAGGAACCATGACATCAAAAATGATAGTGGAAATAGTTTCTATAAATGAAATAGTATTAGTACAATCCTATTTATATTTTTTAAAATTCACTTATGCATTGTTCTCTTGAAAAAAGTTTTCTAAAGAAGTTGATAAGGTTAATAAAATAATTGAAAATATTGAAAGGAAAACAATCATGAATTTTTATTTGAATTTATGGTTGATGAAAAATGTGAATGATGTGATCTCTATGACCTTGTAAAGTCCTATTTTTTATAATCATGCTTTTTGAAATATTAAAATAGTAAACATAAATAACATTAAATGTATTTAAGAAGGAAACGAATGATTATCTATTATTTTTATGAATTTTTTATTATGTAATAAGAATTCATGTCATGTTATACTCACCTAATATTAAGTTTAATGGTTTTATCAAAACAAATTATTTTGAATGGTTTCTCTCATTTATATTTCCTTTATAGTTTTCTTTAATTCGAAAAATGGTTCAAAATATATAATCACATATTTTTTAATGTTTATGACTTCAAAACATTACCTAAATATTTTTTCATTTTAGTATGGTAAATCTTAAAAATTATTCATTTCCTCTTATTATCATTGTTCTAATTATTCGCATTAGTAATAAAAGTCAATTGAAAACCCAAAAATATAGAAATCATACATTTTTTTGTCATTTTAATAAATTTAAATTAATATTTAATGATATGAAAAGATTTTAAATGATAATTTGTATTCATATAAATAATAAAATGAAACTCTTTTCCTTGTAAAACTATATAGTTGAAAAAATGTATTTAATCAAGGTATACACACTTTTTTGCAGTTTTTAAATCACATAGTATTTTTAAATTTTATTCTGAAAAGGTAATGAAATTACATATGTGAAATATTTTCTAATTAATTCACATATTCTAAAAATTTATTGATTTCTAAAAATAAATTTGTTCAAGTTATAAAATTTACATTTGATTTGGGGTGAAAATACATCTCACATTAGACATATAATATATCCTACACATCAATAAATGGTTGTAAATACATATAAATCTCATCCCAAGATCCCCTAGGTCCATCATTAAGAGTATATAGTATAATTTTTTATATATATAATGAAAATTAAAATATTTTTTAGAATCAACCCCATGAGCCATATACTATGAGTTGTGCAAAAAATGGACTAGATTTGAATAAAATCACATGTTTTCAAAATAAAACATATATTAGAATTATTCTAAAAAAATGTATACCTTCGAAAAATATTCTTCTAAGTCGAAGCATCTTAAAATTGGGTGAAGTTTTCATTTTACATGTTTTGGTAATGTCATCACATCATTTTATAAAAAATTTATTTAATAAATGGAATTTTTAGAATTATATTTTGTAAATCATAACACAATTCTTTCATGGTGATCAACATCCCATGGCTCAAAACCCTAAAAAGAACTATGAAAACTATGACCAATCACATTATTCTTTATCTAAGAATTTTTTCAAATAATAATCTAATGAAGAAGAGAATCATCATTTCTAAACAGGATAAAAATGTTTTGAAACTCTCCCATGGTCTATTTTTTGAAACCTAACTCATCAATTACCATGAAAATAAATTTGTTTACTTATAAATATTCACTCTAGCGAGTAGCACATTCTGCGATAACATCAACAACATATTAAACAATTTTTTCAACTTACTCAATGTCTTTAAGTGTAAAAATTACATGAGAACTAAAACGTTACTCATACCATAAATATAGAACCCACAATTAAAAAAATATATTTAAATAGTGTATTTTACTAATATTTATTTCATAGAATTATAATTTTTTATTGATAAATTGTATAATCATTAAAATTATCTATTATAAGTAATTATTTAAAATAATAAATATCCTTCTTCATTTATAATATAATAAATGTTCTATAAAAAATTTAAATAATTTTTAATACACTGAATTATTATTTTTTATTATTTGAATAATTTTTAATATATTATTATGTCTATACAATAATATTTAAAAAAAGGTTTCAATTTTATTATAAAAACAAGAATATTTGATAATGATGGACATATTAAGTTGTGTTTTATAAATGCTTACGTAAAACATAAAGCAAAAAAACAAAGTAAAATATGATGTATATGTGAAAAAGTTCATTTTTTATTAATTAAATATGTTATATAATAAATAAATAAATTTTCTAATGAATAAATTAATTTAAATGTTAATAATTATTATTTTATTAGCAGTTTTAAAATTATGATTATAATGAAAATTTATAAAAATTAAAAATCTTTTGTATAATATGTTAGACAAGAATTTCATTATTTTTGAGTAAATAAAAAATAATAATTAATTAAGAAAAAATTATGAATATGGGTAATTATGATAATAAAATGTAATATTACTTGATTAAATAATTTCATGGCCTATTACGTAATGCAGATTGAGTGCTTGGTTAACATTATAAACTAAAAAATACATATTTAAGAATTTTATCATGTGTAAAATTGTGAGTATGAGAATGGAAAATGATTTTAAATTGATAATGGGATAAGGATTGAGACTAAAAGATGATGTAAATCATATACACTAATTCCAAAATTGATATAAAATTATTTTTATAAAATTAAATGATCAGCCATAAATATATAAATCAATAAGATTTTTTATCACATTTCACAACTCAACAACTAAAGGCATGAGTTACTCTAATTTTTCATATATTCATAATCTATAAATTTCTAAAATTTTATTCTAGAGACTCTTTTAGAATCATTTCTCATCATAATAATAAAAGTAATAATTTTCAAAGATAAAAAATATTTTCAATCATCCCTCATTTTAATTCAATTATTATATTTATTTATTCTATTTTGGTAAAGACAATCTAGATTTTAAAATTTATGTTACATAAAAAGGATTATTCCTTAATATTTTATTCTCAAAGGAAAATTTATAAAAATAATAGATTCATTATATGTCATTTTTTACTTTCTACATTATCACTTAGCTTTTATCATTATTTATTTATTTATTTATTTGTATAAGTGAGAAAATTATGGGAAGTATTTTAAAAATATGAATGTGTTATTAATATTTATTTACCTTTTTATTATCCACATGTTATATTAGCAATATTTCCCATCACAAATATATATTTATATAAGGATATAATTTTATTGGAAAATTAAATCCACACATAATTGATTAAAAAGTTCATTTATTTTTTACATTCAAAATACGTTCAATAAAAATTATTGGGGTTTTATTGTAACACTCAGATGTTTTTATGAAATATTTTCTTTAAGAAAATTTTATTCCTCAGTATCTAGATGTGCATGAAATCATGAGTTTAAATGAACCCTGAGGTGCCCTTAACATAAAATTACCATTATAGCCAATCAATTAGTTTAGTGGGAATAATTATAACTAACATATGATAATTCATTGTGAATTCATTGGATATTAATTACATATGAGAAAATATAAATCAATTAGATATTTTTATATTTTTGAGTAAATTAATTTTTGTAATGAAATTAACAAGATATATATATGTGTTATATAATTAATAAAAAAATTCATCCAATGGATATTTTAGTCATAGGGTATGAATAAAACCCTACTTTATTTAAAAAAACCCTTTTAAAAGGTTAATTTTACCCCTTTTAATGGAAACCCCATTTTAAATTATGATTTCGATACATTAATAATTTATATATGACAACATAAACATGTTATTTTGAAGAGGAATAAAAGAAAATTACTTTGGATAAATTTTTGATATTTTTTCATAACATTCATTGTTAATGAATAGTAAAAGTACGATAAATTTTAATTTAAAACAACTTTTTTCATCGAGATAATGTATATGGTTAAATTATAATATTGACTAGTTTTAAGGAATAAACAGAATAAATTTTTATAATTTAATATAATGTAAGTCATTATCATTAATTTTTCATTGAATTCATAGGTAATTTTTTTTCATATTTTGTAATTTTTTAACTTTTAAAACATGTTTTCTCATTTCAACAAAGGAAATAATTTTCAATTAATCACTGCAACTTCTGTCTTTTGAATTTGAAAAAATGGATTCCATATTTTGAATTAGAATGTCCAAATTGTGTGAATAGGTACCTTTATTTTGGGACATTATTAATTGTAACTTCAATTATTATTTTATTTACCATGGTTAAATGGTAAATCTTGTAAATAAGAGTAAAAAAAATATAAATTTAATAGTATAAAACTAATCGATTTTCCCTAAAGTTCCAGATTTGATCCGTGGAGCACCTCCACTCTCCTTAGAGCCTTCAGAATTACACTCTTCTAAAGATCTATTAAAGTTGACTCTGGTGGCTCAATTTCATCAACAACGTCCCTCAGTTGATGATTTTGATCATTTTGTCTTTGAAGGCGAGAATCGTCATGATCGGGCGATGATTGGTCTTCTTGGTCGAAGGCATATCGTGATCCGATTTGGGCTTATGGATGATCTCATAATGGTGTGGTCTAAATCTCCTCGATGGTGTAGAGGTATTCCTTTCATTCTTCTTCTATGGAATTTTGAATTCCATATGCAGCGAGATAATCCGAATATGGCGATTTGGGTACGATTCATGTTCCTTCCTCTCCCATTCCAGAGCCCTTCCATTCTATCTATGCTTGGGAACATGGTCGGACATTACCTGTGATATGATACCAAAACTGATGTTTTGTGTCATCACATATTCCCTCGCATTTGTGTGGAGATTGATGTCACCAATTCTCCGGTTGATTGAGTGTAGATTACTGATGGGAAAGAATTCCAGTGGAAACAGGATGTTATGTTTGAGTCGTGGACTGAATACTGCAGTTCATGCCATCGGCTGTGTCATGATATCTCAGCCCGCAGAAATGGTTATCTAAACAGGAGGGTGCATAGGCAGGTGAAGGATAGCTTGGTTGCTCATGATGATGCTACTTTGGGGAGCTTGAAGACACATGGGAAGGATCAGGTTGATTGTGGGTTGCAGGAAGAGAAACCCATGCTTCCTCGGCATGAGGTGGTGAACTTAGTGGACAATGGGGTTATGGGCACGGGGGTTGAGCTGAAGAACCCAGGTGTGGACCTCCTGGACTGAAGGTCAGTGATATCTTCACCAGGTTGAAGCGGGACTTGGGGAAGGATGGCTCCATAAAGAGTAGTGGTGAACCTTCTTCTTCTTTTAAGGATGAAGGAGGTATTGTTGGAACTTCAATGATTTAGGCTTCCTCTTAGATGGAAATCCCCCAAATGGAAGTCGGTGCCATTGTTGAGAGTGATGATCCTTTATAACTAATTTTTTATGATGTGGAGAAAGATGCAGATCTGGGTGGACAAATAGGCGGTGAAGACTCTCTCTGCCTAGACCCTGTGAGTGCATCTGCAGCAGTTGATGCAGTCCATGATGATCAATCCTTTAACGAAGGTCCTCTTTCTCTAGCTCAAGAGGGGATTGACATACATCATCATCACATGGACCATGGGTTTCTGAATCCGGTGGGAAACAAATGACCCCTGTGAAGGAAACTGCAGATGACCGTGGTGCTTCGATGAGGAGTCCAGCTAGGATGCAGGCATCTTCTAGGAGGAAGGTGGCCAATATTGAGCTCGACGACTGGTTTTCATGCCTGGTGACTGCTTAAATGGTTTTGGATCATGAGTGGGCTATTGAAAGGACTCATGAAGATCAATATTCTGCATCTTTAGATGTTGTTGTTGAGTCATGGGCAGTTATTGTTGGCAATTGTGATCAAGAATTGGAGACTGTGAAGCCCAATAATGCTGAGGAGGGCTCTGAAATAAATTTGGATAATGGTTCCCTGCTAGACAACATAGTTGGAGATTTTAATATGACAAAGGGAATGCATGGTGGTTGTGATTCTGTGGACCATTCCCCCTGCCTTAATATGGTGGATTTTAATAGTCAATCTCAACAGGATTAGGGTGTGAGGGAAGGGTATCTGGTGGTGCACATTTCTGGTAAATGGGGGAATTGTTCTAATAATGATAAGGAAAATGATGGTGGTATGGTTCATCCCTCCTATAGTGATATGGTTCAGGGTTTCAAAAAGAAAGTGTCTGTGGAGGAGAAAGTGAAGACTGACCCACCACGAAGAAGGCTGCGGAAATAAAATTCTCACTTGCCAATGCCTATAGCTACCAGAGCTTCTAGCGGGAAGGTTGTACAGATTGCACAATCTTCTAAGGAGCTCCTTTCATTGGAGAAGCTCAATATTATAAGGGATTATGCCATTATTCTGAAGCATTATGAATTTTTGGAGTGGGAATCGGCTACCGTGGAGGAAGTAGTATATCAGGGATGTGGCGATGGGTCTGATTTTTATGATATGTAACTATCTTTCTCACCTTGTTGTGTCTGCTTGATGTACTTTTCTTTTATTTTCAACAAATGGTCAGCGTATTTCCTCTGACTGAGCTTTCTAGGAAAAGATAATTATAACATAAACATATATCTTTTACTAAATAAATTTTAATATAGGGTAATATAACAGATATCTATCTCTATAAATAGTAATTATAAATCTAAAAATATTTCCTACATCATTGTATTTTATTTATAATGTTTTTACATTAGATAAATATATTTATTTATGACACAATTATGATGTTGAGATTTCCTCATTAATGAAAGATTCAAATAAATGAATTTATAAATATTAAAATAGATTTAATTTGAACATTTTTGTAAAGACCCAGAAAATTCCATGTAATATTTTTTAATTATTTTTTATTATTACAAGTCTGTGAAAATTGACGGCACATGATTCCAAGGACCGATTTTCCCCGAATCAATTTTTGAACTTTTTTGAAAGAACGTTCAATGAAGGCATGGGTGAAATTTTCGATCTTTCTAAACGGTGGTAAGATTAAAAATTTTCGGACACCATTGAATCCATAGCACCGAGATTTTATTAAGGGAGGCTTCAGTTCAACCATAGTATGTCCAGAGAAAAATTCAGTTTTTGGACTTTAAAAAAAAAGGTAAAATTACATGTAATTGTAATTTTATTATTTTTTTCTCCAATGGATGAGCGGCGGCGGTGGGACCGATGACTTGTAATTCCATTTAATGGATTGACGTAACAACAGCGTAACTCCACCGTCGTGAGTTCAAAGTGGTTTATTAATTTTTTTAATGATCCTCATTAATTCCTCAATGTGTAACTCACCATTCCAGCTCTTATTTAAATGGAGCTTAGGGTGGGGTTTTGGAACGAATTCTTCAAATGAGGAATCTCTGGAGAAGTCCTGGGTAAACATCCACCTAGATGATGAGACCCGACTCAGTGAGCGGTGACAAGCGCCCCAGAATCTCGAACTGATAAAAACAACAATGGAGGTTTGGTCAATCGTCGCCAGCGGATGTCTCATCTAGGTTGGGTTTTTTCTTTTTGATATTGCAATATTCCTCCTTACTCGTTCTTCATTTATATGAAGAATTCCGATCAACCAACCAATGGGTTAATCTGTGGATCATTCTTTAAACACAGGAGGTTCATGTGGGGTTATAATTCAGGAGTTATTTGCAGATTCTCTGATAATTGCTAACACCCCTTCTAAAACTGCTAACGTGGAGGGCGCAGGCCAATCCAGACAAAGACCAGACCCTCCACTGATCTTTTTGTTCTTGTTTTTCTCACACGCGTATAAGAAATGTGATTTCAAGGCAGTGATAGGTGTCACACAGTGGCAGAGGTGACCCGAGATGCTCGTAGGTATAGACGACACCAAGAATGGACCACCTGAGCAAGCCCAATGGCCCACATAAAGAACTGCTAGCATGCTATGTCGGAGGTGGCTGGAGGTGGCTGGAGGAGGCCTCTGACAACTTGCCATGGGTGGTGGGAAGGTGGATTTCCATCACACTCCATGGTGGTTAGAGCCATCTGGCCGCGCGAGAGAAGTGCGACACTAACAGGCGTTGGCGCCAACTGCAGCCGCCGCCAACGGGCCGCGGTAGGAGGGGGCAGCGTGGCATGCGCCGTGCTGTGTCGACTGGAGACCAGTCAGCCACCTGGCGGACCGTTTTACGTGGTGGGGAAGTTCCCCACCAGCCAGATAAAATGTCCCAACGTTAGTGGGGCCAGATGGAGATACTGTCCGCTTTCAGGCGGAGGGGGCCGGACCCACAAGCCAGCGTGGGTGGGCTGAGCCCCAACCAGCAGGTCGGGCCAACTACAGGTTGAGCCTATGAACCATAAGTGCCAACCTTGACGGGTCAGACCCAATGAACCAGGCCAACCCTTAAAGGGACGAACCCAGGTGGGGTTAGGTAAACCCCAGGACCCATTGCGATGGGCCAGCCTGACTGAGTTGGTCCAGGCCTAGACCCAACCAGCCCCCAAAAAAATAAACACTCGTAACTGGCGAAATAGGTGTCTGTTTGACCAGCTATCAATGGAATTGGAACCCCTTTTTGGAAGCGCTCCCTTTTCACATTCCAGTGGTCCTGACCGAGCCGATCCAGACCGAGGTGTGATCACCCCCATTTCACAGAAAGCGGTGTAACTAACAAACCGAGCATCTGATCTAAGCGTCGTCTATAGAATAAGGACCCTTGTGACATGGCGGTCCTTTGGAGATACTCTAAGTGATTTTTTATGGGGTTTTACATGTGACCTAGGTTGGATCAAACATTAATCCAACATGGCACTTCTTATAAAATTCATCATATCTCACAGATCGGATGTCTGATCGATGTGTCGTATATCACGTTGGGACCCCAATGACGGGTTATTCCCTTGAATATTCCTTTTGTGGGACTTAAGACCAGTTGAAGTTTGACCAATGGCTTGAGGAGAGGAGTCTTCTGGAGATCAAGCATGCTTCGTGTAGGAATCTAGTAGCTAGCTGTGACATGAAGAAGAAGGGAAACCAACATGGGTCAGCATCAGAAACTCTAGAGTTGGATGATCTCATTGTTTGAGTCATCATACCTACCCTTATTCCAGTGACCAATATGGGTCAGCACTGGTGACCAATATGGGTTATCATCTAGTGAGCAATATGAGTCAGCATACAGTGACCTATACGTGTCAGCACCAGTGACCAATACGGGTCAGCATCTAGTGACCAATATGGGTCAGCATACAGTGACCAATATTGGTCACCATCTAGAGACCAATACGGGTCAGCATACAGTGACCTATACGGATCATCATATAGTGACCTATATGGGTCAACAGTAGAGTTACTATGGATAAGATGATCTTTCTTTACGACTAGTCATCCCTATCCCAGTAATGTTGATGTTATAATGTTAGAGTGAGTTATCTCTTTTTCTTTGTGCTTCATGATTTAGATAAATCTTGTGATATTACCTTTGTGGTATTTCTTAGGATTTTTTATTTTTTGGATTATTGAGAGACCTTGGGGGTCTCGGGTTCCCCAACCAAGTTATTATACTCACCCCACCATAGGCTCTGCCCACACTTCTGTGTTTGGTTCTGACTACTAATGCTCAGAGGTAGACTTTGGAGGATCGAGACTTGGTGGATATTAGTGCATTGAGAGAAGTCTAGATCCTCTCCTTTAAATTCATACTTATAGTTACTACCCTATAGGTAGAGCACTCTGGAATATGCGACAACTGTTTACTTTCTTTTCAGTTTCATGGGCTTGTATTCTAGCCCACTATTTTCAATTTACAGTTGTACTTGTGGTTGTACATTACTCTCGTGGTTATACCTTACTTTTGTGTGTTTTTTTACACTAGTTGCCCTTTTTGAGTGCATACAAATCTCTAAGTAATTTCCTTCCCTATTTGGGAAAATCCTTTAGGAGATAGTCACCAACCCCTGGCCTATGGATGGTGGTCTTGGGGTAGTCATGTTCAGGCCCCGTGGGACGGGTCATGACAAAGTGGTATCAAAGGGATGTCAATTCCACAAGAAGAACTAAGAGTATACTTTTAATGGGGAAACTGTGTAAAGTGTCTCGATTTTGTTTATTAGTACAGTGATTCTAGTATTGGTACGGCGGTGGACGTATCCATACACCTAGACCATGAATTTTATTTTTCAACTCAGTACATGAAAACACCGGTTGCTAGTGTTTTGAAAAGTTTAATTGATCTTTCTTAAGTTACCTCATAATGTATAACTTATTAAACATGGAGCATCTGTTTATTAAAGGTTGCCTCCACGAACACATATTTCTAGGATTCGGGTTAGAGTTCCTGAAAGTGGCCCATAGATAAATGAGGTATCGGAACAGGGAACACTCACAATGATGGCACCTTTGGGTGGTGTACCAGCAGCACCACCACCCGTTGAGAAACAGATGCTACTAGTGGATTATGCACTCCAGTTGAGTGTGTTGAATGAGTTCCAGAGATAGAGGTCACTGCGGTTTTGTGGAGAGACATACCCCTAGGCAGCATAGGACTATCTTGAGGTAGTTTCGCGGGTCTTTCACTTAGTAGAGACACCCGTCAAGCAGAAGGATATCTTGGTCGCCAGCCTTCTTCAGGGCTCGGTAGGACGATGGTGGAGCTCGGCACTCAAGGTGCATGAAGAGACTACCCTCACCTTGTCATACATAGAGAGAATTTTTAGGGCGTAGTTCATGCCAGCAACACTATGCTCTGTACATATTCAGGAGCTACTACATCTACAACATGGTAGCTAGACGGTGGCCCGGTACTCAGCAAGATTTACAGACCTCCCCGATACTCCAACAACATGGTACATGGCCCTTACATCAGAGAATGCCCCTTTGATAAGGGGATCCGATGAGATATCTGAGCTACGACAGTTTCTCTTAGTATCCTGACACGGGTTGTGGTGCTAGTGTGAGCTTTGTAGATAGAGAGCTTCCTTGCTGAGCAGGAACTGATAGTGAGAGCCCCCATCAGACGACAGGTAGAAGAGTCATTTGTAGGTGGCAGTAGACAGACGACGCAAAATCCCAAGAGGTCTAGACCTTCTGAAGGGAGACCCGGGGATGCAGAGTCAGAGGTGTGAGGATAAAGAGGCTAAGGGATCCACCAGCGAGGCGTGATCCGTTTTTCTACAATGGACCAGGTCATAGAGCTCGTGATTGTCTGACTCCCCGGGCGGATGATTGGAAGATGGTGGAGGGGCCACTGAGGCGACGTTAGCAGTATGACCATGAGCATAAGCTAGGCAGTGGATGAGGTAGGGGATCTTTACATGCAGCGGGAGGTGGCCAGGGTCCCCAGGCACTACCACCACCACCCCCAGGCGATCCACCACAAGCTCTGAGAGCACGTGGATGGGGACGTGCCCAGCTACAGGTATTAGAGTCTCATGACCCTGACGTCCCTTAGATGATATGAGTTATGATATGTATCTTCTCTTATTTAGCAGTAGTGCTTATCGACACAGGTGTTAGCTATTCTTTCCTTGATGTGGACTCAGTTTGGGACATTGATATTCCAACTGAGCTTACAGCTCGACCTTTTTGTTTGATACTGTTGTGAGAGGAGATTCAATATTCACACAATAGGGTCGACAGTGTGATCTTAATCTCGGAGGATGGAGTTTCAGATGCGATCTTCTAATAGTGGCATTGAATCCATACAACATCATTCTATGCATGAACTGGCTATCAGTAGTTCACGCATAGATTGAGTGCTCGATACGTACATCGTGATGTACATACAGAGATGGAGAAAATTTTACTTTATTGGTGAGAAGGAAAACAAAGAATCATGATATGTACTTGCACTCAGGAGGGTGTATCTGATTACATATCAGCTGGATTGCATGTCCTTCGAAATGGTGGATGATGTGATTCCCCAGTTCCCAGCGGCGGTGGATGAGTATGAGGATGTCCTTCCAGAAGATGTCCCATGACTCCCTCCTCGTAGAGAGGTAGACTTCCATATTGACTTGTACCCAAAAAAAACACTGATATCTACACCAGTATATCGGATGGCCCCTACGGAGCTCTGGGAGCTAAGGGTACAGTTGGAAAACTTACAGTGAAATGGATTTGTAAGGAATAGTGTTTCTCCATGGGCATCCCCAGTGTTGTTTTCCATGAAGGTAGACTGAATATTGAGGCTATGCATGCACTTTCATAACCTAAACCAAGTGACCATGATGAAAATGTATCCTCTTTTGGGGATTGATGATTTTTTTGATCAGTTGAAAGGAGCGAAGTGGTTCTCTAATATAGACGCCAGATCAGGCTACCACCAACATCATGTGCGGTAATAAGACATCCCAAAGACAACCATTAGATGTCAGTATGGACATTAGTAATACCAAGTGATGTTGTTCGGAGTGAGAAAGCCCAGATAGTGTTCATGGGTCTCATGAAAAGGATCTTCCAGACCTTCTTAGACTGGTTTGTAGTGTTCTTTATCGATGACATCTTGGTGTACTGAGCATCAGAGGAAGAGCACATTGTACACTTTAGGAAAGTTCTGGACACACTCTAGGAGCGCTAATTATACGGGAAGCTCTCGAAATATTATTTATTGATAAGGAAGTTCCACTTCTCGGGACATGTCATTTCAGAGGATGGATTTGCAGTGGATCTTGCGATGATCGAGGCTGAACATGCTTAAAATCCTCCCAGGAGTGTTAATGAGGTGTGGAACATCCTTGGATTAAGAGGATAATATCAAAGGTTTGTACCTGATTTCTCTAGAGTAGCAGTACCTATGACTACCTTGACAAAGAAGGGGAAACCCCTCTTGTGGTTGGAGACATTAAAACAGAGCTTTCAATAGCTGAGGAAGAGCTTGGCTAGGGAACCCATCTTGAGGCTGTCCGAGGAAGGCACTGACAATGTGGTTTACAGTGATACATCAAGGACCAGACATGGTTGCATCCTGATGTAGGGTGATGTAGTGATTTCTAATGTCTCATGATAGCTAAGGCCCCATGATCCGAATTATACAACTCATGACTTGGAGTTGGAAGCAGTAGTCGTCGCACTGAAGATGTGGAGACAATACTTGTAGAGACCCAAAGCATGACGTACATGGACATTACATTACTTTTGTATAATATTTAATACATGAAAAAAATAGACACCCAAAGACCGTGTTAGTTTAGTGTCTTTGAAAACCTGGAACATAATCTTCTAATCATGGTGAAAGATCTTCAACATCTCCCATAAAGATCTTCCCCTTTGGTTTTCTTACCTAAAACCTTTCTTTATATCCTGGGGGAAGGAAAACCTAAAAAGGGTGAGCTCAAATGATCAAGAACTCTAGTAGGTTTCTAGGGAAGTGGAGAAGAGAAATGGACAGGTTTTGGGTGAGCATGAAGGCTCAAAATGTTGTGAAGAGGATAGGGAGGAGGTACCCTTTTATTAGAGAGGAGAGGGGCACTTTTGGAAGCCTTTAAACTATTAATTTATAATAAACTAAAACCCCACTTAAAAACATCGCAAAATGACTCCAATATGAATATTAGATGAGATAGGGTTGTAATATCATCAATCAATAAGATTTAGACATGTTGGTAATTTATTTTAATCCTTATCAACATGATTAATCCTTATTTAATCTATTTAATTTTATTTGTGGTAATAATATTATAAATTTTAAATTGTTATAAATAATTACTTATGTGTTGTTAATTTTCCATAATTGGATACTTTATGAAATTTTAGACCATATAAATTTAAATTTTTAGTTATTAAATATTTTTCTTATTTTTAATCAATTTTATAATATGTTGTTTTTATAAAATAACAATAGTGTCAATTTTGAAAGTATTCATTTATTTGAATTTAAATAAAATCCATATAGAGGATATATTAGAAAAAATATATTTAATAGACTCATAACATGTCATATTAATCTATAAAATTGGTGAAGAACATTAATTATTTCATATAACATTTAATTTAATATTTATAAAACTATTTATTTGATATTTCTCTTAATAAAACAATTACTATATAATATTTGTATAAACATTTAATATACTTATTAGTTTAATAAAATTTAAAAATAAAATAATATGATTATGATAAACCTAAAATACTTCAAAATAATAATTTCACTCGAATTTTTCATCTTAAAGTCACAACATGTAAATTGTTATATTTATTAAATTATGAAGGTGACAACTTTGACATCATTTAAAATAAAAAAATATAACTATCATAATCACTATTATAAAGCTAAAAATGGTTAAACACTAGACCATTGGATGGTTATGGTTTAGATATATACGACCAATAAGTTTTGGTCAGGTTTTGGGCCTTTTAATGGGTATTATTAGTTTAATAAAAACCATATTACTAATTGTTCGCTAAATAAATAATTTCTGCATCATTAATGTATAAGCTATTAAGGTAATTAAATATCTCTTAAAAATTACAAATAAATACCCATAACAAAGAAAAACATTTTATCTTTAAAATGAGTATTTATAATTGAATTTATATTTTGTATAACCTTATATTAAAAACACTTTAATTATTAATGTTTGATTGAGACATATTTCACATTCTTTAAAATAAAATTAATTTAAGGTCTTAATCACATCCAAATTGGTTCCCATGGATTTCATTTAAACCCAAATATGACTTAGGATGAAATATAATCATCCAATTATATTAATACAAGTTTTAGGGTAATTTTATAATATTAGTTTTACCTTTAATTACATCATTTACCTTTAACTATGATAAATAAAATTTGTTGTAGTTACTATTCATAGTGACGAAATATAGAAATTAGCATATTAACATAATTTGGACCTAATGACTCCAAATATGTAATCCATTTTTAAAAATTCAAATCATATAATTTTCAGAAATTAATTTAAAATTAATCCCATTTTTTATAAAATGAATTTTTAAAAGTTAAAACATTTGAAAAGATTGGAATTATTTTACCTATGAATTCAATGTAAAATCAATGTTAATGACTTAAATTATATTAAATGGTAAAAATAAATTCTATTTATACTTTAAAACCATTCAATATTATTATTTAATCATATTAATTATTACGATGAAAAAAGTTGTTTTTAATTAAAATATAACGTGTTTTTACTATTCATTAAAATAAGAAAGTTGTCAGAATAATATGAAAAATTTATCCAAAGTAAATATATATATTTATTCCACATATGAATTTTATTTTTTAAATTTGAACTTATTAAAATGTCAAAAACTATATTTAAAGTGGGAGCACCATCAAAAGGTGACAAAAATGCATTTTTTTTAAATTACATATTTTACCCGAAAAAATTATTTGGTTCTCATACCAAGTTCTAGAAAATGTGTAAGATGAATAATAATGTTATAAAATAAAAAATGTAGTTAATACTATTCCTAACGGATAGTTCATAATAATATTATAACAATATATCATTGTTTAGTGAAACCCACTATTGCGTACAACACACGCTATTGTGAAAGGTCGCTCTTGCGTGTACTGTAAGACAAGTCAAGGTTGGGTGTAGGGAAAGATTTTTTTGGTGTTGCCTATAAAATACTCAAAATATAGTTCAATTAGACATTAACATAATCTATACTTGGTTTTGTTTAAAATTAATTTTATTCGAAAGAACTTGAAATTGTGTGCATCACAAGCCAAGAATAGTGTTGTGTATACTACAAGCTAATACAGTGTTGCGTATTGCGCAAGCTAATCTTGGTGAAGCGTACACCAAAATACATCAATGAAATTAAAAATAATATATCTCATAAAATCTCGAGGTGTTACAATACTTGATGGGAAAGTGGTTCATTTTTTACTTAGAACACAAGAGTCTAATATATATCTTCACACATAAATATCTGAATCTGAGACAACGACATTGGCTAGAGTTCCTCTAGGACTATAACATTGAGATAGTCTATACCTATTGGAAGGTGAACATAGCGGCAGATGCACTTAGCCAGAGATCAAGTTTTCTACTACTGAATGAGGCTTCAGAGTAAATTGCCTCACTTTAGATAACCTATGTGGATATAGGTGAGACCATCTACCTCCTGTCGATGGTAGTTTCCCCACCACTCATTCAGCGAGTCAGGGAGGTGCAAATCAGAGATAGAAGCTATGAGAATACATATAATCAGATATCCTCAGGCCATGCACTTGACAGATATTCTGATGTTAGGTATCACGCTATCCTTTTTTGAGGACATACAGTTGTACCAGTGGTGTTATGAGAGGAGGTGCTAAGGTAGTTCCATAAACCCCCTTGACAGTACATCCAGGCATGATGCAGATGTATCAGGACCTGTGGCATTAGTACAGGTTTCCAGAGATGAATAAAGTTGAAACAGAGTTTGTTTCAAGATGCCTCACATTTCAGCAAGTGAAGGTCGAGCACTAGGTACCAGTAGGCTTGACCCAACCCCTCATGATAATAGAGTGGAAGTGGGATAGGATATCGATGGACTACGTGACAGGGTTACTACATATGTCTAGAGGGAATGATACCATATGGGTGATCGTTGAATGACACACTAAGTCGGCCCACTCCCTTTCTATTTAATAGAAGGGTTCAGTAGAGAACCTCAGACGTCTCCACATTCAAGAGATCATGTGACTTCACAGGGTTCCTTCGATGACAGTCTTATACCATCATGCCCACAATGCATCCCTATTTAGGAAAGGATTACATGAGGCTTTTGGGACTCATCTTCGCTTGGGCACACCATTTCACTCGTAAACATATGGTTTGATTGAGAGGACCATCAAGACCATGGAGGACTTGCTTCGTTCATGTGTTATTGATTTTGGTCACTGTTGGGAGGACCACCTACCCTTGTTGGAGACTGATTACAACAACAGCTATCACTCTACCATTTATATGGCCCCTTTTGATGTGTTTTATGGATGATCATACAGATAGGGAGACCACTTATTCATGCGAGTCTCCACTTGACGAGGACAATGAATATTTGGTTGAGGCTGCAAACTCTCATCGAAGTTTATCTAACTATTACTGATACTTTGGAGGATTGGTAGGGTGGCATACCACTTGGAACTGCCACCGTAGGTGGAGAGGGTGCACGAAGTCTTCCCCATATCCTAGCTGAGGAGATATGGGCATGACCCATCTCACGTCATCAACAATGGATAGCTAGAGATTGATGACAGGGAGACTTTTGTGGAGTACCAGGTCGAGATAGAGGATCGATAGGAGCAGATTATTTGTGGGCAGTCGATACCGCTAGTGCACATTCTATGGAAGCACCAGAATCTCCAATAGAGCACATGGCAGTGATAGTCTCATATGTGAGCCCAATACCTCTTTTTTTCTATAAGCTAGTTTTGATTTCAGGGACGTAATGTCCCAGGGTGGGGAGAATGTAAGGATATCGAAAATTCCATGTAATGTTCTTAATTATTCGGGATTTTTACGAGTCTTCGAAAATTGAATCCGCATGATTTCAAGTCCCGGTGTGCCCATAATGGATTTTCGAACTTTTTAAAGGTACGTTTTGTAAACGCTCTACGCAACGTTTTCTATCTTTTGAACTAGTACTCAAATTAAAAATTTGAGGACACCATTCAATCTGTAGCTCCAGGATTCTCTTAAGGGAGGCTTCACTTTGACTTCAGTAGGTTGGGAGAAAAAGTTAATTTTGGGACATTTAAAAGTAAAGTAAAATTACATGGAAATGTTATTTTATTTTCCTTTTATGCAAAGGATGTGTGGCAGTAGTGGGACCTATGACTTTTCAATCCATTTAGTGGATTTACTCATAAGCATCATAACTCCACCATCATAAATTAAAAGTGGTTTATTAATTAATTTAATGAACCCAATTAATTCCTCAATACATTACTCACCATTCTACCTCCTAT
The DNA here is from genome assembly GCA_963277665.1 of Viscum album. Lineage (NCBI taxonomy): Eukaryota > Viridiplantae > Streptophyta > Magnoliopsida > Santalales > Viscaceae > Viscum > Viscum album. The sequence goes on from OY728160.1 coordinate 1,824,205,266, forward strand.
TTAAATGGATCTCGAGGTGGGGTTTTGTCACAGCTTCTTCAAGTAAGGAAACTCAGGTGACGTCCTGCGGAAAAATCCACCTAGAATACGAGAGTAGATTCAGAGAGTGGTGACGAGCACCACCGAATCACGAACTGACGACAACGATGGAGGAGATTCCATCGATGGTCATCACTGGACATCTAATCCATGTAGGTTTTTTTGTTTTTGATATTGTAATATTCCCCCTTCCTCGTTATTTATTTATACGAAGAAAACAGATCAACCATCCAATGGGTTGATCTGTAGATCGTTCTTTAAACATGGGAGGTTGATTCGGGGTTACAAGTCAGAAGTTATTTCTAAATTCTCTGATTATTGAAATCACCCCTTGTTAAAATTCTAACACGGAGGGTGTGGGCCAATCCGAACAAGTCCCGGACCCTCCACCGATGTTTTTGTCCATGTTTTCCTTGTTCGCGGCAGAGTAATGTGATACAAAGGTTGAGATAGCGGTTACGCAGTGGCGGTGGTGACCTGAGAGGCTCGTAGGCATAGAAGACCCCAAAAACCGACCACCGGAGCATGTCTGGTGGCCCCTGGAAAGAACTACTGGCGTGTCATGTCGGCGGCGGCTGGTGGTAGAACCCAAGACCCATTGGAAGACATGGGACGGACGTGGGCCGGTCAAATGGGTCGGACCCACTTCCATGTGGGCCAGCGCGAGTTGGCCGATCACCACCCGGTGCGCCAGACTAACCCTGACGGGCCAAAACTAGTGAACTAGTCCAACCATTAATGGGCAGACCTAGGCGGGGCTAGGTAGAACCCGAGACCCATTGCGTTAGGCCGGCCTGACCGTGTCGGACCGGTCCTAGACCCAACCCCCCCCCCCCCCCCGAATAATGAAACGGTCATAATTGATGAATTGTGTGTCTGTTTGACACGCTTTTTGTGGCGTTGGGACCCATTTTAGAAAGTGGTCTCGCTGTCACATTTTGGCAGGCCAGACCAATGTGGGCCAGACCGAGGTGTGATCACCCATGCTTCACAGAAAGGGTTGTAACTAACAGATCAGGTGTCCAATCGATGCACCAACTATGGCATAAGGACCCATGTGACAAGTGGTCCTTTGGAGATACTCTATGTGAGTGTTGAATGAGTTTGATGTGTGAGCTAGGTTGGATCAGATTTGAATCCAACTAGGCCCTTTTACAAAAGTGCACATATATCAGAGACCAGACATCCGATCGATGCGTTATATGTCACGTTCGAACCCCTATGATGGGGAAGTCCCTTGGTTATGACATTTTTGGGACTTCATACCAGTAGAAATATTATTGATGGCCTGAGGAGAAGAGTTTTATGGATATTAGGAATGCTTCGTGTGGGAATCTAATGGATGGTTGTGACATGAAGATGAAAAGAAACCATTATGGGTTGGCATCCAAAACTCCAAAGTGGGATGATCTTGTTGTAAAAAAATCATATGTACCTCTGTACCAGCGACCAATACGGGTCAGCACCAGTGACCAATACAGGTTAGAATCTAGTGGCCAATACAGGTCCACATACAATGACCTATATGGGTTAGCACCAACGACCAATAGGGGTCAGCATCTAGCGACCAATATGGGTCAACATACAGTAACCTATACGGGTCCTCACCAGCAACCAATACGGGTCAGCATCTAGCAACCAATACGGGTTAGCATATAGTGACCAATACACGTCAACATCTAGTGACCAATATGGGTCAGTATAAGGTGACCTATACATCTCAACATACAGTGTCCTATACAAGTCAACAATATAGTTACTATAGATAAGAGGACATATCTTTACAATTAGTCATCCCTATCCCAATAGCCATGAAGTTATACCATTAGAGTGAGCTGTCTCTTTTGCTTTGTGCTTCATGGTTTAGATCATGCTATTGATATTAACTTTTTGTAATATCTTGTGATGTTTTTCTTTTATTGATTACTGAGAGACCTTTGGGGGTCTCGGGGTCCCCTATTGAGTTGTTATACTCAACCCTGAACGGTCTCCACCCGCACGTGTGTGTCTGGTGCAAACTACTGACACTCTGAGGGATACTTTGGAGGGTAAAACTTGGTGGATCTTGGTGCAATGGGATCAGTCTATATCCTCTTCTTTGACTTCATACTTATAGTTACTACCCTCCAGGTAGAGCTCCCGGGCAGATGCAACAACTGTTTACTTTCTTTTCAGTTTCTAGGGCTTGTATTCCGGCCCATTGTTTTCAGCTTACTTTTGTACATGTTGTTGTACTTTACTCCTGTGGTTATACCTTACTTTGGTTGGTTGTTTAATTAAATTTCCCTTTTTGAGTGGGTACATATTTCTAAGGCAATGTCTTCCCTGTTCGAGAAAATCCTTCAGGTGCTAGTCACCAACCCCTGGCTTATAGAAGACAGGTTTGGGGTAGTCACGTTCAGGCCCCATTAGATGAGTCCTAAAAATGTTAATGTCATCGATGAATTTTTGGGATTAAATTAACAAACATGGTATGGTTTAATGCCTTTGTTTCAAAGTAATCATGTTGTTATGAATTTTTTAAAAACTCAAGTATGAATAGTGTCCAAAATGATCATAATTCATAACATAAAATATAAAATAGTTTATTAAATGATATTAAATTCCTAAAAATCTAATATTTGACAAAATGGTTAATATAAGTCAAAATATTTCATAAATAACTTTTTTTGAGTCATTTGACAGTATATGGAAATTACATTAACCCCTAATGTGTAAATAACCTGATATCTTGGTAAGATTAAAAAGGGAAAAATAAAGGTTATACAAAAAAGATAAGGATAAAAAAATATTCAAAACTAGTCTAAAAATTATTAGATGATGATTATTCAAACCAAAGTCATATTATATTAAAATTAAATTAGTTTTGGACTATTTCTAATGAAAATTTAATTTATAATAAATTAATATTTTAAGAGTTTCCAAAAGTGTCTCTCTCCTCTCTTATAAAATGGAACCTCCTCCCTCTCCTCTTCAATCCATTTTGAGCCTAAAAGATCAGCCAAATCCTATTCATTTCTCTTCTAAACTTCCCCATTTATATTGTACTTGTATCATTCATCTCAGAAGACCAACTCCAGTTCCCTAATAGAAAATTTAAAGGAGGCATGTCGAGAAAGAGGTAATCTCTTCAACCGATTCCTTAAAAATTATTTTTTCTTATATTTCATATTATTTATATGTTTAATTATAATTTAATAACATTAGTATCAATCATATAATTATATGTTATTATAAATATGAAACAACCCGATTTCACCTTCTAGCCATCCGATCAAAAACAAAACCACCGTGCGTGCGTACATACGACTTACCGTCTCCACGCCTTGGTGTAATATTCTTTTCACCACCACCTTATTTGGATGGGTATAATGGTGTAAATAATAACTATATACTATTATTTTAAAATTATACTAATTCTGAGATACTATACACTATCTTATTCAATACCATTCAATAATTATGGGAAGGATATCGTTACTTGCGTGTACGTACAACATACCCTCTCCATGGTGCGATGTGATTCGTTATACATAATATTTATTAAATCATGATTACAAAAATGAATTTATGGAATAAATATGATATATATTATAAAAATACCATGATTTAAATGATATAACTATAACCTAAAAAAAGGAATAAGAACTTATTCGACAAAACATACATAAGAACATAAAGTAGTTAATACATGTATAACGAGTAACAATGAAGTGTTACTAACAAACAGATGAAAATATGATCATAAATGTACTAATAAAAATGATTATGATTATAGGATAAATTAGTAACATTATTTAAATCATTATACAGGTGGTTTTGATATATACAAAGCATATTGTACCTAAGGTAAGGGATACCTTTTCAAATCTCCTTTTCATGTGAGATTGTTTATTCGTAAGTATTTACTGGGGTATATTTATCATCCACAACCTTGTCTCATAAATATGTATTTCAAAATATTATTTTTATCCTTATATAATTGATTAATGTCAATTTTACCCATTTTTGAATTTTTACTAAATGGTATGAATGGAATCTTTTGTCATTCTCGATACGAGGTAATTTTGGACCTTTCGTGAAAAAATACAAGAATAATGTTTTTTAACATATATGGAAAGAATAAATTTTTACATTTTCATGACATATTATTTCTATGAATCATACTCTATACAATTTCAAAATTATTTTCAACTAAATTATTTTGTTTTAAATTGTGTTCCCTTTTGAGAAAACAAAACATTTTTGAAAAAAGAAAGGATTTTTTCACATGAATTAATTTCAAGTGTTTTCTCAAAATTATTTTCCATATAAGATATCACTATTTAAATATGATTATATTTTTATCCCTATTATTAACATGATTTGATTTTTTATGGTGGAATTTTATTTAGTAAATCCCTTTTTTATATAAATTATAATGGAATGATGTCTTAGAAACCCATTTTATTTCATGGGTTATGCTATGGTAAATGTTTTTATATTTTTGTGGAACATGTAAGAATGGTTTCATTATGATATGTTTGGTACCTATATCTCCCTCTATTGTATTGGGTAAATATTTATATCTCATGAGATAGACATGGCTGGAACTAAAAATAAATTTGGTTCAGTGATATAGGGATGGAATTAGGAGTGAACTCGGTTCAGTAATGGACTTTGTCCACTATGATTGTTTGGGAAATGAGATTTGACTAATATGAAATGATTTTCTATGCTTATATTTTTATTCCAAAAAGTTTCATGTCTTATGTTTTGACTATTGAGATTACATTTCACTTTTATGATTTATCCCATGACATGATGTTGTGATCTTTTATATGCTGGATAAGATTTTCAAATGTTTTCTTCTTAGGAATATGAAATGATTGATATTTTTTCATTACCCTCACTTAGAATTTGATCTCACACATTTATATTTTTCTTTTCCCCAGGTCCTGAAGAAGGGTATCATTTATGATATTCCAAAAAGAATTCTAGTTTTGATGAAATAAATAGAAGAAAATGTAGATGTTTTCTGAACTAATTATTTATGTTTACCAGTTTCTAATGATATTATGCCTATACAGTACTGTCAAGGTTTTTTATATGTTGTAATAAATATACATCAATTATGATGTAATATCCTTGTATGTAAATAATGGGTCAGTATCATTGGTATTATAGTAAAGGTATAATTAACCTTTGGAAACTAGGATGAGAAAACCTTATGGATATGACTAGGTATAGGAAACAATCCTAGTGTTTTAGGAATGACCATGAATAAACTAAGATAAAGCCTATGGTGTCCTAAATTTAAATTTTATTCTACATTATGTGATTTTACTTTTATTATTAGTGTTACTCACACCATGATTCTTGGTTTTAGTCATTAGTTTGAGCCTGAAAGAACCGCGTTAATACTGAATGAAATGTGAAATGCAATGATTGTACCCTTGAGAAACCAAATGTTATGGGAGCTAGAATGAAAAATCTTTTAGCCAATATCACACAACATTATCAACCTAATAATAACTCCGAACATACAAATGAAAAAAAGAAGGGAACAACATTCTATTGAATCCTTCATGAGGTAGCATCCACCTTCATTTAGCGGGTCTTCTGATCAATTAGTGGCTGAACAATGTAGCAGTACCCCTGAAAAAATATTTTCAGTTCTATAATGTTTTGAACATGACACAGTCATCTTAGCAGTATATCGTTTTGATGGTGAAGTTGATCAATGGTGGAATATTATCATGAATATGTGGAAAATACATGAAATTGAGCCCATGGAATGGGAAGAGTTCAAGAACTTATTTTTCAATAAGTAGATTCCTCATATTCTTCAAACAAAGATGGAGAAGGAGTTCCTTGAACATAATAAAAAGGATGTTGAATCCATTGGTACATATGAAGAAAATATTACAAGACTTACAAGGTACACTTTAGGAATTATTATCCAACCTCATAGTAAGATTGATCAATTCTTTAGTGTCTTAAAACAAAGTCTCTAAAGGTAATTATCCCTCAGGTACTTAAATATATACAAGGAAATTGTTCAATGTGCTCTTAAGGTTGAGATGGTGATTGGAGTTACCCATCAGTCATATGGGTTTGATAAGAAGGGGAAAATGGAATTAAAGGGAAAATATAAATACCACACTAAAAATATGATGATTTTTAACCTATGCTCAAAGTGTGGAAATAAACATGAAGGTAATTATCTTAAAGGGGATATTAAATGTTTAATGCGTGGAAAAGAAGGTCACTATGCAATTGAGTGCCTAATTGATGGAAAAATATGTCTAATGATGTGAACAATGAAAAGGCTACATATAATGCACCTCCTACACTTCAATGTTACAAGTGCAAGTAAATGGGGAATTATTCCAATCAATGCTCTTATCTAATGTTCATTGATGATGATTGATGTGAAAAGAATCTTAAGGCCAAAGACAAAGCAAAGTCATATGGAATTACTATCAGCATTATGGAGTATAATAATGAAGTGTTCAAAGGCACACTTACCATCCACTATAAAGTATAAAATATGTTATTTTATTCTGAATCCGCCCAATCTTTTATTTCTAAATCATTTTCTATGGGTATCACTGTTTTACCTAAAAAATTAGATGTTGAGTAAGCTATGATAACTTCTAATGGCACAATGGTCACATCAAATGTTTATAATTCTTCTCCAATTTAAGTTTGTGGGAAAGTACTTCCTAAAAATCTTGTGATGCTTTCTATATTGGAATTTGATGTGATTCATGGCACGGATCTGCTTTCTTTATATGGATCTCATATAAATTTCCAAAAAAGGGAAGTCACATTTCATATTTCAAATCAATCTATGATCATTTATCAATGCAAGGATGAATATAACCTTCAAGTAGAAATTTATTCCATATTAGGGGTCTTGATTCCAATAAATGAAGGTTATTTATCTCAAATGGTTGGGTAAAAAATTAGGATTAAGAATACACCCATTGTAGGTGAGTTTAATGATGTATTTCTAGTGGAATATTTAGGTATTCCACCAAATTTTGAAGTTGATTTTTCAATGGAACTCATACCGAGTGCTATTCCTATTTCAAAGACACCTTATAGAATGGACCTAATTGAGTTGCAGGAATTGAAGAAGCAATGCCAAGATAACCTGGATAAGGGATTCATACACCCTTGTGCATCACTTTACGGAGCATCCATTCTGTTTTTTAAGAAGAAAGATAGATCAATGAGACTTTGCATTTATTATCAGTCACATAACTAGATAAATATAAAGAATAAATATCATCTCCCATACATTGATGACTTATTTGACCAACTACATATAGCTCAATACTTTTCTAAGATTGATCTTTATTAAGGATATCATCAATTAAGGGTCAAGAAGGAGGATATACCAAATATGAAATTCCGTATAAGTAATGGACACTATGAATTTATAGTGATTACTTTTGGACTTACTAATGCCCCTTCTATCTTTATGGATCTAATTACTAGATTCTTTAGAGACTATCTTTATCAGATTGTGGTAGTATATATAGATGATATTCCTTTATATTCCAAGTGAAAGGAAGAACAAGAAGATCACTTGATAATTATACTAAAGACCCTGAGAAAAAAGAATATTTATGAAAAATTTACCAAGTGTGAATTTTGGATTAAAAAGTTTCATTTTTTGGGTCACATAATCTCAAGAGAAGGGATATCTGTGGATCCAACAAAAAAAGGATATTGAATGTTGCTCGAGACCAACAACATTAACTAAGATTTGATGTTTTCTTGGTTTAGATGGATATTATCAATGTTTTGTGAAATATTTTTCATGATTATCTAATACACTCACCATGTTGACTGGGAAAGGACTTACATTTTTTAGGACGGAGGAATGTGAAGAGAATTTCAAAGAGATAAAAAGAATGTTTGCTAGTGCACCTCTGCTTACACTACATTGTAGTGGAGAAAGGTTTTTGATATACAATGATGCATCCAAGAAAGGGATGGGATCTGTTATCATGAAAAATTATATGGATAATGCTTATGCCTCATGACAGTTGAAAATCCGTGATCAAAATTACCCAACTCATGATTTGGAGTCAGCTGCGGTAATCTTTTCATTAAAAATATAGATGAATTATCTTTATGTTGAATTGTGTGATATTTATACTGATCATAAAAATTTAAATTATATTTCCACACCCTAGGTGCTGAAAAAGCACAAAAAAGATGGTTGGAGTTGATTAAAGATTGCGACCGCTCAATACATTACCACCATGGGAAAATGAACAAGGTGTCAGACGTTGTTAGTTGAAAAGACCATGATAGCTTATCCAAGATTAGGATCATGAAAGATCCAATATTTATTTATTTAAAAAGGATGTATCTTGAGTTTTTAATGGAAGGGGAGAAATCTTATCTTTTTAAAATGAATGTTCAACCATCTATACAAGTGGAGATTAAAGAGGCATAGAAGGAAGATGTAGAGTTGCAAAAGAAGGTGAGAAATGTTCCTGAATTCAACCTTAATGGTGGTGAAATAATAAGGTTCAGGAACTGGGTTTGTATTCCTCCCATACCAGAATTAATGAAGGAGCTACTGGATGAGGCTCCCAGTTCATCATTATCTATTCACCCTGGAAGAACAAAGATGTACATAGACCAGAAAGAGTACTTCAAGTGGGATGACATGAAAAGAGATGTCGCAGAATATGTCTCTTGATGCATAGTTTGTTAGGAAGTTAAGGCTGAGAGATAGAAGTCTACGTGGATGTTACAGCCATTACCCATACTAGAATGAAAATGGGAAAACATCGCTATGGACTTTGTCATCGAACATCCCAAAACATCCAAAGGAAATAATTCTATCTAGTTTATAGTTGGTTATCTTATGAAGTTGGAACACTTCATTTCTATTAGATATGATTTCTATCTTTATCATATTCCCATGATATATGTAAATGAAGTGGTAAGATTTCATGGAGTACCACTTTTCATTATATCTTACCTGGATCAGAGGTTTACATCGATGTTTTGGTGAAGCCTTTACCATGATCTAGATATATAGTTAAGTTTCAGAACTGCTTATCATCCTCAGATACACGGTTAGTCTAAGAATAAAATTCAAACTCTGGAAGACATGTTGAGAGATTGATCTATGGATTTCAAAGGTGCTTGGGATCAACACCTACCATTATGGTAATTTTCTTACAATAATAGATTTCACTAAAGTATTCAGATGGATCCTTATGAAGACATCTATAGAGAGAAGTGAGGAACACCAACTTGTTCGGATTAAGTTGGAGAAAAAACAATTAGGTCCTAATCTAGTTAATGAAATGGAAGAAAAGGTCAGATCTATTCAAGAACACATAAGAGAATATTAGAGTCGACAAAAAAGTTATACCGATAACTGAAGAAAAGACATAGAGTTTGAAGTGGGTGATAATGTATTCTTATGGATATCTCTGTGGAAAAGAGTAATGTGATTTAGAAGGGAGGGAAAGCTGAGACCTAGGTATATATGTCTTTTTAAAGACTGGATCATGTTGGGAAGGTAGCTTACCAATTGGAACTTCCACCAAATCTATATCAAGTTCATGATGTGTTCCATGTATCTCTCATGAGAAAGTTCATACTTGATCCTGCACTTGTACTATGCTCAGAATTCGTACCGTTGGAGCAAGATATTTCTTATAAAGAACAACTGATAGAGATTCTAGATCGTAATGAAAGACTTCTATGAAACAAGACCACTCTCTTGGTTAAATTTTTATGGAGGAACCACCAATTTGAAAAATAATAATACATGGGAACTTGAGGATATCATTAGGGATAGGTATACTCATCTTTTTGTTTCCAAGTGATGAATTTTGAGGGATAAATTCAATTTAAGGGGGAAGAATGTAACACCCTGATGTTTTTATGAAATATTTTTGGTAAATAATTTTTATTCATTAGTAGAATTCTTTGCATGAAATCATAAGTTTAAACGAACTGCGAGATGCACTTAATAAAAAATTACCATTATATCCTATTTGTTAGGTTAGTGGGAATAATTATAACTAAATTATGAAAATGCATTATAAATTCATTAGATATTAATTACTTATGAAAAAATATAAATCGATTATATTTGTATTTTTTTGAGTAAATTACTTTTGGTGATGAAATTAATGAGATATATATGTTTTATATACTGGATAAATTATTTTCATCCAGTGGATATTTTAGTCATAGGGTACGAATAAAACCCTATTTTATGTATAAGAACCTTTTTTAAGATTAATTTTAACACCATTGAATGGAGAACCCATTTTAAATTATGATTTTGACACATTAATAATATCTATATGTCAACATAAAAATTTAATTTGGAATCGAGATATAAAAATTTCATTTGGAATTTTTTTTGCTATTTTTCTGATAACTTTCATGATTTTATAAATAGTAAAAATACGCTAAATTTTAATTGAAAACAAATTTTTCCATCAAGATAATTTATATGGTAAAATTATAATATTGAATAGTTTTAAAGTATAAATAGAATGTATTTTTACTATTTAATTTAATATATGTCATTATCATTAATAATTCATTGGATTCAGAGGTAAAAATATTTCAATCTTTGGAATATTTTAACTTTTAAAACATGTTTTCTCTTTTCAACAACGGGAATAATATTAAATTTATTAATAAAAATTATTTGTTTTGAATTTAGATAAATGGATTCCATATTTTGAATCAGAAGGTCCAAATTGTGTGAATATTTATCTTTTATTTTTGTACATTACGAATAATAACTTCAGTAATTATTTTATTTACCATGGTTAAATGGAAAATATCATAAATAATGGTAAAAAATAATAATTTAATCATATATAACTACCCTAAAGAATGTCCTAATCCTATTGTATAAGATATTTCCAACCTTGTTCATCCTTGGGTCAATTTTCGGACCCCATGGATTCACTTGGATGTGAAAATGGCATTTTATAAAAATTAATTTAATGTAATGATAATTATAAGATAAATATAAATCTTTTACTAAATTTATTTTAATATAGGGTTATATAACTTATCATTATGTATATAAATAGTAATTAGAAATATAAAATTATTTACTACATACTTTTATTTTATTTAATATTTTTAGACATCAGATAAATATATTTATTTATGACACAATTATGACGTAGTGATTTCCTAATTAATGAATGATATTAATAAATGAATTTATAAATATTAAATTAAATTTGATTTGAAAATTTGGATGACTTCCATGAATTTTTTGGATTACAATAATATAATTGGGATGGGTTAATGAATTTCTTTCGAAGGAATCTGGTTGTTATAATTTTTTTAAAAAGTCATGTATGAATAGTGCCCAACATTGACATAATTCATAACATAAAACATAAAATGGTTTATTAAATTTTATTAAATTCATAAAAAAATTATTCATCCAAATGGTTAATATAAGTCCAAATATGTTATGAATAAATATTTTGGTTTTATTTTTTCATGATATAGTAATTACATTAACCCACAATATGTAGATAACATTATATCACTCTAAGATTAAAATGTCTAAAATAAGGGTTAAACCAAAACGATAAGGATATAATATATTAAAAACATGTGTAAAAATTATTGGATGATAGTTATTCAATCCAGAATCATATAATATTATAATTAAATAATTTTTGGACTCTTTTTAATCAAAATTTAATTTATAATAAATTAATATTTTGAGATATTCCAAAAGTGCCCCTCTCCTCTCTTATAAAAGGGAACCCCCTTTCTCTCCGCTTAACTCCATTTTGAGCCTTGAATCTTGGAAAACCGTAAACCATTTATTTTCTCCACTTCCCTTGTTACATTCTTGTGGTTATTTTCCTCTCAAAAGGCCAACTTTAGTTCCCTAAGATGAAATTTAAAGGAGGCATGTCGAGGAAGAGGTAATCCCTTTTACCGATTCTTTAAAATTTCATTCTTCTTCTACATCATCTTTTTTAGTTGTTTAATATTAAAATAATAACATCCATATCACTAATAGAATGATATATTATTATAAATATTAAACAACCCTATTTAACCATCAATCCATCCGACGAAAAATTTAATCACCGCGTGTGTGTACGTACGACTTACCGCCTCCACGCCGTCGTGTAATCTGTTTTTCCCCACCACCTTACATGGAAGGGTATAATGGTGGAAATAATAACTATGTATTATTATTTTATCATGATACTAATTCTGAGATACTATAAACCATCCACTTTATACCATTCATAAATTATGGGAAAGATATCGTCGCTCGTGTGTACCGATGACTTACCGTCTCCATGGTGCGATGTGATTCATTATACATTTTCTTTATTAAACCATGATTATGTAAATGAATTGAATGAATAAATATGATATATATTATACTAATACCATTCTATAAATGATATGACTATATCCAAAAAATATGAATAAGAACATATCTAACAAAACATACATAAGAACATAAAGCTGTTAATACCTGAATAAAGAGTTACAATGAAATGTTACTAACAAACAGAGGAAAATATGACCAAAAATGTTATCCCAAAAATGATTATGATTCTGGAAAAAATTAGTAACATTATGTAAATAATTGTACAATATCTTTGGATATATTAGAAACATATTAGACCTAAGGTAAGGGATAACTTGGAAATCTCATTTTTATCCAAGATACTTTAGTTGTAAGTATTTACTAGGGTATATTTATCATCAAAATACAAGTTTATTAAATATATATTTCAAAAATATATATATACTTATTTGATTTTTTAAAATAAATTTTACCCATTGGTAAATTTTTACTAAACAGTATGTATGGAATCATTTATCGTTCTTAGTATGAGGTACTTTTTGAACATTTTGGAAAAAGTACGAGAAGAATGTTTTTTAACTAATACAGCATGAAAGGATTTTTTATGGTTTCATGAAATATTATTTCCATGAATATTCCTCTATGTGATTTTAAAATTATTTTCAACTAAATTCTTTTCTTTCAAAATAAGTGCATTTTTTAGAAATGAATTTTTTTTTTGAAAAAAAAGGATATTTTCCTCATGAATTAATTTCTAGTGTTTACTCAAAAAAATTCCCATATAAGATGAAACTCTTTAAATAAGATTATATTTCTATCCATATTGATACCATGATTTTATTTTATTTTTTATATGGAATTTTATTTATGAAATCTATTTTTGTTATATAAATTATGATGGAATGATGTTTATGAAACCCATTTTATTGCATGGGTAATGCGATGGTAGTTGTTTTTATATTTTTGTGGCACATATAAGAATGGTTTCATTATGAGATTTTTAGGTCCTATATCTCCCTCCAATTCATTGGGTAAATATTTATATCTCATGAGATATACATGGCTTGAATGAAAATTAAATATGGTTCAGTGATATAGGGCAGGAATGAGGAGTGAACTCAGTTCAGTAATGGACTTTGTCTGCTATGATGGTTTTGGAAGTGATCCATGACTAATATGAAATTATTTTATATTCTTATATGTGTATTCCAAAAAAATTCAAGTCTTAGGTTTTGACTATTGGTATTACACTGCACTTTTTTTATTTATCCCATGTCGTGATATTGTGATCTTTTATATGCAGGATAAGATTTTCAAATGTTATGTTCTTATGAATATGATATGATTGATATTTCCTTTGATTAACCTTTCTGAGCATTTGAGATCACATTTTTATATGTTTATTTTCCCCAGGTCATAAAGTATGGTATTAAGTATGATATTCTAAAAAGGAGTCTAGTTATGATGAAATAAATAGGGGACAATGTAGATGTTTTAAGAACCATTTATTTAGTTTCCAAGTTTCTAAAAACATTATACCTATATGGTCTTTTCACGGTTTTGTTATATGTTGTAATAAATATACATAAATTATAAAGTAATATCAATGTATGTAAATAATGGGTCACTATATAGATTGTTGAAATGTTTCCTAATTATGTTTTTTGAAATTCTCAAACTATTCTTCCTCCAAAAGGACACTTGCTGAAATATAATGGATAAGTCCACCTTTACTAACAAAAATATGATTCTAGGCCCTAGATTATCAAAGAAGCATACAATTCTAGAATAATTTATGTAAGGGGTGTTTCATATTTGTCATATAAGTTATAGGAATGTGTGGGATGTCAAAATTATATTTATTTTAGATGATGACATATAATATTAATGTTTGTCATGGTTTTTTAAAGGCCATGTAAGATTAATAAGATTTTTCATAGAAGATTAATCTCTAAATAGAGGATGTTCAAGAAATAGGCATTGAGTGTAGAAGTTCACGGATAGAGTTCTAAAAATAGGAAATTAAATACAGGGGAAGTGGATGAGAATCTGGAGCTTGACATTTCATTGGATGGTTTAGCTAAGGTAGTGGACCGTAGATGGTTCCATCAACCAAAAAAAGTGATGTCCATGATGCTTGAAAGGTGGTTAAGTTGTTTGAAAATGATGGTGCCTATATAGAAACTCTATAATGGTAGGGTACTAAATAAATATTTCGATAATATGATATTGAGTGAGAGATTATTTGGAATTGGATATGGGTAATGTTCATACTTGTAAGGGAGAATTCCCCTTGGAGAACATGCAGTAGTGGTAAATTATTGAGAGAATTTACATGGTTTCTCCATTTACAATAAGGGTTCTAGAACATGATCCATTTTAAAATTAGTTTTTTAGGGAATCAGAAAATGGTTTCCTTCTATCCTATTTTCCATCCTAATGAATGATGTAGTGTGTACTCAAATGAAGTAGGACTTCTCTCATACCAAAATATTCTTAGTGTGTTGTTCTAGATCTATTCATAATTTCATTGTTCTTGGTTGATCTTTACATAAAAAAACAACTATTTGAATACCTATATTTTACTATAAAAATATCTAAGGGAGGATAAAAATCGGTGTCTATCATTCTTGACCTTCCTAATTCAAAATGTTGAATTTATTGGCGTATTTCATGGAATTTATGACATTCTGGTGTCCTTATTTCATAAAATTGAGTTCTAAAAGAAACTTTTAGCCTCCAGAAGGTGGCAGTTATGCAATGATATTTTTAAATTCCCTGAATATGGAATGGAATTCTTGGGCTTCAAATTGAAGTAGTAAGAATATTTTCAAAATATATGGTAATAAATAGTTGGTGAGGTTCTGGTATCTCTAAAAATTTATATAAAATATTTATTGCATTGAAGGGGGTAAGAGCTTATGTTGTTTACCTTCAATTGAGTAGTTTATTTTGGTTTAGAATAACCATGGTTTTTTGTGGTTGATCTCAGATAGAAGACTATAGTGAATTTCTAGTTGAGTGGTATACAATGTCCAGAAGGATTTCACAGGTAAAATAGTGGTGGTACTAGGGATTCAAGGTTTATTGAGAGAATTCTAAGACCATATGTCTAGAGGAATGTTTCATTATAGATGGATTTTAGGGCTTCTAGAAGATATTCACGACCCATTTCATATATTGGATATACTGGTAGCTCATTGAAACCACAGTATGGCATTGAACATGGTTAAGGTCCGGATTTTTGATTAGATAGTGGACACTTAGGATTTTGAGAAATTTTGGACATGATAATTATAATGAATCTAAAAAATACATTGATAAATAGTTTTCCATTAGTGATATGTTTATCCGAAATGGGGGACATTATAGGAAATCACGTAAGGATTTGTTTAGTGAGGTCTAACTTAGATAAGTGAACCATGAACTGAGAGAATCCATCAATGGTAAAGTCAATAGAACACTATAAACTTATTAAGGAGTGTTAAGAATGGGTCGATGATAGTTAGTTGGATCCTGGTTTTGTATTTGGAATTGTGGAAGTAAAATTTTAGGTATTAAATTATTGGGATATATTGAAAAAATTTAGAAGCTAAATTCATAAGAATTTGTAAATCACATAACTGAGGGGGGGGGGGTTGTTTTTTCTTCATAGTGTTCTCCATCCCGCTAGAGTCATTCTATTATATCTGAGGTTTGTCACTCAACATCAAAAAAGGGTATAGGTTATTTTTTTCAAAATATTTAGCTAGGATTCGATCATTATTACTGGAAAACATGGTGGTTCTTTCCAATTATACATGAGAGGCTTACAAGGAAGTGATAAATGTTGTTCAATGCCGTTATTTTTGAAGGAATGTTTTATGGATAAATTGGTGAGCATATTTTGCTATTAATATTTTCTATGGTAAATGTTTCACAAATATATGATCATTGTTATGGAAAAGTTTGAAAAATAATATTTTTTTGAATATGGGTTTTTTGAAGGAGCATGAATGTTAGACAAAAAAATTCTGGAATAGTGGGAGATGTGTCAGATTGTCTTATACACAAGGATTGTGACAAGGTTTAAAACCCTAGGTTTTTTATAATTGAATTTCGGGAACATGAATAATACATTATGGAATATTTTTGGATTGTATTAAAAAAATAATTTGGTGTATCATTTCCTTGGTTAGATTTGGTTATTCTCCTAAGGTCATTGTACATTGTACCATCATCGAAGAATTTTCATGAGAGTTTATGTGTTTTTTCCTCATGAAAAAATCTAAGATGCTCTAAAAAATTCATAAATAACATTCATGGTTTGGAAAATAATGTAATATTGCATAAATTTTGATGTAACACCCTTGTATTATAGAATATATATTTCATTAATTAATTTAATATGTTTGATAGCTTACTAAACACGCAACACCGAACATAGACAAACCATGATATACTATATCATAGTCATTGGAATCCAATTTATGAAAAATATTAACCATATTATGAAATATATATATTAAGGTATCACTTAATGAAAATATATTTATTAGTTATTTGGAAAAAATTTCTCAATTTATAGTAAATTCATTTGATGTTTTAAAAATACATTATCATTAAAATTAATTTTTATTGTGTTCTGTAAATGGATATTATAATTAATTTACAATACTTTTAGAAATTAAATTTTATTAAATGAAAAATTATTTTCAAAATAAATATGTGAAAATTAACTTATGGTGATTCTTTTGATATTTTTAAATAAGAATGATTTTGAGTGAATTATGGAAAATACAAATTTTAGTCATTATGAATACTAATCGTGGTAAAAATATTGTTACCATGGTAATGTTAAGATGGGTAAAATAGGGTTAATACAATTAGATAAGTCCTAAAAATATCCCTAACACTTGTATTTAATTTACTAGATGAATTTTTTCAATGATATTCATCCAATAATTGAAAATATGGCCATTTCGTGCAATATTCCTTTGATTATAAACATTATATTATTTTATGTAAGAGATAATTAAAAAAATTCCACTCTCTCGATTTTAATTTATCTTATATGTTTTAATTATG
Source organism: Viscum album (assembly GCA_963277665.1). Classification (NCBI taxonomy): domain Eukaryota; kingdom Viridiplantae; phylum Streptophyta; class Magnoliopsida; order Santalales; family Viscaceae; genus Viscum; species Viscum album. Next base: position 1,824,222,721 of record OY728160.1, read on the forward strand.
ATAAAAGTATGTTATTAATGAATATAAAGATTATTTTTAGTGTTCACGCAATGCTGACACGTTGCTTGAGAATGAAGAATAATTATCCAAGTAAATGGATTTAAAAACATAATAATTCATATTTTCAAACTAATTAGGGTGTTCATAAATTTTATGTTTATTAATATTATAAAACTGATGGTTAAAATTTATATGTTATAAATCCTTTGGTATCTTGATGTCTTAAAAATCACTTTTTGTTAACAGTCCCAAAAATGAAGGTAATGATATTTTATATTTATTAATACTTTATTAAATCATTTAAAAGACAAGAAAACGTGAGATTGGATATTTGGAATTGTAAATGGTTAAATAAACCATACATGGACCCTTTTTGAGTTACATTTCAGCTTATAACTAAATGTTTAACTTATAAAGGTAGAATAAGTTGTTACTAAGGCTATTGTTAAAATCGGTTAACGTGGGAGTTAAACCAACACATATGGCATAAAATGCCACATAAACATTCCCAAGTTTTATTTTTTCTATTAATTTTAATATTTAACTATAAAATATTTTAAATTAGGTAAATATTACACAACTTTACATGATTATGAAATTTATTATATTGTAATGTTCCTAAAAATTACATGTATGCCATTTCCCCCTCTTATAAAAGGACCCCACTTATCCACTCTTAATCACACTTTTTGAGCCACATAGCTAGTAAAAATACTAAAACATATCTTATAAACTTCTATAAATACATTATATAGGTAATTTTATTCTTAAAATAATGTCCCATATGTCTTTAAGGGGAGATCCAAATAGGGATTCTCAAAGAAGAGGTATAACAATTAGCCGAGTACCATCATCTTATTTATCCTTTTTCCTCAACTAATTAGGTTGTAAATATTATGATAGTATAAAATAATTTACTTAAACATACATATATTATTTTATTTTTAGTTAACTAATTTTAACCATATCCATTTCTATTAAATGAGAAATGAAATCATTATTTGTGTTTGCGTACAGACTACTGCCTCTATATAGCGATGTATTGTGTTTTCAATCACTACCATTCATGGATAGTTATTAATATGAATATAATATTTATATATTATGACTATTATATAATTATTATTATATAATTATAATATATAATCTAATTTTTTATGATTCTATCCAGTGGTAATTGAAATTATCGCGTCTACGTACTTACAGACTACTATTTCCACGTAGCAAAGAGTTTTATTTTCCATCACTGCATCACATGGAGCGATATAGTGGGGGATTAAATTAAAATGTATAATATTTATGATTTTATTATGAATTTTTAATGAAAATTTTTTATTTACCATTCATTTATTATTTCCATTACAAAACGAAAATAACGTCCATGCGTACATATGGACTACCATCTCCACAAACAGTGTATTTAATTTCTCCATTACCGCCTATCATAAATAATTCTAAAAATAAATATAATGACTAAAGAATATATTCATACCCATTATAATATTTTTAAAATGATTAAACTATGTTAAATATTTAAGGACCAAATCTTTAGAACAAAAGCATATATGAAAAAAGAAACAGTTTACACATTGAAATGATGATTTTAATTTAAAAAATATTAATAAATAGGTGTTGAAAGGTTATTAGTGTATCATCTATGATATTATATGGATTCATAAATAATTATAATAAATATATTTTTTTATTATAAAGAATATTATAGTTCGCATGAATCTAGTCGGACTTAATGTAAGGCTTTCCCATCTCACTTTTGTTTCTATGAGATACATACCATACTCACCAGTTGTTTATTTTATGTGGTTTATATACTATCCCTTTGATATTTAATATCATTAATCACTATATATTCATGTTATTTAAGGTTTAATTCTAAGTAACTTATTTTATGTGTATTAAGATTTATAAGTATCAAAATTGGTAAGGGTTTTATGTTGCAACCTCACCTTTTTTCTAGGACTATTTATACTTAAATTTCAAATGATAAAATTGTATGATACATATCTCATCAATCTCAGTTATTTTATTCTAACTCATTTATTTCAAGATTTTACAAATTTTATTTTATTTTCCTCTCTCTAAGTACTCAAATGTTTGAAATAATGATTTTATGTAAAAAACATTGTTTTTTTATTCATTTGGGAATAATTTTATTCCATATCAATATTTTATTTAAAATGTTTTAAAATATGATTTCAATATTCCCCAATTATTTTTTAAGGAAATTTTTAACCATGTTTTAATTTATATATAATGGTCTAATAATAATAATCCTATCATTTTTTGAATAAATTACATTTTAACATAGGTTTGAACATAATAATTATTTTATTGATTACTCAATGAAAAAAATTTAACACTTTCATGAATAATATTTTTTTTGAAAATTAGTTTAAATGTTTCCAAAGTCATTTTAAAATAAAATTCTTTTTCTAATACTCTATAAATTTTTAGATCTTAAATAAATGGTTTCAAAATAAAAGGGGTATTTTCTTCAAGAAATGTTCATGATAATTTTTTAATGGTATTTTAATCTACATGAATATTAATTAATGTTTATATTGATTCAGTATAGATATTATAAAATGACACAATACTCAATGTTTCACTAGATGATTATTTATTAAATGATGAAATCTTGATGAATCCCATTTTATATTCCATGGTTTAAGCGACATAGAAATGATAAATATTTTCATGATCTTATGGAATTCATATGAATCGATTATGATTATTTGATAGGTGTTTACCCTAAATCCCTCCAATACATTGGGTGATGATTAATGATTATATGCTCAATGGGTACACATTCTGTCATCCCAAGACCAACTATGTGTATACATGTGGTTATCCTATACCCGAAGTAGGTACATGGGAGGTTATCTCAATCCTAACATGTGATAAATGTATTTCTGGATAGCCATGATAAATGAATTCTATTATTATGATTATTTCAGACTTTATTCCACTATCTTATGACATGTTAATAGGCCAAAGTCATATTCTCGGGGATTATCATCTTTGATTCTCTTAAAATTCATGTCTTATTAATTACTAAATGTTAATGTCATTATTCATGGTTATGATATATAAATTAGTGGGTATAATTTTATGTTGTTAATATCATGTCCTCATACCCTTATTCTTATATTATTCTCATTTATGATTATCAACTCTTATCTCCCATGTTTACCTTTACTGTTCTTTTAATATAACCCCTTCTTAAGTAACAATTTCCCACTGTTATGAAGATAATTTTTATTTAACTTATGAAAAAATAATTTCATGGTGTATTTTGAAGATATTTCATTGAATAAGAAAATATATAAACTAGTTCAAAAATGTTCACATAATGATGTTGGTTTCATTTTGTATGATTTTTTCCTAATTATCCAAAACTCTAAAGCTAAAACAGACTTCTGGTTTTAAGTTATTCAGTATTTCTATTAATTTTTTAATGTATAAAATTGGGTCATGATTTATATTATCAAAACCAATATATAAAGAATAATTATTTTAGCACTGAATCAAGGTGTATGTGTTTAGATTCTTTATAGTCATTATCATTGAAGGGTTTAAAAAACAATATAGGTAAGGATGGTTTCATGTGAGGATAACATAAGAGTTATAAATATCATGATGAGTTTACAAGTGCTTGGTTTAATATATAATTCAGAGTCACATATCACTTTTTAATGTATCATGTGATTATGAATTGAGGTTATTTAGGATGAATACATAATTAATGTTTAGATACGCAATACAATCTTATTTTGAGGTGATTATTGACATTGGGAAATATGTTATAAGAAGTAATTTATAATTGAGGGATAGATAAACTTTGGGGTTGTGATGTGATTTGATAATGAGGTAATTAATGTGAAAGGGTTTATTACATTTTTAAAGACATATGTTCAATGGTTCCAATAACTTTGAAGAATAATTATTAAATTTATTTTTAATAAATTCATTATATTTTGTGGAACATTATGGATAATTTTGTAGTATGTGGTTTTATTATTGAAAATATATGATTAATAAATATTAAGTAAATTTTAGAAATAATATATAATTATATTTTGGTTTATATTTTGTGATTCATGATATTTTTTGGGAAATATTCTCATATTTTGTACAATATAATATTATGATATATTAATTTTTTACTTTATTATTATATGAAAAAATCTTGATTATTTTTAATCTTTTAAAAAAATAATCATACATCGAAGATTTTTATTATTTAGTTATTTAGGAATGATCTATGTTAGTCCATGGGAGTTATAGATGAGGCTTTGGAGAGAAAAATTTTACATTATCATATGAATGTTTATTGAGTATTATATTATCTTAAGCTAACCATTTTTGACTTCGTAAATGGATATGAATAGAAATAATAACCTTTCATCCTTTTGTAGTTTGCAAGATCTATTAAATGTTTATTTTAGGGATCTGGGAATCGAAAATTCTTATGTCCATTAATTTTTAGAATGTGAGATGAATTAGGTTGTAAATAGAATTAATCAAAATAAAAGGATTCAATTTTGTATCAAGTAAGTGTATCATCTTATGTTCTCCTTATCAATGGTAAATAAATTATTATGGGTGAACTTAGAGGAATAAAAATCTATATAGTATTACGGGGGCAAAGTCAATCAACTAAAAAGGTATTTTCTTGAAAAAATCATTCCTTGTGATGGTATTATATAAAAATATTATTTTCAAAAAGTCGTATTTCATAAATATTTTGTTTCACAGTCTTAACCATGGAATTTAAGTTCTTGATGAATTTTACATATGATATTATGAAAATATGCAATCATTTAGTACTAAAAATATTAAAATTATGAGGCAATACTTTCATTTAGAGGGATGAAAAACTAGATATTTTAGAATATACTTATCATTTATAAATTAGATATATTGGATTGATTTATTGGTATGCAACCCCAAAAAAAACAAACCATGATATATTATGTCATAGTCATCAGATTAGAGGGTATGAAAAAGAGTAGCCACATTATAATTTATATATATATATAAAGGTCACACTTAATGAAAATATATTGATTAATTCTTAGTAAATAAGTACTCAATTTAGAGTAAAGTCATTTTATATTTCAAAAATAGACTATCTTTAAAATGTATTAAATTTCAATTTCTACGTCGAAGTTATAAATAATTTACAACTTTTTTAGAAGTTGTGTTTGATTAAATGAACATAATTTTTGAAATATTTGTGTTTGAATTATCTTAGGGTGAATTTTTTAGATTTTCCTAAAAAGATTGATTTAAGGAGAATAGTTTAAAAATAAGGATTTTTTGAAAAACTATTATTCAATTTTTTTAAAAAATTAATTTAAATTTACCATTATGATTTATAATTGGTCAAAAAGTATTATAATTATCCTTTGATAATACATAATATTATTAGTAATAAAATTATTTGTATCATATTTTATTTTGGTATGAACTCCTTTTTAGGCTTAAGAATGCATTTTTATAAAAATTTATTTCATTTATTTTAATGCATTTACATTAAAATTGATTTATTATAATTCTTGAAATAAAATCATGAAAAATGGATTTTTTTTAATCTATATGTTTTAATGTGGTAAATAGTTTCCCTTTACTTTTATTCATTATAAACGTTATCTTGGGTAAAAATTTTATCACCATAGTAAGGATAAAACGGGTTAAACATGGTTAAAATTGTTAGATAAGGCCTAAAATATCCGTAACACTTGTATTTATTTTAATTTTTGTTTCATTATTAACCATAATCGTCCAATATTTTATAACTAGACAATTAATTACCTCTTTCCATTGATTATAACTTTTATATTATTTATAGTAAAGGATAATTAAACAAATACTAATCAATTGCTTTTAATTTCTCTCATATGTATTCATTAGGATAAAAATATTGTATAAATGAATATAAAATATTTTTTTGAACACATATAAGTTTTTTTTATTATTTTTATTTTATTTTAATTTTTAGAAATTCTATAATTACCATAAACGGTTATGCAATCATGACCCAATGATTGTGCAAAGAGTTTATAAATTAAAGTAAATGGATTTATAAACATTAAAAGTTGTGTTTTTGTATATTTGTGGTGGTTCTTAAATTTAATGGTTATTTATAATTTATAATTGATGTTTATAGAGTCTTTACTCAAAATACATTTTTATCACTATTCCTTTATATTTAAATTTGGTGAATAGTCCTATAAATTTCTTTAATGATATTTTATGTTAAATTATGTTTTATTAAATGATATAAGTATCACAAACTTCTTGAAATAAAATAATTAGACTGAAATATGTTATAAAATTTATTTTACGAACCATATTTTATTTACGTTCAACCTTATAAGTAAATTTCAAACCCTAAAAAATTGAAGTTTTTCTAATGACAGAAACAATTAAAAAGGGTTAATGAGGGGGATTGAACCAAAAGATAAGGTTTACAAGGAAAATAAAATGTCACAATACATCCAAAAGGGCTCTTTTTCATGACTCCCTAAGCCCACCTCCAACACACTAGGGACTAGCGACTAGCTCCGAGGAGGCATATCACTAACATAAGAAGCCTTACACTATGTATATATCCACATGAACACATAACCAAACCTATACAATACTTAAATTAAAAAAACAAAACAACTATGCATGCATATATGTATTTCCCGCAACTAGATTATTAAAATAATGTAAGGAAAGTAAACTGTTCCAAATAAAATCTCACAACAAAGAGTCTAAATACCAGACTTAACTATAAAGAAAAATAGGGATTGATATCAAAATATAGGAGGAAAAAACCGTGGTCTCTCCATTATCAAAAAATTTCATTTGGTCCTAGTCCATATATGACTCTATCAAAAGGTTGATCATCATCATATTAAACAACACGTGTGGGAATATCCAGTGTAGGGTTGAGTATAAAAACACCCAATATGAGAACCATAATCCACAAATCATGCAACAAAAGAAGTAAAGTCATCTCTACATAGGTATATATCTACATCACATATAAAAATAATATCTAGATATACTCAATCGACACACACAGTCTCCAAGGAACGTCAAACCTGTAATTCCAGCCTTGGATTCCAACCCAAAGGTTCTATACTGAATTCGCCCAGGAGAACACACTCTTGAGTCCGATAACACTAATCATGTAAATATGATTTGTACTGATCTTCGAGTTTCATTATATTAATTATATGTTGAATGTATGAAGAGATATAATACATAGATGAGGATCACTCATAAGGCCATTGGGTATACCAACAACTCAATCGATGTTCACCTTATAAGTATGGGATCAACAATCATGTAGTGTTGGTCATGATGATACCATGAACTCCACCAAGGGAATGAATATGAATAGAGGATCTCATTGTGGGCCTCATGGAATGATAAAAAACCCTGTCGAAGAATTCCTGTAGAAGGGATCGATGTCCTAAGAGTATAAGGCAATTTCATACTAACAGTTAGGGAATGGATATAAAAAACACACCCTAACAAAACTTTTACAAGATACAGAGGATAGGGGATACAATCCATGTTGTAAGAAGTACATGGTGGGTAGTAGGGTTACACGTCATGTTCCTTCATCCCTGGTCCTTCCCATATAAACTCCATGTATCCTTGTGTACATATAATAGAAAATGGAATGCCTCATTCCCATGTACTCTACCTATGAAACAATATATGGATTACCCTATGTAATTTTAGTCTAGGACATGTGTGTGTGGGAGTACACAGCATGTCTGAGCCCCTGTAATCCAACCTATATCTATGTACACTCCAAGGTACATGCTGAGAAAATAAATTGTGGTGTCACACCATGTGACAAGGTCACACACAATGTAATACTTATCTTCCTCTGGAAACCCTATCAACTTCTAATTGGGCCCCATATGAAGTATTTCTCTGAGTTACACGTTTGGTATCTTGGAATTTTCTAGATTCTCATATCTAGAATCTGCCCTCATTCTCATACCTCATGCATTCGATCTGACAATAATTTCACCAATAAAATCAATGAACTGCCTCGTCCAAGCCTCTCTGTTGACAAAAAATAGGTTTTTTTCATAAAATCTGATTGGAAATCAACCTCAAAATTTTTATTCTTTATACACTGAATAATGTAAAATCTAAGATTAAAAACATCCCAATTTGTCTCTATTTCCACCATTGCACCATTGTTGTGTCATAATGTACCCAGATCTACAATATCAGATCATTGTGACATGAAATATGTGTGAAATGATCAATTAATCAGGATATATAAAACCACTGGCCAAAATATGAACACTCATGATGAATGAAGAATCATGGGAGAAAATCACAAGAAAATTCAAGAGGAATGGACCTTGGATAATGTTCTTCTCAGCCTCGATTTGTTTCCAGTATAATAAGGAATGAAGAGACATAAATTTAAATCCTGAAGAAATTATCCCAAATCCCAATTAATCCATCCCATCCCATAACACACATGATTCATGGATCAATCTATTGGTTTATTGATCTGTGTTCATCAGAGAATCCCAAATGGGAAAATAAAACCAAATAAAACAATGTCCAACCCCAATTTCGATCAATAATTGATGAAGAATGGAGTTGATCCATGATCGATCATGAGATCATTTTAATTCAACTAGTACCGTTGTTTGATCTCTAATCTGGTCATCATCTACCAATAAAATCTCCTCAAATGGATCCAATGGATCTCATTAATTCACAAGGTTATACGGTTAACCCATCAAATTTTCCCAAAGTGTGTTTTTAAGGAACGAAAATATTTTTTTTTTTGACAAAAAAATTAAAATGATTTATTTAATTATTTTATTCATTTTATGCCCGTGATGAATTTTCTACAAAAAAACCCCACATGAAAAGGTTACAGAATGCCTTTGGTAAACAACTTATTTTGAACTCAATGGTGCCCTCAGATTTCTGATATAGGCCCATATTTAGAATTTCATCCATTTTATTAAGAAAACGTCACACACAGTTTATTTAATATATTTAATATAATTCAAAATTTTATTTTAAGTGCCCCAGTCCTCAGAATAGCACATTGTCTCAGCATCTATTCTAAAAAACAATCCATAAAATATCCAAAAATAATACATATAAAGTCTTAGTCACTAAATTCTCCCCACATTGTGGTTTTACATGCCTAGAATTATTAAGCAAGTGATACAAAAATAGATGTGGGTACTGATAATTTATCTAAGACTACAACTCTCATGTGATCTCCAAGATATTCCCATGTAGCCATCAGACACATATTAAAGGAATCTTTTTCCCATAAAGGATCCTCTCTTGTCGATCCTCAATTTATATAATTTACTCAGAAAATGTATATCCAACCATGATGTCTAGCTCACCCTAATTGATAACGTGTTATGGGTCATTTAAGTACCCTCTCAGTTGTGACATGTGGAAGGCTTTGTGTACCAGGCCTAACTATGGCGGTAAAGATAAGCAGTACACCACCTCCCTAACTCTACACAGTATCTAGAAATGGCTAATAAATCTCGAAGACAGCTTATTTCCCCATCAAAACCTCCATAATCCATATCGAGGTGAAACTCATAGCAATACATGTTCCCCATCATTGAACTCCAATGTCCTCTAACTTCTATACACATAAGACTTATGATGGATTTGTGTGGTATTCATCCACTCTTGGATGATTTGCACCTTATCGGTAGTTTCTTTCACCAACTTTGGGCCAATGAGTGTGAAGCCTCCTAGGTCCATCCAGCAAAGTGGGAACCTATAAGTTCACCTGTATAAATCCTCAAACTATTCCTTAACAATGGTGGAATGCTAGTTGTCACTGTATGCAAACTCCAATAGTGGTAGGTGATCCTTCCAACTACGTCCAAAGTCTATCACACAATCTCATAGAATGTCCTCTAAAAATAGAATGTTCCACTTTGTCTGACCATCGGTTTGGTTTGGAACTCCATTCTGAAGAATAACTAATTCCTAAATACCTCATACAATCCCTACTGTAATCAGGATGTGAAGCGAGTATCACAGTAGAAAATGATAATAGTTGGAACTTATAATGACCAACAATTTTATCAATAGAATTTCCCTTATTATAACTATGTTATATGGTATAAAAAACATATGTATCATGTAGAGCCTAGTAAAATCTTTATTCTCAAAAATTAGGAATTAAATAATTGATATTTATAGAAATTAAAGAACTCATACTAATGGAATAGTAACATGACCATTCAGAGTAGTAATCAGTCTAATCGAATAATAACCTCATAAATGGAAGTATATCTAACTTTTGGACATCTTATAAATGAATATATGACGTAATTATGTTATATTATAAGTAAATAAAAGTTTTAATAATAAAAAAATTTGTTTTTTTTATTTTTGTAAAACATAAAAGTTTATTTAAAATTTTATAATTAATATAACGATTTAAAAGAAAATTTATTTTCTTAAAATATATTCTTAAATTAATATTTTGTTTCCATATGATTATAATATAATTTAATGAGTCTTTAATTAATTTTTCAGTGTTTCATAAAATCAGTTATAATTTTAAAATCATTATTTTTTGAATAAATGATAATTTTAATTAAAAATTAGTTTGTTCATATTAATTAAATTATTTTCATAAAATGGAGGTCATTTTTGAATTATACATGTCAAAAAGTGGATAGGGTTAATTTTGGGTATTTTTCTAAAATAATTTCTTTTTTGGGAATAGTGAATTAAGGTAATTTATGGTATATAACATTATAAGTTAAATACACTATTTCATGAGTCATTCATGATGTAAGAACACTAATCTAGAACTATTTTATTTTATTTACAATATATATTCATGGGAATCGAAACTATTTATAGTTTTGAGAAAAAATAATAATCTAATGATTAAAATAATCAACAAACACCCCTCTCCTCCTCTATAAATACCACCCCTCAACACGTATTCTACTCACACATCCAAATCCTTGAATCGTGTAAAAATTCTATCCAATACCCCCCAAGTCCCTCCCATTTCATAGGAGCCTTTTTTCACAACAAAATACAAAACATAAATTCTGTAAGGAGGTTCTCAATGAGAAGAATTCAAGAGGTAAAGTCCTCTATCATTTTCTTTGAATTTCATTAATTGTCTTATTCTCTCCTCACCTCAACTAATAAAAGTTGAATGATAACTATAGTATATCATGTATACTATAATTTTATTATGTTAATGGAATAATCCATAAACAAACCTCTTCTCTTCTCCCCTTTATTCTTAAAATAAAAGCAATGTCCATGAGGAGTTGATTTCTCACCTTTACGAATAACGTGTTTTAATTTTACATTACCACCTTCAATAGTAATAATAAATCCTTTTAAGTGGAAGAAAAATATTTTAAAATGTATTTTATAACATTATTATATGTTCATGAACTAAAAAATATACAGAATATTATTTAATAAATAAAACTAGTTTTTGATGATCGAAAAACTACCAATTTAATCTAAATAATTATTAATAATATTTTATCTCATGAATAGTCTTCATAAAATATAACCAAAAGATATATAATATAATATAATATTCTATAATTTCTTTCATAACATATTTTCTAAATTCTGGTGAATTATTCTCATTTTACACGAACTTCCACACATGTATATAGGTGAACCAATCATGAAAAAAACATAAATAACACTCTCTAAATGAAAAAATTGAACTCTATAACACATCATAATGGTCATAAATTAACACAATAAGTTTATAATACATAAAATAAATTAATAATAGTTTTCTGATTTATTAATTAATGTATCTAATTTTCTTATATTAGATATTAAGTTGAAGAAATCATTCGTACATAAGGTAAGGGGATTCTCAAACCCCGTCCATTTCTTGGGTTTTCCCTCTATCAATCCAATTTAAAAATTTATTTTCATTTAAGGTTCCTTAAATATCATCTCATTGTTCTTACCTATTATTTTCTAGGATGTATAGGTTTTATACTTGAGTTTATGATAAAAAAAAGATTTTACAAAATAATTATTCCTTTAAAAAACATATGTTTTACTTCTCTTGTGATTGTTTCTTCTTCACTCAATATTAATGATTCTAATGAAACCCATTCATTTTCCATTAGTTACATTGGGACTAAGATTGATATATGTTCTAGGTGACAAGAATTTTTATATAAATGTTATGATGTGAAGGGTGAACCGTAATTTATATAGAACTTGAATTCATTGGGTATTGATATGTATCTCATGATAAAATTTAAAATATTCATGAACATAATTCTATATTTGTTCACAACTATGTGTGGTATTTTACCACTAGGACATGATGTTTCATTATTATGCATTTCCACATTCCATACGTTTATCTAATCTTTTTTTCATCTATTATGGTAATGATTCCATGCTTATATTATAATCATGATTATTATACTCACCCATGTTATATTTATACATGTTCTAATATATCCTCTTACTGGAAATTTAGCTCACTTCTTTATTTGATTTATATCCTCGTGTGATTACTTATACACAGGAGTACACGAGGGACACTAAGAATTTATAGAATAAGTAATTAATTAATTATTGTATTTGATTATGTAAATTTTATATATGGCCTTAATTTCTCCCAAACAATAAATTTTGGATCCAAATTTTGTATTGATTTTATGTTTTTTTCATTAAAATTATGTAATAATCGCATAATAAATGTTGGGTCACTATAGTTGGTATCAGATGATGGTTTTATTAATTTGGGAATTAGGATTAGACAACATTAGTGGCAACCCTAAGTATGAGACTGAGTATATGTAAGAACCCAAGAAGATTTTTTTTAGGAAATTATAATCCTAGGGATCCCACAAGATATTCCTTTAGAGTTAGATGCACAATGTAATACATTATTTTTTTCCTAACTTTTTGACTTTGGTTTTGTTGAAACCATCAAATATTTTGTAAAATGGGTTGAACATGGATAAACCATTCCAAAAAACCCATGGGAGGGATAATGCATTGATTTCAAGAATGACATCCACAATGCCTTGGGAGGTGTAGTTCCAAAGTTCATAGTGATGCTTACTAATCTGTCTTAGGATATGAAAAATAACCTAAATAATTCAGAAATTCCACCTTCCCCTAAGAGGGATAATGTGGGAATCATGTTTTTTATGCAATAATAACCATCAAAGTTTAGTTGATCTTTCAATCTTACTACTCATGGAGTAGTGGATTAACTCAATAGAGAAGATCTTTTCTATACATTAATATTCTGAGATGGAGAGGGTGACCATGTCCATTTATCATTGATATGGACATGATGATCAATGGTGGGTGTTGATTAAGTATTCCAAGCTGAAGGATGAAATAGAAGATATGAAGTTGTAATACTTTAAAAAAATATTTCTTAACGATTATTTCCCCAGAACTCTTCATACAAATATAGAGAGAGAATTCATTGAGCTTAATAAAAATGAAGGTGAATCTTTCACATATTAAGAAAAAAAATCACAAGTATTGTAACGTGTGCCTCGATATTTGTTGTCAAAAGTGATATAAAAACTGATTGATGCTTTTGTGATTTAAAACCACACCTTCTAAAAAGTGATAGAAATTTATGTCATTGGGATTTATTAATAATTGTTATGATTTTCTTCCAAAATATAGATGGAGTTTGGATAATGGTTCCAAGGATATGGAGACAAGAAAATAAATATAAAATTTCAAGATGGGGGTTCTAATGACAAAAGTTGATGGAAACCTACAACACTCTCTTGTCATATTTGTGGTAATAAACATCATGGGAACTACCCCAAAGGTATGGGGAGATTCTATAATTTTTGGAGGAAATGGATCAAAGATAATGAATTTCATAGAGACATAAATATGACAGCTAATACGATTGAGAAAAGGAGAGAAACATTCATCGTTCAATACTTCAACTGTTTGGAGTTAGGGAACTATAAAAGTCAGTGTACTAAACCTTGAGTTCTCAAGGGTAATCTGCATCAGCAGCCACTAAAGCCAAAGGGAAAAGAGAAATCCTATACCACCACTATTGCTAATTTGGAGAAGAAAATAATGTCATATAATTTTCACTTCTTATTCACTCAACAATGTAAAAGGTCTTATTTGATTATGGTTCTTCACCATACTTATATCTTGCAATTTTTCTTGAACTATTTAATTAAATACCTAAAACCTTAATGTTGAGATATCTATAAAAACACCAAGTGGTGAGATCATTGCTACCAAAGTTTTTGACTCTTCACCTATTGGCATAGGTGGGAAGATTCTACTATATAATCTCATGATACTTCACTTAGTGGAATTTAAACCTATATTGGGAGTGGATTGGTTGTCTTTGTATCGTGAACACATTAACTATTAGGAAAACGAAATATTTTTCCTAAGTCTAAACCATCCCATGATCCTCTACAAATTCTAGGAAGATCGTGAAACTCTTTTGGAAAATCCTTCAATGGGGTGGGTATTGATTCCCTATGAAAAAATTCCAATTGTTAGTGAATATAGTGATGTATTTAAGACGAGTAACCTTTACTAACCCTAGATCACAAGGTATAGTTCTCAATAAAATGCACACCTTGAGCCACACCTATCTCAAAATTCCCCTATAGGATACCCCCGATCGAACTAGAGGAGTTAGAGAAGTAGATGAAAGAGAATTTGGAAAAAGGGTCCATACGCCCTAGTGCCTCGCCTTTGTTTCACTAGTGCTCTTCAAAAGATAGGTTATTTGTTTGATAAACTTTTAGTATCTCAATACTTATAAAAGGTGTACCTTCATTCCATATATCATCAATATAATGTGTATAAGGAAGATATCTAAAAGAAGGAATACCACAAAAGGTATGGGAATAATGAGTTTCTAATAATTCCCTTTGAACTTACTTATTCCCATAAATTATTCATTGATTTAATGAATAGGGTCATTAAAAACAACCCTGAAAACTTTTTTGTAGTGTTTGTTGGTGATATTATCATCTACTATAAGAGTAAGGAAGAACTGAGATAACATCTAATAATTTTTCTGGTGAAATTAAAGAAGGATAAATTCTTTACCAACATCAGCAAGTGTGAATTATAGAGGTACAAAGTCACATTAATGGAACACATGACCATAAGTGAGGGAATTTCGATAGACCCATAAAAAACAAAGGCAATTTAGGAATGGCCCAACCCCACTAGTGTTGGATAAAGAAACATTTTTGATAGCTTAGTAGGGTTTTACCAATATTTTGGGAGAAATTTCTATAAATTTTCTAGCCCACTAACTAAATTGATGAGGAAATGGGTAAATTATGTCTGGACGGGATAATGTGAGGAAATCAACAATGAGATAAAGAATATGTTAATCCCTACAACTATAATCACATTACCAAAAAGTGGAGAAATTGTTTTGATACAAAATGATTCTTCACAAAAAGGCTTGGGTTTTATACTGGTGAAGAATTATAAAGTGATAGCCTAATCATTAGGGAAGCTGAAAATCTTGGAGCATAACAACCCAATGTAAGATCTAGAACAAGATGATGTGATTTTTTCCCTGAAAATATGGCCGCACTTCCACTATGTGCAAAAGTGTGACATATATACTGATCATAAGATCCTAAAGTATATATTCACACAAAAAGATCTTAATATGCATCAAAGGATAGGGTTATAGTTAATTAAGGATGATAATTTCTCTGTTCACTATCATCCTACTAAGGTGAACAACGTAGTTTATCCACTTAATGGAAAATAACCTGTTAATCATTCCATGGTGAAAATTTAGAAAGTATCTATATTTATGGATATGAACAGAAATTGATTTAAAGATCATAATGGAATAGAATACATCTTACCATACCCATATGATTACTCAAACAAATATCCAGTAGAATATTAAGGAGGCATAGAGGGATGATCGAGAGTTATAAAATATGGTGAATGTGGTAAAATAAAAGGAGCTTCAATTGTTCCATTTTGATGACAATGTTGTGATTTTTTGGGGAACTAGGAAATGGGTGCCTTCAACACCTGAGATAAAGAAGGATCTGTTGGATATTGAAAATAGCTCAACATTATCCATACATCCTAGGAGTACAAATATGTGTGGTGATCTTTGAGAACACTTCTTATGGGACAACATGAAGAAGGATATTGTGGAGGATATCTCAAGGTGTTTGATATTTGATAAAATTAAATCATAGTGATTGAATTCCAAATGGATAATGAAACCATTACCTATAACCATGTGGGAATGGGGAAATTTCCCTCATGGAATTTGTCACTAGTCTCCCAAATACATTCAAAGGAAACAATGCAATATGTTTTGTGGTTGATCGATTCACCATGAATTCACACTTTATTGCTATTCAGGAAGATTACTCACTCGAACAAATTGACAAGATATATGTGAAGGAAGTAGTGAATACATGGGGTCCCAATTTTAATCATCTCTAATCATGATACATGGTTCACATCTAAATTCTTGATGATTCTACAATATGCTTTGAGTACTAAATTGAAATTTAGTTTGCCTTATCACCCCCAAATTGATGGCCAACCTAAAAGGACTGGTCAGATGGCTGTGGACTTTCTAACAGCCTGATCAATGGAATTAATAGGTGGATGAGAATAATATGTCACATTTGGTTGAGTTCATATACAACAATAGCTTCAACTCAAGTAATCATATGGCTCCATATTAACCTCTATATGTAAAGTGATGTAGAACTCTAACATGTTGAGATGAAGCTCGAGAACAAAAGCTGCTTGGACCTGATCTCATGAAAGGGACAACTAAGAAGTGTCAATCCATCCAAAAACTTATCAAAGAAACTTAAAGTAAATAAAAGATTTATACTGACAACTATCTAAATGACTTGGAGTTCATCATTGGATATAATGTCTTCCTTCAAATATAACTATGGAAGAGAGTCATGTTGTATATAAATAAAGCGATGATAAGCCCAAGGTACATTGTCCCCTTCTAGATGCTTGATCGTATTAGTTAATTGGACTATCATGTTTAACTTCTACCATATATAGAACAAATTAATGACATGTTCCATGTATCTCCACTAAGGAAGTATATACCATATCCATTACATGTACTGAACTCAGATGTGGTACAACTGGAAGATGATCTCTCTTTTGAGGAGAAGATGGTAATGATTTTGGACCAAAGAGATAAGGTTATACACAACAATACATCCCTTATTTTCAAAGTGTTATAGATGAACCCTAATGAAGAATATTAGACTTGGTAACTACAATAAGAAATAAAAAAGATATACCCTCACCTATTTATTTAAAATGAGTTTTCAAGGGTGAAATTTTAAAAGGGGGGAAGAATGTAATGACTCAAAATTTTATCCATATAATTTTCCTTATAATTAATTCATATGGAATAAAAACAAACATAGCATAGAAATCCCAATTAAAACATTATTCTAAAAAATAAATAATTAAATAAGTGATATTTAAAGAAATTAGGGAACCTATGAAGATAGAATAGTAACTTGACCCTTGGAATAGTAATATGACCATTATGAATAGTAATGTGTCCAATAGAATAGTAACCTCACATATGAAAGTATAAATAAAATATAGACATATTAAAAATGAAAATATGATATAATCATATCATTGCATAAGTAAACAAATGTTTTAGAAATAATAAATTATGTTTGGTCGTTTTTGTAAAACATAAATATTTATTAAAAAATTTATAATTAATATAATTATTTAACAGAAAATTTATTTCATAAAATATATTCATAAATTAATATTATTGTGTCTTATTACTATAACATAATTTTATGCGACTTCAATAAATATTTCAATATGTCATAAAATCATTTATTATTTTAAAATAAATATTTTAAAATAAATGATGATTTTAATTAAAAATTAAATTTATAATATTTATAAAATTTTATTCATAAAATAGAATTCATATTTTAATCCTGTATGTCAAAAAATGGTTGGGTAATTTTTTTTATATTTTTCTAAAATAGTTGATTTTTTGGTGAATAGTGAAATGTAGTAATTTATAGTATATAACATTATATGATAAATACAACATTTATTGACTAATTTATAAAGTAAGAACTATAATCTTGAACTTTAATACTCTATTTACTGAATTTAGTCTTGTGAAATATTACTATTAATAGTCTTTATTTAAAACAATATACTAATGATTAAAATAATCAAAAAACACCACTCTACTCCCTTATAAATACCACCACTCACCACCTCTTCTCCTCACACCTCCAAATCCTTTAATCTTGTCAAAATTCTTTTGAATATTGTTCCACCCCCTATTTTATTATCCTTTGGTATCAACAATAATACCAAACCCAGTTTCCCAGAGGAGCTTCACAAGGATACAGATTAAAGAGGTAAAATATTTTTCAGATTATTTTTGTTTATTTTATTTTCTTATAATCTCCACACCTCCCCTTATATAAGTGGCATGAAAAATAAAATTATCTTACGTATAATGTAATTTTATTATGTTAATGGAATAATCCATCATCAAACCTCTTCTCCTCTCCCATTTATTCCTTAAATTAAAACATCATCCTTGAGGTGTTGATTTATTTTCTTAAAGGACAACAAGTTTTCATTTTCCTTTACCGAATTCATGTACAGTAATATAACCATTTTAGTGGTTGAAAAAGATTATAAAATTTATGTATACAAGAAAACAAAAACTCTCAGAATTATGTTAACGAACTCTATAACACATAATGATGTCCATAAATGAAATTAATAAAATTGTAATAAAAAAATATACGCATAATAGTTTCTATATTTATTAATTAATGAATCGAATTTTTTATCCATGATATTAATGTGATGAAAGAAATCTGACATAATGTAAGGGGATTCCAAAACCAACTCCATTTCCTTTGGTTTTCCCTCTTTCACTCCAATTTTAGTATCGATGTCCATTTAATGTTCCTTAAATATGATCTCATTGTTCTTGCCTTTTCTTTTCTTAGATATACATGTTTGCTAACTGTGTTTATGAAAAAAAAATATTTTCCAAAACAAATATTCCATTTAAAAACACACCTTTTACTTCTGTTAAGATTATTTCTTCTTCACTCAAGATTGATGATTCTTATATCATGTATGTTATTACCCTTTTATATCAGGAACTCCAATGTATTTTAATTAATGTATGATCTATGAAATTCTCACGAAACCAATTTCCTTCCCACAAGTTATGTTATGAAAATTTTTGATATACATTTTATGTAGAATGCATGATTATGAAAATGTAATGATGTGATGGGTGTTCCTGAAATTAAATAGCACTCCATTTTATTACTTATTTGATGTATCTCATGAGATAATGTTAAATATGTGTGAACATGATGCTATATAATTTCATAATTATGATGATATGATTATGAACATATGATATATATGAACATGATTCTATCTTTTTCCATAACTATGTGTGGTATTTGACCACCAAGACATGATTTTTTACTCTTATTCATTTTTTCATTCCATGACTTTATCTAATATTTCATCTCAATATTATGATGATGATACCATTATTACCTTATGATTATTATTATTATTCCTACCCATGTTATTTGATTCATCTTCTAATATATCCTCTTACTATTATTTTAGATCACCCATTTCTTTAATGTATATCATAAGGATATTATTTATAATAATGAGTGTATGAGGGCCAATAATAATCTATATAAGAAGAATTAAATAATTTTTAGGTTTTTTTATTTAAATGTAATTTATGGTCTTAATTTTCTCAAGACATTATATTTTGGGGACACATTTTTGTAACGCTTATATGTTTTCTATCTTTAAAATGATTTAATAATCTTTGAATTATAGTAGGGTCTATATTTAACACCATGGAGTCAGAAAATCTCTTTCAGGTAGAGGTATCCCAAAAACTCTACTGATATCTAATCCCAAATAGTTAATAAGTGGTCTGACATAGTGAGTGATTCTATGATCAACCATATGGTATTGTGTCCCCTGGGTATATGTGGTAATCCCATCATGAATTCCATAGATATCCCATGTGACTTCCACTTGAGCACCATAAGGGATTGAGTTAAAAACATTGGAACTTGGTTCTCATCCTTCACTTGCTGATAAATCAAGCATTGAGTGACGAACTCTACAACTACCATCTACAACCATAACCATTAAAATTGACATAGGAGGTCCCGGTACATCTTTTCCACACCAGGATGTACCACTAAGGGAGATATATTAAACTCCCTTGAATCCTTATCTTGAAACGTCATTGGTATCATCATGCATCCTCTGAAAGGAACGACATGCTCATAACCTTCATAGAATCCATCAGGGGAATGTCCAGTTGATATATGAGTACATAGGGTCTCATAATGGGTATCCCCTAATTGCACCTCCCTGACTCACTACAATATCAGTGGGGTGACAACTATCGACTAGATGTATGATTCTATATCTCCATCCATAATGTATAAATGCAATGAGGCCAAGTGATCTGATGACCCATTCAATAACTAAAAATTGGATCTTCTGCTGAGATCAGATGCTACCATGTTCCCATTTCTAGGATCATAGACAATTTTGAATTCATAATCCTAGAGGAAATATATCCATCGCAACTACCTCAATTTAAGATTCTTCTTATGGAATACGTACATGAGACTCTTCTAATCAAAATAGACGATAAACTGCTTACTCATTTGGTAGTGTTTCCACATATTTAGTAAAAATACTATCAGATCAAACCCAATATCATGGGTCATGTAGTTCTACTCATGTGGTCTCAACTGATGTCATCAAAGACAATAATCTCTTGAATCTGAATCAAAAAATAACAAAACCTTGTTCCTGATGGATCTTAGAACACTGTATACTTGACACTATCCTCTGGAAATATCAAGATGGGATCGATCATCAATCGCTACCTCAACTTTTGAAAAGTCAACAAGCACCTTTCCATCCACACAAAAGGTCACCCATTTTGTGTCAAATCTGTCAAGGGTGCTGATATCCTAGAGAAAATAGGTAAGAATATCTATTAATGTATTTCTAACCCAAGGAATTTCTGCACCTCCTTCACACTCTTAGGTTTCTCCCAGATAACACTACCTTAAACTTGGTTGGGCCCCCTATCACCCCAACTGCTAATATGACATGTCCTAGTAAGTAATCCTCCTAAATCAAAAATTGAAACTTCAAGATCTTTTTTTAAATCTAGTTCTATCAGAGTAATTCTAGTTCCATCCTAAAGTGTATCGGATGCTCCTCCTCAAACTCAGAGTACACAAGGATAACATTGATTAAGACTTCCAAGAAACAGTATAAGAAAGGATGAATGATCTGGGTCATGATTCTGATGAACACTATTGGGGTTTTCTTTATGGAAAAGAGAATAAGCAAGTACACATAGTGACTATAGTGACATATTAAGGTCACCTTTGTAATATACTCATCCCATACTAATAGATGATTGTGGCCTAACCGGAGGTCAACTTGCAATAACCATACTTCCCCCTCCGAACTGATCAAATAGGTCCTCAACACTTGGTAGTGGATCCCAATTCTTTAAAGTCTCCTATTTCAATTACCATTATCCCACACATTATCTTAAGCTCTCATTATTCTTCTTGGAAAATAGCACTGGGCCTGCCTAGGGTGAAACATTGGTTCTAACAAAGCCCTTCCCATTAAAGTACTCCAACTGCACCATCAACTCACGAACCTATTCAAGAGCCATCAGATGTTATGGCATAAATATTAATGTCTTCTTGAGGTGTAGATCAATTCATAAGTCTCTCTCATGATTGTAAGGTATGATCGGAACATCTTCGGGGAAGACTCCCACCTACTCTTCCACCAATTCATGGAATTTAAAATTCATAACATTCACCACACCAAGGGTAATTCTATCCAATAGATGAGTATGCAGTTTCACCATCCTATACGTGGTTCCATTTTATGATTTCTAGCATTCCTTTTCACCGACAGAGGATAACCTATTTCCATCACTGCAGATGCATCGCATCCTCCACCTGTAACAGAAAATAAAAGCATGAACTATTGATAACTAAGCCATACCTAAGATGACACCATAATACCTCATTGTTGAAAGAAATAGATTCTAATAGAAAATCCACCTTCAAAGACTTAAGTCCCACTATCAGCATAAGTGTGTGATCATCGAGTCATCTACTGTAGCAGTCTCCAAGATAAAGGGTTGGGCTAAGGGATCAACCAGAATCTATTAGTCTCAAGAAAGATAGGTGGAAATAATGGAATGACTACAAACTATGTCTGTCATTAATATGGATAGTGTAGATAAAACATAGATCATACCTTGAATAATTCCCAGAGCCTCTTGGTCAGAAACATCAACTGCCAACAGTTGTCCTCATCCTTGTCCTCAAACTCCCTAAACCTATCCTGGACCACCTGGGGGTGGCAGTGGTAACAATTCGAAGCACCTACCACCTCCTTTTTCTCTCTCATCACCTCTTCCATGTCTTCCACCCTGTATATTCTTACCATTGTATCTTCCTTGGTGGCCCAACCACAGTCACTTTATTCGGTGTATGGCAGATCGAACAATATCTTACTAGTTTTCATATACCATCACATGAGTAGAACTACCCCTCTATGGGATGACTAGTCCCATCCTGATATCCATGGTTCATAGATCCTTTATCCTGGTAAATCATTTGGAAACATCTCACATGTCTTGGCCCATGGCTCTGACATCATCTCCTTGATGTCGAGGTCTCTGCTCATGTATTACATCTACCAATAACCCATGGATGTGTCTCTTCGTCCTAAAAACTCTCAACCACCAAAGATCACTCTATCAGCACATCATAGGCATAGATTAATAGAGGAATAATACTACTCAGATGTCTCTACATCTTCCTCTCTCAAATGTCCAAGCCCTGAAGAACTAATCCCAAACTATATTCATCGAGTACTTGGAGAGGTTGGTAAACCTGGATGAATACTCTGCTACTGTGATGCTACCCTATGAGAGATTCAGAAGCTCCTAGATATGTACATTAATTAGAGTAGATGGATATATCTCTTCTCTAAAAGGGTACTCAAACTCTAACCATGTTATATCCTCCATGTCATAAGAATGGGCCAATAACCCCAACCATCATCCTACTGATCCATGTAGAAGGCTCACCACCAACACCACCATTTGATCTGTTAGTGTCCTGACTAGATGGAAATCTCAAGTTACTACCTAAAGACAATCCTCAACTTCCTATAAGATAGGCTCACATAGAAACCTAAGTGGTCTCTATCATTTAAAATCATGATGTACACTTAGCCTACACACCATATATGTGGGTACTCAAGGTACCATCCGCTGCACAACAAGTGGGGGTATAGATAGTGCACCACCTAAATGCTTCACCTATAGAACTAGTACCCATATCAAGGACTCATCCCTAAGGGGATCATCCTTGTGATTGTGATTCTGAATCCTAGCTGACATACTTCACAGAGGCATCTTAAATGTAAACAAGATATACTACGGTCAATGAGAATATCTAGATAGCTGACTCAAGAAGGACGTGTAAACCACAACCCATTCATATATGATGCATGAACCATTGTTTTCACTATGACTAATGTTCTCATGTATCTAGTTTAAAATAAGGTGATCAGAGTCTTGGTGTATGGATACATCATCCACCCAACCAACACTAAAGTCCCTAGCTTAAAAGCTGAACTCAAGATATATAACACTCTTTCCTCAAACCAATATCAAAGACCCGAGACCTATGATAGAACTGACTAGCTCTAACACCACTCTATCATGATCCATCCCAAAACGGAATTTTTGTGACTCCCCAAGCCCACCTCCAGTAGACTATGGGATGGTGACTAG
Source organism: Viscum album (assembly GCA_963277665.1). Taxonomy (NCBI): domain Eukaryota; kingdom Viridiplantae; phylum Streptophyta; class Magnoliopsida; order Santalales; family Viscaceae; genus Viscum; species Viscum album. The sequence continues at coordinate 1,824,246,701 of OY728160.1, forward strand.
CACTGAGTTGGCATATCACTAACATGGGAGGCCATAGCATATGTACATTCACACACACACACATCTCCATGACTATATAATAATTAAATATAAAAAAACCATGAATGAATACATATAAATACCATAACCAAAGTATGAAAATATGTATAGCAAAGTAAAAATTTCCAAATACAAACACACTACAAAGAGCCTAAAACAAGACTAACCGATAAGGAAAGATAGATATTTTTATCAAGATACTATAGGAACACATAAAGATCTACCCAATCTCACTATGTAATGTTTGGTCATGAACCACCTAAAACTCTATCAAAGGTCAATATTATGCACAAGACATGACCCATACAAGAAAATATCATTCAGGGGTGGGTATAAAAGTACTCAGTAAGAAACCCCAAAACCATAAAGCATGCAACAAAAGAAGTATTGTCTGTATTACACACGTATATGTATACAGAACATATAACAATAATATCCAGATATAATCAAAAAACAAACACGGAATAAAAGGCAATTAATATCCACAATTTCATTCTAGGATTCTAAATTGAAGTTTCCACATAGCACTCATCTTGGGGAACACACTCCTAAGTCTGACAACACTGATGAAGTCCATCCAAGTGGTACTTCTCATTAGGTCTCATCATAAGAAGTACACATTGAAAGACTGAAGATATATGATTGAAAAATGAGGATAAATCACAAGGTCATGAGGTATAATAAAAACTTAATATGGATTAACCTACCCATTTGAAGATTGACACCCATGTAGTGTAGGTCAAAATGATACTAGGAACTCCACCTGGGGCACGATGATGAATAGAGGATCTCACTCTAGGCCTCATGGAAGGATTCCAACAACTCTTTCCAACAATTCATGTGGAAGGTATCTTTGTTCAATTATAAGGATGTGGATTCATAATAACCCTTAGGGAATGGATATGAGGAGCACACTCTAACTAAACTAGTCTACGTAATATAGGAAAAGTGCTCCAAGCTATGCTTTAATGCGTACAAAGTGTGTAGTAGGGTTACAAATCATGTTTCTATGACCCCATACCTACCTATGTAAATGGCTCATGTCCCCATGTGAATGTAATTGTACAAGTCATGTATTTTTATCATTCACTCTACCCATGAACTATTACATGGACTAGTCCATATGCTTCTAATCTATGTCATGTCTGTGTGGTAGTACATGGCATGTCCGAGCCCATGTACTCCAACCTGTTTATGCGTAACCTATGAGGTATATTCCAAGATCAAAAAAGGGGAACACATTCCATGTGATAAGGTAACCTGATATTTAACACTTATTATCCTCTGAAAACCCTATCTATCTCTATGAGGGTCCCACATGGCATAAATCTTCGGGTTACACTCTGTGTATCCTAGAATTTTCTAGATTCTCTAATTTGGAAACCTTTCCAGTTCACGTACCATCATACTTTGACATGAATATCATATTAAATAGAAAAAAATTGAACCACCTCACCCAAGCCTCACCATCGATGAAAGAATAGGTTCAAATCATCAAACCAATTCAAAAATCAACCTAAAACAATGTTATTTTTGTGTGTTGAGGAACTTCAAATTCGGGATAAAAAACAATTTGATTCATCATCATTACATCATCGCACCACCTTCATTTCATGAGGATCCCAAATCAATAATATCAAATTGTTATTCCTTGAAATGGTTATACAATGATCAATTCATTAGTATCTGTCGAACCACAATCCAAACAAAGAACACCCATGATGATTAAAGAATCAGGGGAGAAAATCACAAGAACAATCAAGAGGAACAAACCTCAGAAGATGTTTGGGTCAGCCTCAATCCATTGTCAATATAAGGGATAATGAAGATACATCAATTTAAATCATGAATAAAATCTCCCAAATCCCATTTAATCTTACAAATCCCACAATAAACATGATCCGTGGATCAATCGGTTGGTTCATGGATCTTTTTTCATCGTAGAAACCAAAAAAGGGAAAGAAAACCAAATAAAAATTGTTCTAATTTGATTTGGATCTATATTTGAGGAATAATTAATCTATATTTTGATCCTTGGTTAGATCCTTTGAATTCTCCTGGCCCCAATTGCAGATCTCCAATTTGATCATCATCCGCCAACAGAATGCCCCCCCCCCCAATATCTCTAATTTCTCTCATTAATTCACAGGGTTATATAGTTAACCCTGAAAATTTATCATAATAATTCATTTAAAGAGAATAATTGGATTTTTTTATAAAAAACAAAAAAAAATTATTTTAATTATTTTTTTCATTTCACGCCTGTGATGACGTTTCCATAAATGACTCGGGCCGATCATGCTTACTTCTCGCCTAGGGTAAAACCCACATTCTTAACCTAATGGTGCCCACAAATTTTTGATATGCTCACCCATTAAGAATTTATTCCATTTTTATTAGTAAAACTACATGCATGTTCTATTTAATATATTTCAAACATTTATTCTGGTTAGACTGAGCCTTGGAATCACACATCGTACTAGGTCCTGGTCTCAAAAATATTTCATACAATATCAAAAATTAATACATGGAAGATTTGAGTCACTACCTAAACATTTCTAAATTTTATTTTTTATATGTATTTATATATTTAATGTTCCTATATTCTAAATTATAGACATTTTGGGAAACTTTACATTATTATTATATATATAATATCTTAAAATTCTTAAAATATGAAAGTGTGTCATCTCCCCCTCTTATAAAAAGACATTTCATCTCCTCTTTTACTAACGATTCTTGATCCAATTAGCTAAAAACCAGAAAAAACCAATTATAAAATTACTTATATATATTCCAATGTTTTTTTCTTCATAAAATACCAACCCAAGTGTATTTAAGTAGGATGATTCTCAAGAAAAATGTATAACTCTTAACTAAGTACTATCATTTAATTTATTATTTAACCTCCTAAAATTATTTAATAACCACGATTAAATGATAAAATTATTATATTTCATATAATAAAATTTTATTATGTCTATTTAATAGTCATTATTCCTCTCCATGTCTATAAAATGAGAAAAAATATCATTGTTTGTTGGTATATTCAGAATACAACTTCTACATAGTGGTGTCTTTCATTTTTCATCACCATTGTTACTGGATTGTTATTATGATGCAATGTTTATATATTATTTTTATAATATAATTAATATTTTTGATAAAAAAATACATTCATCCCTTTTAAGATTTTGTCCAATGTAAATTGAAAGTATCGTATGTCTGTACGTTCAGACTACCATCTCTACGAAGTAAAGAGTGTCATTTTCCATCACTTCCTGACATTGCTCGATATAATGATGACTTTAATGAAAATATATGATATTTTTTATTGATTATTTAATAATTTTTATATTATTTACCTTAATTTTATTATTTTTATTAGAAAATGAAAACAACGTTCTTGCATATGTGCAGACTACAATCTCTATGAATGGTGTATTTAATTTTTTATTACCTCCTATCATGGATAGATATAAAAATATATATAACAAATAAATATTATATTAATACCATGTTTAATGTCATATAAATTATTAAACTATTATTAATATTCAAGGAATGGTTCTTCTAAACTAAAACATAGATGGAAAAGAAATAGTTGACACCCAGATACAATGATTTTAATAAATATTTATTAATAAAAGGGTGTTCAAATATTATAAGAGGATTATATATGATATTATCAGTATTTATATGGATAAAAAAATAAATATAATAAATATTAATTTATTATACATGATGTTAGAGTGATTTTGAATCAATTCTGACTTAGGGTAAGGGTTTCTCGTCTCACTTTTTTTTATGTGAGACATAGTTTTTGTTGAAAACTTTTTATTTTGTGTTATGTATATAATGAACCTTTGATAATTTATATAATGAATTTCATTAAATTAATGGTATGAAAAATTTCATTTATATTTATTTATTTCAAGGGTGATATGATTCATATGTTACTAATGTGTTAAAGGTTTTGTGTTATAATCTCACTCTTTTATCGAAAATTTTTATGCTTGAATTTACAATGAGGAAATTATGTACTCTATATATCATAAATATCATGTATTATTTTATAATTTGGTTATATCTGAACCTTATAATTTTCCATTCATTTTCCTCACTTTAAGTGCTCAACTTTAGGAAATAATTATTTAAATGAAATTCTTCTCAGTTTTTTCTATTTGATCAGGAATATTTTTCTTTTATATACATATTTATATTATAAAAATTAATATTGGTTTTATTATTCCCAATTGATTTTTCATAGTACATTTTTCAATGTTTAAATTTCTATAATTTCTTTTAAATTGAATATTCTAGTCATATTCCAAGTGAGGTAATTTGTACTAAATATGCGAGTAGATTCTTTGTTTTAACAAATACTACATGAATGGTTTTTCCCAACATCATGGATATTATTTTATTTTAATAATCCTTTAAAAATTTCATGGTATTTTCCAATGAAATTATTTTGGAAATATTTTAAAAAGTTTTAGATTTTAAATAAGTTATTTTAAAATAAAAAAGGATTATCCCTATGAAATGTCCAAGTGTTCTTTTAATGGTATATTCATCATTGAAAACATCCATTAATTTCACTAATTATTTACTTGGGATGTGATCCAATGATACCCTCCTTATTATGTCACTAGATAGTAATTTATTTTTTTAATGAAATCCTCATGAAACACATTTTCTTTTCCACGGATAAAACTATAAAACAATTATAGATATTTTAATGATCATGTTGCATACCTATGAATGAATTATGATTATGTGAAAGGATGGTCGGTTAAATTAATCCAATTAATTGGGTAATGAACAAGTTTATGGGGTCAAAGGGGAAATGGGTGGTAAGAGAAATCCCAAAAGAGGGAAGTGGAGAGTTAAACCTAAGACTAAAGTAGGTACACATGTGGTCAGCCCAATCCTTACATGTGATGAATGATTTGGTGGATATCCTTACATATAAATTATAGGATTATGATTATTACACACTTTATTCCACTCTATTATTAAAAATTCCTATGAAAGTTTTTATCCTCGTGGCTCATGATCGTTGATTCTCGTATGATTCATGTCTTAGGAACTGAAAAATATTTAATCCATGATTCATGAATATTATCTACAAAATATTTTATAATATTTTTTGGAGTTAATTTCATTCTCCCATACCATTATTATTATATTATTCTCACTTAGGATTATCAGTTGATATCTCCCATGTTTACCATTATTGTGCATATGATCTCACCACTTCTTATATTACCAATTGAAAAATCTATAAGGAAAGATGTTAAGTAAGTTATGTATGGAAGATTTTACTTGATATAATGATGGGTTTTCATAGAATAAGAACAACTAGGTATTATGCGAAGATTGATAACTTGAAAATATGGGTATTTTTTTAAGAGTTTATTCAAATTCTATTAAACTCAAAACCAAAAAGATATTTAGAAATTAAGTGAATCAATATTCCAATTAATGTTTTAGTGGTACTAATTGGGTCATTTTTATTGGTATCATAGGGAATTTATAATGAATATATGTTTTATCACTAAATCCATGTGTACTTGTTTGGGGTTGTTATACTTGAAGTCTATATCTGTGAATCGAACTACTAAAAAGCAGCAAGAGTTATCAAAGGTTATTTAGGGGTTTTTTTATTATTTTGAGGATACTAAACCTAGAATATGATAAATCAGTTATATGGAGTGGTTTTTATATATTTTTTGTAATTTTTAAATAATTAATAGTATACATGAAGGATGAATTATGTCAAAATTCAACTTGTTGAGATGTCTGGGGGTGTGTTGGAGAAATAGTTGTAAAAGATGTCTATGTCTGGTTAAAAATGTGGGTCAACTAATTGATCAAGGTTGTTCCATATCTATTTCAAGTAGTACCTTATAGATAGACTCCAATTCTTGAAGGGGGGATTTTTTCTTTCTCACTCACAATGCCTTTGAAAATTCAACAATGAAAACATTGATTCCAAAATAGGGAAACCCCAAAGTCTTAGTGTGTTTCATTAGAAAAGTGAGGTGATGGAGACTTTAGAGTTTCAAGATATACGATTGAGGCATATTAATGGTCTTTAGAGTTTTATAATGTTCTACCTAAGGGGTGTAATCCATGAATGGTTTGGAATAAAGACATGATATAGTGGGATAAAAGGTCCATGTTTGTCATTTTTTCACAAAAAAATGGAATTTCATTCTAGTTTTTTTGTAGGAGTATGAAATTATGATGATACTAGAAATTCAAGAAGTTGTTTCGGATAGAGTTCAGTTATGATATAATAAATATATTTTGATATATATAAAGGTCATTATATTTTTGAATCATTGATTCATAGTTTTAGGAACATTGGATCCTAGTAGGAGTGAGGCTATAGACACATTGCGCCTAAAATGTTTGTTGATAAGACTTCAAAAAATTTGGATGGTTATTGATCCTTTTTTATTTGATAAAAACCTATATAGACATTCAAAATGTAAAATGGTTTAATAGAATGATTGGTTTGATTCTATAATTCTAGGGTGGCTTTACATCATAGGGGTATGGATGATCATAGTCATAGGGGAAAACCATATCGACACTCCAAAAGAGAAGATAATAGAGGATTTATTTTTTGGATGTTTGTTGATAAAATTTTGTGAAAGCCTTGAGAATGGAATTTTGGTGGTGCATTTATATGACTAACCCATGAAAATAATTCTCTAGTGGGGGATTTTTGGATTTTAGTGTGAGAACTATTTTATATATAAGTTATCATAACTTTAAAAAATTATCTCTTTAGGAACTAAAATAAATAACAAGGAATGAGTATTTCACCTTAACCAGTGGAAGTTTAATTTAATGCTAGTGATAGTGTGACTAGTGTTCACTTCTAGAGGAAGTGATTCAAATGGATTTTTTGATGTTTCATGAGAGTTTTGGATGAAGTGGAGGATATTTGATGTAAACTTATTCTAGTGGAATATATATAATATTAAATCAGTATTTTTTAATATTGTCATTGGTGTTTCAATGTTTATGTCAAACTAATATGATGGGATGAAGAATATTAATATATAATATAAGGATGACCCATATTCTATCATGTAGTATAGAAGCTTAAGGATACATCTTTGAAAATATTAAAATAAATGTAGGAGAATTGGCAGAGAATCCAAAGCATGAATTTTCACTTAATGATTCAGTTGAGGTGATGGAGCTCAACTAATTTCTTTAACAAATGGGGGAATGTATGAAAATTATATAAGGTGTTATAACACATTGAACCTTCGGGAGGCACCAAAGAAACGCTATAAGGAGACGGTGCTGACTCACTTGTTTGAGATAGTGGGATCGAGCGATAGGTGATCTATAATAGGATGAGGGTGGTGTTTTTTCCTCTACGGTGACTTCCTTATAAAGATCTTGTAGATGGAGTTCATCACTGAGAGTGTTTCAAGGGTTCTTATGTTTACATGTAGGGTCCATGAACATGGGCCCTTGAAAATAGGCCTGGTTAGGGTTTTCAGAACAATATTCCCTTGTAAATCAGTCTCTATCCACAATGAGATATTTTGTGTGTTATCATATTGATTAGGACATTGAGTAAACACTGTTATTCATGTGTGGGTTGTTCAGGTCCCATTTTTTTGGGAGTTTTTTATTTCTTTCTCATTTCTTATTTAAAATCTTTTTGAAGACCACATAGTTTCCAAAAACTAGAGTGAAGAGAGTATTAACATTGTGGTTAGGGAACCTGGTCTTCCTTGTTTTGGGATTTATAATCACAAGGGTGTTCCATGGCATTCCAAACCTTTTAATGGGAATGTTTCATAAATTGTGGTCTACAAACAACTTCCAGTCACGGGGGGTGGGGGTTCTGAAATGTTGGATCCAAATTCTGGGGACATAATTTGGGATGCATGGGATTCGTATGGGTGTGGTAATTTTTTTTTCAAAATTAGTCTTATGAGAGCACATGTTGTGTCATTGTGACTGGTTTCCCCATAAAAATATCATGGGTGAAAAATCCCTACCCATTGATAAATTACATATGTATGTAGGTATATGTAAAACCTAGATTGGTATCATTATCATAATAATTAATATAATTATTATATTTTAATGATGTCATTATTAATCTTTTGTATTCATTAAAATTAATTAAATAATTGGTTTATGCTATAATTTTAACAATAAAAAAATAATATGAATATGGAACCAAGAACTGCATAACTATAGAAGTTCAACACCATTTGAAACATAAATATTTGAGTCTATAAAGACATAAAATTACATAATAATGGAATTCTAGAGTAACATAACAGTTAAACTTCAACTTCCTTATAAATTTAGAATATATAACATCAAATAAAAATCAAATATAATAATATATAAATTTAAATAGGTATGTGGTATAACATATTAATTGTTAATAAAAATACTAAAACGTTAAAATAAATAATATGACATTGTAATATGTTTTTTAAAAAGAAAAATATCATAAAAGTACCTCAAAATGGGGTACGTTATTTTCTAATTATTTCAATAATGTCTTATACTATTTTTATCTAAGTTTCCATATACTTTCTCTCTATTTTTATCATAAATATCTCTATAAGGTTCTCTAAGAATCTGTTTCCTGAAATTAATGATGCCCTATAACCATAATATATGTTTCTATATCATTTTATTCTAATTTAGAAATTAGTTATCCTATTTCATTTTATTCATCCTCCATCCCGAGGGTCAATTTTTTCCATTATACTTATAATTAGGGATTTATAAGAAATATTTTTCATTTAATTCATTTTATTTTTCTTGTTCATGTTTATGAAAATAAAATAAATATTTGATTAAAATTTAATATCATAAAATATAAATATATAAAATGAAAATTATATTGACTCAAACCAAGCACCCTTAGCAGACACTACATGTTTCCTAACTAGGTGATGTGTGACCATATTTCTTATTTGTCTAAAAATAAAAATCTAAACTCATCGGAGACAATAATAACTAAAATATTTACCTCCAGTAAGAGAAAAAAATTAAAATTGAATCCCTAGAATATATAAATTTAATAAGTTACATTCTGAAATACTTTACAATAATATTTCTAGCCCGATCCTTAGAAAGCTTCAAGGATTGAAAAATTGAAACTACCTCCCCTGTCAAAGGACTCCAAGATTCCATAATTTCCTTATGCATGGATATAATGAATTACAATAATGAATCCCTAACACCTATCCAATTATTACAAAATAGAGATATTGGGAATGAGGGAAGTTTTATTATCATTGTAAGTTATAGCTTCTCTAAATCTAGCACGGTGAAACTTCATCCACCATAAGGTGATTACTCCTATGAAACATCCTCTAAGATTTCAAAGACTGGAACACATATATAAGGGAACCCCATTCATCACATTGAGTCTTCCTCCACCAATTGGTTCTTTTCAACTCATGATCTTCCTTAAAAATGTATGAGTGATGAAGCACATTAAAAACACACATATACAAGAACAAAACACAAAGAATACTACAAACAAGGATTTTGTTATTTTAAATTTCATACTATATCCACCGGAGAATGAAAAAATCAATTGAATTTATTCAGAAATAGGGTATATGAGTCATAAGGAAAAACCAATATACTGCTTCCCTACCCATATTAGTAGAATAATTTCTACAACCATTGTTCTAATAGCTACATATCCCCTCTTATCCTTCCAATCTCATCCTTCTGACCCTTGACCTCTACCTTGGATACTTCATCCTATAACACCACTATGCACCCGATCTCACTCCTTCTAGATCCACATCATCATTTAATTATACCTTTCGTGGATATTAAATCATCATACGCTTTTTAGTTCAATTTTCACATTTCAACCAATCCAACTTTAAAAGTGATCTTGTAAATCATCCAATCACCTCCACCATCCTACATGTGAAGGAAACAAATTATTGGAATGATCCACTTTCAATTTCCTATTAATTTGTTAAATGAACCACTAACACCAAGTGACCTTTGCATATCATCTTTACACACCACACTGATGAAGTTGATGAATCGCCCATTACCAAAATAACTACAAACTAATTCCATGTATTGGTATCAATGGCTCTATGTGAGTCATAAACTTCCATACAAACTTCAAAAAATATTGTAAGTACTTTTTATATTGTAAGGATTCCCCTTTCTTCTTCTAAAGTCCATAATCAATCTCATATCCATGTCCCAAATACTTGCATCAGATGTTCATCCCCAAATTCTCACACTCTGGATCCAATATGGTCCTTTTAATGAAATCATTCATCCAATTACATTTGTTGGACTCGCCTATCAGCGATCTGGTCATCCAAATAAACATTCACTAATCTAAATTTCTAAGACTCAAAATTGAAATTCCATTCAATAGAACCAATGATTCTTGTAAAATAAATTGATATTCGACAACCAAAAATTATTAATAGTTTCAGTATACTATATCAATCTCAGTTTTCAAGTGTAATATCTAGTTATAAGATTTATGGAGATTCTGAAACATGGTCGAGAGAACGTTTCTCATACCAACCCCCAAAATCCACCACTTGATAATTGTTATCACATGTTGAGATAATCCATATATCACTAAATGCTATTATCATACTCAAACTGAAGTCACGCTGGTCTTATTCAATTCACCCTCTTTCTACATCATTGAAAACATTCTCCTTCATTCTCCTACAAATCAACTAGGCTCCCACTAAAATAATTCCTAATAATTTATCTGGAACCATGATATGTCATTTGACTAAATCCAAAGAATATCATCTTAATGCATCCATTAAATATTTCTAAAAACAGCAATTTAGTGTTCATCCTCTAAATTTTATGAAAAAAATCCATCAATATGTTGCATCATGCACCAGGTTTATGTCCTTGGTTTTGACCATTTGAATATCCCCCCACCCTTCTAGAGTTCTTTATTGCGTTCTAAATATTTTTCAATGATAATTTCCATAAATTCAAATTCTCTTCAAAATAAATTCACACTGGGATATTTTCCTCAAATTGAAAATAAACATATGGATAAAAATTCTAGATGAACCCAAATATATTCCACTAAATCCAAGAAATTATTCATGTAAATGAACATTCATTCTAGAACTCCCATATTTTGGCATTGTAGTTCTATATTATTTGACTAAATAAATTCAGTTAGTTGTCCCTCATAACTCCCACTTCACCACATATCTCATCTTCTTGAAAAACATCCAATAAATTTTCATTCGGGATCTTATAAATTTTTCATGATTGATACTTTGAAATATAATGTCTTTCCATGATAGAAATCATTTTACTTGGTATGTTCTTATTTTTGTTCTTCAATACTTATGGGGATTGAATACCATCTTCTAAAACAAAATATTTCACTCACTTCCACTAAGATACATTATTTCATTTCATGACTCAGTATTCCCATTTTTTTCCTTCTCCATCACTCATATGTTTATGTAAAAACCAAGCCTTAGAATCGATCTTCTAGTTGTTTGATCCAAATAATTTCAATACACATTTTCATCAACTTCATCCATAGCTTGAAACCATCCCACATGTTCCATCACCATGAATCCCCTTCATGTGAATCCCCTTCCTGTGAATCCCCATGACCTTCCATGATTCCTCCTAGATTCCAAATGGTTATATTTTAATGAATTAAACCATGTTGCACAACACATACATTTGTTAATCTTTCTTATACAACCACTATCTTTTTAATAGTCATGAGGCATCTAAAATTGAAACCTACTCCACCTTTAAAAAAAATTTGGGATGAAACCCCCAAATCATTTTTCTGTAATAATGATTGGAAAAATTAAACACATGGTAATAATTTCAATCACCCCCTATGTAATTTTATATATTTGAATAGAAAAAAAAACCTATCAATCCTAGTTCATTATATTTGACTTGAACTAGATTTTAACTTCTTCATCACTGACACCTATTCTAGAAACATGAATCATTTACACTAATTTCATCCTCTATAACAATCCATGTTTCTCCAATTGAGGCCTTGTATTTTTCCCAGGCATCTAGGAAACTTATCAACCCCATGGAAATATGAACCCTTCGGATGATGACACGCCATAATCCTCTAGATCTATAGCTTCCACCATTGGATCATCTAACCAATTCCTTAAAAATTACAATGCTTCCCCCTAGAAATGTTAGCTCCCGTTGAATTTTAGCAGTCTTCACCATGTCCAAAAATTCCTACCAATGAACAGAACATGCTTCCTAACACCTAAAGGCCAATTAGAATTTTGACATCATAGTAGCATCAATAAAACTATTTTCCTCTTCTAGTAACTAGGTATACCACATATCTATGAGAACCCATTATCCTTCCAACCACGATCTAAAAGTTATAAATAATGGAACACTCCCCCAGACAAATTCTGGATAGTATGACTTTTTATATACTTGATTTCCTCTGGTAGAACCATAGTTATTTTGGAAAAAATCCTTCTGATTTCATAATAAACAATTTCACTATAAACTCTCACTACCATTACCTTCCAATAAGCACTAAAATAGATATTTGATTCCACTTTTTGGGGATGGGTTTAATTTCAATCCCCGAAAGTTCTATATTACATTAATCTTGCTTATCATGACGTGAAACATAAGATGCTTATTACTTTGATGAATCATCAACCATGACTTCAAAGACTAGAACAAATAATTCCAAGAATCCTAACCCATGAATCAATTCATCATCCATTATATACTTCTGGTTACCACATGATCATCCTTCCAACAAATTTTCAAGAAAACAAACATAGTATAAACACACAGATAGAAATGAAAAAAAGAATAAAAAGTGACACCATGATTATATGGTAAGGACTTTTTCCTACATCCATAGAAGAATAAAAAAATATTTATTTTATTTAGAAATAATGTAAATGAATTATAAGGGAAAACCAACATATTAATTCCCTACCCATTGTAAGGGAATAATCCCTATCAATACCCTTGTAGTGGTTATATCTCCATGAAACTCCTTCTGGTCTCCATCCTTTCATTCACTGATCGTTGCCTTTAGCACTTCAGCCTCAAACACATAGATGTACACTGGTATACTCTTTATAAATCTACCTTAGCATTTTTAAAGACTCTTAATCATTACATCAGTCACCATACAACTTATATAGTGATCCAATCTAGTCATATGAACTGTGCTAACATCATAATTTTTTAGTATCTCAATGGTGGAATGGAAAAAATTTAATTTACTATAGATAAATTTTAATGAAAATCCAAGTCATCGGTAATAGTAATAAACATACTAAACCTACACACTAATGACTTTGATTAATCACCATTATTCATATCCTTTGGGAAATAATTTTATGTCCTACCGTTGTTGACTTCATTCACATCACAAACTTCTATATATGATTTACAGTCCTCTATAATTTCATTAAAAATTCAAAATATTTCCCTCTCATATATTTTAATCCATCCACTTAAACATGTCCAATTATTTCATACATCCATTATAAGATCCACTTAAAAATTACCAAACTTGGGTTCCAATATTTTTCTTGAGTGGAACTTATCTCTTTTGTGTTGGGACAACTTTGAGTATGAAGATTTTATTTTTTTTCAATAGTGATCAATTCTTGTTTAAATGAAAAAGGAGATGAATAATTTCTCCAAATTTAATAGAGATTGGATGAAATGAGGATTTCTAGAGAATTTTTATGAAATCATAGCATTGGATGTCATGCTTGGTAAATTCTCTATGATGTCAAAATAGGCGATTGATGCACTAATCTTAAAAGATCCAAGAACCTCTGTCAAACGTGACACATTGTTTAGAACATTGAATAATGGTGAATTATAATTCATGTAAGGATTATTTAAGAAGGAATGGTATGAGGTGATGTTCTAATTGTGATCATGAAAAAGAAAATAATTTATTTATTTCCATGAAGAGAATAAGAAGAGAAGAGTGTGGATTCAGTTTGGTTGAGAACACATCAGGAATATTCTCATGGGTATTAATTTTGAACACCCAAACCAAGTGAAAAAGAATCATAGAGAGTTGGCCATGAATGGAATTTAAATTTGAAACAGACATGAATTATATTGGAGTTAAGGTGATTCCAATCAAATTCAGTTTTGATTGAAAAGAAAGAATCTGTTGGAATGTATGGAAATAAGAATACTTTCCTCAATAAATCTATAGATTATTTGTTGATATGTATTTTACAAAGATCATAAGTAGGTTGGAGAACTTGTCATGCAATATTTTTGAGTTGGTATAGAATTGAGAAAATTGTATTTCCTTGAAGATCTCAACAAAACATGGAAAAGGCATGAATATTGCGAATATGGGATTTATGAAGTAGATTTCTCAAAGACATGAAAAATGATGATTGTGTTCTTTGTAATTACGACAAGATTCATGAATGGAAGAGGTGAAGATATTTTCAAGTAAGTATTGTCTGGGAAAACAGATATGAGAGTGGATAATTTTGGATGAACAAAGGAAGAAGGAGAATTGTGGTGGCGCAATGGATTTGACGAGATGCTTTAGGATTACAACGAGCTGTGAAAATCCAGAAAAAATTCATCGTACTTTGCAAAACAGAGTGAATATCAGCAAAAATTTACGAGCTCTGTGATTTGGTGATGTAGTGGTGTAGATGTGGATGTAAGGTTCTAGAGTCAGTGGGAAAATACTATAAATAGGCCCCTACCCCCTCGAGAAAAGTATAGATACATAACAAGAATTTTAGAGATCTCAAATTAGGATGAAGCTTTGCAAAGTATGTTGTTCCACGAAGGAAAAAAGATTCACAATGATAGGTTATTATACAAAGGCTTAGTGAGATTTTTGAATATGTGATCTCTACAAAGGCTATTTTCTTCATTGTAACTATGGGTTTCGTAAAGGCTGTAAGCTCTGTGAAGGAAGAGTTCCCCACAAAGGAAATTCTATTTGAAAAAGTCGTGAGCATTGTAAAGGCATCGAGCTCCACGAAGGTGTGTGCTCTGTGAAGGCTAGATCTCTGTGAAGCAATGATATCTACGAATCATGTAGCTCTATGAAGTAGGGTGCTTTGCGAAGTAGATCTATGTAGGAGATTCATGAAAGAGATTTGAAAATAGAAGTTGTGAATACCTGGTTTAGGTGATCCAATACTTGGGAAGACACCACTACCCTATTCCATATTACATTATGTCCAAGAAGAAACTGGTGTGCCACTTAGAGACAGATTATTGGTTAGGGAATAATAACTATGATTATGCTAAGCTAAGCTAGTCCTCATCATTTTGAAAATCACCAAGGGAGTTTGTGATTATATCTATTAGAAGGGGATGCTTCATGGTAGCTTATTTTGCACTGAAGAAGATGGAGAAGATGATTGTGTAGTGTTCATGTTTTCTTATAAGAAGAAAAAGAAATTTACTTTTATGCTTCTATGTAAGTAAAAAGTTAAGAGTATAAGATCAAGCAGTAGTGTGACATCCAACAGGTCTCAATAGTTGAAAGAATCTATTGGTGTTTGAAACCCTATTCAATAGGGAGAATACTATATTGGGAGGTATTATAAAGAACGAGTAAGGAGCTGCAAGTTTTACTAGGTTGTCATAAGTTCATGAAGATAGGATTTTTCCCCTTCCCCTTCAAAATTGTAGGGACTTACACAGGCTAATGGATTGTTTTCTTAGCCAACCCACTATAACAGTTACAACATTATAGTGGATAATCCATGTATTGGTCATAACCATACATGTCATGGACATTTCTTCTCTTATTGAGTGGTGAACCTTGTAAATATATCGTTTGCATATTTTTACTACTTTCAATTATTTCATGAGATAGGTAAAAGAGAATAAGTGGATCAAGATCCTAACAGGTGAAAGGGTACATGGATAAAAATTTGGAATTGGTTTAAAAAAGTACCAAACACTAATTCTCCCCCCCCCCCTTCAGTGTTAGTTATATCCCAAACCGGTCCCCTCATTCAACTACTTCCATTGGTCTCACTTTTTAATTATCCCATGTAATTCCATTGATCTGACATTTTGAGACTCCAAATAAAAATAAAGTTCAACTGCTACTCCTGTTTTCAATGAAATTATTTTATATTTCAAAACCTTGACTAAACATGGTTCAAGTATAAAATATCTATCTAGGTCATTAAGTGTAACTTCAGGTACCTAAAATTTCGAAGCATCCAACACTTAATCCAAAAAATATTTTTCAAACAAACCCAAACAAGAGCCATATTAATACTATGTTTCATAACCTTAGAAGGTGTAGGAACCTATGAGTGAAAACCATTAAACATAGAAAGATGATCCCCATAAACTTTCTGAACATTCTATCCCCCATCACACTAGTTCTCAATTAAAAAAATTATTATTTGAACTCAAATTTTATCTAGAAATCCCATTTTATTGAAATTAAAATCACTGTGCTTCATCCCAATGAAATACACAAACATGAACCAAAAAATAGTTCAATCCTTAGTCTAGAATTAAGCAATAATAATATATTCAATATCACTAGACTAATTTTATATTGGTTATAGGTTTTTACCCTAAACAATCATATAGAATGAGTCATGATTCACTAAAATAATAAATGAAGAAAATTTTGGGTGCTCCCCACCAAAAGAAATCACATATTCTCAGAAGAAAAATTCCTTCTATGAAGGATCTACATGGTTAAGATGATATTGAAGAATATTATCTATCATAAATGATAAATCATTAAAGGTAATTACATTCTTAAAATACCCTTCCAAACATAAATAAAACCCCTATATTTACCGTCTATTTCTTACCATAAACTTTATTTAATCGAATTCTTACCATCCATTGTGTAATTCTAAAAAAATTTATCACTAGTAAATCTAAAGAATTGGGAATGACCTGTATAATTTTATTATATATATCCTTAAAAATATTAAAAAACTTCTTTGAACACTATCCCAAAGGATCATCATTAATAATATCATATACTACAATATTGCTTATCAATGAAGGTACATGAGAAATACCATACTTTCAAGCATTATCCATAATGAAGGATCTTTCCATATCTTCACATTGAACCAATTTCAAATCCACCAATTCAATCCATATAATTTAATAGATTTTTTTGTAACAAATATTACTTGGCCTCAGTCCCATGTTTTACTTTAGAATATCTAAAAGTAAAAAAATAGTTTTCTTATAATACAGGAGCACAAAGATACAGAGGGTTTAGAATCAATATATAACACTACATTGGTCAATGTGTTATGTTAAATGTTTATATATTAATGAATCAAAATCCTATAGATTCTTTTAGAATACATAATTTATGTCATGCTACCCAATTTTTCTATTTTTACCCTCTGACTACTCCTTTGATAAATTTGAGAAAAAATCAATAATCTGATCAATAATAACATATGGTGATTTAAACAAGAGATTTTTCCCCTATATTCTAAATAATTTTATTCATCTATAAGTGAATCATATTCTATATCCTTCCAATAATAAAGTTAATAAGTTCCATTTTTATCTTCCAATAACTATAAAACTCCCAAATATTTATGATTTTGGTAAACCTGTGTGAATTTAATAAGTAAGAAAATATCACTACTATTTTGATCTAAAACTACCTTAATAAATGATGATTTTTAGTTATCAAAAATTACCATATGCAAATATGTAGTCTAATAATCATTTATTAACCTATAAATGATAATACATTCCTCATAAGTTGCTTGAGTAAATACATTATATCATTAGAAAAAAAATACATGAGTGACTTCAGGGACATTACTTCGTACATTGACACTTTGAATCCATCGATTAGGAGCTGAATATGAAATAATCCTTGGAAACTCATGTGAAACAAGAATGAACAAGTATGGAGAAATAAAATTCCTCAGCTACAAACTTCTCAAGGGGAGTATAGTTCTCAAATACTCAAAATTATCCCAAATATTATGTAACACATAGGATATAAATATCATAATTTTCCTAATCTAAATTCAATGAAATTTTGAATTAAAATGAGTAAAAGATAAAAAAAATTCATAAACTCATTCATGGTCTTTCATCATACAATGTTTAAGATCCATGATTGATCTAATTTTTCTAGATCATGTTTTCCTTGAGTGAAAAAATTTCATGACCAATAATCGAATAATTTAAAATCAAATATTGAGGGATAAAATCACTATTTGTTTTAAATATAATTGATGGTAATATTGGTCAAATCCTATTATCCAAAACCTTTTAAATTTTATTGTAAATATAATTACGAAAAAAATTTCCAAAAATATAGTACTAATGTAGGGATAGATATCTTCATAATGAAATAGATAATAGACTAAATAAATTAATTGAACGAGATTATACTTTTTTCAATGTCGTCGATGAGACTAACCACTTATGGATCTACTAAATTCTAAAATATATTATAAAAAAATGATGAATCCCATCCCAAATAGTATATTTTGTAAGGTATAACTTCTTTAAATCCTCCATGACCTTAAAAGCAAGATTATTATAAATTATAGTTGCATTGATCTTCAAATTAGTGATAGGATAATTGTATCTCTACACTACCTCTAAAATTTTTCCATACAAAGATTGAAATGTGTTTTCATTGAAATATGATATAGTAATCTTAATACAGAAAGTATCACCCACCCAAGAATCATTTTTTCATAAATTCAATAAATAAAATTCTTACACCATATCACTAATAATTTTTTATTAAATAACCTAGTATTCCATTACCATTATTTAATATTATCCAATATCAACCTCAAATTACTAAACTTCTCCTTAAAATAATGCATATTTTCTATCTATGAATTAGGAAAGTGAGTCTTATCAAAAGAATAATAATCATAACCAAAATTATAACCAAAATTAATAACTTTTTAGATCACTTAAATTTACTTTTCAATGTTTTGATACTTACCATTTCCCCGTCAGTGAAGCACAAATGTAACCTGATATAATTTATCAATAATATTATAACCGTGTTTTATTATGGATCCATTGATCTCCATATAATATTCAATGAGTCAAATAATGCCTAAAAATAAAAGGATCTATCCTTGATGAATTTAATGGGAAAATAGAATGAAAATTCTAAAAATAGACCATATCTGGTCCCTAATTATAGTAGATTTAAACTGTATAGATCAAGAGACATATATTTTGGATAGTCATGAGGAATAGAATATAAAGTACTACTACATAAGTATGGGGTATACACTAGCAACAGGATACCAATCTCTATCAAAGGACACCTCAATCTCTTGAAGGGGTTCTAATGCCTTATCAATTGGTGAACATTTATCATGATGAAAAAATGATACCAAAAAATTTCATGAAAATGATGATCATCAGTATAATCAAGTAAATTTTATAATTCACACCCCTCATCAAATAAAACTATGTCTCTTTTATTGTAAATTCATGGTCTGCCCTTTATGAATGAAGAACGCATCTACTACCATCAAGCATTATCAAATAATACCCATGATTAATTCCTCATTGATGAGTGTATTAAAATAATTCAATTATCATCATAAAATTATTATAATATTGTAAAAATATTTGAAGGGAGGTTAAGTTTCCATTTGTGAAATTCACATGGTGTAAGACTTCATTATCAGTTATCATTATTTGTGTACATTCATTGTATGTGTGTATATTGGATGATACTATCCACATGATTTGATGAATCTAATTCATGTAATCTTCATCCATAATCTGAATTATTATATACATATATTATATTTATATATATAATGTGATTTATATATATATACAACATTATATAATGTGTATCATCAATCTATATATATACTAATAATTAATGGGTAATATACATGTATTCAATACACATCAATCATATGCATGTATATTTTATTGAAAAAAACAAAAAATATCACAATTGCACTAAAATATCATTGAAACTTAGTGAGAAAAATCACCAATCCTTGTGAATCCATCTAATTAGTTTAGGATATAGTTACCTCAAAGTCTCTCATTATTTTTGGTCAAACATTTTTTTCATTAAACTAACATATGACAACATCACATACCTCTCATCTAAGTAGTTATGCATGCCATATTTTACCTCGCTGAGAAAAACCATGAATTTCCTTGATCTAATTTTATCAAGTTACATATGTTTTTTCTCTTCATACAAGGAGACAAGTCTCATCTTAATTATGCTACAAATGATGACATGATCAACAATATACCCTACCTTCCTCATATTATGTATGTCACTTTTGATTTCATAAAGTAATTTATTGGAGTATGAAGGTTTTGATGCTATTTATCTGTCCAAACTCAAGTAATATATATTTATTATAATTATACACCTCTAAGTGTACCAATGACTATATTATATTCAACAATATATACTTTGGAAGGTCAAATAAAGTAATAAGTCTCTAAAACTATTACCTCATGAATCTATCCATTATATATCTAATACAACTCTTCCAAATGAGTAAAAGAATATATTCATGATAACCATTACATATCATCATATAATGTTATACTATAAGATGATAATTTGTTAGGGATAACTCACAATCATACATTTAGGGGATTTTTACATTATATTGTTCATGTAAATTAAATTACAACATGCATAAATGAATAACGAATAGAAATATACATTAGAGAAAAATTATACAATTATTACAATTACAACAAATATCTCAAGTATTTCACTCATATAGATTCTATATTTTTTAATGATGTTTTTATAGTAAATATTTTTTATACATTTGTTGCATCTGTATTCAATTTCTTGTCATATCTCTAAGTGATCATTTGATTGAATACTCCCACAAACCTTTTTGTGATAGACATTCATAAGTTAAACTCTATTTAAATAATTTGTAAGACCTAGGAATCATATTAATATTCTTAAACTCTTTAAAAAAAATTCAGATTTCATTACTTTATGAAATTATTAATTTTTTTTCTATATAGAAATATTTTTAAGAATAACATCATCATACTTGGACCATATATCATAAAATGTTTTTCTATTAAATATTGTATCTATTTATAATATTATTTACCTAAACATCCAAAAATTATTTCAGATGAACTAAAATACACATTATCTGGCATAATTCTTTGAAAATAGTGATACTCACTTTCACATTTTAGCTATATGTAACCTTTTACATTTCCATTTTACTAAAAATATCCTACACTTCTTTAGTATATTCACTGAAATTTATTTAACATTAGTCTGGTAAAACCTTTTATTTTTTATCTTTAACTTCGTGAAGTTAAAATATACTACAAATATCCTATTAGACAATAAATTCCATAATATAATATATTTATAATATTTAACACCAAATTTTTGTGTTAGTAAATAACATTTAATTCCCTTCAAATGAATTTTAACCGTTATATTATCATATCATATATGGTATTATGTGTGTTTATATAAATTTCATGAAATTAATATTATTCGTTAAAATATATAACTGATTATTGGTGGAATAAAACATCAAATTATATTTATAGTTAACTAGATAAACATCTTATCCTAGATAAAACACTTTTAACGTTTTCTTCTTTTAAAAACATGTTATAGAATATGATAAATCATAAACCATGTGTATAGAATTTATCATATGATGTTTTTTTAATAACTCTTTGTTAACAAACTACTCTTTA
The DNA here is from genome assembly GCA_963277665.1 of Viscum album. Classification (NCBI taxonomy): domain Eukaryota; kingdom Viridiplantae; phylum Streptophyta; class Magnoliopsida; order Santalales; family Viscaceae; genus Viscum; species Viscum album. Next base: position 1,824,268,490 of record OY728160.1, read on the forward strand.
TTATCAATAAACAACTCTTATCATAAAATATAAATTTGATAAGGATACACATTCTTAACTTACATTCATCGGATCGTGATAAATTATTTTATATATAAATATTTTATGTAACAGTGTTTCATCACTGGAATGAAAATTACATGATTTATCAGTTTCTCCCTCGATTTTTTGAGGTAAAATATATTTACATGTAATTGTAATTTTTTATCATATAACATTAAAAAAACATAGAATCACTTTCTATTGCACATATAATAATTTGTTAAGGACTTCAATTGTGTTATCATTCTTAATAGTTACTTACATTAAGATTCTATATCCAAGGATAAATTTCAAATTAATTTTTTTATGATGACATTATTTAACTACAACATAAGTTTCTAATAGATGAGTATCATTTTTTATATGTCTTCATTAAGGAATTTTAATGATAGTTCTCAAAATAAAAATGAATACATCATAAATAATAACAGTTTAGTTGGACACGGTCCATATTAAACTATGTATTGAGTTTTATTTATCAGTTATTTCACCACTTTGTAATTTTAGTAGGAAAACATCCCAATAATAAATATTTTAATTATTATATGTTTGAGTGAAAAAATATTTTCCCAATCCATTGTATGGATAAACTGAACTTTATTCTTGTGATATCAATCTTAAGGGTTTCTCGAATAAGTGTATTTCAAAGAAAATACCATGAATAGGACAATACAAGATAATTGATGGTAACCCTACATTGAAAGAACCTTCCCATGGATGATCTAATGTAACCCCATTAGATTCTTTCCTTGCACAAGATAATTTATGGTTACTATGCTTTGGAATATCCAATACGATTGAATTATTGAGGTCTTCAAAAGTGATCTTTAGGAATGAGTCTGACACTTAGTTTTTGAGGAGATTTCCCTTTAAAATATCTATCCCACATAATATATGTTTTATTCACATTATGAATACAACTATTAAGTCTTAAGTAATGTTTTAACTTTTCATGTTTTATTCCTTTTATGTATTTATGTTTCTAGTTTTTTAATATTTGAATCCTTATTCCATCCACCATATTAATTTGTTCACACTACATCAATGGGTAACATTTCCACAACAAAAAAATATTTTGTTACATACCAAAAAATTGTAGCCAAACATATTCCTAAATATCTTAATGCATCTTATGGATTAGGTATATGAGATTTTCATGTAAATTTTTTGAACTATATGAAATTTATAATCTCAACATGAGTAATCTTGAAGCGATATATTCTTAACCCTCAACATTCTAGAACATGGATTAAGCCCCAAGGACAATGAGTAATCCAACCCCAAATCCCCCTTCCCGGGGTGACTATGCTCAATATAGAATCCAATTAATGATAATTATAAATCATAATACGTACGCACTATACCCAATAACTAAATTAAATTTTACAACTTTAATTAAAAACTGAGGTAGAGGAGATAAAAAACAAAATTTTATGAATTCATGTATGTTATGTTATGTGATGACTACTTCCTGGATATAATATATCATATAAATATTTCAGAAATAATATTCTCAATATAAATAATTTTATATACATTAATTAATAAATGAATAACTTAAATAAATAAACATTTCTTTCAAATTAATAAAATAAAAATTTATGAAATTTTTCATAAATTAAAATCTAATTATAAACATTTATAATTAATCAAAATATTATGAAATATACAAAATTTTGGAAATAAATAGTTTATATCTAATTTCAATATGACCCCATTCATATTTTCCATTATATGACATTACATTAAAAAATTATATTTTTTGAATTATAACCATTTTTAGAATCAAATTTGGATTATGAAAAACATTCTAAATAATCTTAATATATTTTCCCTAATATTATATAAACATTTAATTAAAAATACAACTGAAACAATTTTTTTGTGGTAAGAATAATATCTTTAAATAATGATCTCTTTAATTTTGAAAATTCAAATTAATTTATCATGATCAAATCAAAATTTTAAATATAAATTTATTTACATTAAAACCTCATTCATGTAATTCATAAACTCTTTAAAATTATCATGATAATTTCTTAACGAGTATTTTATTTATATATTACAGAAATAAAATATAATTTTATAGTAATTAAATATCTTTTAATATAATTTTTAAACTTCTTATAATGAATATTAATTAATAAAATATGCACTTATTATAAACTCATTAATATTAAAGTAATGTGTGTAATATATGTTTCAAAAAAATAAACTCTTAACCATAAACATTTTATTATTAATTAATTTATAAAACACCTTTAGATAAATTTTAAAAACATTCACAGATAGCTTTTTCCTTATTTATAAAATATTTAAAATTAATTAATTCAATTCTCAATTAAATCACATTTCAAAATAAATATATATTTTACTTTTCATAAATAATAGTAATTAATATGAACAATTCATACTTTATAAGCCTTTTAAAACAAATTTATTAAGCTTATATCATTAATTTTATTTCCATTTTACAAAAATATATAACATAAAAGAATAAATAATTAAACAAAAATTTATTTACTTATTAAATGTAAATATTAATCTGCATATTTTTTCTAGTATTATTAAACACATTTTTATAAAAATGTTTTTTTATCATTTATAATAAATTTATAAATAATCATCATATTAGGATTTTTAAATTTATAAATAGAATACTTTGTTTCAATTTATTTCTCCAAAAATTACAAGTTTATGTCTACCCCACTCGATCATCCATTCTTCGCAAGGACAACTAGTCAGGCACAGAGGAAATATATTCAATAATGATTATGGTGTGATTAGGTGTGTTCTGGTACATTAGGTCGTGAAAATGGTAGGAGAGGGTGATTAAACTCTCACGTGTGGGTCGGAATGGGAGTTTGTGGGAGATCATGAGATCTAGTCTATCTTTAATTGATAATGGATATCGTGTATCAGTTAATAACCCCCCCCCCCCAATGAATTTTTTTATATGGGGTCCACTTGAGGGGGTTAATTTTCATCTTCTCAACATGAGTTGCATTGAGATCCCCTCTCCCCTTTCTTTCATGAGCCATTTTTTGTGTTACATCCACATATAGTGCTCAATATACACATTACATTTCATTCTTGACATCTAAATTTTGAGATCATGAGCCCATATCGAACAGAATATATGTATGTTGCATTTGATCATCTACAAAATAATCTCTAAATAGAAATCCCATGCATATAGATTTCTTGTAAGTACATGGCCTTATTAAATTATGTAATATTGAATTTAGTCAAGAAATAAATTATTTTCACATTGAGGATCTTTAAAATTTTAGAGATTTAGATAAAAGGGACATAACATAATCAAAACAATACACATTATTACAGAGTGGAAACCATAAAAACAATATTAATTTCTTTCAAAATATAAAACATTTCAAATAAGACATGATTTCTTTAGAAATTTTTCAAACATTTCACATGACTTCCTTATTTGTCTTACACATCCTTATAACCTATAAAATTAATTTAAAAACTTGTGATGAGCACAAAATTCCCAGTAAGGGATATAAAACGAAGGGACGAACGCATTAGTCCATGAACACTTGTAACGTATTAAATTATTTTCAAAAGAAAAACTTGTCAACCATATATAATTATTTGTGAAACATGAGATTTGCACTAGATCCACACAAAACAAAAGAACTTAAATATAACAATAAAGGTATCTTGGGGAATTACTTAATTAATCTTGTAACCCTCATGACTACCTTATAATTTTTTACCCTCATGGCTACCTTACAATTTGTGTAACCCTCACAATTACACATGGAGTAACCATACAGGTGACCTCCAAATTACATATACCCAGTTCATTGGAGGCATATATAGGTCCTACCCTTCATCATAAACAATTTCCAAGAACTATAACATATTCATACAACTTGAATAATTTCTTAAATGTAGCGATTTTGAATTTCATAAAACAGAATATTAAAATAGGATTTTAAAAGAAAATCAACATACATAAATCATATAATTGAAGAAAGATATAATAGGGAGGATAGAATAATTATATGAAATTTAAATGCAAATAATTAAACATAATATAAAAAAACCCATCATGCAAAAAAAATTAATACAACATATATAACAATGTATAAGGTTAACCCAAAGAAGGGAAATCGGGTTAAGAATTTCATTACCTCAGGTTTTTCTTACTTAAAACTTGTTTAAACCCCCTGTATAATGGTTAAAAGAGGGTTATTATTATCTTAAAAAAACATATTTATCTTTATAGCATCTTATATCATCATTTTATAACATCATTTCTCCCTTTAATTGTATGTATTTTGTTAGTTCTCTTGTTTTGGGTGCGTTCTTTACATGATTTCCATGATTGGTTCATGATGGATGTTCATGTAAATAAGAAGTGAAACTACAAAATTGGAATGGAATGATATTTAAATATTTCCATTACCATAAATTATACCATTTATCATTTTTAATTTTTACATGAGGATGATTCGTGATTTAAAACCTTATTGATATTTATTTCGGCCATTTTTGCGATTCTTCGTTCGTAAAGAACTCATTTTGTTTCATAAATTAAAAACACATTTATAAAATGAATCCAGAACCATGGATGAGAAATTTAACATATATCATAGCTTGTTTCAAGAATAAAAATGGTTTCATGACCCGACTTGAAGGAATTAAAGCAAATTGAAATCACATCGTCTACGATGTCTGTAATTCGACACATCACGGACAATGTTTTTATACCTTGAATAAGTGGGAGAAGACTAGAAAGATGACGATGAGTTTTACATGATTATAATAACATCAAGAATCTAAAGATTCAATATTTTTCATTCCTCTTGGATAAGATTAGGTGAAGAAACAAAATGAAAAGAAGGGAACTCAAAATAAAAGAAGAGTTGAAAAATCCATTACAAAAATTCGGCAGCCTAACGACGTCGCTTAAAATTTAATAAAATATTTGTATGAGATAAAAAATATTCTATCATCATTATTACATAATATGGGATGTAAGGGTTATATAATTACATATCCAAACAAAATCCAAAGAAAATTAAAAATAATAAAATAAAATGAATGAAAAGAAATAAAACAAAATAGGATGTATACATCTTTATCTCTTCTCCTTGAGATCCTTCTTAAGGCCTTCGGTTTTAGCCTTTTGGTGAGAAAAATAGATCTGTGACATGTAGAAGACCCTTGGGATCAGTATTGGGTAGAATATAAGTAAGTATCAAGGCTTGAGAGGAATGGGAGGAAGAGGGGAATGAGGGTGGTATTTATAGTGGAGGAGAGGGGGTATTTTTCATTATTTTTATCATTATTATAATATTTTTTCTCAAGACAACGAATAGTCTTAATTCATGTGACCCAAAATAGTAATTATGGCATTTGAGTTCGAACAAAGAGGGCTTACATCACTTATTATGTCATAAATATTGTATTTAATTGATAATTTGAATATACGGTATTTTACCATATTTCACTATTCATCGAGAATTCAAGAATTTCAAAAAAATCACAAATATTCAACCTTAAAATTTTTCGACGTGTAGAATTCAAAAATGAACTCTATTTTTTGAAAATAATTTTTGAAATATTATTAAGTTAATTTTTAAATAAAATCATACTTAATTCAAAAATATATAATTTTAATTCTATACCTACTTTAATATCACATTGAAAAATTAACCTAAATGTCATTATCATAAGGCCTTGATAAAATAAAATATTAATTCAATTCACTATTCATTAGGGTCATATTACTATTCATAAGGGTATGTTACTATTCACCAAAAAAACAAGTTGGTTCCATTATGCTCCAAATTGCTTACTGAACACAATTGTAGATGACCATTTTTCGAAATTCAAAACATAGAAGTGGAAAAATTATTTTTAAAGGCTAGTTATAAATATATACTTAAAACATAATTTCATGCACTTCCATTTATTTTTATAAAATCTCGGGGTGTTACATTATCCCCAAATTCTGAAAATTTTGTCCTCAAAATTTTATTTACTTATTAAAAAAATGAGGGTACCTTTCTCTTAAAGCATTTTCCAACTCCCATGTTGCTTATTCTACCATGTGGTTTCTTTACAAAACCTATAACTGCGTTATTACCATATTATACAATACATTTTCACTTTGATCAAGAATCTGAATTGGTATCTCTTCATAAGAAAGTTTCACCTCTAGTTGAACTACTTCTGGGCTCAAGTCATGTGATGAATCTAGCACAAACTTCCTCAACATCGAAACATGAAAAAAATATATGTATCAAATATAAATTCATAATAACAGCTACTTGGTATGAAACTCGTCCAACTTTTTCTAGAATTTCAAAAGGATCGACGAATCGGAGACTTATCTTTCCTTTCTTAGTAAAAAGCATGACACTTTTCCAAGGAGAGATTTTATGGAAATCATTATCACCTACCTAGAAAGAGAATTTTTTCCTTCAGTTATCTGCATAACTTTTCTCCCTGCTCTGAGATGTCCTCATGTGCTACTGGATCATCTTCACTTTCTCAGCCACTTCCTCTACAAATTTTGGCACATTGAAACTTATTTCACCGACTTCATCCCAAAACTCTAGATTCTGACACCGGTTTCCTTATAATGCCTCAAAAGGTGCCATATTTATACTGGAATGAAAAATAAATTTTTATAAGAAAACTAAACTAAATAAATATGTTGAACCCAAATTCCTTGTTATCCATTGAACAAGCTCGAAGCATATTCTACAAAGTCTGAATCGTTCGTTCAGACTTCCCATCTGATTGAGCATGAAAAGATGTACGAAAATTTAGTCATCTGCCCAATGACATCTGAAGTCCCTTCCAAAAGTTATAAGTGAACATGGGATCCCAGTGAAATACAATGGAAAGAGGAACTCCATGTAACCATACGATCTCATTGAGGTACAGTTGAGAAAACTAATCTAAAGACATTGTATCTCAAATACAAAGAAAATGTGCAGATTTTGTCAGCCAATCAACAATAACCTAAATCTCATTGTTCACTCGAGAAGTCTTTGGTAGTCCCACCACAAAGTCCATGGATACATTATCACAATTCCACTCTGGGACTATAATAGTCCAAAGTATCCCCTTAGGTAATTGCTGCTCTACTTTAACCTATTGACATTTCAATCATTTCACAGTAAATTCTGCAATTTACCTTTACATTTTATCCCATCAGTAATACTCCCAAATGTCTTTGTATGTCTTAATAGTTAAAGGATTAAGTGAAAATATAGAAATATGACTCCACACAACAAATATTTCTTCAAATGGGAATCAAAAATCACACAAAAACTTTTTCCAAATCTTAAAACACAATTTTTATCAATGTAAAATTCTGTAAACATACCCATTTTAACAAATTCAACCTTTTTCTATAGCTCAAAATATTTCTTCTGCACTTTCTTAATTTTGCAAGATAAAAATGACTGCAATGAAACCTGAAACAAAATATATATATTCCATGCACCAACAACTTCTTATCCAAATTTCATAAAATCATTAATCAAGGGATCATTTTCCAAAACGTTACACAGTTAATGATGCACGATGTAATTGACTAAGGAATCCACCACTTTGATAGCTTCTCCCAGATCATAATTTATTATGTAATCATAATCTTTTACCACTTCAAGTCACCTTCTCTACCTAATTCTTAATATATTCTGATGGAATATATACATTAGACTTTTATGGTTAGTATATATTTGACATTGGGCTCTATATAAATGTTGCCTCCAAATTTTAAATGAAAAAAACCACAATCAACAATTCCATATCATGTGTGGGATAATTTAACTCGTGTGGTTTATGTTCTCTTGAACCACAATCAGTTAATTGATCATTCTATATCAAAATACAACCAAGTCCCTTAAAAGAAGAATCATTGTCAATGACAAAATCCCTTTTTTGAGAAGGCAAGACCAAAAATAGATCATTCAACAATCTCTTCTTCAATTCTTCAAAAAACATCAAATTATTCTATCCAAATAAATTTAACCCATTTTCATGTTAACATTATTAGTGGGCTATATAACCATGCAATGTTTTTAAAAAACTGTCGGTAATAATCTGTTAATCCAATAAAACTATGAATCTCTGTAACATTTGTGGGTATGTTCCATTCATAATCCACTCTTGTTTAGGTAGGATAAAATATTATTCAATCCTTATTTAAAATGTTCCCATGAAAATAAATCTGTTGCAACTAGAAATCACATTTTCTGAACTATCCATACATTTTCTTTACCATAAATTTTTGTAAAACAACCCTTATATGTTTTTCATTCTCTTGTTTACTCTTATAAAATACCATAATTACATTAACAAACACAACCAAAAATTTATACAAGAACTCATGAAATATTATATTCAGAAGATCCATGAATACCGAAAGTCCATTAGTTAACCCAAATGACATAACAACAAATTCATAATGCTCATATCTAGTACAAAAGGCTATTTTCAAGATGTCATCACCCTTCATCTTCAGCTGATGGAATCCTAATCTCAATTAAATCATGGAAAATTACTGATCTCCCGGGAGATGGTCAAACAAGTCATCGATTTGAGGAAAAGGATTCATGTTTTTAAAATTTATGTTATTCAAATCTCTATAATAAATGAAAAGTCTCATGGAACAGTTCCCTTGTTCGCAAAAATATTACTAAGACAAATTTCGTTGCTATATTTCAATATTTTCCCATCTTCCTGATAGGTTATCAATTTTATGGGTTCATTCTTGTATACTAACTGAATCTCTTTTTCAAAAACAACTTCATTATCTCTACAATCAATCATAGTAAGATAAACAGAATGCTAATCCATTCACAGGATAACATCAAACTCAACGAAGTGTTAAACTACATGTTTTTCATGTAAATTCTTTCCACATACCATAATATAAATATTCTTATAATTCCTCCTTGCTAAATATTTCCCCCTAGTGTTTAACCATTATGTTATTTTCTCATTTATTGAGGTGATATTTCCAATTTACTAGAAAATTTCTCAGAGATGAAGGAATGTGTAAATCCTATATCAAACCAAACTTAAGAAAAATCTATGTAAACTAACAAAGTACCTGATACAACTTCATTGTATGTCCTGACATCTTCTGACGTAGTATCAACGGATCTCCCTACACGTTTTTCTTATAGTTTTTCTTCTTTGCATCATTCAGATCTCTCTTTGTGTAGGCATTTTCATAATGACCCATCTCACCACATTTAAAATACTTTCTAGTTTTCTTATAAGTATTAGTCTAAGGATCATTTTAATTAAAATCTCGGGCCATATGTCCAAAATTACCACATTTAAAACACTTCCTATTTTTGTTAAGGCATTTCCTAGGGTGCTTCTTGACACACTTTTCACAAACTGGAAACTGGATTTTCTTACCATCAGATTTATTTTGTTGATTCTTACCGATTTCATTCCATCTGGACAACTTCTTCTCCTTTTTTCCAAAATTCACATATTCATCAGCAAACTCCATCTCTACCCTCTCAGCACATCGTACAAGTTTCTCATAACTTTTAAATTCCTAGGATTCCAACGTCCTTCAATACCTTGGCTTTAGTCTTGAGTAAAAGCAGTTGATTTTACAATCAAGATCCAAAATAAGACTTCAAGCATACCTCACCACTCGGGTGAAGTTCTCTATATTCACATCCACTTAATAATCCTCCTTCTATTTCAATTCAAGGAATTTCTTCTCCATCCTATGTCGCACAACCTTAGTAAAATATTTTTCATGGAAAAAATAATTTTAAATTCATCCCACTCTAAGGCATCAAAATCCTCTTTATTCCGGATATTCCTTTCCATTGACCACCACTAATCAACTTCACCTTCAAAATGATAATTTTTTAGGCTTACCTTTCGATTGTCTGAACATTCCATAACCTCGAATATCTTTTCAATGGATTTAATCCATCTTTTAGCCACTACAGGTTCAGAAGATACATTGAAAGTAGTAGGTTTTTCTCTCCTAAAATGTTCCACTATTGTCATGTTCTATTGTGGTACCTCGGGTCTTTATCATCCATATATTCCACCACCATTTATTTCTTGAGATAGCTTAGCCATTACTATCACAAACTCCTCAGTTCCAGTACGAACAATTTGGAGCTACAGATTCAAAAAGATGTCATTATGTTGGAGCCTCTCCTCTTCAGCTTCCCTGTTTATTTTCAGACAACCATTTGGAACAAACATATCTCATTCAAAGCAACAAGTTAATATTTAAATTCTATAACATTTCAAATTAATCTTATAGTAAAAAAATTTATGATAATTTATTAACATCATCCTAACCCTGAATTTTATTTAAACCATCCTCTAATACCAGTAATAATGACCTGGCCTTATTACATTACATTATATTGAATTTGGTTAGGAAATCCCATATTTTTACCCTGAGGATCTTTTCACGTTTAGAATATTAACAATACACATTATTATAGAGTGGATGCCATAAAAATAGTATTCATTTCTTGAAAAATATAAAATATTTCAACGAAAACATTATTTCATAAGAAATTATTCAAAAAAATTAACTTTACTTCCTTCTTTTTCTTACACATCCTTATAACCAATGAAAAATCATTTAAAAACTTGGGTTGAGCACAAAAAGCTCATTAAGGGATTTAAAAATAAAAAAAAATAGTCCATGAACACTTTTAATGTATGAAGTCATTTTCAAAAGAAAAATGTGTCACCCTTATATAATTACTTTGTGAAACAATAGATTTAGATAATATACACACAAAACATAAGAACATAAATATAACCATAAAGTTATATTGGGTCATTACTTACAAAATCATGTAACCCTCACGGATACCTTGTAATTTGTGTAACCATCGCAGTTACACATGGAGTAACCATATGGCCGACCTCCAACATACACATAAAAAATGAATTGGAGAGAGATATAGTTCCTAGCCTTCATCATCAACAATTCCCAAGAACCATAACATAATCATACCACATGAAATTTTTTTAAAGGCATTGCTTTTGAATTTTGTAAAACAGAATTTTAAAAGGGGGTTTTAAAAGAAAATACTCTTACATAAGTCATATAACTGAATCAAGACTTAATATAGTTGATGGAAGATTATATACACTGTAAATAAAAATAATTAAAAATAATATGAACAAAACCCAACACACAAACTATTTTAATACAACATAAATAACGAAGTAGAAGGTTAACCCAAAGAATGGAAATCGGGTTAAGTATTCCCCTACCTCCGGTTTTTCTTAATTAAAACTAGTTTAAACCCCCCGTATAATGGATAAAAGAGTATTATTATTATTTTAAATAAACATATTAATATTTATTACATCTTATATGATCATTTTATAACATCATTTCACCCTTAAATTATTAATATTTTGTTCCTTCCATTGATTCGGGTGTGTTCTTAACATGATTTCCATGATTGGTACATGATGGATGCTCTTTTCAATTGGAAGTGAAACAATAGAATTGGAATTTAATGGTATTTAAATATTTCCAGGACCATAAATTATACCATTTATTATTTTCAATTATTACATGAGGATGATTCATGAGTTAAAACATTATTGATATTTATTTAGGTCATTTTCGCGATTCTTCAATCGTAAAGAACTCATTTTGTTTCATAAATTAATAACATGTGTATAAAATGATTAAAACCCATGGATGAGACATATTAAATAAATCATAACCTTTTTCCACCATAAAAATAGTTTCACGACTAGACATGAAGTAATAAATTCAAATTGAAATCACCTCGACCACGATGTCAGTAATTCGACACATCACGGACAATGTTTTTATTCCTTGAATAAGTGGGAGAAGAGAAGAAGAATGATGATGAATTTTCCCTAAAAATGAGATCATCCAGAATATACATGATTTTGGATCATTCGTGCCTCGGGTATTAGAGGAGCCGGGGAAATAAAAATAAAATAAAGTAACTCAAAACAAAAGAAGAGGTGAAAATCCATTACGAAAATTCTGCAGCTTAACAGCGTCACTTAACATTTCATAAAATATTTTAATGAGAGAAAAATTAGTATCCCATGATTCTTACAAAATATGGGAATTAAGGGGGATATTTAATGACATATCCCAACAAGATCCAATGGAAATTGAAAAACATAACATAAAATTAATGAAAAGAAATAAAACAAAAGAGGATGTTTACCTCTTGATCTCTTATCCTTGAGATCCTTATTAAGGCCTTTGGTTTTGCCTTTTGGTGAGACCAATAGCTCTAGGACATGTAGAATATCCTTGGGAGTAATATTGGGTAGAACATAGGTAACTCTCAATGTGTGAGAGGTGTGGTAAGAAGAGGATAATGGGTGTGGTATTTATAGTGGAGGAGAGGGGGTATTTTTCATTATTTTAATCATTATTATAATATTTCTTCTCAAGACTATGAATAGTATTAATTAATGTGACCCAAAATAGTAATTATGGAATGTGAGTCTGAACCAAGTGGGCTTACATCACTTATGATTTTGTAAATAGTGTATTTAACTGATTATTTCATTATACGGTATTTTACCGTATTTCACTATTCATAAAAAATTCAAAAATTTCAGAATAATCCCAAAACATCACCCATAACATTTTTCAATGTGTCGAATTAAAGAATGAACTCCATTTTTTGAAAATAATTTTCTAAATATTATTAATTTTATTATAAAATAAAATCATATTTAATTCAAAAATTAACAATTTTAATTCTATAATTGATTTTATATAACATTGAAAAATTAACCAAGATGTCATTATCTTAAAGCCTTGAGGAAAAAATATTAATACAATTCACTATTCCTTAGAGTCATATTACTATTCATATTACAATTCATAAGGTTATTTTACTATTCACCCAAAACACAAGTTCGTTCTATTATGCTCTAAATAACTTACTGAACACAATGGTAGATGATTGTTTTTCGAAATTCAAAACATAGAAGTGGAAAAATTAATTTTAAAGGCTAGTTATAAATATATACTTAAAAAAAGTCCCATTCATTTCCATTTATTTTTTGAAAACCATGGGGTGTTACATTTCAATCAAATCACCTTCATTTCTCGCTTGATATTATATTGTCATAGAATTTATTATCAATCCCATTCTAATGTCATGTTGACACTCAACACAACCAATAGAAAAAATAGATTCCCTTTATTTTAAACAATGTTTGGAGTATTTTTATCATATAACAATAACAATGTTTTCCCACATAGTCATATTAATAAATTAAAATGATCCTTTTAATGGTTACATAAAATCGATATCATCATTTCATCAAATAAATCATAAACTGAACCAGCAAATATTCTTATATTGAGTTATTTATAAATAATTAATAATGCACATAATTCTAACATAGAATAAATATTTGATGCCACTATTGTGGATTTTTTGATCATTGTATGTTCCTTCGATATTATAAGAACACCCAAAAATATAATTATATATCCTTGATAGAATCTAAAGGAAATGAGACTAAAAAACTCATAAAAACAAAGCTTACTAGTTATATGATTACTATGGATTTATAATTCATATATATTGATAGAAATATTGAGGATGACTGTGAGGATAACAATATTAAGGCTCACTACCTCAAATGGGTATACACAAATCATTGAATCCTAATATCTATAAGATGACACAAAATACTATCAAAGGGGTGTTAGAGACATCTTGGGAGAGATGAACAAGGCTCGGGGATAAGGAAATTTTCATGGACACTACATGATATTAATTATCATTGGTAGCATCAAATGAATGTTATAATCCATACCCCTCATCAAATAGGACTATTTCTCTTTTATTGGAAATTCATGGTGTGTTCTTTATAAATGAAGAGCACTTCTACTACCATTGGGTATTATAAAATAATATAAAAGATTTATTCCTTGTGGATGTGTATTTTAAAATCCTTCAATTATCATCATGTAAAGATTTTAATATGTATGAAAACCACATGTGGAGGGTATATTTCTATGTAGGAAACGAACATGTTGTATTCCAATACTTTCTGTTTGTGTTTCTTTTATAAATGTATTGTATGCGTGTATACTACATTCAACTGTCCACATGAGCACATGCCACTAATTCATGTACTCTTTATGCATCAAATGTTTGATTATATACATAAATCATATTCATGTATAATATGAGAAGTATATATATAGTATCATATTGTATATATCTATAAGAAAAATATAATAAGAAAAATGTGTATCATATATATGCATTCAATGTATATGCATCATATGAAAGTATATTTTAGTGCATAACCAACACATTGATCCTAAACTAGTTTAATAATGTTCTCATAATCTTGATCCCTTCACTATAGGGATTCAAATATAATCTTTTTTTGGGGTTTTAGGCTATGTTTCATATTTACGAAAGAGATAATGGGACTACAATTTGAAGAAATATAATTAAAATATTGAACAGGATGAATATTAAAAAGTAAAGTCTACTCTATAGACCCTAAGAACCTATCAAGCCTCTCATTAACTACAATAATTACTTCCCCTAAACCATGTGAAGGGATTCCCTTTAAAACCCAATTCATAAATACCTATGTCATTAATGGCTATTTTAAATTCCCTCCTACAACTAGTGTCTCGGCTTGTACCACCTTTCTTATCAGGAATAATAATAATTTCATTAAAGTTATCACTAAAAATTACTGGCCCATTAAACTATTCTTAGATTCCTTAGATCAGGTGCCATGTTCACCACTTTCACCAGCTCCTGTACAACCATATAAACCTGTAAAATGATACATACCAAAATTTTTAAAATAGAAATAAGTAATGATATGACTCTGAGAGTATTTATTAACATTCACTACATTGGTTTATGTACATATTACATATTTAAGGGAGACACAATATTTATATATTCCACCAATTTATTAGGTAAAAAGGTTTTTCTATAGAAAATTTATCCGAGTATTTTTGAGGTAGGTGATTCCATTATGGTAACAACTCTTCACTAAGGAAATCATTAAATAAATATGATGTATAAATAATTAGTAATGGTATTATTCATTTAAATATTACATATATTATTTTTTGGGATCATTTTGATTTTATTTCCACTTATGTTTCTATTGATATGAATCACATTCAGCTCCAAAAGTTATACATGTGTTTTTTCTACTATTTGACTTTTTCTTTTTTTAACACTTTTAAGCATTATATAATCACCCCACTTTTATTATTTATGAAAATTACTGAGCTTATTAATGATTAGTAGGGATAAGGATACAAAACTAAAATTAAAGACATTTTTTTATGGAGGAATAATAAATAAAAAATTATGAATATGTTTAATGAAAGGAATTTATTTCTATTAGATGTACATAGTGTGGATATTTTCATGTATTTCTTAGGATTTTTTTTAAATTCCTAATAATATGGAAATATAAACCAATATCTTAAGATACCTTTTTATGTTATAATTACCAAGTTATGTTTGGGTATTTATTGTTGGTTCTAATACAATTTGTATATATCTTTATAGGTTAAGATGTTCATTAGTGAACATAAGTGATAATATTAAGAAAACTCTAAGGATTAATATTTTAGTTAGTAAACATGGGTCAAATCATTAATAAGTTGTTTCAAAATAAATTAACATGTCATTGCACTCATATTTATTTCGTATATAAGTATAGTTTTCATAAATTATTTACAGATGAATGAAGATTATGAGGATGACTTTTTTAGGGGAGATATATAACCTATGTTTAAAAAAATATTTCAATAGTGCATATTAATAATATTAATCAAATATAATTACATTTTTTTATATGTGATCAATTGGATACTCATTAAAATTACAAATTAGAAAAAATATTTAAAATAATTAATTTTTTTCTTGTTTCATGAAAAAATAAAATTTTCATTTTAATGTTAAATAATGTCTTATACCTTGATTTCTTATTCCGGACATGTTTAATTAATTTATTATTAAACTTCATATTTCTGGAGAATTATACATATAATGTGGAATTAAGATGTATAATTTATAATCAAAAATAGTGAAATATCATTCTCCAATAATGGGGCTTGAGAGGGAGATTGAAGACTGCTATCAATATGAGCGTAGCATATGAATGACTTGGGGATATTGGTGGACAATGGATAAGGATATTCTTCGAAGGTATTATATGGAGTTCACCATGGCTGGTTGTGATGTCTCTCTTCTATAAAGTTGATTCCACCCCCACCCACCCACCAAATTGGTAGTAATATGGATTTACGGTGTGTAGAGAATCAACCCAAGTCGACCTAACACATCACTTAAAAAAACATACCATATGGCTCGAAGGACATTCCAGAAGGCCCCAGGATAGTGAAAAACATCATGAATAAGGGATAAACACCTGGGAATGGTTTCTCACATGGTTAAATGCAATGAACCATCCATGATATGGGATGACCACAAAAATATATTGAAACTCAACATTTTATAAACATCTGAATAGAGTAACACAACAATTTCTAAATAAGATACCATAAATGGAATCAGAAATATATATATATATATATATATATATATAATTCCATAACCAGATATACACATTTTATCTCAATTAAAAAATTAAAAACCTAGTAAAAGATAAAGATACTAGATATTGGAAATACATACAACCCCAAATTATAATACACCAAAATAGATCCTTGTGGGATTACCTAGTGATACCATGTCTCCTCAAATAAAATCATAAATGGTTTTAATAAAGAATACCCTCCAATATTAATACATTCATTTACTTTAATTGTTTCATTAAGAAACAATGTTAATATATAAGTGATGTAATATTTATCATGTGAGTCACATAGCATAGTAGGATTCTAATATAAATCTATTCAAGGATTTGAAACCATGCAAACAAAACAAATTTGAAAACTCATTTCACCAAAAATACTTCACTTTGAATATATTTTGTTTGAAATCAAGCATTTGAAATCCCATTGGTTTTATTTAAAAAAACAATTTTTCCAAAACATTTATCAACATGTATTGAGTAAAAAAAATAATTTGATTTTGCACAAAATTCTAAACATACCAAAACAAGGTATTGAAATGGTAAGCATAAACATCACTATCATATAAACAAGTAACTGGAAATGGGAATAAAACGTGATATAACATCAAATAAGGCACTAACAAACTGCATAAAAACATGAAAATTAACCCAACATAAATAATGTGCACTAAGGGATCTAACCATAAGGCTCTAATGTGTGAGTCTAAAAGATGGTTTTTTACCCAGTTAAATAAATTGGAAGATCTCACTGTCTTCCCAATACCAAATATCATGAACTCTCTTTCCTTCTTGGTCAAAAAATATGTTATATCTCTTGTTCATACTCCCAAAGGCTCCCTCAGTCCCTTAGATAATAAGGTAAATCTCTCTTGGTCTTCCTCCTCGAGGGTATCATTCCACCCTGGATGGTACAAGCCCACACAAAAGGTATCCCATGTTTAAATAAATGACAAACATATCTGTTTCGGTGCGGATGTGCGTCGGGTTACGCTGTTCCGCCAGGACGCGTTCGCGCATGCACCCGTCAACCCGAGGGGATGGGCGCGCGGCTTGTGGTCCCGCAGTCCCGCTTTCCAAGGGCGGGCGGCATTCGTCCCTTATTCAGGGGCGTCTTCTCCTTGATCGAAACCGGGATGATGGGATGTCGGCTCCTCCTTCCTTGGACGTCTCCTCGGAACTCGTCGCCTAATCCGGGTCTCCCTCATAGACTTAAGAATGTTCGTGAATCTCGTTCCCGGCGCCATATCTTCATGGACACCGGTTAATTACGCTGCTTCCGCCCGGACGCTCCAAGGAGTCTGGTCGGGGCAGCAACCTGCGGTGAGAAGGCCGGGTGGCTCTGGGTGCTGGGGGCGTGTCGTAGCACTGCGGCTCTGCACGTCTGTCTTCCGTCCCTAATAGGGCTTCTCGAAGGCATGATGGCCTGAGGCATCCCGTACTAGGTGCGGGGAACTGTGTCACCTGAGGTTTTCCTCAGCTTCCCATGTTTAACACGGGGTATGCCGCGAGTTTAACGTCCAGCGGGGACGGCATCGGACCGATCAACACGAAAAGTGGATCAGATGACAGAACCCCTTGCGGGGAACCTCCGACGTTGGGGCCAGCACATGGGCGGCTTCCCAAGTAACGTGGAGTGGAGTGAAGTGGCATGACCCCACCGGGATGTGGCGGCCCGGGTAAGGATCAGGATGGATGATGGAGTGAAGAGCTTGGACCCCGTAGAGGCTTCCTACGTACCGCGCGTTAGCACGGATCAAAGTCAACGTAGTTCGGGTATACAGTTTAACGTCATGCTGGACGTCGGCAAGCCGACTCACGAAGAGGTCTAGGCCGCCGGGCGGAGGATTGAACCGAACCACCTCGCACAGAGGGGGATGGAACGGCCGGGTGGATCACAGTTTCACGTCATGCTGGACGATGGAAAAAAAGGGGCTATGGGGAGGCACAGTGGAGATACACACGGGCAGTCTCCCACAGGGGCGGATTCATAGGTGAATCGACGCAAGTGTGAACCCTGGAGGGGTCCACTGATGGACGAACCGACGTAAATACGACCGGGACGACCAGGTGGCGGGCTTGGACCTCAGGGAGGCTTCCTACGTACCCTGTATAGAAGACAGGGATCAAAGTCCACGTAGTTCATTCTGTCAGGACTTACGCACTTGAGACAGCCCGGCTGCGGCAAAACTCAGTTGGAAGGGACTTGGACCGAAAGCAGAAGACACCTCGATCCCAGTCACACCCTCTACTGGCTTCGGCAGTGGGGAGGCGCAATGGAGATACACATGTGCAGCCTCCCACGAGAAACTAGGGGTTTGTAATACCCTGCCCCCGTAGGGAAAAGCCACTCCCATTAAATCGTCCCAAAAGGGGAACAATCCCGACATCCCTGCAGAGACGAGCGGGTGGGGGCCACATCCAAACCGGGGGGGACCCTGCGTGCGGAGCACGGGATCAGGTTGCGGACGGTTTAACGTCTTGCCGGACGAAGTACAGTTTAACGTCGTGTGTTGAGGACGAAGCGGACGGTTTAACGTCTTGCCGGACGAAGTACAGTTTAACGTCGTGTGTTGAGGACGAAACACTTGGCAGTTTAACGTCTTGCAGCGCGGACGATGGGGGGCTAGGCAGTTTAGCGTCGTGCAGCTTGGACGAATGTGCAGTTTAACGTCATGCTGGACGTATGGGCAGTTTAACGTCATGCTGGACGAATGCGCAGTTTAACGTCATGCAGGACGTATATGCAGTTTAACGTCATGCTGGACATATGTGTAGTTTAACGTCATGCAGGACGAATATGCAGTTTAACGTCATGCTGGACGAATGATTGCCGCCGACGGGTCCGTGTCACTTCGCACGAGCCTGGAAGGCTGCACGGGAAGACAGCGCACGGTGCGGGCACCTGCGATGAAGACCATCGGGGGCCACGCAGGCGGGTACCCGCAGGGGGTCAAGGGAGGCGACCCTGGGGGATTGCGCGCAAAAGAGGAGCTTTGCGCGCAAAACCGCGGATCGGCGCGCAAAATGGCGGGCTGGCGCGCAATTGGGCCAGCACTTTGCGCGCGGATGATTGGGATTGCGCGCACCGGGCTTCGGGTAGCGCGCGGGGGCAACGGCTCATTCTCTAACGAATGGCCACTTTGAAGATGGGGGGTGCGCGCAATCGGGTTGGATTGCGCGCACCCGGGGGCAATTGCGCGCAAGAGGCTTCTTTTGCGCGCAAAGGCCTTCGGGTTGAAATTTATTCGAAGGAAATGAGCCAAGGGGATTGCGCGCGAAGGCGGACCCCAAGGCTCTATTGCGCGAAAGAAAGGAGGTTACCTGAAGATCGGCATTGCGCGCGGAAGGGGTTGAATTGCGCGCGCGGGAGACCATTCGACTTCCAGCAACCTTTGAAACGTTGGGGGTCGCCTAGTATTTATAGGCAACCCCGGGCGCGGAATCCAAGGCGCGAGCGCGGAATTCTCCTCGCGGGCGCGGAATCGGGCACGGCGCGCAAGGGAGTTGCGCGCATCCCGGGGGTTTTGCGCGCGGATCATCATCTTTGCGCTCAGACCTCTGAAATTCCGCGCAAGGCCTCCGGGCCCTCCGAAACATTCTTCTGACTCCAAATATGACCTCGCTTTCCGCATCCGGAGCTTCGTTTGGAAACAACGGACTTTTCCGGCGTCTACAAAAGCCCCCCCTCGGAATCTGATCGGCAAGAGGTCGCAACGATCGGGTTCCGAGGGAGACGCCGGAATGCCGAAGTCCTGGGCGGCGCGGGACTTAGGCGCGCAAAAAGGGGCGCCGGTCGCGAAATTCGCCGCTGCGGTCGCGCAAAGCGCTTTCCGCGCAGCGCGGGCCCCGGCCTCGCCTATAAATAGGGGCACTGGGTCCCTCAGTGCCGTACATTGGCCTTCCGCGCGATAAGCATCTCTGCTCTCGTGCGCGAAATTGCCTTTTCCGGCGCGGAATTCGCCCGCTCGTCGCGCAAAACCGTCTGGATTTCGCTCTGTCTTTGCGCGAATACCCGGGGTTTTACGCGAACGACTTCCCGATTGCGCGCCGTCCACGAGGATTGCGCGCCGACTCTCAAACTTTTCCACCAGCCTCGTCCGATTCCGCACACTTCATCCCTTAACCCGCACGACTCCCGAAACTTCTGAGATGGCCGCGCACAGAGGAAATGAGGGGGATGCCGCCACTCACAGAGCTGAGATGGCGACGAACGAGGAGGTTTACGGAGCCAAGGAGATTGTTTCCAACAATCAATCCTTGTTCGACTTACTAACGCCGGCCCAGAAGACATATCCACTGTCGGACAACCTGCCGCTCTGGAACTTCGGCATCCTAGATGAGGTTCCGGTGCCAGGGTTCGAGATTGATGCGCCGCGGACCTGGGTGACCCGGGAGGACGAGCTTCTCCGCTATAACATCACCAACAATGGGCATCCTGCCAGGGAGACCAGACACTTGGATGTCTATGTCCTGAACCCGAGGACGCGAACCATTGATGGGGGTGAGCCTACTGCGGAGAATTCTCCAGCCCTCTACTCGAGCATATATCGCCAGAGCGTCACGGACGACACCAAGGGCTGGCTGAAGGACTGGGACTTGCGGTCTGGGGGCAACTTCACCAGTGAGTGGGCCTGGGCGTTCTGGGTACGCCACACTTGCGATCACATCGCAGAGGAGCTGCGGTACATCGGCCTGTTCGAGGCGGTGTGGACGTCGCAGTTCCACTTCTACCAGCAGTCCGAGCTCGGGCCGGAGCTGTTCACCTGATGGTCTCCGGATACCAACACCTTCCATCTTCACCATGGGGAGGTCGGCATCGGTCTCTGGGACATCCACTGCATCGGAGGTATCCCGCTGGAGGGCTACCAATACGATGAGTTCCTGCCACCGAAGAACACCTGGGAGGACAGGTCACGG
This sequence comes from Viscum album, assembly GCA_963277665.1. Classification (NCBI taxonomy): domain Eukaryota; kingdom Viridiplantae; phylum Streptophyta; class Magnoliopsida; order Santalales; family Viscaceae; genus Viscum; species Viscum album. Next base: position 1,824,290,069 of record OY728160.1, read on the forward strand.
ACTCCCATCCTGACCTGGCATCTGCTTGACCTGGCTACGCAGCGGCTCGGGATCAAAGACTTCCAGAAGGACATAGCCTACAAGGAATGGTTCGGCCAGTTCTTGGAGCATGACCCGGCAGTCAAGATGCCAGGCAGGGGGAAGCGGTGCCCAACCGCAGCTCAGAGGAGCCGGAACGGGTCGTACTGGCGAGTCCTGGAGACGGGCGATTACCGCTCATGGGGGTACCGCGTCATCGAGGCCCGGGACCCAAATGTCCGGTACGCGGCGTTCCTGGCCGCCTTTCTGAGTGGGTGGCTCCTGCCAGTGCGGGACGCGAGAATGGGCGTTCGCCCGACGACACTGGCGGTGGCAGGCGCTATGGCCGCCAACAAGAGATACAACCTCGGGGTCCCAGTGCTGGCGAGGCTGTATGCCATCCTGGGACGCATCTCACGAGGGGGGTCGCCACAAAGGATCTGTGGGCCCTTTCAGTTCTTCCACGGCTGGGTGGCTGCTCACCTCGGTGGGTACACGTTTCCGAATGCCATCATTCCTCCGGGCAACGGCCTGCGACCCTCCCTGCTGAACATCGCGGGGGTTGCTCCGATGACCCTAAGTGAGGAGGGCGTGAGGATTCGGATTGGCAATCATGCCAACTTCAACTTCAGTCCGTTCCCCACTCCCGTCGGCCAGATGATCGACAATGGGCAGGGTCCTCTGGAGCAGCATGAATACTTCCTGAACATGCGGGGCGGGGTGCTCGTGGCTCGGATCGACGGGAAGGTGATCTGCGAGCCTTACGTGCCGACCCGGTTCGCCAGGCAGTTCGGGTGCCTTCAACGGATGCCGAAGAGGGTATTCACTGCCGTCCGGGAGGAGACGAACCCTTGCGTCCTTCGCCAGATGTGGCTGATGTTTGCCGCTTTCGGCTCTGGCGACGTCATCACTCTCCCTCCTACCGGAGTTGACGCAGGCTTGGCAACCGAGTACGCCGAACACTGGGCCATCGCGTACCCCGAGGGGCTCTTGCGGAAGCTAGTTCGGCGGCTCGAGGCTACCCGTGCGGAGACCGGGCGTCAAGGAAGGAGGCGAGGCGCCGCCACACGGGGGAGAACGGAGGCGCGCCAAGCAGCGGAGCCGGCGCGGGCAGGGACTTCGGCGGCGGGCACATCGCGAGCTGCCGCCACGACCTCAGTGCCCAGAGAGGGGGCACGCGTGGTGGTTGAAGAGCGGCCCGGGAAGCAGGTGAGACGTCTGCTCGAACCCTCCCACGATGCAGTCTTCCCGGCGCTGTGGTCGGCCTGGATGACCCTGCGGCAGTCACTGGGGACCGACGCCATCTGACGAAAGATTCTCAGAGAAGGAATCCATCTGCCAGAGGTCGGGCGCCTCCACATTGCCGACAGGGTGGACTTCAACCAGCAGTATGCGTATCTGACGGCCATGGACGAGTACGCGCGCCAACATGGTCAGCGCGCGGAGCCATCCCTTCTGGTGAAGGTGATGCTCGGTCTCGAGCCCGCTCCGGAACAGATGCCGCCGGAAGAAGACGACAGTAGCAACGACTCTGAGGAAGAGGAGGAAATGGGGGAGGATGAAGGCTCCGAGGGAAGATCCCATCAGGGGAGTCCGCGGGAGAGCGGCGAGGTGGCCGGCTCTGACGACGTTGATGTCACTGAGCTCCTCGAGGTCCGCTTCTATCCCTACTCAATCTGCTTCATCCATTCACTTATGCAGCTTCTAACCCATTTCTCCATCTTTCTCAGGAGCGCACGGATGTTGGTCAGGCGTCCTCAGCGGGAGTAGGAGGGGCGCCAGCAGGACAAGGCGGGGGCCAGACACCTATCATTGAATTGACAAGCGCTAAGGGGTCCCCTGCTGCAGCTGTTCCTGCGGCGACCGGGGTAGCGGAAGATGACGCTCCGAACTCCCATAAGTCTCCCTACTTTACTGCTGGTGCTTGCCGTTGACGATCCGTGACTAACCATGGCATGCCCCGCGCAGTGATCTCAACATTGGAGGCTCGTCGGGTTGCCGAACCCGGGCCATCTACGAGTGGACCAGTGGTGGACATGCCGCCTGCTCCGGAACAGACTTCCCAAACCGAGCCGGCCCCACCAACTGCTGATCAAGGGGCTCCGGACATCGGCGGTGATGACATCGGAGAGAGGTTGGGGGCTGACGAGGGTGTCAGCGCCACTGGGGAGAGAGAAGAAGGTCGCCCGGATGTTGGGGAACCTATCCCTCGTGAGGACCTCCCAGGGGCGGACCCTGCAGCAGACCTGCTGGCTGCCTTCCCTGCCTACCGGCCTGCCGATCCCGAGGAGATGGACGACTCAGACACGGAGGCGGTCGAGGAGATCCGGATAACGCGCCGTAGGGGGTGGAAGTGCATCCAGCGCTTCCTCAAGCGAGACCCATCGGAGTGGCTGGGCCGCATGGGATCACTTCAGACCTGGCTGCGCTTCCTGTGTGCCGGGGGAGCTGATGCTCAACGCCTCCATCTGACGGTCCGTGATTTCATGGCCGAAAAGATGCGCGAGAGCTGCCGGCGTGCCGACGTCACACAAAGTCGGGACATGTCGGAGAGCACGCGGGCGCTCCTCGCGGCGGAGCAGGAAGTCCGGCGCCTCGAAGGGAAGGCGGCAGAGAAGGAGGCCTTCGTCGCGACGTGTACCGAGCTTGTGGAGCAACTAGCAGCTCAGCTGGTTGACGCCCAGGTACAGCTGACGGAGGCGGGCCAACAGATGGTCACAATTCAGGTCGAGCGGGAGCGTGCACAGGCCAGAATCGACGAACTGCGTGCTGCGACCGCCGACGAAGAGAGGGCACGCAGAGAGCGAGAAGCAGCTCTGGAGGCCACCAGCCAAAGGGTAGCGGCATTAGAAAGACTCATTCAGCACGCTAATCCCTAAGGGCTTTGTTTTTCCATTCCCAAAACATTTGCTTCCGCTACTTTGATCCATCTGTATGAATCAATATATTTATCTGCATCTTTTGGTTTAATATGCTCAACCACAATTCACTGTCTTGCGGGAGTGTTAACCAAGCATCAGGCATCCATAATTGGGCCTGGATTTCTGGAGAAAAGAGGGAGGTCATTCCTAGGAAAGGAGACCTCAGACCTAATCAATGTACCATTCCCCCAACCTGTTCCAACACACGAGCGGGACAATGCTAGGGGCGTTGAGATTTTATCCGAACATAGGGAAATGAGAAAGGGTGAATCGCGTGTCCCGAACCCAGACATCCACAACGGTCGGCCTTCCAGGAAATGCCCAAGACGGTAGGCGGACAGTGGATCGACCATAACAACTGCAATAGACGGACCGAAAAAGGCCATCATTCATATTGCAGGAGGCGGACCACATGTCATCATGAATACCACTTTGGGGTTCCTTCAGACACAATGGTGGAAAATCCAGATCAACAGGGCATGCGAAGCGTGGGGCGAAGTGACGATTTGTTCGGACAGAATCCAACACTCTCAAAATTGCGCCACCGTGGGGAAAACGTATTAGGCGGATGCACTAATCTGGCCGTGAGTCACCTCAATTCTCAGACAGCACCTCTCTGACGAGGAAACCGTCGCTTCCCATCCTTGCGATGGGGCATCCCGAGCTGAATCGGGGAGAATATCACAACTGCACCACTCTACCCGAAGTCAGGCCAGACGGCCGGCGACGAGGAGGGGCGGGACTTAACGACCCCTGAGGCTGGACCCGAGTTGAGACGCCCGGGCGTTCCTACGTACTCCATCAGGCTGGAGATCAAGCCACACGTAGTTCTGTGAGTGCAGTTTAACGTCATGCAGGACGTAGAATCCCGTTTAGGGGAGATCTTAGTTTAAGGTCGTAGAGCTCGGACCATAAGGGTAGATCTTAGTTTAAGGTCTTAGAGCTCGGACCATAAGGGCTAGATCTTAGTTTAAGGTCTTAGAGCTCGGACCATAAGGAGAGATCTTAGTTTAAGGTCTTAGAGCTCGGACCATAAGGAGAGATCTTAGTTTAAGGTCTTAGAGCTCGGACCATAAGGAGAGATCTTAGTTTAAGGTCTTAGAGCTCGGACCATAAGGAGAGATCTTAGTTTAAGGTCTTAGAGCTCGGACCATAAGGAGAGATCTTAGTTTAAGGTCTTAGAGCTCGGACCATAAGGAGAGATCTTAGTTTAAGGTCTTAGAGCTCGGACCATAAGGAGAGATCTTAGTTTAAGGTCTTAGAGCTCGGACCATAAAGACCTCAAAGTACGCCGCATCTGGTCATATCCCCTGGATATGCGAAGATGCACTGAGGGATAGTGTCAAGAGTGTCGAGTTTTCTCCTGGTCAGAATGGGAGGTGGGAAATGTGAATCATGCGGCCATTCACTCGAGGACCGGGAGCACCGGCGTGACGATATGAGAGTACTGCCGACCGTGGCGGAAAAGCAGCATCAACATCGCACTAACCGTTGGTGGAATGAGGCAGCAAACGAGCATCGACCGCTCAATCGCAGGATTCATATCGATTTGCTGCCCGAGGCCATTGGGGGTACCGGCCCGAGTCGGTGGGAGAGCACTGAGGCATTGTGTCCGAACCGTTCACGGGGGCTCCACCCAGGGCGTAGACGATGGGTCCGAATGAAAGGGAGCACGAAGCCTGAAAAGCGGAGGAAACCTGACCAAGCGGATCCTGACCCTCCTGGCAATAAACCAGAGTACTCTTGACACCGGTGGACCACTGCAAGGGGTCGGGGAACACGCCTTGAGGGTGACCTGAAGGCGGCGGATTCCCCAGAGAAGGGGGAATCTCTAAGAGGTGGGGGGCTGGACCCGAAGTTTCAAACATCCGGGCGTTCCTACGTATCCCATAAGGATGGGAATCAAGCCACACGTAGTTCTTGAAGCGCGGCGCAACACAATCGGGCACCAGCGCGGGGAAGAGTGCGGGTCTGACCCTCGCACACAGAAGGAGCGGCATTTGATATTTCTTGTTTTTCCTTAAAGATGAATGATTTTTCTTTGTGCGGCGACATGCCTGTGATTGAGAAATCTCTGGCGTCGCCACAATAATCAAGCCACGGAAGGCATTGATGAATGGCGTGGTTATTAACCAGCGCCCAACATGAGTGTCCCCTGAGGGGAACATCACGATGCAGTGCCGTTTTCTCGTCGGGCGGCCAAGACGATCACAGTTTACGGTCGTGTGGTAGGACCAGACAACACAGTTTAAGGTTGTGTGGTTCGGACCATGGAGGAATCCGCTTACCGTGGTACGGCGGACACGGCGGAGGTGGGAACATACCCAGCCCTGCGGTCACGCACGATTCCAGGAGAAGAGTCTTGGGATGGGGGTCTGCGTATGTCCATCACCCGAGGGGCAGAGATGCTAGCCTCCAGACATACTGGGCTCAGAACGCGATTGTTCGAGCGACTCCTCCCTCCTTATGGGGACGAGGGTCCAGCTACGCATGGCCCTTGGGGAGAACATCCGCATATATCCTTGGTGCTCAGATCATGGGAGCCTCGAACGACATCATTACCTTGGTTGGTCTGCCTAACGTGTAAAGGTGTACTGAAGGTCAGTATGAAAAGAGTGTCCAGATTCCACTACAACGCATAAAGGCGGAGTGTGATGAGGACTGCGCAACCAATGTTCAGAGCCTGAAAGAGCCGACATGGCGATCAAGGATGTTGCTGACGCATTCGCAACACAACATCCGATCGCGTCAGCCTAAGACGGGGCAAGCAAACGAGCATCAACCGCTCAATCGCAGGATTCATATCGATTTGCGGCCCAAGACCCGCCGGTAAATCGACCCGGAGCGGTGGGAGAGCACTGAGGCATCGTACCCAAACCGCTAACGAGGATCCCTTTGAGTGAAGGCTCGAATAAGAGGAAGCGCGAGGCCTGACAAGCAACACAGGACTTGTCGGGGTTGAATCTGACACTACGAGTCATAGACCGAAGTACCCAAAACATGTTAACAGATCTCTGGAAAGGGTCGGAGGACTCACCCTGAGAGCAACCAAAAGAGGGCAGATCCCCATGATCAACCGAGAGACGGGGCTGGACCTGAAACACAAGCGTCCAGGCGGTCCTACGTATCCCATAGGGATGGGAATCAAGCCATACGTAGTTCTTGAGAGGCAGTTTAACGTCATGCAGGACGATGAGGGGTGTGAGGTAGTCCCACACACGGGGGAGGCGTACGGCGCGGCCAGTAGACCGACGTGAATGAGGACATAATCCCCCGCTCACACGATACGCCTCGCACAAAAAAGGAGGGGAACTGGGGCCAGAGGCCCAACGCGGGATAGAGATTCCCGGGAAATGGGGCTGGGCCTGAAACATGAATGTCCAGGCGGTCCTACGTATCCCATAAGGATGGGAATCAAGCCATACGTAGTTCTTGAAAGGCAGTTTAACGTCATGCAGGACGATGAGGGAAAAAGAAGGGGGGAGCAGAAGGCATCCCCAAACGTTGGGGGCGTACAGCGTGGCGAGAAAACCGACGTGAATGAGGACAGAATCCCCCGCGCACACACCATACGCCACATACCCAGAGGCAACTGGACCAAGGGCCCAGGATGAGATGGAAATTCCCGAAGGATGGGGCTGGGCCTGAAACATGAATGTTCAGGCGGTCCTACGTATCCCATAAGGATGGGAATCAAGCCGCACGTAGTTCTTGAGGGGCAGTTTTACGTCATGAAGGACGAATGCTGAACAGTTTAACGTCTTGTAGCTCGGACGTAGTGCAGTTTAGCGTCATGCGGGACGAAGCACTTGGCAGTTTAACGTCTTGCAGCGCGGACGAATGCTGAACAGTTTAACGTCTTGTAGCCTGGACGAGGTACAGTTTAACGTCATGTTGGACGAATGCTAAACAGTTTAACGTCTTGTAGCTTGGACAAATGCAGTTTAACGTCGTGCAGGACATGGTGCAGTTTAACGTCATGCAGGACGAAGTGCAGTTTAGCGTCATGCGGGACGAATGTGCAGTTTAACGTCATGCTGGACAAATGTGCAGTTTAACGTCATGCTGGACGTCGGCACACTCAGACAAAGTACTGCTTGAGGAACCTAGCGTTGGTGGGAGGAGTGACACGCTCACCATCCATAGTCTCTAGGGAGTACACGCCATTGGGATAGACCTTGTGGACAACAAAAGGTCCCTCCCACTTGGGCTCCAACTTGGGCGGCTTCCTGCCGGGGATCATTGGTGCTCTTAGGGCTAGCACTAGATCACCCTGCAGGAAGGAGCGGAGGCGAACCTTCTTATTGAAAGCTCGAGCCATTCTGCTTTGATGCCTCTCCAAGTTGTGCAAAGCGCGAAGTCTATTCTCATCCAGTGCTTCCAACTCGACTAGACGGGCTTCAGCAACTCTGTCCGGCGCTTGCTGGTCGTAGACCGCAGTGCGCAAGGACGGCAACTGGATCTCGATGGGCAGGACGGCCTCAGCTCCATACACCAGGGAATAAGGGGTCATCTGGGTGGAATTGCGAGTCGTCGTCCGATAAGCCCAGAGGGCGTTGGGGAGCTTGTCCGGCCAACTCTTCTTGTTCTGACCAACCATCTTTTGCAGAATGTTAGAGAGGGTTTTGTTAAACGCCTCGATCTGTCCATTCGCCTGCGCATGATAGCGAGATGTATGGTTCGAGCGAATGTTATACTTGGCGTACAACTTCTTCAACTCGGCTGCTCGGAAATTGGTTCCGTTATCCGTGAGGATAGCGTGAGGCACTCCAAATCGATAGATGATGTTGGAGGTCATGAAGTCAGCGATTGAACAGGATTTGACCTCTCTGAGCGGAATCGCTTCTGCCCATTTGGAGAAGAAGTCTGTGGCGGTCAGAATGAACCGGCACTGGCGAGCTGTCGCCGGCGGGTAAGGTCCCACAACGTCCAGTCCCCAGACTGCAAAGGGCCAGGAATACCTAGTGGTATGGAGAGGCTCCGGCGGCCGATGCACAAAGTTCGCATGAACCTGGCACGCATGGCACCTCCTGGCATACTCGATGCAGTCATGGATCATGGAGGGCCAGAAGTATCCTAACCTCCGAATCTGGTGGGACAGCTTCGGCCCAGTCTGGTGGGCGCCACATGAACCAGCATGAACCTCTTGCATGACTCGTGGGATCTCAACTCCCTGAAGGCAACGGAGGAGAACACCATCAAATCCGCGTTTGTAGAGGATCTGCTCCAGGCCGGGACTGCTCTGGAGGACGAACTGCGATGCGCGGCGTCGAACTCGCTCGCGCTCGGCCCGATCCGATGGAAGAATGCCATGTTGGAGGTACTCAACCAAAGGCGTCCTTCAATCAGGGGCTGATCCGACTGTCATATCTGGGGTACTCGGGGCTCCGGGCATAGGGGCAACCGTGGTGAGGTTACTTACCAACGGGCCGCGATCTTCTTCCGGGATAATGGGAGCGATGAGCCTGCGGCGCGTCACGCGGACGATCAGGTTGTCCTGTTCAGGCTCCGCAAGTGACGCAGCGAGGCTGGCCAAAGCATCTGCTCGACCGTTCTGCGACCCGGGAACATGGACAATTTCCGGCCGAGAAGGGAACCGGGCCATCAGAAGGAGGGTGCACTCCAACAATGGCACAAGTTCCGGCTTCCTAACAACGTAGTCGCCATTGATCTGCTTAACGACCAGCTCGGAGTCCCCTTTCACGCACAGACGGGGCACGTCGATCTCGAGAGCCAACTCGAGGCCGGTGATGAGGGCATGGTATTCCGCCTCATTGTTGGTACAGCCCTCTGACAACAGGAAAGAGTATGGCAGCACGGCTCGCTCCGGGGTAATGAAGACGATACCCAAGCCTACTCTGTTGAGCTTAGGATTATCGAGTCTTCTACCGGTGGGGCTCCGGGAGGCACCGTCAAAGTGCATCTGCCAGCATGGATCGGCTCGATCAACCGAGAGAATGGTCTCATCAGGAAAGCCTAGATCCAGCGGCTGATCCGCGGAGGTCGGGTGAGCTGCCAGAAAGTCTGCTAATGCTTGCCCTTTGATGGCCTTCTGAGACACATACCTGATGTCGAACTGCTGGAGAATCACAGCCCACCGCGCTAGACGGCCAGTCAACATAGGTCGGCTCAGGATATATTTCAACGGGTCTACCCGAGAAACCAACTGTACCTCATGGTGCTGCAAGTAGTGCCGTAATTTCAGTACGGCAAATACGAGCGCCAGGCAGCTCTTCTCGATGGGGGAATACCTAACTTCCGCATCGAGGAGCATGAGACTGAGGTAATAGAGGCTATTCTCCGTTCCCTCGTTGTTCTTCTGGGCGAGAAGGGCACCCAGGGACCGTTCCAGGGCGGTCACATAGAGGACCAGCGGCTTCCCGGATACAGGCGGCATCAGAACCGGGGGTTGAAGCAGGTACTGCTTGATCTCCTCGAAAGCGGTCTGACACTCTTTATCCCATACATAGGTGGCACCTTTCTTCATGAGCCGAGAAAAGGTATTACACTTGCCGGCCAGATTCGCGATGAATCGGCGTATATAGGCTAAGTGGCCTTGGAACCCTTGCAGTTCCCGGACGGTACCTGGGGGAGGCATCTGACTAATCGCCCTGATTTTCTTTGGGTCGATCTCAATACCCCGGTATCTTACCACAAATCCAAGGAACTTTCCGGAGGTGACCCCAAAGGCACACTTCAACGGGTTCATCTTCAGGCAGCGAGACCAGAGGAAGCTGAACACTTTCTCAAGATCTTTGAGATGGTCCTGACGCTGGCGTGATTTGACCACCAAGTCGTCGACGTATCATTCCACCAGTGTGCCGAGGATTGGCTTGAATATGCGGTGCATCGCCCGTTGATAGGTGGCACCTGCATTCTTCAGGCCGAAAGGCATGACCCGGTAGCAAAAGGTACCTTGGGGGGCCCTGAAGGTAGTGAACTCCTCATCCTCAGGGGCCATCCGAATTTGGTTGTATCCGGAGTATCCATCCATGAAGGAGAGGGCTTGGAACCCTGTCGTGGCATCAATCAACAGCTCTGTCACTGGAAGGGGAAAATCATCCTTCGGGCAGTGGCGGTTGAGATCGCGGAAGTCGATGCAGACTCTGATCTGCCCGTTCTTCTTCCTGACCGGCACAATGTTGGCCAGCCATTTGGGGTACTGCACTTCCCTCACGAAGTTGGCTTTGATAAGCTTGTCAACTTCGGCCTCAACCATGGCACCGTGGGATGGGTGCATCTTCCTGGGAGGCTGCTTGAACCCGCGATGGTTCGCCGGGAGACCAAGGCGATGGACGGCTACCTGAGGATCCACCCCCGACATCTCGTCATAGCCCCAAGCGAATACATCACGGTGCTGCCTGAGAAAGTCCACGTACTGCTGCCGCTCCTCAGAGGGCATGGCGGCACTAACCAATGTGGGTCTTGGATCGGCCTCGGTTCCAAGGTTCACCTGTATTAACTCATCGACCGTGGCGGGGACGCCCTCCTCGAAGGCTGGGGGTGCGTCTTCCATATCCTCTCCACTCGGGGAGGGATCGTCCACGGGAGAGACTGCGTTGGCAACTGCATTGGGGTTACCAGATCCTGCTGGGCCACTGGTGCTGGCGCGGGCGGTCGCGACCATCTCATCAGGAGACTCGCGGACCGTCAAGACCATGGCGACGTCCAACCGTTGAATCGGGAGGACGTAAGCGTCATCCAGACTTGCCCAGGGATCACTTGCAACAGCGACAGGCTCAACCTCACCTGCCAGGATCTGCTTATCCTTGCTCATGTAATAGTCCGCGTCCAGATAGCGGGCTTCACATGAGGCAAAAGGAGAGGCATCTCCTTGAAGCACACCTACTCGACCATTAAGGGAGTATTTGAGGCACTGGTGGTATGACGAGGGAACCGCCGCGTGAAGGTGAAGCCATGGCCTGCCCATCAATGCGTTATACGCAGTGTCCTGAGAGACTACCTTGAATTCGGTGTTGGCAATCAAGTCACCGAACTGGGTCTTCAAACGTATCTTGCCGACCGGGGTTTGCTCGGTGCGATCGTACCCCTGGATCCTGAGGTCGGAGGGAATCAAGTCATCCTCAGACAACCCCAATCTCCGGAGCGTCCGAGTTGGAATCAGGTTAATCCCGGACCCCGTGTCGACAAGACAGCGCCGGACTTCAAGGCCATTGAACTGGCCAGTGACATACAGCGGACGAATGTGTCCCTGTATAGGAGGGTCTTCATCCTTACCAGAGAACGAGATAACTGCCTGACATTCGGCGTCCTCGATCGTTTCGGCGTGAAAGGCCTCTGCAGCCGCAACCTCTGTCTCAAACTGGAGGGGGCTTTTCAGGGCTTCAGCGAGTGCCTCGCGCATCTCAGATGACATGCGCAGAGCCTCTAGGATGGAGAGCCTTGCTGGGATGTCGGCCAAGTGCTTCAGGACATCATACTTTTTGGCCAAGCGCGAGCCCCTGGTTGCAGGAGGTTGCTCTGCGGTTGGTGGCATGACGGGCCTTGCCGGTTGGATCGGCGGCCGACTGGTACTTGGCGCATCTCGCTGTTCACTGGTCACAGTCCGGGAAATGGTCACCGTACTGGAGTCAGGAGGCCGGGATGGACTTGTGGCAGGGCGGAGCTGGTCGCGACGCGGCTGAGGCGGTTCTGCCTGGTCCCACACCACAAACAGTGGCGGAGGCGAATCCGTCATCCCCGGATGGGGGGGCTGCGCGCGCTGAGCTCGATTTTGAGCCTGCTGCCTAGTCTCAGTGGCGTGCACGGCCTGGCTGGAGGTACCAACGGCTGTGCCCCGGCGACTCTTGTTGCTGCGGTTCTTCCGACGGTAGCGACGACCGGGGACACTAGGGAGGTCCACCTGGTGTTCTTCAACGTCGGGAACCGAAAAGGGATTTACCAGCTCGACGGTATTAACCGAAGCGTACCCAACACCCTCCATCCGTGGGGGGGAACCCAGGCCATCGACGTCGCGAGACGGAGTGCCCGATTTCCCTTCCCCAGCCCCTGGCGGGTAAGACTGAATGCTTGGCCGGGCAACATGCCGGTCATCCAACACCTCTGAAAGCCATCGGTCTTCGTATCGAGGAGAAGAGATTCACGTCGGGTTCACCATTTTTCTGTTTCGGTGCGGATGTGCGTCGGGTTACGCTGTTCCGCCAGGACGCGTTCGCGCGTGCACCCGTCAACCCGAGGGGATGGGCGCGCGGCTTGTGGTCCCGCAGTCCCGCTTTCCAAGGGCGGGCGGCATTCGTCCCTTATTCAGGGGCGTCTGCTCCTTGATCGAAACCGGGATGATGGGATGTCGGCTCCTCCTTCCTTGGACGTCTCCTCGGAACTCGTCGCCTAATCCGGGTCTCCCTCATAGACTTAAGAATGTTCGTGAATCTCGTTCCCGGCACCATATCTTCATGGACACCGGTTAATTACGCTGCTTCCGCCCGGACGCTCCAAGGAGTCTGGTCGGGGCAGCAACCTGCGGTGAGAAGGCCGGGTGGCTCTGGGTGCTGGGGGCATGTCGTAGCACTACGGCTCTGCACGTCTGTCTTCCGTCCCTAATAGGGCTTCTCGAAGGCATGATGGCCTGAGGCATCCCGTACTAGGTGCGGGGAACTGTGTCACCTGAGGTTTTCCTCAGCTTCCCATGTTTAACACGGGGTATGCCGCGAGTTTAACGTCCAGCGGGGACGGCATCGGACCGATCAACACGAAAAGTGGACCAGATGACAGAACCCCTTGCGGGGAACCTCCGACGCTGGGGCCAGCACATGGGCGGCTTCCCAAGTAACGTGGAGTGGAGTGAAGTGGCATGACCCCACCGGGATGTGGTGGCCCGGGTAAGGATCAGGATGGATGATGGAGTGAAGAGCTTGGACCCCGTAGAGGCTTCCTACGTACCGCGCGTTAGCACGGATCAAAGTCAACGTAGTTCGGGTATACAGTTTAACGTCATGCTGGACGTCGGCAAGCCGACTCACGAAGAGGTCTAGGCCGCCGGGCGGAGGATTGAACCGAACCACCTCGCACAGAGGGGGATGGAACGGCCGGGTGGATCACAGTTTCACGTCATGCTGGACGATGGAAAAAAAGGGGCTGTGGGGAGGCACAGTGGAGATACACACGGGCAGTCTCCCACAGGGGCGGATTCATAGGTGAATCGACGCAAGCGTGAACCCTGGAGGGGTCCACTGATGGACGAACCGACGTAAATACGACCGGGACGACCAGGTGGCGGGCTTGGACCTCAGGGAGGCTTCCTACGTACCCTGTATAGAAGACAGGGATCAAAGTCCACGTAGTTCATTCTGTCAGGACTTACGCACTTGAGACAGCCCGGCTGCGGCAAAACTCAGTTGGAAGGGACTTGGACCGAAATCAGAAGACACCTCGATCCCAGTCACACCCTCTACTGGCTTCGGCAGTGGGGAGGCGCAATGGAGATACACATGTGCAGCCTCCCACGAGAAACTAGGGGTTTGTAATACCCTGCCCCCGTAGGGAAAAGCCACTCCCATTAAATCGTCCCAAAAGGGGAACAATCCCGACATCCCTGCAGAGACGAGCGGGTGGGGGCCACATCCAAACCGGGGGGGACCCTGCGTGCGGAGCACGGGATCAGGTTGCGGACGGTTTAACGTCTTGCCGGACGAAGTACAGTTTAACGTCGTGTGTTGAGGACGAAGCGGACGGTTTAACGTCTTGCCGGACGAAGTACAGTTTAACGTCGTGTGTTGAGGACGAAACACTTGGCAGTTTAACGTCTTGCAGCGCGGACGATGGGGGGCTAGGCAGTTTAGCGTCGTGCAGCTTGGACGAATGTGCAGTTTAACGTCATGCTGGACGTATGGGCAGTTTAACGTCATGCTGGACGAATGCGCAGTTTAACGTCATGCAGGACGTATATGCAGTTTAACGTCATGCTGGACATATGTGTAGTTTAACGTCATGCAGGACGAATATGCAGTTTAACGTCATGCTGGACGAATGATTGCCGCCGACGGGTCCGTGTCACTTCGCACGAGCCTGGAAGGCTGCACGGGAAGACAGCGCACGGTGCGGGCACCTGCGATGAAGACCATCGGGCGCCACGCAGGCGGGTACCCGCAGGGGGTCAAGGGAGGCGACCCTGGCGGATTGCGCGCAAAAGAGGAGCTTTGCGCGCAAAACCGCGGATCGGTGCGCAAAATGGCGGGCTGGCGCGCAATTGGGCCAGCGCTTTGCGCGCGGATGATTGGGATTGCGCGCACCGGGCTTCGGGTAGCGCGCGGGGGCAACGGCTCATTCTCTAACGAATGGCCACTTTGAAGATGGGGGGTGCGCGCAATTGGGTTGGATTGCGCGCACCCGGGGGCAATTGCGCGCAAGAGGCTTCTTTTGCGCGCAAAGGCCTTCGGGTTGAAATTTATTCGAAGGAAATGAGCCAAGGGGATTGCGCGCGAAGGCGGACCCCAAGGCTCTATTGCGCGAAAGAAAGGAGGTTACCTGAAGATCGACATTGTGCGCGGAAGGGGTTGAATTGCGCGCGCGGGAGACCGTTCGACTTCCAGCAACCTTTGAAACGTTGGGGGTCGCCTAGTATTTATAGGCAACCCCGGGCGCGGAATCCAAGGCGCGAGCGCGGAATTCTCCTCGCGGGCGCGGAATCGGGCACGGCGCGCAAGGGAGTTGCGCGCATCCCGGGGGTTTTGCGCGCGGATCATCATCTTTGTGCGCAGACCTCTGAAATTCCGCGCAAGGCCTCCGGGCCCTCCGAAACATTCTTCCGACTCCAAATATGACCTCTCTTTCCGCATCCGGAGCTTCGTTTGGGAACAACGGACTTTTCCGGCGTCTACAATATCCACATCATATGTTCCACAAATAAAATTCTATTTTACAATCAATTTCAATCAAAAAACATTACCATTTTGATAAAAAAACCTTCATCAAGGTCAAACCATTTCTAATACATTTAAAAATTTCAAACAATTCTGATCTATTTTATCAATCCCTTTGAGTTCACTTAGGACAAATCCCTTCAGAAAACCAATGTTAAACATAAAATTCCCGATATGAAACTTTAGATCACATCAAATATGAAATAATTTTCAATCATAAGAAATTTAAAAACAATATTTACAAACATAAACCAAAGGTGATTAAAAATTCAAAAGCACGCGATGGAAAATACCCTAAAATAGAGATACTATCCTCAAGAATGGTGCCAAATTGGGCTCTATTGATTACAACCACCCAATTTAGGATGAACAATGACTCACACACTTAAACCATAATAAATCAACCCAAAACTCCCAATTAAAGGCCTTATATTCATCTAACCCACCCAATAGGCTTTCACACTCCAATAAAAATGGTAAAAAAAGAGAGAGGGAGGGAGAGATGGGAAAGAATGAGGAAATCATAAATATTCAGAATTAACTCAATCCAAAACAACCATGAATAAAGGAGAATCCACCACCAAGAAGAGGTTATATTCTTAAGATCCCAGAGTAGGATCTAGACTTGACTGTGGGGGGGGGGGGGTAATGAGACCCAAAGGATGTAAAAAAATATTAGTAAACTTTGTAAAATGTAAAATTTTATATGATGTGGAAAACTCGCATGATTTGGATGCATCATTCAAGAAAACTGTGCACCAACCCTGTGGGTGCTCTTGTCTCACCAAGAACGAGATGCATGATTACCACCACGCCTTTCACATTATTAAAAACCATGCCCAATTAATTAAAAACTTCATTTTCCCATAAATAGACACTCTTATATAGTTATCCACACAGTTATAAAAATAGTGTGATAACCATATTCTATGATTATTTTTCCTAAAAAAAAGTTTCAGACCCCTGGAATAAAGGAAAACTAAGTGGCAAATTAAATAAAAATAAAACATAAAATAGATATACCAGTTTCTCGATAGGTTTCAAAAAACTCCCCACTATTCCAAATTTTTTCCAGAAAAACTAATCACACATCCTCAAAAGAAAATAATAAAGGCCTATTTTATCTCACTAAACCATACTTCAACTTTTTATCAGGGTTATATCCAGTATTCTGTCAAAAAACATGAACTAATGGGGTCTATTTACCGTAGATAATATTATTCTATAGATATCATCATTCTGATAATCCAATATATGATTTGGCTACTGCAAAGTACTGACACGGGATCGAAATATAAATCTTTCCTCACTAACACATGAGATGGGTTTGGATGGAATCAATTTAAATAGGAAAAATGAAAGGTATCTTGAATTTTGTTCATTCAAGGTGGAAACTATGATTGATTGGATACCATCCTAATACATTTCATAACTCAAAATAGATCAACCTAATGTGATTTTATTTGCTCCTTATTTCCCACGTGATGGGGTCCCAATCAAGTAGAAACCTTAAAAAACACCTAATGAGTGACATGAAACACTAAAAGGCTATTATTTGGATCGACATAAGAATTTTTGGGACTTTTATTTTTCTCTCATCTTTTGATTTAGTCTCACTATCATCATCATCCCTAGGATGATACCCATTCCTAAAAAATAATGCTCACCCACATCAACCAAACACAATGGTGACAAGAAAAACCACCCATATAAAACTTCAAATAGTAGAATTGTGATCTAGTCCTGATGATATTTTTTATATGAAATCTTAACCAATGATAGGATCCTTTTTTACAAAACTCTAGAGTCAAACACACATACTCGAATCATATCTTCAAAATTATGGATGGTCTTCCTACAATGAAAATCCTTTTGTTGTTGATATGATCCTCTCAAATCATCTTGGTTCCAAAAGCCTCTTAGAGTCCCTCCCAAAACTGAGAAGTGAAACGAGAATCCTAGTTAAATAATATCATTGGGGGAACTCCTTGAATCCTAATAACCTATTGAACATTCAAGTTCATGAGTTCCTCTACCTTCATCAACTATTTTATGGGATAAAAATGGGATGATTTAATCAAATGGTCAACAATAAACCATATAGAATAATTCCCACTCATATTACAAGGTATACAAATAATGAAATCCATTGAGATAGTATCTCACTTCCACACCAAAATGGGGAGAGGCTGCAACAACCCTGCTTGTCTCTAGTGATCTATTATAATTATATATTAGGTAAAACATTAGAAAACTAGGACCACATGTCATGAACCATCCCGCATGGCCCATGTCGTGACTACACTGAGCCCACCTTCCATAGGCCAGGGCGAGCGACTAGCACTGAAAGGGTTATTCCCTAAAATTGCGAAGGCATTGCCTTTGAATCCTGAAAATTCACACAACTAATCACAAAGCAGGATACAAGAACCAAGTGAAACTACATAGTAAACAGAGTGTGCACATAAAGAAAAAAGGGTCCAGAATATAAGCCCAAATTAAAAGTACAAGTAAACTAGAAAGTACAAGTAAGACAGAAGAAGCTCTAGTGGATACCCACCAAGGATCCCACCTTAAGGGAAGGTACAAATCTCAAACAATCGTCCATGTGGTATGTGTCATCCAATTTCCACCTCTATTCTACCTTCACTCCTGGTACTCTCTTCCTCCGTCAGCGTTGTTCGTCGTTTTCACAAGAAACAACAACGTGCGGATGTAGCCCGTGCAGGGGTGAGTATAACGATACTTAGTAGGGACCCTGAGACACTCAAAGATCTCACAAAATCCACAAAGGATAAATTACAAAGCATAGAAACAACATTCAACCCAACTTAGGTATATGACCATACATATACCTAAGTTATCAAGTATACCCGTATCATTCATGAGGAAAAATAAGGCCCAACTCAAAATCCCAAATCTCAACTGTTCCACAGAGGCAAGATTACCATGAAGGTAACACTCCAAAGTTAAGTACAACAAAGCTAAATCCACATGTAAGAATACCACAAAGGTATCACCACAAAAGTAAGGACTTTTCACACATCAGGTATAACTTAGGTACGATAGTAAATACAATTAAATGTAATGACTAAATCATCTTACACTGTTGAGACGCAGACCCATGTAGGATCCTAAATCATCTGACCCACATAGGATCCTTGTACAGTATACCCACATAGGATCCTAGAGTAGTCCCATATGGATTCCTAGAGTGGATCCATGTGGGATCCTTGAACATGAACCCATGTAGGATCCCAAGGCACAAACCCACATAGAATCCCTTTCTCATATTACAGCCAGCGACAGGGTTCTCACACTAAGATCTCTTGATTCTGGGAGGGTCCACTCTTCAAGCAACATGTTGATACACCAATTATCAAAAATTCCCAATAATATGTATCCCAAAGGACCTCTACGTAATTGGGGTCTCAATACAACAGACGGTGCGTCAATAGGACGCTCGGTCTGTACATTATTGGCCTTTTAGTCCCGAGGGCCCAGTTGGATTCGGGTTCGATCCAACCTAGTCATACCCCCACTTTATCAAAAACTCTAGTGGGGTATACCAAAAATACCGTCTTGATCCAAGGTTTCTAGAACCATAGATGGTTCATCAAATGGATGCATGTAGCTCATGTTATGGCCTAAAGAGTGGAAAGGTATCGAAGCTGGTCCGGGTCTGGTCCGATGTGGTCGGACCGACCCGGCCCGGCCCCCCAGCACAACCCAAAGGGTGGCCCGTGATGGGCTTCCTATGTTAGGCATCCCACACTGGGCGGCCCGCTGGCTCGTGGCTTGGCGGACCAATGGTGGGGTCCGCCCTAGCCGCCACCTAAGGGGGAGGCACACCCTGGGTACCCCGAACGGCCCAGCTGTTTGGGTTGGGTGGCTGACCGACCATCGCCAAGTGGCACCGATAGCAGGCATGCAGGACCCGGGTCCCGCTTGACTCCCCGGATGGCCAGACGGCCTGCCCTCCTCTGCGTCGCAGTCATGCACCGCACCCCCACCAGTGGACGGCAGTGAGCTGACCGCCCTCCCTTCGCCACCACATCCTCATGTCATGGCTCAGGCATGCCTGGCGGCACGGACGCGCGCCGCCACCCCCTTTGCGCGGTCAGTCATGCGTCAGTCGCTACCCTTGCTTTGTCGCATCCAACAGGCCACGGCCCTTCTCTAATGGTGTTGGTGTGCCGTCGTCATCATCACGACCAGTCAGAGTGCCAACCACCACTCCCGAGTCCCACTAGTGCTGGTCACCGTCACAGTCGCCAACGACGTTCCTCAGGTCACCGGGCATGCCCTGGTGGCCCGTTCTTCATTCCATAGACTCCCACACTCGTCTCAGGACATCTCCATTGATTCAAGACCCCCAAAATCCACAATGGTGGCAGAGGGGTTGGGTCTTTTTCGTTTGATCTGCACCTTCCACATTAGAATGGTAGGAAGTGGCACAGTTGTTCTTGATTCAAGAAGAACGATAATAAAGGGGTAAGAAGTATTCGAAACAACAATCCATACTTCAAAGATTCGTTGGCATCGGTGGGGAGTGGGAGAGACGGTCGTCGGTTCATCATCATTAAAGATGTTCCTCATTGGAGATCCTTTGATGGAGTTCTTCGTTGGAGAAAAGTTCGTTGAAGGATAAGAGTTCTTCATTGGAGAAAATTTCATCGAAGGAGAAGAGTTCTTCATTAGCGCAAGTTATTCCCAGTTCTCCATAGTCCTCCCAACCCTCCTTCGCCAATAATTTTCCTTCAAGGAAATGAGGAGAAAACATTATAAAAATAAGTCTATCAATTAATTAAAGTTTTAACAATTAATTAATAGAAGTTGGAACAATTAATTATTTAAAGTTAGCATAATTAACCATAAAGAGTTTAAAGTTTTTCCCACATTAAGAAGGGTTTGGGTGCTTCCCACCACAATATTCAAATTGGGAGGATTTCTGTCTTGGGTGGTCCCCACCTCCATAATTCAAAATGGGAGGTTTTAAAAAGAAAAATAAAATGTTAATTATTTTATTTTTCTTCTTGCATGAAAAAATGAAACACTAACTTTCACCCTCGACCTACTACGGTCGAGGTGAAGGTCTCCTTAAGAGAATATCAGCACTGTGAGTTCAACGGTGTCCTTGGATTTCAATTCTGATCACCAGTTAAAAAGTTAAAAAATGTTTCTCGTGCGTTTACGGAACGTACCTAAAAAAGTTCAGAAATTCATTCCGGACACACTGCACCTCAGAATCACGTGCCATCAATAACTACAGACTCGAATATTTCCATATAATTTAAAATTATTACATGGAATTTCCTGGAATTTACATTCTCCCTACCTTTGGGCTTTGCATCCCCAAAATACACATCACAAAAACGAGAAAAACAAGTGGGGGTACTGAGAATGAATCTGAGCCTCCCTCTCCCACATGCTCTCCTGGAGGTCCCCGTACTGCCAACTTACACGCACTAAACATATCGACTGCCCATGAAGAACCTGTTCATATCGATCATCAATCTCTATTGGAACTTCCCAAAATGTCTTCGCATCATTGATGTCCAGCTCTCCGTGGTCGATGGCGTGAGATATACTATGCACATATCTCCTTAGCAGGGATACGGGGAGAATGTAGTGCTCCCGATGCAACTGAGGGGGAAGTACTAGGCAGTAAGGCACCACTCCAACTCTGTTGGGGAACTGAAAGGGTCTGATGAACCTCGAAGTTAACTAGTTGCCCCAGCCAAATCTCTGCAAACAATTTCGTGGTGAGACCCTTAGAAAGGCATGGCCATGATCCTCAAACTCCAGAGGTCTAAGTCTCCTGGCAGCATAAGAGTTCGGCATGCTTTGTGCAGTCTTCATCCACACCTGGGTAATCTGCACCTTCTCTATGGTAGCTCGTACCATCTCTGGTCCCAAGTGTGCTGACTCCCCTTGGTCAGTCTATCACAAAGGAGATCTGCAAAGACAGCCGTGTGTAGCCTCTAATGGTTCCATCCAAATGGTGGAGTGATAGTTGTTGTTGTATGAAAACTCCACCAAGGGCAAGTGATCCTCCAAGCTCCGACCAAAGCTAAGGAAGCAAGCACGTAGCATGTCCTCTAGGGTATGAATGGCCTGCTCAGTCTGGCCATCTCTCTAAGGATGGACGGCGGTGCTCAAACGAAGCTATGACACGAAAGCCTCCTAGAACCCCTTCCATAGTTGGGAAGTGAAACATGCATCACAATCAGAAACAATCATCGACGGTTCTCCATTTTTCCGCGCAATCTCCTGCACATAGAGGTGTCCCATGCTCTCTAATAAACCCAACTCTCTGATCTGTAGGATGTGGGCTGATTTGGTGAGTCGGTCGACAATCATCCAGATAGAATCATGGCCCCTAGATGTATATGAAAGTACAATCATGAAGTCCATGGATATCTCATCCCACTTCCACTCTGGGACCTCCAAATGCTGAACTAAGCCTACTGGTACTAGATGCTTCGTCTTCACTTACTGTCAAGTGATGCACCAAGATACAAACTATGCTACTACTTTCTTCATTCTTGTCCACCAGTGATGTCGTCGTACATCTTGGTACATCTTTTTGACTCTTAAATGTACTTCTATAGGGGACGTATGTAACTCCCTCAACACTTCCTCCTGAAGCGGCATCAGTACCATGGTACATCCTCTGATGAGGATAACGTGCTCCCCACCATCAGAAAATCCATCAGGTGCCTACCCTGTGGATATCTGAACACATCGAGCCTCATAGTCAGTGTCCCCATGATGCGTCTCCTTGACTCACCGAAGAAGTGGGGGAGTAACTGTAAGAGACTGAAGAAAATGTACTCCATCTCGATCCACAAAGGATATCAACAAAGCTACCCACTACTTTGTCACCTCACCTAGCAGTTGTATACCAGGTCTCCGGCTGAGTTCATCTGCTACAACGTTCCCCTTCCCAAGAGTACAGAATCTCTCGAAGTCATAGTCTTGGGGGAACTCAAGCCTACATCATTTTCTTAGGTTCAGGTCCTTCTGGGAGAAGATATACCTCATACTCTGGTGATCAGAGTAGACCGTAAATAGCTCTCCCATCAGATAGTGTCACCACATCTTCAAAGAGAATATTACTACTGCTAACTCAAGGTCATGGGTAGCGTAGTTCATCTCATTCTATCTCAACTATCGAGAAATATATGTGATACGTGCTCGCTCCTAATTTAGGACACATCTGAGCCCATTCCCTTATGCGTTGTAGTAGACGACATACCTGATTCCATCCTCCAGAAGCCTCAACATGGGGGCACTAGTCATCCTCTACCTCAGCTCTTGAAAACTCCACTGGCATCTCTCCGACCACACAAAGGGTTGCCCCTTCTTCATTAACGCTAATAAATGTGCTGAAACTCTATAGAAATCTGGCCCAAATTTCTAGTAGTATCTGAGAAAACCTAGGAAACTTCATACCTCTGTCACACTTCGTGGTGTCTCCCAAGAGAGTACCACCTCAATCTTCACTGGATCCATCGGAAATCCATCCTTCGAGATGAAATGTCCCATAAAGTGAACCTATTGGATCCAGAACTAGCACTTCAAAATCTTACCATAAAGCTGGTGCTCTCAGAGTGTGTCCAGAACTATCTTCAAATGATAGTCATTCTATTCCTCAGTAGCCGAGTAGATCAAAATGTCATCAATGAATACTACTACAAAGCGATCACAGTATGGATGAAAGATCCAATTCATGAGTCCCATGAACACTGCGAGAGCATTTTTCCTGCCGAACGACATGACCAAAAACTCATAATGTTCATACCAACATTTGAAAGTTGTCTTACGCACATCCTTGTAATGTACTATGAGATGGTGATAGCCTAATCTAAGGTTTATATTTGAGAACCATCGTGCTACCTTAAGCTGATAAAAGAGGTCTTCAATCCTCAGTAGTGGTTACATGTTCTTCACGGTCACCTGGTTCAGGTTTTGATAGTCAACACAAAGTCTCAAGCTCCCATCCACCTTCTTGGTGAACAAAATCAGGGTTTCCCAAGGAGAAACACTGGGCCAGATGAAACCCTTCTCCTGTAAGTCCTCCAGCTGTACCTACAGCTCATGAAGCTCCGAGGGAGCCATCCGATACGTTTGTGTAGATATCAGTTCCGTCCTGGGGTACAATTAAATTTAAAATTCCACCTCTCTGTGTGGAGGTAGACCTGAAACATCATCAGGGAAGGCATCTGCTTACTGGTCCACCACTATAGGATAGCTCAGACACTTCACATCAACCGCTCTGAGGGAAAGACTGTCCAACTAGTAAGTGATCTGTTGCTCTCTCCTATAGGTAAGTCCATCCTATGCTGGAAAGGCTCCCATCTCATCAGTGAAGGTAAACCTAGTCCCATCAGGGCGGACACACAACACATTACACCTAATACATTCAATCTGCGCATGGACTCTAGATAACCATTCAATACTCATGATGACTTCGTAAGGCTCTGATTCTGCTACTTGGAGATCCCAGCCAAAGCTCATGCCTCCTAGAGTAAGCTCACACTTTCGGAACCACTATGTAATCATCAGATCCTCTCCCGTAGGAGTCTCTAGAATTAAGGATCGAGCCAACATCTCCATTGGAATCTCCGAGCTCCGAACGAGGGGCCATGGCAATAAAATAATGAATGGAACCTGTGTCTATAAGTACTGCATCTAAGGTGTAGTAGACACAGATCGTACCTCGTATCATCTACGGAGTGCCATGGTTATAGGCCTAAACTTCCTAGATCTAAGCTCACCCATGTCCACCTACTCTCTATGGTCAGCATGGGCCACCTGGTGGTGGTGGAGGTAACACCTAAAATCATCGCCCACCACCAGCTGCACATCCAGCTCATCTTCCACGTCTGCTTACTCCCTACGGACCTCCTTAGTCGAACCTCTGTCTCTTCCTAGGTGGTACTTTGACCCTCTACAGATCAACCGAATAGTGGGTTGGGCAGTCGCGATCCACGGGACCCTGCCCGCCTCATGTATAACACTGTCTGATCCTTGCATGACTGGCTCTATCTCGAGTTCCCCGCACAACCAACCCTGAATCATGCAGTCGTCCACCTAGAGGTCTGGTCCTCTTGGACCTCTGTGACATCTTTCTGCTGCCTGTTGTGGAAGAATCTGCTACGTGGCAACCAGTGGTGGGTCTCACAACTTGTGACTGCCCAGTAAGAAAACTATCCACCAAGAGGGCTTGCTCTATTACCCCCGCCTGCATTGGGATGCTGAGAGAAATCATTGAAGCCCGAATATCCAGCCTGAGTCCCTACTCAAAGTTCCAGGCCCGGAATAATGGGTCCCGCACCATATCAGTGGAGTATCCTAAGAGTTCGGTGAACCTCACTGAGAACTCATCCACAGTCATGCTTCCCTGCTGCAGATGAAGAATCTCTTGTATGCGCACTGCGCGAAGGGTCGTTGGGACAAACTCTACCATAAAAAGGCTCTCAAATTATTCCCAAAGAAGTGTCACATCATTGTGAACCTAGAGCATCAACCTCCACCATCTTCCTATTAAGGCTTGTAGAATACTGGCGGTAAGGATCCCCATGATATCAGCTGGTGTCCCTAAAATTCGGAAGACTCTCACCACGACCTCCATCCAATCCTCACTTTCCTGTGGGTGTGTCTTACCCATGAACCTGGGTGGCCTCTGGTGCAAGAACCCATAAAACGCACTCAATCAGTGTGCACTCACTACTACTGGGGGTGGTGGCATCAGTGTCCCAACAATTAATGGTACCACTGGAGCCTTTGCTGGTACCTCTACTGATTAAGGTCCCTGCACCGAGCCCTCATCGCTCGGTGGGCCATCATCGTGTACTATACACGGAATCATTGCTGACTGTATACATGGAGGCATCCGGAAAAGAAATAGGTGTTCCATGGTAAATAATTTATACCAGGTGAGCTGGATCAAAGAGATCACAAAGAAAAAATTTTAAAACACACATGCAATCTGTGTTTTTGTGCACTGAGTCAAAAACCAGAAGTCAAGGTCTTGGTGTATGGATACGTTGTCCACCGCACCGACACTGGTTTCCCTAAACTGATACCCACACTCATAACACATAACACTATTTCCATTAAAATATCAGAGTCCAATGTTCTATGGTAGAATGTACTCCTCTTATACCAATTATCACTACCCATACCCCAGGGCCCGTGCTGTGACTACACCAAGCCCGCCTTGCATAGGCCAGGGGAGGGCGACTTGCACCAATAGGCATATTCCCTAAAACTGAGAAGTCATTGCCTTTAAAACCTGAAAACTCACACAACCTAGCACAAAAAAGGATACAAGAACAAAGTGAAACTACATAGTAAACAGGGTGTGTAAAGAAAGAAAAAAAGGGGCCAGGATACAAGCCCAACTGAAAAGTACAAGTAAACAGGAAAGTACAGGTAAAACTAAAACATCTCCAGTGGAAACCCCCCATGGATCCTACCAGAAGGGTAGGTACATATCTAGAACGGTTATCCCTACAGTATGCCTCATCTAATGCACACCTACAAGCTTCCTCCAATCCTGGTACTATGGTCCTCCATCAGCGTTGTCCGTCGTCTACACAAGACAAAACAAGGTCCAGGCGTACCCGTGAAGGGGTGAGTATATCATTATTCAGTAGGGACCCAGAGACCCTCAATGATATCAAAAAATCCACAAAGGATAAACCAAAAAGCATGGAAACAACATTCAACCCTTCTTAGGTATATCCCCATACATATACCTAAGTTATCATGTATACCCATCTCATTCAAGAGAAAACACAAGGCCCAACTCAAAATCCCAAAGCTCAACTTTTCAATGGAGGAAAGATTACCATGAAGGTAACACCCCAAAGGTAAGTACCATAAAGGTAAAGTCACACATAAATATACCACAAAGGTATCACCATGAAGGAAAATACCACAAAGATATAACCATAAATAATAATACCACAAAGGTATCACCACAAAATTAAGGACTTAGCTCACATCAGGTATAACTTAGGTACGACAGTAAAGATGATTATACGTAATTACTAAATCATATTACTATGTTGAGAGGTAGACCCACATAGGATCCTCAATCATCAGACCCATGTAAGATCCTAGTACAGCAGACCTAGGTATGATCCTTGAGTAGTTCCATGTGGATTCCTAGAGCGGATCCATGTGGGATCCTTGAACACAGACCCACGTAGGATCCCAAGTCACAGACCCACATAGGATCCCTTTGTCATGTTACAACTAGCTTCAGGGGTCCCACACTAAGATCGCTTGATTCCGAGAGGGTCCACTCTCCAAGCCACAGGTTGATACTCCTAATATCATGATTTCCCATGAAGAATTATTTTGAAGGACCACCACATAATATGGGTATGAATGCAACATAAGGTGCGTCAATTGGGCGCTCGGTCTGTACCTCATTGGCCTTTTAGTTCTGAGGGCCCGATTGGATTCATGTTCGATCCAACCCGGCCATACCCCACCATTATCCAAAACACTAGTGGGGTAAACCAAAAGGGCCATCTCGATCCAAGGTTTCTATCACCATAGAAGCTTCGTAAAATGGATGCCCATAGCTCATGTTATGGTCGTAAGAGTGGAAAGGTGTCGAAGATGGTCCGGATCTAGTCCGACCTGATCGGACCGACCCGACCCGGTTCGGGTCGACCCGGACTGATGGGTCTGGCCCGGCCCACTGGTGGCCTGTGATGGGCGGCTCGTGCTGGGCAGCCCGTGCTAGGCGGCCCACTGGCCTGCAACTGGGTGGCCCAGTGGTGGGGTCTACCCTAGCCACCACCCAAGGGGTTGGCACCCCCTGGATACCCCAAACGGCCTAGTCGTTCGGGTTGGGTGTCCAACTGGTCGGCACCACGTCATGCCTATAGCTGGCATGCAGGACCCGGGGACCCGCTCAGCTCCCCAGCTTGCCGGACGGGCAGTCCTCCTCCGTGGCGTAGTCATGCCCCACACCACCATTGGCATCCGACATCGATCTAGCCTCTCTCCTTTCATTGATTCTACCTCTTGTTGTGGCACCTGCACGTAGGGAGGCACGGACGCGCACTGCCTCCCCCTTCGCGCAGCTGACTATGCGCCAACTGCCGCTCCTGATTCCCACTGGTGTCGATCTCTGTTACGGTTGCCGAAGATGTTCCTCGGGCCACTGGGCATTCCCCGGTGGCCCATTCATCATTCAATAAACTCCTGCAGTCATCTTGGGATGTCTCCATTGATTTAAGACCACCAAAACCCACCAAAGGTTGTGGAGGGGTCGGGCTATGTTTGATTGGCCCGCACCCTCCATGTTAGAATGATAGAAAGCGGCATAGTTGTTTGTGATTCATGAAAAATGACAATAATGGGGTAAGGGGTATTCAAAACTACAATCCATACCTAAAAGATTCGTTGACGTCGGTGAGGAGTAAGAGAGACGGTCCTCAGTTCATTATTGTTCAAGACCTTCCTCATTAGAGATCCTTTGATAGAGTTCTTCATTGGAGAAATGTTTGTCAAAGGAGAATATTTCATCGTTGGAGAAAAGTTCATCGATAGATAAATATTCTTTGTTGGAGCAAGTTCTTCCCGATTCTCCACAGTGCTCCCATCCCTCATTTGCCAAAAATTTTCCCTAAAGGAAATGAGGAGCCAACATAATAAAAATAAATCTCTCAATTAATTAAAGTAGGCACAATTAATTAATTGAAGTTGACAGAATTATTTAATTGGAGTTGGCACAATTAACCATATAGAGTTGAAAGGTTTTCCCACATAAAGAGGGGTTCAGGTTTTTCCCACCACAAAATTTGAATTGGGCGGATTTCCAACTCAGGTGGTCCCCACCTCCATAATTCAAACAGATAGGTTTCAAAAAGAAAAATAAAATGTTAATTATTTTATTTTTTTTCTTCCATGAAAAACTGGAAAACTAACTTTCACCCTCGACCTACTGTGATTGATGTGAAGGTCTCCTTAAGAGAATGTCAGTGTTGCGAGTTTAATGGTGTCCTTAGATTTCAATTTTGAGCATCGGTTCAGAAGTTACAAAACAACGCGCACACAATTACTGAATGTACCTAAAAAAAGTTCAGAAATTCATTCCATGCACATTGGGCCTCCGAATCATGCGCCGTCAAAAACTACAAACTTAAATATTTCCATATAATTAAAAACAATTACATGGAAATTATGGGACTTTACACCACAAAAGTACACATCATAATGGGCCACCATTATTAACCTATAAATGTGTAAAATATCTTGGTTTTTATTGGGTTCACGAGCCAATTAGAGTAATGCAGCATATTCATCACTAACTTCCTTAAGACCAAAGGAAGCACATGCCACAGTCTAAAAAGCAGAGAACCATCATAAGACTGGGAGATATAACTAAATGCATCTCAACCATTTAGAAAAATTATAATATTTTGTAACTCAATGTCATGTATTTTCTCACACCTATGCTGATCGATAATAGAGTGTGTGACATGTACCCTAGAAAAGAAATATTTCTCCATATCTTCCTATGTCTCTAGGATCATATTAGAAAACAAACTCATCAGACCCCACTCATTAACATATTCTTGAATTTCATGCACCAGAGGATTGCTAATCATGGCATTCATGACTATGTTCCCCTTCTCAGTTGTATATGCGATGTCAAAATCCAATGTTTAAATATACTCTATGTCACGACCCATCCTCGAGACCCGTGTCGTGACTAACCCAAGCCCGCCTCCCATAGGCCAGGGGATGGGGACTAGCACCAAGGCGTAAATCCCGACAAAAGGGGAAGGCATTGCGTTTATAAGTAAACAAACACCACAGAGTAATCAAGCATAAGTAAACACTAAGTAAAACTGGGTACAATAGTAGTGAAGAAAAGTAAGTGGGCCAGAATACAAACCAAAACTGAAAGTAAAGTACAACTGGAAAGAAAGTACATCAGCTGAAATTAAAGCAGCAACGTCGAGCCGTCTACTGGAAGACCCACCTGATGGTGGGTACAGATAGCCCCCTCAGCCCCTCGGGTCCAGCCATCCACTCCGTGTACATCCCGCCCAGTGGTCCACCTTCAGGTATCGACTGCACCACAGGCCTCAACCGCGATCAGCACTGTCCATCGTCTGCATCCAACACAACGTAGTGCGGGCATATCCCATTTAAGGGTGAGTATACGCTACTCAGTAGGGACCCCGAGACCCCCGAAGGTCTCCCAGAACCCACAATGTATAATCCACAAAGGAATGACACAATCACGATGTAATAACCAACACTACATAAGTATATGCCCATACATATACCTAAGTCATCAATTCCCATTCGGCTCCAACATCCGAGCCGAAGTTCGTTCACGTCCACACAGGTGAACACAAACCAATCCACGTAAAAAAAAGCAATTCAATCATATCGAAGATAATGATTGAAAGTCAAGACTCAGCTCACATAGGTATACTTCTTCGTAAGGTGATAAAGATGATCAAATGTAGCCACTGATTCATCTAGCTGGGACCCATGTAGGATACAAGTACTGTAGTCGTCTCTACCAAACCCACGGAGGATTCCAGTATGGTTGTCTTTACCATCGAACCCACAGAGGATTCCAGTATGGTTGTCGTCACTACTGAACCCATGAAGGATTTCAGTGCAGTCATAGTCGTCGAACCCATGGAGGATTCCAGTACGAAAGTCTTCACCGTCGAACCCACAAAGGATTTCAGTATGGTATTCTTTATCGTTGAACCCACGAAATATTCTAGTACTAAAGTCTTCATCGTCGAACCCATGGAGGATTCCAGTACGATTGTCTTCACCGTCGAACCCACATAGGATTTCAGTACGGTAGTATTCATCGTCGAACCCACAGAGGATTCCAGTACAAAAGTCTTCATCGTCGAACCCATGGAGGATTCCAGTACGATATTCTTCACCATCGAACCCACATAGGATTTCAGTATGGTAGTCTTCATCGTTGAACCCACGGAGGATTCCAGTACGAAAGTCTTCATCGTCGTCGCAGCCAGCTCTTGGGTTCCCGCACACAACATGCTCGATTCAGGGAGGGTCTGCTCCTCGATCCAAGTGGGTCGCTACATCAACTGAAATGTGGTCCAAAGTTGATGTACCCTAAAGTTCGGCCTCGTCAATAGGAACTCAACGTGACAGACAACGCGTCAATCGGACGCCCGGTCTGAGAGTTAATGGCTTTTTCGTCCCAGGGGCCTGGTTGGTTTTTAAGTCAAAACCAAACCAAACGTACTCCAACTGCATACAAACCTCCATCGGAGTAATCCAAAAGGTTCTTATCACTAATAGGAATCCAACAAAGTCGACGGCACGTCAATCGGACATCTGGAGCTCAAGTTATAAGAGTTTCTGCTCCGAGGGCCCGGTTGGTTTCGTGTTCAAACCAATCCGGCCATACACCAAGTTCTCTAAAACCTTGAGTGTAATATACCAAAATAACCATCTCGATCCAAGGATCTCAACTCAACTGACGATGCGTCGATCGGAGGTCTGAAGCCCATGATATGGACAAATGACTGAAAATAGTCCGAAATGGGGGGTATGGGCCCAGCCCGGCCCGACCCAACCCCCCCTGGGTCGGCTCGAACCGGGTCGTCCCAAACCAAGTCGACCCGACCCAGGTCCAGGTCCGGCCCATCAGGGCGCAGCCCGAACCGACTGGCGCGGCCCGACCCAGCCGGAACGGCCCGGCCCGGCCCTGTGCGGCTAGTCCGTCTCAGCAGTGCCGCACACTGAGCGGACACGGGGGGGGGGGTGTGCTGCCCCCCCCCCCCCCCTTGATAACGAACGCGGCGCTGGTCGCCGCATCTTCCCCGGATACTGCGCTGCCGTGGGATCTGGTCCTCCCGCCGCCGCCGTGGCTTCAGCCGCGGCGGCTGCTGCCGGCGGCGCGCCGGGGAGCCGCCTCCAGGCGGCCGGCCGGTGCTCACCGCCGCACCGGTGTGGCTTGCCGGCAGCGCCATCCGTGGACCACCGGACGTGCCCTGGTGGTCTGTTTTTCCCAATGTCTGCGTCTGCGGCTCTCCCGGGACCCGTAGATTACTACGAAGGTTTCAAAACGCATTTGCGGCCCGCTTCGTCATCGCCTGTCGAACCGCACACAAATAAACTAACTGCGGAGGGTTGTGGGTCCATGTTCGTTCATCCCGCACCCTCCGCTTTAGGTGTTTTTCAAAAGGAAATCATTAAAAGACATGCTCTAAATGAGGGCATAAATTATTCAAGGTAAAATTATTCAATCACCCTAAAGTTAAAATACTCATGCACGAGGGGATAATTCATATATAAACTTTATTCGAAAACCCCCTACCTCAAGAATTGTTGAACGAAGGTTCGTCACTGGAAAAAGGACGTCGTGGAAGAAGGATCGTCAGCATCGCAGTACACAGCATCGCGGAGTAGAGGTTCGGTGTCGCGGTACACGGCGTCGCGTCGTCGATCACCGAGGAACTTGCGTTCTTCGTCGGTGACTGTGTGTTATTTTATTACTCATGCCAACCCTTAATTGAAATTCATAATTAAAACACGATTTAATTAACATGCGTTGACCAATTAATGAGGCATTTAATAAACCAATTAAACGCGAGAGTTGACTTGGAATTTATGAGGGGGGTGCGGGTGAGTTACCAAAATAAATGCATGTGGGAGGTAAAAAGGAAATAAAGGGGGTGGGGCTTGTGTGGGCCCCACATCACTAATATCCTACCTAGGAGTTAGGGTATTAGTGGGTCCCACTCCAACCACCATGCCTAGGTTATCATTACTTGAATAAAAATAAAATTGTAGCACAATATTTTATTTTTATTCATTAGTTAACCCAAATAATTAATAACCTCACCCAAGAAAACACAATTCCGAAAAAGGTGTTCTTAAGCAATTATTGGTGATCCGATTCCATCAGTTCCCTCAGAATTCGATTCCGAGCACCGTTTCAAAAATTAGGAAAACTTGCTCGTTCGTTCACTGGATGTACCCGAGCTACCCTTTGGAAATTGATTCCGGGAACACCAGGCCTCGGAATCAGGTGCCATCATAAACTGCGTTCTTGTAAAATCCCAAAGAAAATTAAAAAAAAAAATTCCCTTGAATTTTACGGGTCTTTACACTCTACCTGGTTTCTCTGTCTGATGTACATGTTTCTCTAGGTGAAGATGTAATTTTGGATTTTTTGATCAGAATAGTCTATAGAATTCTTAATGAAGACGTAATGACACCATTTATTTGGAGAAAGCATCACAGATTCCTAATTTAGGTCATGGGCTGGGTAATTTTACTCATTTAGGACTAGCTACTCTTTTCCATAAGCCGCCACATAGTCATTCTACATCATCACACACCCCAATCCAACACCATAGGGATCAAAACACATAGCCTAATATCTCCTTGGTTTAGGAAGAATAAAAATTGGTGTAAATTTTAATTATGCTAGCAAAAACTCAATATAACTTTGAAACTTATCATCACATTCAAAATTCACCCCTTTTCTAGTCAAAGTCGTCAAAGGAGAATCTATCCAGGAAATTTCCAAAATAAAAAAATACCCATCCAATCCCAAAAACTTTCAATCTCAAACACATTATTCGGCTTATCCAAAGTGATGAATACTCAAAATTTTCTTCCTATACAATAAATTTACATTTAAATAGCTTAGAATATAAACAATTATCCATTAAAACCACCATACCAATCTCCAGAGAGTTTTAATTTTCCTCCTACATCTTGCAATACACCAACATTCCATCAATAAACATGACTATGAAGGAGTCTAAAAATCAGTGGAATGTACAGTTTATCAATGTTATAAAGACAATATTATAATTTTAAAGCCCAAATTTCTTGACCAAATACTCAAAATTTAGTTATTAACGTTTATATGCAGCCTTTAGGACATCCACTTCTCGGATACTCAACTAGTGGTACCTAAATCACAAGTCGATCATTGAAAACCAGTAGGATCCTATGAGCTGATAAAAAGTTCATCAATTATGGGAAATGATTATTTATTCTTTATAGTCACTTTATTAATATAAAGTTAATAAATGAAATTATTGAGAATTTTTCTTTCCTTCTTTCCAAACAAAATAGGAAAATACCATGGTGGTGTGCTAAGATGGATAAATCCATTTCCCTTGAGTTCCTCTAGCTAAAAAATAAACTCTTTCCTCTAAGATAGTGTATAATAAGATGGTTCAGAAATGGGGATCATAATGGAGAGCATATTGACAATAAACTCAACCTCACACTAGGTGGTAACCAAGAAGAACCCTCCAGAAAAATGTCACGGTACCTATCCACGACCATCGAATGACAAACCTTTGAAATGTTGGGACCACTTTGTGTATAAGTTTTATTTGTTTTCAATTGTTGTCTATAATGGTCAAAATGAATAAGTAAGTCCACTATTGATGGATATTGGTTGAAGTGATGATGTCGAGAGAATAGATATATATTCATAGCATTGGATTCCAAGCATGGGAAATTCTCCATGTTGTTTAATTCAGACGATTGATGAACTAATCCTAAGTTTAAAGAACTCGTGTCAAAGGTGACACAATGTTTACAACGATGAAGTATCATACATTGATGATGATCAAAGTGTTTCAAGTGTATTTTGTGGAATTAAATATCCAAATAGAAAAGAAGGATGATGGTTGAAGAAGAGGCTTGGTATTTTCGGTAGCCATGCTTGAGGTTTCTGATTTAAGGTGTCTATTCAATTTTACAATTAAAAGTACTTTTTTATGGTATTCACTAAACAAATTGGGCCATCCCATGAGATATATGGAATCCTCAACTCAAGGCATATGTAGGACATAGTCGACCACACCCAAAGGGAAGCTAGCTAGGTCCGGCCAACCGTGGCAGGGCCTTGTGTAGGCCTACAAGAGCACAAGGGGAAAATCCCATGAATAATTGGGACAAAGACCATGCAAAGGGTGGGTAAAGAGAATTCCCGAAGAGAAAATGGTATGGGGAGGTACAGTGGAGGTAGAGGGAGTACTTTGGTGATAGGGTAGAATTCATTGATTGTTATACCACACACCACATGCATCCCAATTTCATTGTAGGACAAAAACACATAGGTATTTTTCATCACATAAAAAACATGGGGGTGATCCTCATTGTCCATCCCATCCACATACCACTATCTAATTGATATCTTCTAGTAAATCTACACCTCATGCATTTCAATTGGGTCCATTCGATGCTCCCGAAGCATCGAAAGCTGTCACATCATCGTCTTCCTCATGCCACTGCACAACTTCACCACCTTCTTTAACTAGAGAAGAAAACTGATCCCCATGGATGACCTATGGCAATCAAAGTAGGATAATTTAGACACCTTGAAGGCTATTGGATTGTTCCAAGGTCATGCATGAAACTAAAACCTTCCATACATGAGAATAACATGAAGGAGAGGTATTAGATGAAACAAACAGAGTTTAGATGCCACGTGAATAATTTGATCATTGGTTTAAAAACGAGTGTTGGTTGCAGTCCTGAATGCATTCACATGATCAGAATGTTTTTCATTAGAAAAGGAAATAAGCCACAACTATCGGCATATCTTTTTCGCAGATTTGAAAATCATTGAATCTAAGATCCTTGGGTGGTTAATGGGTTCTGGATATGGAATATCTCATGGAATTTTAATGTTTATGAGGTAGTGATCCCTACCTATAAAAATAGAATCCTTGAGCTGAGAAGAGTTTATACCCTCCGCATATTACAGTGTTTCTGTTCAAAAATAGAGCACTCCCCAGTTTGAAATTCTTCATGAATGGGAAAGGAGACACACAAGCCTTTATGGTTTTGTGAAGAGGATATCCCACAATCCTTCTATAGTTTCCACTCACTCTAAAACATCTTTGGGAATAGGTTTTGTGCTTATCAGGAATAGGTTACTACAACAGGTGACTGGTTTTCCCAAACCCTCATTGTGCTTTGTGAAGGCCATCAAACCATGATAAAATGATTGAGTCTCACACTAAGTGTTATTTGAAAAGAGGAAGAGATGTGAAAATCATGAACCAAGAAGAACCATAATTCCATGGACTTCTCAAAGGAAAATACCCTATGGTTACACAATTTATCGATATTGTTCACAAGGACTATCATTGGTCATGGATATTGCAAGAGGATGGGAAGTACATGTTTTCATTCTTTCACATGCATGACATGATGAAGACTACGGATTTGTGTGGTTGTGCAAAGAATAAGACTCATGAGTAAAGGTATTACATACACACGACTCATATGCATTAAAAGGATAAGGAAGTATGTGTCCAAATACTTATACCCATTAGGGTTTGTGCACAAGAAGAGAAGAAGTGGACATATTTTCTTTGGTTAGTTTATATATCTTGTAAGAACTCATTTACACGAATTAAAACACCAAAACCATGTGTAAAGGTAATAAGAGAGAAGGGAAAAGATATGGGGCTTCACATGCATGCATGCATATGAATAAATGAAAGAGATAAGTTCAACTGAATGCTCATGCTTGATCACATGCATACCTAAATAAAAGTAATAAGATTTTCTTTTAATGATTCCAAGTAAGATGATCTTTATTGCTTGAACAGTTACAAAGGTTTTTGTGATTCTATCCAAGAAAAGGAAGGAGTTTTAATGAATTTAGTTATTAAACTAAAATAAAAAAAATAATAAGAAGTTCTAGTGAAGTTGGTTGTTGTAATAAAGAAGAATAAAGAAGAAGAAGTAGCAAAGTTGGTTTACCACTAGAGAAGAAGAGAGAAGAAGAAAGGTGAGTTACTTACCTACTTATTTTCAAGTAACCAAGTGAAGTGAACTAAATAAGATAAAGAGTAGAAACTACCATTTAGAGAAGGAAAAAGACTATATTCATATGTAGTATAAAGAACCCATAAGGAAGCTGAAAGCTAAACATGTTCATCACTAGTTCAGGAAGAGGATTGTTTTCCTTCCCCCTCCAATGTGCAGAGACTCACACTAGGAAGGAATATTTTGTTCCCCCCTTTAAATGTATTGGGACCCACACCATCCAGAGGATTATTTCCCTATCCATCCCATTGTAACAGTTACTACATTATAGTGTAAAATCCATGCACTATCCATTCCCATGCATAGAAATGATGTAGATGCTCTTATTGAGTAGTAAACCTTGTAAAAATATTATGTGAATATTTTTACCAATTTCTATTATTTCATGTGACAGGTAAAATAGAATATGTGAATCAAAATCCTAAAAGGTCAATAGGTATAGGGATAAAAAGTAGGAATTGGTTCAAAAATTTCAGAACAGTAATTCACCCCCCTCCCATGTTATGTTTATCCCAAACTCAACCTCTTAATTGGTATCAGACCACAAGGTTAAGCTATGTTTGATTCTCTATAGTGATGATATTATCTTGTGAAGACTTTAGTTTCTTTCCTATGTCAAAAATGAAGTGCAATTTTGGTGACGATTTAGTTTTCATTGAGAAGAAGAGTATATCTACCATGATCAGGATGAATGAGAAAAATAAAGAGAAGAAAAATATGAAGAATAAGTCCCTATTATCTAAAGAATATGAGGTATATGCATCTCCATGCCTTACTGACAGATAAGACACATCAAGAATGGAATGTAATATGAAGGCGGATCGAGTTTCCACCAAGAAGATAGATTACCTTCCAACCTCAAGTGATCTAGAGTTATGTGTTAGTACATTTGAAAATTATTCTCATGATGAAAATTCTAGCACAAGTGGGGATGATCAACCAAAAATCTCTCTAGAGTAATCAGTTGATAGATTAAGAATGATTTTGTATAGTATTAAAGAGGAAAGTGTCTCACTTATTTGAGGATTATTTCAATTTATTCGAGAAGATGTCACCCAGCTAGAAGAAGAAATTGATGTTTTGGAGAAGGTCTTAATAGAAAAACTTGTTGAATGTTTAAATCTCTCTAGATAGGACGGAGCCTTTGAAGAAACAAAGAGTGAATTTGAAATAATTTGATCAATATAGCTCAATTAAGTTTAGGAGAAAGACGGAGTCCATAAGTCTCTATAAGAGAAGATCCATGCACTTGAAAATAAGGTAAATAAGAGAACTAATATCAATAGTTTATATATGAAATAAAATTCAACGAAGATGAAGGAACATAACTCTTTTATACAAAATAATTTTATGATGAATTAAGTGGAATTTGAAAGATTAAATAAGAAATGTGAAGAAATGAAGATCATGACTGAAGACCATAAGATCATCCTCAATTTGGAATGTCTGAAATTGGATGCTTAGTGTGCCAATCTTGAAAAGACACATATTGATCCATGATAAAATAAGGTGACTATTGATACTAGTATTCAATATTCACTTGAGGATTCTAAGGGTTAAATAACCCCAACATTTTATATGAATATCATGACCTCACTCAATTATCTATCCCAAAAAACTGATAATGAATAGGAACCATCCATACCATCTTGTACTAATGTTTCTAAATTTGTTTCTACAAAAATTATAGTGGAAGAAACATTTTAAACAGGTATGGATGAGTAAAGGTGATGAGATACCTACCATAATGGTTAGATTGGATAGGAAGAAGAATATGTAAGGTGGTTCCCCATAGAGATCACAACAAATCTTAAAGAAGGACCAACAACCATATACAAAAGACATAAAGATGTCACAATTTGTGGGTTAATGTTGGTTCTATAATAGGTTTGGGTATTGTGCATTATAGTGTTGTTACAATCCCCAAAATATAAAAGCACAAATAAATCGTGTTCTAAGGGGGACAATTCTAGAGAAGAAGAAGAAAAATCCACATATCTAGAAGCATTTGTATACTGAAAACAGATTCTGAATCTTTGATAACATCTACGATTTATTCAATAGAAGTGGTCGCAAGGTTGTTACATGTTTATCTCAACGTGAATCCAATGTTGATAATAAAATAAGATCACAAAATCTAGCTATGAAATAAGAATTATCCTTGTTAATAAATAAGAATAATGTTGTAAAAAAATTCTCCCAAGAAGATTCCTAGAAGGAAAGGTGAGGAGACCTTGGATTCTAAATCCAAGAAGTAGAAGGGTAGTGAATCCAGAAGAACTACTAAGAAGGATGTCACTCAAAATAATCCATGCAAAAGATACAATATTCATGATTCAAATTCTAATGACCTATTGGTTATCTGGCAATAATATTTGGAAATAATGCAGGAAATGGTAGTTGCACAAGCAAAGGCTAGTGAAAAAAAAAGAAAAAAGATGATTTCATATGACGACAAAGAGGTCTTCAGTGTGAAGTACAACATGGACACACACACTATTGAAAGTTACCCTACACTTATTCCATCCAAATAAGAATTCCTCCAAAAGATTAATGGTTCCCAATGAGATTCTAGAGCTCTAAAATCACTTGAAGAAATAAGGATCACACCCAAAGAGAAGGAGGAAGTGATAATATCCACACAAGCATAATCAAAATTGATGATAAATTGTGCAAGTGTGAACAGTGGAGAAAATGGAGCATATTGGTTGGGAAACACATCTCAACGTTTCTATTCCTATTAATAAAGAAACGAGGATCCACCTTATTCCCTTAAATATTTGTGTATTGTATTTTGTCTAATAATTCAGGGAATTAAAGGTGAAGTAATTTCTTAGGAGTAGTATCAGAGAAACATTTATGAGATATGTTCCCCATGAGGGGGTGACAAATGAAGAAGTTTCTAGAGTTATTATTTCAATTAGCATCAAATTTAGTTGTTATCAAATTAAATTACTCTAAATATTGTTTTAAGATCATGTAATTGAAAAAGTTATGTTATTTCTTAATCTCTAATCCTTGGTTACTCAAAAAAATTTCATTCAAAAAAGGGGGTAACTAAATTAATTAGCGACATAAGAAGAATGGAAGTTCCCCAAGTACACTTATTCTACCTATTTCACTTGAATACTTTTTATTCATTTTTTGAAGTGAGTATTGGAGTTTTAGTAGGTTTTTCTTTAAAATATTTCATATCACATCCTAGAATGAATGTGGGAAGTCCTTGAAGACAAGTATGTGAGTCCTCATCTTATGAGGCATCGGGATCAGTTTATAATGGATATCCTTGTAGTCTAAATACAATCCTCTTGTCTTCTGCACCAAGAATTACTCAAGTATACTTAGAGTGAAATGATATTTTAAACACTTCTTATGTATTAATTGATACCCTTTTCCCATGATGTTTTTATCTCTTCTCAATACGGGGAAGATAAAGGGAAATGAAAGTTCAAAAGTGAGAGAATGAAAATTTTAGGAGAGATAGAAGATTAAAATTTTGATATTAACTCATTCCTTTAAGAGAACTTTGATGTATTGAAAACAAATACAAAAGAGGAGATTATTGGGACCACTTTTTGTAGAAGTTGTATTTGTTTTCCACATTTTTCAGTAATGGTAAAAATGAATAAGGGACTCTTAAGTGAAATGATATCGGTTAATGTGATGGTTCTTGGAGAAGTATTTTTCATTCACAACATTGGATGCCACACTTGGTAAATTATACATGTTGTTTAATTCACATGACTAATGCACAGATCCTAAGTTCAAATAACATGTGTCAATGGTGAAATAGTGTATACAACAATAAAGTGTCATCCATTGAGGATTATTGAAGTGTTAAAAGTGTGTTATTTAGAATTAATAATTCAATAATAAAATAAGGATGATGGTTGAATAAGAGGCTTGGTATTTGTGTAGACACACATGATGTTTATGATTTATCATGTCCAAGAAATTTTAAT
Source organism: Viscum album (assembly GCA_963277665.1). Taxonomy (NCBI): domain Eukaryota; kingdom Viridiplantae; phylum Streptophyta; class Magnoliopsida; order Santalales; family Viscaceae; genus Viscum; species Viscum album. The sequence continues at coordinate 1,824,329,708 of OY728160.1, forward strand.
CATAGAAATTTTATCTTTTTTATGGTATCCCATTAAAAAATTGGCCATGACCATAAGCTAGCCAATAGCCTCGACCCAAGGAATTTTCCGGACAGAGTCGACTATGCCCAAAGGGAAGCCACCATGCCATCTCACGAGCAGCTAGGCCATCTGTAGGCCCATAGGAGCACAAGGGGAAAATATTTTTCATAATTGGGCCGAATCCTGGGAAGATGGTGGGAAAGGAGTGCACCCACAAAGAATAAATTGCAGGGTGGTACCCCGGAGGGTGATGGAGTAATCTGGGGAGGGGGTGGAGTGATTTGATAATTATACCACATGCCACCTGCATCCTAGTTTCGATGTGGAAAAAAAACAAATGGGTACTATTTGTCTCTTAAAAAACACAAGAATGGACCTCTCCATCCATTCCATCCACATCCCATGATTTCATTGCTTCCATCTAATCAATTTGTGCCTCAGGTATTTAAATCGGGGCCATCTGATGCTCCTGCTCCATCTGAAATTGTCATGTTGTCGTCTTCCTTCCGTCATTACATAACTCTACCACTATATCTTTTAGGAAGATAAGACCAATCACCAAGTCCAACCTATAGCTATATAATTAGGATCATTTCAACATCTTGAAGGCAATTGGATTGTCCTGAGGGAACACATGCAACTAACATCTTGCATACGTGAGTATAACTCGAAGAAGTGGTCTTGGCAGAATTAAATGGAGCTGCGAGTCCATGTGGATAATTTGATCCTTGATTTAAAAATGAAGATTGCATGAAATCATGAATTCATTCAGAGGATCAGAAGTCCATTTGTTTGAAAAGGAAATACACCGTAGCACTCAACATATCTTTTGCATGGATTTGAAAATCATTGAAGTCGTGATCCTTAGGTGTTTACTGGGTTCTAGATATGGAATATCTCATGGAATTTGAATGTGTAATTGGAAGTGGTATTTGCCTATGAAAAGTGAATCCTCGATCCGAGAAGAGATGTTTCCCTCCGCATATTCGAGTGCTTCTATTAAAACGAGAGCACTCCTTTTATCACTATTCTTTGAAAATGATCATGGAGACTCGTTGGAATTTATGGATTTGTGAATAAGAGATCCCAAAATCCTTCAACAAGTTCCATGCACTCTCTTGTATTTTGTTGGATAACTTCTCTTCTTAGAATGAACTGGTTACCGCAACACGTGATCGGATTTCCCAAACCCCCACTATACTTTTCCAAGGATATCAAACCATGATCCAGTGATTGTGTCTCACTCTCACTTCTCTTTTTGAATAATAATAGCTATGAACATCATTCAAAAATAATAACCATGGTCTCGTGGCCTTCACAATGGTAAATACACTTTGGTTACATGATTCATCAATATTGTTTGTTAGGGAAGTCGTTGGTGAAGAACAAGATTGCAAGATGATGGGTGGTATGTGTTTCTATGCATTCATATACATGATATGAAAAATATGGAGTATTTTTGTGGTTTTTTGAAGAATAAGACTCATGTGGAAAGCGATTTAATGCACTGATTCACTCATGAGTGATAATAAGAGAAGTCAGTATGTGTCTAATGACTTGTACCCATTATGGTTTGTGCACAAGAAGAGAATAAGTGGATAGATTGTATTTGGTTTGTTCATTGTTATTGAATTAACAAACCCAAACCAAGTGTAAATGGAATAAGTGTCATGGGAATATTAGAATATGCTATGTATTATTGCATGCATATAGATAAGTGAAAGAGACAAGTTCCGCTGAATGATACATGCATGATCACATGAACACCTGAATATATGGAAGAAGAGTTGATTTTGAGGATTCCATGTAAGCTGATATTCATTTCTTGAACAATCAAAAAGGTGTTTGTGATTCTATCCAATAAAAGGATGGAGTTTTAGAAGAATCAGTTATTTCACTAAAATAAGAACAAAGAAGAATAAGTTCTAGTGCATTTGGTTGTTGTAATAAAGAAGAAGATAGAATAAGAAGTTGTGCTATTGGTTTTTCTGTAGAGAAGAATATAGAAGAAGAAAGGAGTGTTTCTTGCCCACTACTTTTCATGTAACCATGCAAAGAGCCCAAAATAATATCAAGAGAAGAACCTACATTTCGAAGAACGAAGAAGACTGTCTTCATAGATAGTATAAAGAACCAATAAAAAAGAAATAAGTTGAACTGAGTCATCACCAGTTCAGGAAGAGGATTGTTTCCCTAACCCCTCCAAAATTTAAGGAATCACACTGGAAAGTATTTTTTCATTCCCCCCTCCAAATTGTAGGGACCCACACAGGCTAGAGGATTGTTTCCCTACCCAACCAACTATAACAGTTACTACATTATATTGGAGAATCCCTGTACTGGTCAATCCCAAGCATGGAAAGGATGTAGCTATACTTATTGAGTAGTGAACCTTATAAAAATATCGTGTTCATATTTTTACAACTTTATATTATTACATGTGATAGGTAAAAGGGAATAAGTGAATCAATATCCTAATAGTTTATGAGGTACGGTGATATAATGTTGGAATTGATTTAAAAAGTCCAAAACACTGATTCACCCACCTCTCAGTGTTTGGTATATCCCAAACTAGTCATCTAAATTTATATTAGATAACAAGGTTCAAATCTGTTGTGTTCACTATAGTGAAGATATTATATTTTGAAGACTTTAGTTTATTTCATATGTCAACAATGAAGTGTAGTTTTTTTGAAGATTTATCTATCACTGAGTAGAAGACTATATCTACCAAGACCATAATGAATAGGAAAAAAGAAAGAGAAGAGAAAGATGGATAATAAGTCCATCTTATCTAAAGAAGAGTAAGTATCAACATCTACATGGATTTCAGACAAATAAGACTCATCAAGAATGGAAAATAATGAATAGGTGGATCATGTTTCTACCAAAAAGATATATAACCATCCTACCTCATCTGATCCAGAGGTATGTGTTAGTACATTCGAAAATTATTCTCATGATGAAAATTCTATGACAAGTGGTTATGATCAATCTAAAAACCCTCAAGAGTTGTTAGTTGATATATTAAAAATGATTCTATATAGAATTCTTGAGTATAGTGACTTTATTATTTCTAGATTATTTCAATGTATTCAAGAAGATTTCACCTTGCTAGAAGATGAAAATAATGTTTTGGGGATGGGCTTTAAAGAATTTTTTTTGAATGTCAAAATCTCTTAAAGTAATTTGGAAACATTGAAGAAATAAAGAGGGAATTTTGAATAAGTCCCTCAAAATTTCTCAAACAAGTTGTGAAGAAAGAGAGAGTCAATAAGACTCTGTAAGATAATATACATTCACTTGAAAATAAGCTAAAGAAGAGAACTAGTGTCAAGGGTTTATATTTGGAAGAAAATTTCAAGATGATCAAAGAACAAGACTCTTTATTACAAAACAAAGTTTTGATTCATAAAGTTGAAGTTAAAAGATTAACTAATAATTTTTAAGAGAAGATGATCATAATTTAAGACAAGTAGATCGTCCTCAATATGGAATTTCTAAAATTGGAAGCCTAGTGTTCCAATCTTGAGAAGAAACAAATTGATCCCCCATAAAAATGTGATAGTTGCTACTAGAATTCAATGATCATTGGAGGATTATAAGGGTTAAATAACTCCAACCTATGATAAGAAGATAGTTTCTTCACCCAAATATCTATCACAAGTAGCTGATATAGAACAGGTACCATCCATACCATCTTATACTAAAGTTTCTAAATTTTTTTCTACAAAAAAGTGAAAGTTGGACGAAAAATCCTAAACAAGTGTGGATTTGGAAAGGTGATGAGATACCTACCACCATTGTTATGGTGGATATAAATAAGAATATATAAGGTGGTTCCCCACATAGAGCACAACAAATATTGAATAAGGACCAACAACCTTATACAAAATAAATCAATATGTCAATATTTTTTGGTCAATTTTGAGGTTACAAGAGTTTTGTGCATTTTTCATTAGATTGTTGGTAAAATCCTCAAAATATAAAAGCAAAAATAAATCCCATTCCAAGGGGGATCAAGATACAGAAGAAGAACCAACATCCACAAATCCAGAATCATATGTATACTGAAAATTGATTTGAAAAGCATGATAATATCTATGATGTATACAATGAATGTGGTCACAAGGGTGGTATATGCTCATCTCAACATGTATCCAAAGCTGATAAGAAAATAACATCACAAAATATGGCAAAGAAAGAATAATTATCCCTAGGAAGAAATCAAGAGAATGCTGTAAATACAATTCTCCCAAGAATATTCCAAAAAGGAAAGGTGATAAGGCCTTGTATTTTAAATACGTGAAGGTTAAGGCTAGTGCATCCAAAAGAAAGACTAGGAAGGATGTCACTCAAAAGAAGACATGTGAAAGATCCAATCATGATGCATCAAATTATAATGACCTATTAGTTATCTAGACAGATTATTTGGAATGAATGATGGAAGTGGAAGATACACAAGCTAAGACTAGTGAAAAAACCAAATTGAAGATTTCAAATGAAGATAAAGTGTTCCTGTTTGTGAGGTTTGACAAGGTCAGACGCACTGTTAAAAAATTCATTACATTTATTCTAGTCTGAGAAGAATTCATCGTGAATATGAAAGTTGCACAAGGAGTATATAGTTCATTAAAATCACTTAAAGAAATAAGTCTCACACAAAAATAAATAGAAGAAGTAACAAGAATCACACAAGGACAACTAGAATTGAAGATCAATTGTGCAAGTGTGAATAGAGGAGAAAATAGAGAATATTCCTTGGTAAAACAATCAAAACCTATCTCACTCTGATTAAGAAATGAGGATCCACGTTATTACCTTAAATTTTTGTATATTTAATTTGATCTAATAATACTGGGAATTGAATGTGAAGTAATTTATTGGGGGGAACCTGAGGAATAGTGATGAAAAGTGTTCCCCTTTAGGTGGAGACAAATGAGGAAGTATCTATAGTTACTATTTCAATCGGTATCAACTTTAGTTGGTATTAAATTCAATTACTCAGAATATTTTTTTAATTTCATGAAATTATAAAAGGAATGTTATTTCTTAATCTCTAATCCTTGTTTACTCAAAATAAATATCATTCTACAATGGGGTAGTAACTGAATAAATCAGTGACATAAGAAAGATGGAAGTCACCCTAGAACCCTTATTCATTCTATTTCACTTGAATGTTGTTAATCCATTTTTCGATGTGAGTGAAAGAGTTTCAAGTTCCTTTCTCTTAAAAAGATTACATATCATAGCCTGGAATGAAAGTGGGAATCCAATGAAGACAAGTACATGAGTTCTCATCTCGTGATGTATAATGATCAGTTGATAATGGATAGCCTTGTTGTTTAAATTAAATCCATTTGTTTTCAACACTGAGGAGAATTAGTGTGAAATGACGTATGGAACACTAAGTGTGAATTGATACCCATTTCTCATGAACTTTGTATGTCTTGTCAATAAGGGGGGGTGAAAGTGAAATGAAATTTCAAAATGGGAGAATGAAAACTGAATGGGATATTAAATATTCAAATTTTGATGTTGATACATTCATTTAAGAGAAAATTGATGTATTTCCAACAAATACAAAGTGGGATATTGTTGGAACCACCATTTGTATAAGTTGTATTTGTTGTCAACAGTTTTCAGTAATGGTCGAAATAAAGAAGTAACTCCAATGTGAATGGATATTGGTTGAAGTGATGATTCCTAGAGAATTGTTATGTATTCATAGAATTGGACACCATGCTTGGGAAATTCTCCAGTTGTTTAATTCTGAAAATTGATGAACTGATCCTAATTTCAAATAACTTATATCATAGGTGACTTAGTGTTTAAAAAAATTAAGTATCGTCGACTAATCAAGATTTGAATTATTTCATGTGTGTTATCTATAATTAATAATCCAAAAATAAAATAAGGATGATGGTTGAAGAAGATGATTGGTATTTGTAGTACCGATGCACGAGGATTATGATTTAATGTGGCCGTGAAATTTTACACATAGAAGTATTATTTTTTATGGTATTCACATAAAAAATTACACCATCCCATAAGCTAGACGACAGCCTCAACCCAAGGAATATGTTTTAAAGAGTTTTCGTCTCCAAAGGGAGTCTATCATAGCCTTCCCATAAGTGGCAGGGACGTGTGTAAGCCCGTAGGAGCACAAGGGGAAAAGTCTATGAATAGTTGGGCAGACACCTATGCAGAGCATGGTCGCAAAGTGAACATGGAGAGAACATGGTATGGGGTGATATTGTGGAGGGAGAGGGAGTAATTTGGAGATTGGGAAGAGCACTTTGATTATTATACCACAGGCCACATGCATCCTAGTTTCGATGTGGGACAAAAACAAGTGGGTACTCTTCATCACTTCAATAACACGAGGGTGATCCTTTCCATCCATTCCATCTGCATCCCACGATCTAATCACCACCATCCCATCAATATGTTCCCACATGTTTAAATTGGGTACATTTGATTATCCTAAATTATCTGAAGCAGTCACGCCGTCGTCTTCATCCTACGGTTGCACAACTACGCCATTGTCTCTTGCTAGAGAAGAATACCAATTATAATGGACAACATATGGCTATCTATGTAGGATCATTTAAACATCTTGAAGGTTATTAGATTATGACGAGGCCATGCATGCAACTAACATCTTGCATACATGAGTATAACTCAAATAAGAGGTCTTAGCAGTAGTAAATTGAGTTACGAGGCCACGTGGATAATTCAAACCTAGATTTAAAAATAAAGCATTCATGAAATCTTTAATGCAAGCACATGATCAGAAGGGAGTTCATTCGAAAAGGAAATATGCTGTATCTCTTGACATATCTTTTTCACTGATTTGAAAATCCTTGAAGCTAATATACTTAGGGGTTTAATGGGTTCTCAATATGGAATATCTCATGGAATTTGAAGATGTAGGAGGCAGAGATCCCTACCTATAAAATGATAATCCCCAAGCTGAGAATACTTGATGTTAGCTACAAATTTGAGTTCTTCTCTTTATAAATAGATCACTCCCTAGTTCTTTGTTCTTCATGAATGAGAAAAGAGACTCATAAGAAATTACATATTTGCGAAGAGGAGATCCCTTAAGCCTAAAACAAGTTCCATGAACTCTTGAATAGATTTTCAAGGAAGTTCTTTGCTGAGAACAAACTAGTAACAACAACACACAATAGATTTTCTAAAACCCCCTTTGTGCTTTGTAAATTCCATCAAACCATGATCCATTGATTGAGTCTCACTCTCACTATGATTTTATAAGAGAAAAGAATAAATTAAGGTTTCTTTCCTGCTTATTTCCATATAAACAAGTAAAGAGAACAATATAATATCAAGAGAAGAACCTACCTTTTAAAGAAGGAAGAATACTATCTTCACAGGTACTATAAAGAACCAGTAAGGAAGCTGAAAGATGAACTAGATCATCCCCTATTCAACAAGTGTATTTTTTTTCATTCCCCCCTCCAAAGTGTAGGGACCTACACTAGCTAGAGGATTGTTTCCTTACCCAACCCACTATTATAGTTACAACCTTAGAGTGGAGAATCCATTAATTGGTTATTATCATGCATGTAAAGGATGTAGTTGCTATTATTGAGTAGTGAACCTTGTAAACATATCATGTGCATATTTTAACTGCTCTCTATTATTTCATTAAATTGGGAAAAGAGAACAAGAGAATCAAGATCTTATCAGGTCAATAAGTATAGGTATAAAAAGATGGAATTGGTTTAAAATTTACCCAGAATTGATTCACCCCCCCCCCTCTTTGTGTAACATATATCCCAAACTGGTTCTCTAATGAAACCTTCTATGATTTTTTTAAATAACAACCTAGACAACTAGATTAAAATCAACCCTATCACTAAAAAAATTTCATTCCCTTCCTAACCAAATATCCCACTCACTTTGTAAGGCTTGAGTGCTCCCATAATGAATAAGAAACTATATTTTTAGTCTACAGTAGTCAAACTAGACATTGAAGTTAATAAACAAGTCCATACCGGTTCTAATGTTGAAAATGTACAAGTCCAACACAAGGAAATAAAAAAATCCAAATCTGCCACCAAATCATGGCACTCAGGGATCCTGAAATCCTTCTCCTTATTCAAATCCAATGGGGTAAGTAAATCCATAAACAAAGGCCTAAAATTCATTCACATGGCCAATGAATCAATAAAACCTAGATATATAAGAGTTAAGGATGTACACATATCAAAAAAATAATAGATGTAATTGAAGAAATAATAAAACCAATACTTATAATAGAGGTCAGAATAGAATTTGTGTCCTCTTGTATAACATTTACTATATGGAGACATACTACCCCAGGCCCACCCAAATCCTTATTCTTCTGGTTAGAAACCCATTTACTTTAAGAGTAAGATCCTCTAACCTTTGAAGCATCATAATACACCTGAGAACCCTTTTAGAACATTGATCCATCACTGATCCTCAGCGCAGAAACCTAAAATAGTCTCTAAATATGTCACAAAAATCATAACTAGTGGATCATCCTTATACCCTCTAAGGAACTAATCATGGTAATACTAGCCTTCCTATACTGATAGCTGAGGACCGAAATACACACTTTAGAATCCAGTGAAATTTTACCTGATGGATGTTGATCACTCTTACCACTACCCAAAAGAGATTCTCCCCACTTCCACATATGACTAGTTGAAGAGATCCTGCTACCACCTAATTAAGGAAATCCACTATGAACTTTTTTTATCCACATATGACTCTACCATTGCATCATTTTCAAACACCTCAAAAAAGGTTGACAGGTAGAGAAGAAAAAGAAAGGACATGATCTTAGGCTTCAATCCCATAAAAAAACAACAAGTCATGAGATAATATTTTTTGAGTTTTGGAGAGACATGATCATACTCAGTGAATTGATATGTGTACTCTAACACTGAAAGATCCCCTTTCTCCAACATAAAAAACTAATATGCCTTCAGTACCCTCAAAGCCTCTTGGTCAGACTACCAATTGAAAGAAACTTTAAAATTTGTCTATGTGAGGTCCTATTGCTTCCTTACTATCACCATAGACTCCCACCACATTCGACCCGATCATTCCATTATATAGGTTTAGAAGCCGACTTTTGAGTTTCTAAGGGTACTTAGAACTCAAATATCCTCTCATTATAATACAATAATTCTTTAGACTCATTAGATCCATTGTCACTAAATAAAACTGGTGGATTTTTATAGTAAACTCTTGGGAAATGTCTACCATTTGTGTTTTATCCTGACTTCCCACATATGCTCAAAGATTGAATCATTTGTATCACCAACACCATAACACCCTCTCTATTCCAAGACGAGGCCTTTCTGGGATACATTCTCTACAAAACAAAAAAAAATCAATAAATTCATAATCAAGTCTTAATAATCATCAATAAAACCAAAATAATCCCAAAAAATATGAACTAATAAATAGGGATAGAATCAATAGTTGTTTCAAATGAAAATTGGGTGAAAAAAACTAAGTTCCAATCCTAAAAGTGTGACTGGAAGGTGATAGATAAGGGAACACAAGCTACATGTGGTTGCTACATACTATTCCCATAAACTGTGTTCCCCTTGAAAACTCCCCTATTTCGCCCCAAGAATCTAAATAACCCACATGATAACCCCATTACCCATAAAAAACATGTAAATACATAAAAATATCATTAAAACCCCATAAATGGGCTCAAAAAATAAACAAAATCTCATGCCACCCATCCCAGCTTGAGGTTTAATGTGAATAAGAGTTAGATGACACTCCTTTAGTTCTAAACCTGAGTTCCAATAGAACTATCTCCATTATACCCGAGCCTATAGGCCACAAGGCCTAAAGTATGTTCTTGATTACCATGGGTTGGGGAAAAGCACTAGTCATTACTGATGAACTCATGGGAACGGTTTATACCTTAGTAAATAGGGATGACCCATCCAAGAAATGGGATGACCAAACAATCATAATCAAAGCCAATGGAAAATAAAAATTCATCCAGAGTAATGTATTAATGACTAAAGCAGATAACATAAATGTGAACATAACATCTTATACATAATATTAAATAATTGGAAATACATATGGTATGTCAATCTAAGAGTTTAAACCCCAAAAATAGAGAAAGAGGCAAAACATGGACAATACATACAAACCAAAATTAAAATACTCTAAAATATATCTCCATGGGCTGACCCTATGAGACCATGAATTCTTCAAAAAAAATTGGATGATGGTAATCTAGAAGATCCACCTACCATCATAGTTTCCCATCCATTACTAATGTCTTTCAAACAAATTCTACAACCACTTGAAGACATATTTTACATTTTAGGCACAAAACCTGGTTGAATGATACCATATACCTATTCAGTGATTTTAAACCAAAAAAACTTATAAATTATTTTGAAAACACATTTTTCTAAAATTTCTCCACTTTGAAAACTTTTAAATTTTAATCAAGAGTTTAAAATACTTGTGCGTTTCTATTAAAAAAATAAAAGAAATTTGTCAACATCGATCAAGTAAAGAAATAAGACCATATAGGACAACACGATCAACATACTCAAACAAGGTATTGAAGGGGTAATCATAAACATTTCCTTTATATTACCATGTAAATGAACATGGTAATAAAACAAGATATCATGCCAAAAAAATCATTACCATAATACATACAAGTGTGTAAATCATCTCGAAAGGAGAAATGTTCATGAAGGTATCTAACCATATGTTTTCAATGTGAGTGAGACTAAAATATAGTTTTCAAGACTGATAAACGAATTAGAGTCTTTAGTATTCTTTCCTAGTCCCAACTCCCAAGATCATTCTTGGTTAGTTGGTCAAACCTGTGGAATCTCTCTTGATCTTCCTCATAAAGGATCTCTCAATCCTTTAGAAAACATGAAGAATCTTCTCGATATTCCACAAAAGGCTATCATATCCCCTTTAATATTATATTTTCACACCCCAAGTATCCCAAGTATTTCTCAATTCCAAACATATCCAAACCACAAGTTTCACCAATCAAAAAGTAATTTATAATCCATCTTAATAAAAAAAACATACCCATTTTGATAAAACACCTTCCTCGAGGTAAAAGCATTTCTAAAACCTATTTATAAATCCATTTAAAGTACTATACCCTTTAAAATCCATTTTATCAAACACATAGACTTCATTTTGTCCACCTATGTTTGGAAAAACGATATTAAACCTTAAATTTCTAGTCTGAAACCAAGGATCACATCAAACATGGAATAAACATCAATCATAAATCATATCAAGTAAAAAATTAACGAACATAAACTAATGGATACAAATAATTACAAGTAAATCCCCAGAAAACACCCTTAAATAGATACAATTATTTAGGGAATGGGTAAAAACTCATAATCCCGGATGATAACCGTTGGATTTTGTAATAATAGGGCCACACACAAATAAACCAATAGAAATCAAACCAAAAACCCCATTAAAACCCTTATAATTATCCAAACCACCCATACATTTTTACAATTCCTTCACAATGGACGAGTAAAGGAAGTTTAGCGGAAATTATGAGTTGATGTTAAATATTAGGACCTAACTCATCTAAAAACACATAATAATCTTGAGTTAAATTAGGGATTCACATTTAGGATATTTTCATGTTTAGAGTTTTATAGAATTAGGCCATAACTATTACATAATTACCCAAATATTACAAAGTAGACACTTCTAATCACTATCCATTTTTCACAAAATGAAACTACTTAAAATAAAACACGGTTTCTATTTCTAGATAAAAAATCTTCATAACATTCATCATGACTTATTCTATATTTTACCCATCCTTATAACTTGTGGAAAACATTTCAAAAACATGGGATGATCATAAAAAGCTCATTAAGGGATATAAAATAAGAAATTAAACTATTATTCCATGAATATTTTAATCCCATGAAAATATTTTCACAAAATCGTAATTTTAAACCCTTAAAACATAAACTCTTTAACATACCTCATGAAATCATAGGATTCTTGAGAATATAATAGAAATCATAAATAATAATGGTAATGTGTGGCATCCATGTCATACTTACATTGTATCTTTCACAACTATATAGGGGGTAACATTAACTATTCCATTTGTAATACCCATCATAGTATATTCCCAAAATCACTTAGGAGAATCCCAACTATTAAACTATGTCTCATTACCTGATGCATTTGAGAGTTATCACGGGCTCAATCACCCTCAGTTTATCACAAAACCACTGGGATACATAAAAAATATCCAAGAACCTTTACATAGTCATAACATATAAAACAAGCATAAATGAAAAAATAACATTTTCACATTATAATCGCAAGATATAATTTCAAGATATTCATATAATCACTCCCTTATCAAAATTATTTTCAAAAAAAAAATTCGTGAAAATTGAATATGGTATTTATTTTCCTCTTAAAACATTAAGGCTTATAAAGGAAGCCAGAAACCAAATAATGTTCATGGAGGTGGAAAGATCGTTGTCGCCACATACGTTATAAAAATTGTCCTTTTATCATTTTATAAAACACATCATATAAAAAATATTCTTTTTGAAAACTATTCAATGATATTTAAAGTAAAATTGGTTTATTATACACCGTATAAAATAAGGTGGTGTATATTATCAAAATATGCCTCAATAAAAGTTGATTGAGACGAAGTCCCTTACAAGGATCCCTTTATGAAATAGATTGAAAGAAATTAAATAGTTTCCATTTTTAATAAATTCATGTTCATAGAAATATATTCATAAAAAACTATTTTTAAAACATGGATATTAAATAGAAATATTTATAAGAATAAATCATCAAAACATTAAAAAGAGGGTTTGAGTTAAAAAGTCCCTTACCACTTGAGTAACAATTAACTAAAAATAATTAAATAATAACACTAAAAAAATATAATATAATAATAATAAGGAGATAAATGTTATAATATGTTAAAGGGTAGTATATAAAATACATATAAGTTAATTGATTCATAACGAAAAATAATCCTCAATGCAATGTAAATTGAGACAAAATTCCTTACCATGAGTGTAACTCATTACGAACAACCCTTATATTCCTGAATAATAAATTTAGCTTAAATTAAACTTTCTTCAGACCATTTTTCAAGTTTATTATTCCATTTATATCACTTATTACCATGTTATAAAAATTAGATAATTATTTATGTTCATATTGGACATTTTATCGATATTCAGAACTTGAGTCGAAAATGAACTTGTTATGATGTAAATTGTCCATGTGGTAAAAATTGCATCATATATAAAATATAATTCATGAAATAATGATAATTTTGTTTAAAAAATTATACTTCTAAATCAATTCATTAATTATGGGTATGAAAAATGATTAATGTTACAATCACAGAGACGGTAGGTCGTACGTATGCATGAGTAACATTTGCATTTTTCGTTGATCATTGTGGAAATAATATAATTGTTATTTTATATTACTAGAATTATTATATTATTATTAAAATAATAATAATAATTTAAATATACTAATATATATCATAAAAGTTATGTGGTGAATAAAAATAATCCACATCACTTCGTGGAGGTGATAGTTCCCAGGTATATATGAACGACGTAATCATTTTTATATACATATAAAGTAAGAAAATAATTTATATATTATTATCTTATAATCAGTAATATTCCATTAATATCACAAATATACATTTAAATTCATAAATATAACCAATATTTAAATATGGTGATGAGAAATGAACTATATAGTTTAGCGAGGCGGTGGTCCGCCGTACACACAAACGAAAATTTAATTTCCCATTTGATGAAATTGGATATGGATTAAAGTTATTATATTAAGATGACAAAATTAGATTATATATAGGATAAAAGATTTCTTATTTAGTCATTATTGGAGGTGATTTAATGTTAGTGGAAGAATAAATAAATACATAAAGAAAATGATACATTTTCTTTGGTTGATCACCCTTGAAGAACACTGTAACACCTCTAAGGAGGATTTTATGCCTAAAATAAGACCTAAAGAATGTGGAAAGGGGTTTTAGGAAGGTTTTTAGGTAAATATTGGCCGAAAAACGGTTTTATAAGTGTTTTTATTAGACAAGAGTGGGTACCTTTTTAAAGTAGATGGGAGGGGAACCCTAATAAACTCTTAAAATATTAAATTAATAAAAATTAATCTTTAAATCTAAATAACTTCAACTTGAGTTATGTCAAAGATGATATAATTATGGTTCTAAATCATCTCTTCCTATATTTTTTAGAAATTTATTGAGTTTATCTTAAACCTTATCTTTTCATATTACACTTAATTATTCTCTTTCAATTTTTATTGTTTTAACTATATTTTAAATATTAAGAGGCTATAAATTTTACTTATACGGGGTAAAATTACCATAAATAGAAACTTAATGATTTTTTTTCATTATAATAACTATTTTTTAATTTAAATATTTTAGTTTTTTTAATATAATTTAATAAAATATTATTTTTATAAAAAAATAAATAGCGTCATTTTTAACAATATTCATTTCATTGAATTTAAATAAATTTCAAAAAGAGAGATAAATTCGAAAAAAGGATTTTATAGACATATAATCTTTCATACATGAGTATAAAATTCTTATAGTATACAAATTAATTTTATCTCTATTTATTTTAATATTCTTTGTACCATTTTTTTGATATTTGTACTAATAAAATAATTATTATTTCACTATTGTGTCAATATTTATGGTACTTATTTAATCTATAAAAATTATAAATAAATTCCCATGATGTAGATAATTTCATTATATTTCTAGATATAGTTTGTGAACGAATTTATAACATTTTTTTCCAATATTAAAATTATTATACCAATAAGAAATAAGTGGGTGACATATTGTCAATTTCTTTTGTTTTAATAATATTTACATAACATTCATGGAAAAAAGTCCAATAAATGAATCCATTATGATCCTTAAGTGTTAAGGGTAGATTTGTATTCATCCAATATGATATTTTCTGGTGTTTGGGAAATTTTATTATCCTTATCTTAATAATTTTTACCATAATTTACCCAATTTCCCATTAACTAGGCTAAAAACAATTATCATAGTTACTATTCATAATATCAAAAAATGTAAAAGTAACAAATTAACATAATTTGGACCCATTGATTCCACATATTGAATCCATTTTTCAAAATTTAAAACTCATAAGTCATATTAATTAATTTAAAATTAATCCTTATTGTCAAATTGAGAAAATGAGTTTTCATCTGGAAAACCCATCAAAATATTGACATGCGTTTATATTTAATTTCAATTTGAAATTACCTCCAATGTAAAAAAAATTGGATTAAATTATAAAAAAATAATATAATTATACATTAAAAGATTTTAAAAATTTAAGCTAACAATATAAATAAATTATACAAAAAAGACATTTTGAATAAAAATGCTGTATTTTCACAATTTAGTAAAATATGAATCTTGTTAGAAAAATAAAAAAAATTATAACAAAATAAATTTATATATCCCACTTCTGAATAATAATTTCATTTTATAAAATTTAACATATAAAAGTGGCAATAATTGGATTTAAAATGGGTTTTCCGTCAAATGGTAGTAAAACTGCATTTTTAGAAAAAAAACTCATTTTATCCATAAAATTGTATTTGTTCCTATATATTGTTTATAAAGTACATAAGATTAATTTTAAACATTATATTGAATTAATATTTCATTAATATAATCCAACAAGAGTGATTTTATTATTTTATAAACACAATTATTCACATTTAAATAGTTTTTCATAAAGATACATCCTTTATATTCAATTGGTTTTTAGTTTCATTTCAAGTTAATTCTGTAACCAATGAATAATTATATAATTATGTGTAAAATTTATTTTCATACTTCAGTTAAAACTATTCAATACCTTCATTATAATAGCTAGTTGATAACTACTATATTAAATAATAATATTTAGTTGTTCGTTTAATCTCGATGTGGCGTATCATGTACACTATCGAACATTGTGTTTCCTTTTTCAAAACCCAAGATGTTACATTATGCCCAATTTTGGAAAATGGAAACTTATAATTTTAATTCTGGGTTGTTAAATATAGTATGATGTTTCAAAATACCTTTATTTCAATCCCACATCAGAAAAAGAGTTAATAAATCATCTACTTTAAAAGAAAGAAAGTGAAGTCCAAAGTTCACCTAAGATAACACATACTAGGATTCCATATAGGAAAACATGGATATAGAAGGAAAAATAACCATCATGTTTTAAGTAGAGTGATAGAAAATTTTTTCAAAAAAGATAACAATCACAAATCTATAAATTTGTGATGGGTTAAATAGGCATTGAGTTTTTAGTATGAAAAGTAAATAGAAAACATTTTTGTTTCAATATTATTCACATAGAGTTGAGGAATTATTTTTATACTATGAATAAGAACATAAGGCAGTATACAAAATTGAAAATAATATTTTCATCAATTAAATAAATTCTAGCACAAACTCGTCTTTTTTTCCAAATGATGAGAATTTAATATGGCTTGTTCACACCTAAAGCACTATAATCAACTTCAAGAGAATCACATAAAAAACAAAAGATGATTTTTATATTTCCCAAGTATTTAGACATTCACTACAACGAAAAATGGTTAGCACAAGATTAGATAATTCCCCCAAAATTAATAATCCTATATAATGATAAGAAATACTTTTAATCTCCAAAATTCTATAGTAATACCCATGTTATACACAGAACATTAAACAAAAAAATGTCCTGAAAATTTCTCAAAATATCCAAAACTAAGATTGAAAGCCAAAACTCAGAATAATTTTATCACATAAACCTCCAAGATAAATTTTAATATATACCTCATAATATCATCATTTACTCTTAATGTCTCACACAAAAATAAATTGTCCAAATAATCTTTGTTATATGTTAATGGTTTCCATAAATAACTCATATCACAATAAGTCCATCATAGATTCTGACAAAGTATAAATAAACCCTTACACCTCAATTAAAATATCATAGTATTCTATTTAACATAATCATAAAAAGATCACAAAATCATCTTATTCTTATTCTATAAACTTTTTTAACTAAAAATAAAAATTTATACAAATCAGGACTTCATGTAGGCCAATTGTAGGAGATGTTCCCTTGTCACCCTTTGGTTGTGGGTTCGATCACCACAAGATTAACAGATGCGATGGGTTTTTACCCATACTTCGTGTAACGACCCATACTTTACATACATTGTTATTACTTCAGAATTGATGCAAACTTATTACAACAAATAACCAAACCAGGAAAGGACCGTATAGGTATAATTTCTTTAGAAACTAGGAAACATAAACAACTAGTTCATAATGCGTCTATACTGTCTCCCATTTATTTCAACATATCTGTAGTCCATTTTGACATATCTTACTTAATAACCTTCTTCCTGACCTGGGGAAGGAAACCATACAAAAGGGTGAGCTCAAATGATCATTAAGGGTAAATAAAAGAAATATCAATCACATCATATACATAAGAACATAACTTTTGGAAATCTTAACCTGCAAAAGAAATCATAATTTCATAACATGGGATAAATCATAGTAGTGAAATGTAATCCAAATAATCATAACTTAAAACATGAAACATTGTGGCATACACACATAATCATATATAATCATTTCTTATTAGTCAAGACTCATTTCCAAGACTATCTTAGTGGACAAAGTCCATTTCTGAACTGAGTTCACTCCTCGTTTCAGTGCTGTTTCACTGAACCGGTTTAACCTTCTATTCCAGCCATGTCTATCTCATGAGATATAAAATCTTTACCCAATGCATTGGAGGGAGATATAGGTCCCACCCATCTCATAATGATATAATTCTTATGTGTGCCACAAAATCATAAACCATACATTATAGCATAACCCATGTAATAAAAATGGGAATCTTAAACATCGTGACATTATAAAACAATTCATAGAAGATAAAGGAATTCATAAAAATAATTTCATCACAACATAATCAAATAAATGTAATAAAAGGGATAAAAACATAACCATTTATTATCTTAGATGGAAAATAATTTTGATAAAACACTTGAACTCCATTCTTGAGGAAAATATCATTTCTACTCCAAAAACACTTTTCCTTTCTTAATATGTTATACAATTATAAACTAAAATAAGTTGATTAAAACTAAACTTGAAAACTTGTAAAGGAAGATTCTTTGAAATATTGTTTTAAAAATCCATTAATGTCGTATAAGTTAAAAAAACATTCTTCTCATACTTTTGTCGGAAAAGTCAAAAAGTACCTCGTACGAAAAAAACGACAAAAGATTCCTTTCATATCTTTTACTAAAAAACTCACCGAAGGATAAAATTGGATTTAAACAATTCTAGGTGGATGTAAATAATATTACATATTAAGGAAACTTGGATGTGGATGATAAAATACACCCCAGTAAATTTCAAAGTATAAACAATCTCAGATAAAAATGAGATTGTGATATTTCCCTTACCTTAGGTCCGATTTGCTTCGTAAGTGTCTGAACCTCCTGTATAATGATTTAAATAATTTTATTGACTTATTCCAGAATCATACTTAGTTTTATGATATCATATATGGTCCTATTCTTAGCTTCTTATTAGTAATATTACTACTGGTAATTCGGGTGTTTATTACTTTTTGTTCTTATGCGTGTTTTGTCGAATAAATTCTTATCCTTCTTTTTAGGTTATAGATACCTCATTTCCAGAATGTTATTAGTGTAATATATATCATATTTATTCATTCAATTCATTCAATTCATTTATATAATCATTATACAATGAAGATCATGTAGAACGAGTCGCATCACATTGTGGAGACGGTATTCCGTACGTATGCACGAGTGATGATATCGTTCTTATGATCGTGGAATTGTTTTGGAGTGTATGTATACTATTTCAGAATCAATAAAACTTCACAATAATCATATATATATTCATTATTTTCACCATTATACCCATCCAAATAAGTTGGTGGTGGAAATTAGATTACACCACGGCGTGGAGACGGTATTCCGTACGTACGCGCGCGCAGTGATTTCATTTTCCGTAGGATGGATAGATTGTGAAATAGGGTTGTTTCATACTTATAATAACATATCAGTATATTAGTGATACTGATGTTATTAATTCATAATTAAACAACTAAATAAGAAGAAGTGGAAGTAGAAATAAAGTTGAAAGAATTGGTAACGGACATTACCTCTTCTTTGAAACGCCTCTTTGAGATCTCATTTTAGGGCACTAAAATTAGTCTTTGAAGAAGAATAGGACCTCTAGGATGTTTCTAGGGATGTGGAGACGAGAAATTGGTAGGTTTTTTTCAATCTTGAAGGCTCAAAGTGGTGTGAGGAAGAGGGGGAGGAGGTGCCCTTTTATAAGGGAGGAGAGGGGCTCCTTTGGAAAAACTAAAAATATTATTTTATTATAATGTCAAGTTCGGTTTTAAATAGCTCTAAATTAATTTATTTCGAAGATAAGGTGGGTATGGGTTGAAATCCTCTCATCCAATAGAATTTAGAGAAGTTTAGGTTCCTATTTTAACCTTATCATTTAGATTTAACATTAAGTTAAATAATTTTACTTTTACCGTGTCTTCTTGTATTCTTATAATATAATGTTAATAAACATACTATAAGCAGCCAAACGAACCCCAATTTGTTTATTGTTAATATATATAACCTTATCTAAGTCATTTGGCCGAACCATAGATTTTTAGGAATAAAATAACAATTAATAATATAATATTTGTTTTAAAAACTATTTTATGTCAATTTTGACACTATTTAGTAATTGATTTTTGTGAAAATCATAACAGAATGATTAGTTCGAAAAAAGTTAATTAAATAAATAATAACATGTCATATTAACCTATAAAATTAGTTTAATTCATAAAAAGTCTCAAATTAAATTTATTTTGGTATTTATAAGATCAATTATGTCAATATTTCATTAATAAGATAATTACTACATCATCATTGTGTCATAAATAAATTAAATTATTTAATGTCTAAAAATTACAAATAAAATAAAATTATGTAAGAAATCATTTTAGATTTCTAATGAATATTTATAGTCGAATTTATCGTATGTATAACCTTATATTAAAAATTATTTACTTATTAAACTTTGATTTTAACTATTTTAACCCCTCTTTAAATAAATTAATAATAAATGTCCTAATCTAATCCAAGTGGGCCTAAATGGTCATATTTTATTCCTAAGTTTGTTTTTGGTCGAATTAAACTTATACAATAGAATTAGTACATGTGTTAGGATAATAATAATATCATTTTTACCCTTAGTTACCCTATTTACTTTTAACCGTGGTAAATAAAAGTAAAAAGTTACTATTCACCAAAAATTATTTTCATCTCATTGAACCACATTTTACTTACTGACATCAACCGTGTCTCTCGGATTTTTGAAATTCCACTCACAGAAGCGGTAAAATTATTTTTTATGAAAAATTCAGTTTTTTTAACCACCACTTAGTGGTTTCACTATTCATCAAAAATTGAATGTTTTCAGAAAAATATCAAAATTTCACCCTAGGATAATTTCGATATTCCGAATCCAAAAATGAAGTCCATTTTTCAAAATAAAATTTATAAAATTTCAAAAACTGGTTATTACTATTCATAACGGCAAGTTTTAATAATATTTTAATAGCATATCATTGTTTAGTGTAACTCGGTATTGCGTACGACGCAAGCTATCGAGGAAGGTCGCGATTGCGTGTAAAGAAATCCAAGATAGTGTTGTGTGTAGTGAAACATTCCTTTTATGATTTATAAAAACAAAAATATTTCTCATAAAAGTCTCGGGTGTTACATTCTACCCCCCTTAAAATGAATTTCGCCCTCGAAATTCGTCACTTGGTAACAACTAGATGAGGATACCTCTACCTCATCATATCCTCAAGCTCCCATGTAGCTTCTTCTAATTGGTGGTTCCTCCATAAAACCTTCACCAAGCGAGTTGTCTTGTTTTGTAGGACTTTTTCACTACGATCCAGAATCTCTATCCGCTGTTCTTCATAAGAAAGATCTTGCTCCAGCGGTACAACTTCTGAGCTGAGTACATGTGAAGGATCAAGTATGTACTTTCTCAGGAGAGATACATGGAACACAACATGAACTTGAGAGAGATTCGGTGGAAGCGTCAATCGGTAAGCTACCTTCCCAACACGATCCAGTATTTTGAAAGGACCAATATATCTAGGGCTCACCATCCCCTTCTTTCCAAATCTCATGACCCTCTTCTAGGGAGATATCCGTAAGAACACTTTATCACGCACTTCAAACTCTAGGTCTTTTTTTCGGGTGTTGGCATTACTTTTCTGTTGACTCTGAGCTGCTCTTATGTGTTGTTGAATAGATCTGACCTTTTCGACCATTTCATCAACGAGATCGGGTCCTAATAGCTTTCTTTCCCCAACTTCATCCCAGCAAGTTGGAGTCCTGCATTTCTTTCCATAGGGAGCTTCATAAAGAACCATCTGAATACTGGAGTGAAAGCTATTATTATAAGAAAATTCCACCAAAGGTAGGTGTTGATCCTAACCACCTTTGAAATCCATAGAGAAAACTCTCAACATATCTTCTAGAGTTTGAATCTTCCTCTCAGACTGACCATCTGTCTGAGGATGATAAGCAGTGCTGAAACTCAACTCTGTATCCAGAGTATGCTGAAGACTTTTCCAGAACTTTGAGGTAAACCTTGGATCCCAATCAGATATAATAGAAAGTGGTACTCCATGCAATCTTACCACTTCCTTCACATATATCCTGGCAAGATGATCCAGAGAGAAATCCTCTCTAACAACGATGAAGTGTGCAGAATTTTTAGGACGATCAACTATGACCCATATAGCATTATTGGCTTTGGATGTTTTAGGAATTCTAGTGACAAAGTCCATAGTGATGTTTTCCCATTTCCATTCGGGTATGGGTAATGGTTGTAACATCCTCTTAGACTTATGTCTCTCAGCTTTAACTTGCTGACAAACCAAGCATCGAGAGACATATTCAGCAACATCTCTTTTCATGTCATCCCACCAGAAGTACTCTTTCAGGTCCCTATACATCTTCATGCTTCCAGGATGAATGGAGAATGAAGAACTATGAGCCTCATCCAGGAGATCCTTCTTTAATTCGGGGACGGGATGAACACAAACCTGATTCCTGAACTTTATTATCCCATCACAATCATGGTTGAATTCAGGAACATTTCTCACCTTCTTTTGTAACTCGACATCTTATTTATGTGCCTCTTTAATCTTCAAATGTATAGATGGTTGAAAATTCATTTGTGAAAGATACGATTTTTCCCCTTTCATTATAATTCCATGATCCATCCTTTGTAAATCCATAAATATTGGATCTTTTGTGATCCTCATCATGGATAAAATGGCATGGTCTTGTCGACTTAATGCATCTTCCACCTTGTTTGCTTTCCCAGGGTGGTATTGGATTGAGCAGTCGTAATCCCTAATCAGCTGCAACCATCTTCTTTGGCGCATATTCAGCTCCTTTTGTGTGAAAATATACTTTAAACTTTTATGATCAGTATAAATGTCACACCTTTCTCCATAAAGATAATGCCTCCAAATCTTTAATGAAATGATTACTGCAGCTAACTCCAAATCATGAGTTGGGTAATTTTGCTCATGTATTTTCAATTGTCGTGAGGCATAAGCTATAACCACATCATTTTTCATAAGAACACACCCCAATCCCTTCTTGGATGAATCACTGTAGATCACAAACCTTTCTCCACTACAAGGAAGTGTGAACACAGGTGCACTGAATAACCTTTTTTTCAACTCCTTGAAATTCTCTTCACATTCCTCCGTCCAAACAAAATTAACTCCTTTTCGAGTCAACATGGTGAGTGGATTAGATAATCATGAAAAATCTTTCACAAAACGTCAATAATATCCAGCCAAACCAAGAAAACATCAGATCTCAGTTACTGTTGTTGGTCTCGACCATCTTTCGATAACCTCTGTTTTTGCTGGATCCACAGATATCCCCTCTTTTGAGATTATGTGACCCAAAAATGCAACTTTTTTAAGCCAAAATTCACAATTGGTAAATTTGGCATAAAGCTTCTCCTTTCTCAGGGTCTTCAATATAATTCTCAATTGATCTTCATGTTCTTCCTCTCTCTTTGAATAGATAAGAATATCGTCTATAAAGACTACCACAAACTGATAAAGATAGTCTCTAAAGAATCTATTCATCAGATCCATGAAGATAGGAGGGCCATTAGTAAGACCAAATGGCATCACTATAAATTCATAGCGTCCATACCTTGTACGGAAAGCCGTCTTTGGTATATCCTCCCTTTTGACCCTTAATTGATGATACCCTGAACAAAGATCAATCTTGGAAAAGTATTGAGCTCCGCATAGTTGGTCAAATAAGTCATCAATGCGTGGGAGAGGATATTTTTTCTTGATAGTGATCTTGTTAAGTTCTCGATAATCAATGTAGAGTCTCATTGATCCATCTTTCTACTTAACAAACAGAACAGGTGCTCCCCAAGGTGACGCACTAGGGCGTATGAACCCCTTATCAAGATTCTCTTGGAGTTGCTTCTTCAATTCCTGCAACTCAATTGGGGCCATTCTATAAGGTGTCTTTGAAATAGGCAAATCTTCCGGTACGAGTTCTATTGAAAACTCAACTTCACGATTTGGTGGAAGACCCAGTAATTACTCTGGAAATACATCATCAAAATCTCGTACAATGGGAATATTCTTAATTGTGAGTTTCTCACCAACCATTTGAGATAAATAACCTTCATTTAGTGGAATCAAGACCCATAAGATGGAAGAAATTTCCACTGGAAGGTTATGTTCATCCTTGCATTGATAGAAGATCATAGAATGATCTGGAATATAAAATTTGACTTCCCTTCTTTGGAAATTGATATGAGATCCATATAAAGAAAGCCAATCCATGCCAAGAATCACATCAAATTCCCCTATAGGAAGGATCACAAGATTTTCAAGAAGCACTTTCCCACAAACATCGATCGGAGAATAATTATAAACTTTTTATGCGACTGTTATGCCATTAGGGGTTGTCACAGCTAACTCAACATCTAATTGTTGAGGTAATACGGTGATATCCTTAGAAAATTCTTCATAAATAAAAGAGTGGGTGGATCCAGAATCAAATAAAACATTTTCTACTTTAGAGTGGATGGTAAGTGTACCTTTCACCACATCGTTATCGCACTCCACATCGCTGATAGAAATTGCATGTGACTTTCCTTTTTATTTAGCCTTAAGCGTTTGTTGACGTCGACCATCATCATCAACCCTTGGATTCGGGCATTGATTGGCATAATTCCCCATCTCCTTGCACTTGAAACATTGAAGTGTAGTAGGTTCATTCTGTGTATCCCTTTATTTATTTGCATCATTAGACATCTTCTTCCCATCATTGCAGCATTCAAATGCCCTATGACCTTCCTTTCCACGTTTGAAACATTTAAATGTCCCTTTAAGACAACTCCCTCCATGTTTCTTTCCACACTTTGAGCATAAGGGAAAGCTCATCTTCTTTTCAGTGTGCTCTTTAGATTTTCCTTTGAATTCCATTTTCCTCTTCTTATCAATCCCTTATGACTGATGGGTTACTCCAATCTCCATCTCGACTTTGAGAGCACATCGAACGATTTCCTCGTAGCTATTGAAGTCCCTTATGGCTAACGCCCTTCAAAGACTTGGTTTTAAGACACTAAGGAATCGATCGATCTTACTCTTAGGTTGGATAATAATACCAGAAGCGTACCTTGGAAGTCTTGTAAAATTTACTTCATAGGTACCAACAGATTCATCATCATTTTGCTTCAGTTCAAGAAACTCTTTCTCCATCTTTGTTCGGAGAATACGAGGGAAGTACTTATTGAAAAATAAGTTCTTGAACTCGTCCCATTCCATGGACTCAATTTCATCCCTTTGCCTCGTATTCTTAATAAGATTCCACCATTGATCAGCATCACCTTCCAAATGATACACTTCTATGATGACATTATCATGATCAGAACATTGAAGAACTGAAAATATCTTCTCAGTAGTACTAATCCATTGTTCAGCAACTAATTGATCCGTAGACCCGCTGAATGAAGGTGGACGCTACCTCATGAAGGATTCAACAGAATGTTGCTCCTTCCTTTGATCGTTTGGATGTCCTGCATGATTCATACCTTGAGAAAGTTGTGTGAGCATGGCTACAAGATTTTTCATTCCAACTCCCATAACGTTTGGTTGCTCAGGGGGACAATCATTGCATTGTCCGTCGCATTTCGCATCATCACAGTTCCTTAGGTTTCCATCCATTGACTAAAACAAAGAAGAATAGTGTGAGCAACACTAATTACAATAGGAAAACCACACAATCAAGAATAAAATTTCACACTTAAGGTATTATCCTATGTTATTCATGACCATTTCTAAAACACTAAGATTGTGTTCTATGATTAGACTTATCCTTAGTATTCTTACTAAGGCTTTCACATCCTAGTTTCCAAAGGTTGACTATACCTTTCCTCTGATACCAACTGTGACAACCGGGCCCCAGTGACAGCACAGACACCCCGCCTTAACATGGTCGTCGGGTCCTGGCCCACTAGGTACCACCAGTTTCCCCACAGACATGTGGGGCCCACCCTAGGGTCCACCCACATGTCTGCGGGGCAACTGGTGGAACCTGGTGGGCCAGGACCCGACGAACATGTTAAGGCAGGATGGTTGTGCTGTCACCGGGACCCAGTTGTCACATTTGGTATCAGAGGAGGAACCCAGCCTTAAGTGTGTGGTGTGCTTCCTGGGTTGAGATGTAGGGCCCACAACGAGGGCGTTGTGCTCTAAAGGGGGGGGGGGTGATTGTAACATCCCCAAATGATAAAGGGTTAAATGACTAAATGATATTACTCATGTCAACAAGTTGCGCCTTCCTTTTCGGGAGCCTACCTGATTAGAACTCTACAGTTAAGCGTGCTTGGCCTGGAGTAGTGATCAGGATGGGTGACCTTCTGGGAAGTTTCTCAGGGTGTGTGTGAGTGAGGACAAAGCACACTAGAAAGGACATGTGTTGGCCTGTGGGGACTATCATTAGTCAGATGACCCGTTCAGGCATGTGGGTGGACCCTGGGGTGGGCCCCACATGTCTGCGGGGCAACTGGTGTTACCTAGTGGGCCAGGACCCGACGACCATGTTAAGGCGGGGTGTTTGTGCTATCACCGGGGCACGGTTGTCACACTTCGTGTTATCCTTTTTTCTAAAACTGTATAATTATTATAACATTTCCAAAATATGAAAAAGTCCTCAAAAATAACCATAACATGTTATAACCTCAAAAATTTTCTCATTCCGTTCATTTTGAATCCCAAAATGTAATAACCTATAGTTACCTCAAAATCAAAGATCATATAAACCCTAAAAGTTATATATAATATGTTTAAAAAATAGTATTCTTACTTAAATAACATTTTGCTTGAAAACATATGGATTAGTCAAACACAATTTTAATCTCCAGAAAGTACTCACACTACCAAAATAGTATTAGTATATTTAAAAATTTCATCATCCTTAAGTACACCATAACTCTTGAATTCCTTATAAGTGGACACTTAAATCATTCAACATTCTTTATAATCCTTTTACTATGAATTCCCACCTTATTTATTAATACATCATTCATGTAGATAAAATATCTTTATTATTTATAAATATCAATCAAATAATTTCAAATTATTTATGGATAAGAATATAAATCATACCTTGAATCCATATCTCAGGATCTTCTTGATGTACCCTTTCTCTTTCGGCGTGTTGTTCAAATTTCGAAAAGTCAAGATTCACTCCACTTCTATAATTTCACTTATCAGTAGAGTTGGAAAATTTGAGATATCGAAATCATATAAAAATATACCATGACCTATACAGTTGTTTTTGAACTGAGTATGTGTTGGATAACTCAAAAAATTCCTTACAGGTGATTTCAATACTCAAGAAGCTGTCAAATTCATTTGAACAAGCATTTACAAAATATATATATGATCAATTAATCAGGGAGGGATAAGAAGGTTTTTCAAGATCTCTTTCCTTTCATCTTTAAAAATTATCTTTAATCTTCTGAAAAGAACATCACATAAATAGGAAATTAATTATTAAAAAAATAACACTCTATAGGGTATTAATAATATAAAATTTCTATAATACTCAAATCTTCCAAATTCCTTTTTTCTCAGTTGATTTAGGTCTTTATCAACAATACCTAAATTAACATAAAACTACAAAATATTCAATATGATAATAACCCTCTTGGTTATAAATGATCACTAATTAACACCCATAAAACATCATAACATCTAAAGTTATCTAAACCAACCTTTGATACCAACTATACTGCCCTACATTAAAATTTTCATAATATTGATTTAAATCAATAATTCACATTGAGGATCCTTTCAGTATAATATTTAATGAGAATTAAGATATAAACATTACATAATTACTCAAATATTAAAAATTAGACACTTCCAATCACTATACATTTTTTCACAAAATGAAACCCTTTAAAATAATACTTGATTTATTTTTCTTCATAAAAAAATATTCATAACATTCATCTTCACTTTTTCGTTTCTTTTACCAATTCTTATAACCTGTAGAAAATACTTCAAAAATTTGGTATGAGCACTAAAATTTCATTAAGGGATATAAAATAAGAAATGAAACTATTAGTAAAAGATTATTTTAAACCCATCAATACATTTTTCACAAAATCATACATTTCACCCATAAAACATAAACTCTTTAACATGCCTCATGAGATCATAGGATTCTTGAAAAACTCATAGAAATCATAAATTTAAAAGTTAAATTTTGGAATCCATATCATACTTATATTTTTTTCACAACTACATAAGGGGTAACCTTCATGGTTATGTTTGGAATACCCATCACATTATAGTCCATAAATCTCTTATTAGAAACTCAATCGATTAACTCAATCTCATTACCTAGTAAATATGAGAGCTATCACGAGCACACCCACCCTTAGTTTATCACTGAACCAGTTGTATACATAAAAAATGACCAAGAACCATAACATAGTCATAGCACATAAAATAAGAATAAATGAAAAATAAAATTTTGAAATTGCAATCATAAGAGATCATTTGAAGATATTGATATAATAAATCCATTTAAAAAAAATCATGTCCATATAAATACATTCATAAAATAAATTTTTAAAGCATTAATTTATATCTAAATACATTCATAAAAACCATTTTTAAAACATGGAAATTAAATATAAATATTTATAAGAATAAATCAACAAAACATTAAATTGGTGTTTTGAGTTAAAAAGTCCCTTACCACTTAAGAGAAAATTGAATAAAAAAAATTTAAGAATAACATTAAAAAAACATAGAATATCATGAGAATAAGGAGATTCATGGTATAATTTGTAAATGGTAATTATATAAATTATATATATGTGAATTGGTATATAAGAACAAATAAGTCTCATTGGAATGTAAAATTAAGAAGAAATCTCTTACATTGAGTCCGACTCATCATGTAAAATCATTATATTACTTAATAATAAACATATGTTAGTTTCTAGCAGCTTGAGAACCTTTTTAAAGTTTATTATTTATTTTATATCACTTTTTACATGTTATAAAAATTATATAATTATTTAAGTTCATATCGGGTGTTTTGTTGATATTCGGTACTTGAGTCGAAAATGAACTAATTATGATGTAAATTGTCCTTGTGGTCATAAGTCCATCATCTCCAGAATAACATTCATGAAAAAATAATAATTTTTTATATCAATTATATAGTTACATCCCCTCATAAAATATGGATACGGAAAATTAACAATGTTACAATCATGGATATGGTAGGTCATATGTACAAATGAGTATTGTTTCCATTTTTCACTGATCATTATGGAAAGAATGTAATTGTTATTTTATATTTCTAGAAGGATAATAATATTATTAACATCATAATAATCATTTCAATATACTTATATATATCATACAAGTGATGTGATGGATATAAATGATTCACATAGCTTCGTGAAGGTTATAGTTCACACTTACACATGAACGACGTTATCATTTTTATATGCATGGAAAGTAAGAATGTAATTGAAATATTTTTATCTTATAATAATTAATATGTAATTAATATCACATAGGAAATTTATTTCCATTATTAGAACCAGTCTTTATTGATAGTGATGAGAAAATAGCTATATAAGTTCGTGGGGCAGTAGTCCAACGTACACACAAATGAGAAGTTCTTTTCCCTTCAGATAAAATTAGAGATGGATTCAGGTGATGATATTAACATAATAATCTCTCAGTATATTGAGGATACTGTAGTAATTATTTCATCGTGGTTGGGGGAGATTTAAAGGAAGTGAAATAAAAATAAAATAGAAACACATAAAAAAAATGATGCCTCTTCTACGGTTCATCACTCTTCAAGAACACCTTAACACCTCTAAACAGGGTGGCCTACCTAAAATAAAGTCTCAAGAATATAGGGAGGGGTTATAGAACGTTTTTTGGAATATCTATTTCAAAAAATGTTTTTATAAATGTGTGTATTAGATAAGAGTCATAATCCTTTTATAGGAGATGAGAGGAACACCCTTGGAAACTCTTAAAATATTAAATTAATATAGATTAATTTCTAAATAAAAATGACTTAAAATAGAGTTATGTATAAGATAAGATGATTATTGTTCAGAATCATCTCATGAAATAATTTTTAGACATGTATTGAGTTTATCTTAATCCTTATCTTTTGATTTTACCTATAATTCTTCTCTTTTAATTTTAACTATGGTAACAATATTTTAAATTTTAGGAGGATATAAATTTTACTTATATGGGGTAAATTTTCATGATGTAGATAATTTAATTAGATTTCTAAAGAATATTTATTATCAATTTTTTATCATGGTTATCCCAATATTAAAATAATTATACTTATAATTAATAAGAGGGTGACATTTTGTCACTTTTGTTTGTTTTAATAATATGTATATCAATTTCAGGGACAAAGGTCTATTAAAGGAATAAATTCTGAACCTTAGGTGTTAAGGTTCTAATTTTACTCATTTGATGGTATTTTTTAAGGTGTTAGGGTAATTTTATTGTCCCTGTCATAATGTTTGATACCTTAATTTACCAAATTTACCTTTAACCGCATTAAATTAAAATTACCAAAGTTATCATTCATAATATCCAAAAAAATAAAAATAAGATACTAAAATAATTTGGAACTAAATATTCCAAATATGGAATCCATATTTTAAAATTTAAAACACATAAGTTTCATGGATTAATTATAAATTAATCCCAATTTTCAAAAAGAGAAAATGGGTTTTTAAAGTAAAAACAATCAAAATATTTACATGCATTTATATACAATTTCAATTTGAAATTATCTCTAATGAAAAACATTGGATTAAATGGTAAAAACATAATATATTTATACTTTATAAACAATTAATAATAGAAGATAAATATTATAAATAAATTATATGAAAACGAATTTTTGAATTAAAATGTAGCATTTTTAACTATTCATTAAAATATGATTTTTCATATAAAAATACAAAAATATTAATAAAAGTAAATTCTGATATCCCTATTCCAAATATGAAGTTTATTTATTAAAATTGAACATATAAAAGTGAGAAAAACTATATTTAATAAGAGTTATCCATCAAAAGGCGGTAAAACTACTTTTTTAAAAAACATTCATTTTATCCGTAAACTTTCATTTTTTTCGAATATAATGTTTGGAAAAGACATAAGAATAATTATAAACATTATATTGAATTAATATTTCATTAAGAAAATCCAAAAATATTGATTTGATTATTTTATAACCATAATTATTCACATTTGAATTGTTTTCATAAATATGCACCCTTTATATTCAATTGGTTTTTATTTTCATTTTAATTTAATTTAGTAACCAACAAATCATTATATAAACGTCTATAGACTATATTTTATTAGTTCAATTAATAATTTTTATTCCCTCCATTATAACTATTAGGCGATAACTACAATATTAAATAATAATATTTAGTTATTCGTTTAAGCTCGATGTGGTGTATCATGTACTCTATCGAACATTCTATTTCCTTTTAAAAACTAAGGATGCTACAGTCTGCACCCCTATATGTGTAATCACCTATGACATCAACCATAAATGGCCATATAAATTCCCTAAAATGAGGCTCCCAAGATTTGATTTTTGGTTATACACAGAATTGCTAGGTAACTTTCCATTCATGGAAGCCCCCAAGAGAAACAAACATATATATTATATTGTTAATTATTAATTATATTATATATTATATTATTAATATTATTTAATTATAATTCTTATGTTATTAGTTATAAGTTATGTTGAACAATTAAATAAGTAATAATAATTATGTTATTATCAATAATTACATTAGTAATTTTATTAATAATTTTATTCAAAACGTGCGGAATATAGAGTCTGAGTACTCTATCTCTATTTTATTAAAAAGTGAAAAGAAAAACATAAAAGAGGATGGGGTTAGATAAAGAAAAATTTCCTTAATATATACAGAATAATAATCAGAGGAAAAGTAAAATGGGTAAAAATAAAAAACTCCAACTCCATGATCATCTACATATTCACTATAAAAAAGTGACAACAACAAACAATTTATGAATACTCCTAAAATTTTGTCCCTAAAATCTTGTTTCTTTAGTATAGAGTCAAAATCCAACAACCTCCCAATATTTAAAGTTCCTAATATCATATTCATCTAGTTTTTAAGGCATCAATTTAGATCTCATGCACATATTATGAAAAGTGCTCCTACCTATTGTGTATAATATTCATAGATGATGAACTAGTTTTGGAGACTATTACTAAGGATTTATATTATCATGTCCAATAGGAATGTATGGTTTAATGAAACCAGACAGATATGCACATCATTATCTTGAAAATTTTCAACCTTAAAATTAGCTCGGTAACCTGTGCCAATTATATCAGATGATACCTTTGGAAATCCCTATGGGATTTTACTGTTTTTAGATATTTAAATCTTTTATTTTAAGTTTCTTTAAATTAAAATTTTATTTTACAAATCCCATATTTAAAAATGGGTTGGAATGGACATGTTAATTTACTAGCAGAGACGTCCATTCACAAGAGTGTGTGATCTAGTCCACTTATTTAAAAAATTATGATATGAGGAATATGATTAAATTTGGAAAAGATATTCCTTTCCATGAAATGTATCAAAAAAATTATAAAGGGTATAATTCCTTATTGGCATTGGTTATTTCATGACAAAAAAATGGAGTCCCCATTAGATAGAAAAAAATTAATTCCAAAAATTCCCAAGCACTCTAATCCTTTCATAAAATGTATTTTCCTCTAAAATCCTTCAACAAGTATGGAAGGAATTATTTTGGTGCACAACAGCAACAAAACGATATTCATTTCTGAGAAAGGTATCAACCCAATTACGTAGGGAATAATTCCGTATCTGAATCGGTGCTTTCATGCCAATAAAATGGTGTCCCCATTAGAAGGAAAAATATATTCCAATAATTCCCAAGCACTCCAATCCTTCCAAAAACCGATTTTACTATAAAATTATTCAACATGTATCAAAGGATTTTTTGGTTCACAATAAAAACAAAATTTTATTACTCTCATTTCTATAAATCATTCTAAAGGTTACTCCCTAAAAAATAATTTTTTTCATTTATCAACACACTGTTGAATCCTAAAGAGAATTATTTGGAAACCCATTGTACTACTAATTTTTTAGTATTGAATCTAATATTAAAACTAAAGACAAACTAATGTCCTAGATTTAGATCTATCTACTACCATCAAAATTAAATACAATATCTGCTACCCACTTAATGGTTCATATAATTGTAATATTGTAATTTTTAAAATGGATATGGTGGTGCTCAATAATGCGATGAAGGAGGAACAATTCATATGAAACAATTTCAAGAGGTGGAAAAAGAAGATGAACTTTATCAATGAAAATCTCTAAGTGGTGTATGTTCTCTCAACTTCAAATTTATTTTATCAAATTATGTGATTCATGAAGTTCCCTTCACATAATCAAAATGGTAGAATGATGTTCTCATGTGTCGAGGGAATATACTTAATACTTTAATTGATGTCGTATTTGACACATATCTGTATATTTGAATAATAAATGTGGTATGGGATGCCTTGGAACATAATTACATCAATGACTATGGAGGAATAAAGAAATTACTAGTAATAAAGTTTATTCCACACAAAATGGTAGATTATAAGTTTATTTTGGAATAATTATATAAAATACAAGACAAATCCCAACACCTTAAGTAGAAAAAGTGGATAATGGATGATTCTATTTGTATCACAACCATCATCGATAATATGTCTCCCTCTTGGAATAATTTTAAACATTATCTAAATCACATGAAAGAAAATATTTCCCTCAACGAATTACACAACTACCAACAAATTTAGGATGAATGAAAAAAAACATTATGAAGAAAATGAGAATATGGATGAAAAAAAGATATCCTTATAGCAGAGGTACCAGATAGTTATAGGTCAACATATAATAAAATCATCCAAATCATCCTTCCAAAGGAATGGTATAATTTAAGAAGAATAAAGGTGCATGATAGTTTTATGGTATGACCTTACAATTAAAACAGAATGATTGTATCTATAATAAGAAATATGGAAATAATGCATCAAAACATAACTTTGAAAACAAGATATTTGATGTGAATTTACTTAAAGATAAATATTCTTAATGGAACAATTCTAGTTCTACACAAAATTTGTGCAATAAAAAATCTATTTTAATAGAATTAAATCATGCATATGCAGGACACCTCTCTACATGGGGAACACATAAATCGTAAACATACAATGGAAAGGGATGGAATATTTTTTTTTAAATAGAGAAATAGCATCACCTTAAATTATGTATTTTATCTTTATAAAGTTCATAGAAACATAGTCTAGGGGATATTTTTAAACAATAATTGGTTTAATATTCTATTTGAGGCAGATAATTTTGTTTGGTCTAAGGGTGTCATCTTTGTTGGAAACTGTTACTTGTATGATGGAATATTAAAATTAAATATAAATATTGTTACTAATGACATTATATTTTATTTTTATATAAATAATCATAACTATGTCATATTAATTTTAATAAAATGATTGATATGTAAAAAAATGGAATTATTATCTTGCATGGATAAAAATGAAAAACAAATATGTAACTTTGAATCAAACTATAATAGTTAAGAAAAAACATTCCATATATAGAAAGGAAAATAATTTTTTGTAATTAATATATAGTGATGTATATAATTTTCATGCTACACCCACCATATGTAACAGAAGTTAGTTAGTAACTTTTATTGATGATTATTCCTTATTTTTCCATGTCTTTCTTTTATATGCTAAAGATGAAGTTTTAGAAAAAAATTACATATATAAAAATGAGGTTGAAACCTAATGTGGGATTAAAATTAAATGCCTCATATTTGAAGGGGTAGGTGAATATTTTATTCCTTCATTCATTAAATCCCATGGGAACATACATGAAGTGATAGCTCCCTTTCAATAGAAAAAAATGGTATAAGTGAGAGAAATAGTTTAACATTAATTAATATGGTTAATTCCTTGATACCAATTTTAGGTATATAAAATGGTTTTTGCGGAGAGAAATTGTTAATACCATGTCACATCCAAAGTTCATTTCCCAAAAAAAGGAAGTAAACAACTCCATATGATTTACTAAAGCATAGGAATCTAATCCTAAATTATTTAATGGCTTGGGGTTGTCATACCATTGTAAGCGTATATAAACCTAAAAGGGTAATTTTTAGTAAAATGGTTTTAAATAGAATATTTCTTTAATATGTGGATAATTAAAAGTAATACCGATTAATTGTTTTAGAATAAAATGATTTAGTAGATATTAATATAATTATGGAATAAATAAGTGTTATCTTTGATGAATCTAGGTTGACATCTATATGTATGAAAGTATAAATAGAGGAATATATCGTGAAAAAAAGAGTATCTCAATAAGTTACTATCGATGAGGATCATAAAATTAAATAACCCCAAAAACCCAACATATAAATCTAGTTTCAATATATACTTATTTGAAACAACACATGATTGTATTATTACAAAAAGTTTGTTTTCAGACAATATAGTGTTTTCCCAAAAATATTTCAAAGAGTCCATGTCATCATCTAATGAATCTCTTTGGAAAAAAGTAGTAAATGTTGAAATGGACTCCATAATAAAAAAAATAATTTGATATTATTTGATCATCCTCAAGGTTCACGACCTATAGGTTATAAGTGGGTATTTAAAAGAAAATGAAAAGATTATGGTATAATGGAAAAATATAATCCCATATTGGTATCCAAGGGGTTTAATCAAAAATAAGGAATTGATTATTTTGAAACCAATTCATTGATGGATAAGACTACTTCAATTACAAATATTTTCACATTTTTATCTATATATATTTTGGAAATTACCAAAATGGATGTTAAGAAAACATTCTAAAATTGTTAATTAGATGAAGAAATATATATATGAAAAAATACAAAGGATTCATAGTACCTAGTAATGAAAAATAATGTTTTTAAATTCTTATGGTCCCTCTATGCATTAAAAAAAGATACAAAAAATGGTGTGAGAAATATAATGAAATAATGTCTCTATATTTCACCAAGATACTAATCGTGTTTATGGTGGAATTCATAGTAACCATGGTGTTATTATTTGTCTATATGTTGATTAAATTATTATTTTTGGAATAGATATGAATAAAATAAATGGGGATAGGTCAAATTTATTAATAAACATTGATGTGAAAGACACAAGTAAAGCTTACATTATTTTGGTAATCAAGATTTTTTGAAATAATAACTTCATTCTACATTCTCAATATGATTATACTGAAAAATAATTCAAGAGGATGGAATAATTTTTTTGTCAATTTCTACCCAATATTCTTTAGGTAGTGATGTTATTAAATCTTGGTTGGATAGTTTCTTAATTTCAATATGACATGTACAATACCAAAAATTGAATATTTTTTTTAAATGTTGATCAGGTCTATGAGTAATCAAGGTTATTCCCAATGGGATATGTTTAATGGAGTACTCAAGTATCTAAATAGTGATATGGATTATAATAATTATTATATAGTAAACCTAAGGGTATTAAAAGGTTTTTTGATACATGATAGATAACTAATCTGGATGATCTCTCTTCAGTGGGTGGTTGGGTTTTTACACTTGGAGGTGGAGTAATTTTTTCAAGTTCAAAGAAAAAAAATATGTTTTATAGAATCCAAAATGGATTCTGAGTTTTTTTCATTAGAAACTAATTGAAGAAAAATATAATGAATTAGATCTATTGTATCAAATCTATCATCATGACCTATATATTTAGTTTTTTTACATTTTAATAGTCAAGAAACATTTTCTAGTACTAAAAATAAAACTTATATTGGAAAAGTGGGACACATTATTCTTAGAAATAAATATATAATTTAGTTGATACATTGTGGTATCATAACTATTTACATTCTAAAATCGAGCCAAAATTTTGTGGACCCACTAATAAAGGGACTTTTATTAGGAAATTTGGTATAAAAATTATCCTTAGGGATGGGTTTATATTTCTTTCCAAAATTCACCAATTATAGGACCTCAATTTAACATGTGATAACTTTACATGTATAAGTTAAATGTAGTAAATTCTATCATATTTGTTAAGGAAACACCATATATATATTACATACTATACAAATTGTGTTCAGTTCCCATGAGTAAAAGGATGGAGAGATTGAAAATCTTAAAAAACCAATGATTTGAAACAAGTGATGAAATATAGGAACACTTTTTGGTTCACCTATGTGAATGAATGAGTGGGGACACTCCAAAGAGATTATGAATTTGTCTCTAAATCATTAATGAAAGGAAAAGTTACACATGGACCAAATTATTTCTAAAAGTACATAAATAACTAACAAATTTGAAGAGACTTGTGTAGAATGAGTCTGGTTGATAATAAGAGTAAAATGTTCAAGGAATTTTTCACTTATTTTTCTATTCAAATTTAATTTGTATATAATATATAATAGTCCAAATCAAGAGATAACTTTAATTATATATGTTAATAAAAAGAGATTATGATGATTGATTTTCAAAATGGTGTATTAAATGTTTTAAAATAGGGGTTATTTAATTTTAATGTTTTTAAAATATTTATATTGTTTTATTTTAACTTTTTTAAGGGGAATGTTATTTTTGGAATCCTGTATTGAAAAATGAATAAGGATGGATATATATGTTCCCTAGTTGACATGTCAGTTTTTTGGAGGGTTAAATATTGTCCACTTATTCGACTCTATATGATTAAACATACATTATTAAATATAGAAAGAGATGCCTTTCTAGGAAATATATCAACCCAATTCTAAGGGGTACGATTATTTATTGGAATGGTTGCTTTTATGCCTATAAAATAGAGACCCTGTTGGATGGGAAAAGTAATTGAAACCATTACCAATAACTCAAATATAGCCTAAAAATTGATAATCCACTAATGTCCTTCAACAATTATTAACGAAATTTTATTGGTGCACAACAAAAAAGACCTTTCATTACTCACTTTTTTTAAGGAATATTACATGGATATTCTCCAAAATGTGTATCTAGTATCAATCCACCATTGTACCCTAAATAAGATTCATCTGCGACCTATATAACTACCAATTTTGTAGTGGTGAACCTATTCTTAAGTAGATATACAATATAATGTGTCATAGTGAGCTCCATGTATTACCATATAATTTAAATGATATATATATTTCCCACAAAATATCCAATAAAATCCCCAAGATCAATATCCTCCATAGCAATATAATATAATCTGATTTTTTATAGGGCCAACTCTTGGCTTAGGATGAAAAAATATGAGACCCTGGAGTTTCACAAACAAAGTTGTAGATCCACAAACTATGTGAAACCACATGACTATCAATACACAACCTGAGTAGGATCACCTCTATAATCACTAACCATAACCTAAATATAATCCCAACCACAATAAATATTTATATGACCAGACAAAGTTGTCCTATCATGTTGAGTGGCTTCAATATCTTCATAATAGACACACTCCCCCTTCCCCTACCAAATATCCTCTGAGGCATTGAATTCAAATATTCATTATTCTTTCGATGTCCATTAATCTGTCTGACCATGGGTTTCCTTTCCAAATGAAACATAAGTGTTTCTTAAAATGGAATACCACTACATCATGAAGGTATATAATTAAAATGTGATCCAAAAAACCATGAAAAGGATAATCATCAGTGTTGATCCTAGTTTGATGAGGTGGTCGGAATGATGGATAAACCCCTGTGGGATAGGTGGGTCATCTAGTGAACTAAGAAATTGGTGGGGTGGTTCATGTTAGGGAAATAAATCAATGACTTCTATTCAACCTAGGTACAATAGCAGTTGTCAAGTGAAGCGACTAGGGTGGGGATCTGGTTTAATAAGGATTTCAGTGTGTATGTTTTTCGTTGTATTGTTTCCCAAATAAATAAATGGAACATATAATATATATTATATTTTTTAGATTTTTTTACAACACACACACCTAGTTCACGAATCGACCTCATGACCTCACCCCACACCCAAACACCCCTTGTCACCCCACAGTTAGTCTTTATATTCATAATAATAATAATAATAATAATATTATTAATTAATTATTATTATTACTATTATCATCATGATTATTTTTATTCATTTATATATATATATATATTTGTGTGTGTGTTTTCATTCAGGAAAAATACCCATTCCTACCTGAGTATCCGTTTTCAACATGTGGGGAGCCAAAATCACTTGTTTTTTCACACAGAACATGATTATCATAAAGTTGAAGGAAATTAGGTTTTCTGTAATGGTGTTTTGGGAATTTTAATGATTTTAGGTATCAGGATGATGATGGAAAAAATCAAAATGTTTTATAGTGCTCAAACGGGACCATTTTCATGAGAAAAATAGGATAGCTCACACTATTTAATGATTTGGAGCTTTGAAGTTGATGAAAATGTGAAATAATTATTTTAGATGATGATTTAAATCTGAGTGATCTAGTAATGGTTTCATGTGTGTGGGTGTTATAAAAATAAATTAAATAAATATGTGTAAATACATTATAATAGTATTATATAGATACATTATATTATTGTCAAAAAATATATAAAGACTTTATATAAATACATTAAATAAATTCTTATATATATAAATAAAAAAGTGTTGATATATAATTATGTTTATAATTGTATATTTTTTCTAAATGTGATTATAAATATATGTATAAATATATTTATTCAAATACATGTAAAAATATAATTTAGAGTGCGTTGTGCAAAAATATTATATATATAATATGAATATTAATTATATAAATATAAATTATAGAAATGTATATTTAATTTTTAGTATAATATATATATATATATTCATATACATAATATAATATAAATATATTTAATTACATATATATATATAAAATATAAAATTATTTAATATAATATATGTATAATATAAATCGTAATATAAATGTATTTAATAAATCTATTGTATCTATAAAACCACATGTAATTTTTAAAACTTAAAAATTAGGATTAATTATTATTATTATTATCATCATCATATAAACACACACACACACATATATATAAGTAAATACAAATCATCATATAAATAAATATATTATATAAAATAATTTACATATAAATTAAAATATTTATATATTTATATTATAAATATTATATTATACCAAATTAATTATAATGTAATATAGTAAATATATATTATTTAATTATATAATGTATTTCATATCATATAATTTTTTTAAAATTTTTCTATATTATATATATTTGATTACATAAAATATAATATAAAAATATATAATTATATACATAAATATATAATATATTTGTATATGTATGCATACATTTAATATAAATGTAATTATTATTATTATTATTAAACAAAACATGTTATGACATGGATATGTATTTATATATGATTTTAATATATAAAAAATGAATTTAAATAAATATATTAAATATATAAATTCATTATATATATAAGTATATACAAATAATTATATTATATTAAAAATAAAAGCATATATACCAAACATTATATAAGAATAAATATTTTAAATAAGCATATAAATATATATTATAGTTATTTTATATCTTTATATATTATACAAATACAAAAATATATATATACACATATAAATATACAAGGGATAGGGGGTGGTAGGTTTCATAAGTGGGTGAGTATTACAAGAAGTTCAAGAGTTCCAGTGAAGGGAGTCCAAGAGAAG
Organism: Viscum album; assembly: GCA_963277665.1. Taxonomy (NCBI): domain Eukaryota; kingdom Viridiplantae; phylum Streptophyta; class Magnoliopsida; order Santalales; family Viscaceae; genus Viscum; species Viscum album. The sequence goes on from OY728160.1 coordinate 1,824,370,403, forward strand.
AGGGTCATCCGTGATTATTTATGGCATGGAGTGGCAGATTATGCATGATTTCATAGTTGGGGAGGGAGGCGATTTAAATAAATAGAAAATGTTTGGTGTTGTTGAAAAGCACCCCTATATTATTAAAATATATATATGGGAGATGGTTAAAACCTCCTCTAAAATATTTTCACTCTACTAGTGCTTATGAAAAATTGAATCAAATAGAAGTGGGGGCCACTTTAGGAGAAGTTTGTGTGACCCTCAGTTATTCAATTGGTGGGTATTATAACCCCTTCTAAATGAAAAAACTCCCTATAAATACACTATTTTTTAATAATGATGGTGTTATCCCACGTATCCCAACTTCTGTTTCTTATCCTCTTCAACCAAGTTTTATTTCCTCTCTTGGTCATCGGTTTCCCCCTCTATGTGTTTCTGCCCCCCCCCCCCCAATCTGTCTTCTCCTCCCCTTTAATCATGGTTGTGGGCAATGGTCATTTACAATAGCTTCCCTTTCTATCCATCAATGTACCCAAAACCCCATTCCTTCTATAGAACTGTACCAACCCAATATTTTGGATCCTTCCAAAATACATATTGTGCTCTATAACTTGTGTCACACTTTACACCCAACATAAACAAACCCCAACATGTTAATAAAAAATTATTAATAATGTTATAATAAACACTAAGATGGAAAACCATTAATAGTTATTACCTTTATAAGGTTAATAAAAAATATAAGTTAATATTGAAAATTTTATTTTCAATTAAATGTGGTAAAAATATTTTGAAAACACATAAATATATATATTTAAAAAAATTAACTTCACTTTTAATGTCTACTCTACTAGTGAAGCTCAGAAAATAATGAAAATTATTTTTTAAAGAATAACTATTTCAAAGCATAATATATTTGAATAAAATGGATTAAATGTAGTTTAATAATTAAATTATATGAAATAATTATAAGTGTAGATAATATATAAAAATTCATTTTTTAATAAAAAATAATTTTTCACAATATTTAAATAATTTTAATTTAAAAAAATATATAAATTTTAGGAATTGAATTTTAAAAAAAATTAATCATTTTATATTTATCAAGATTATATTTATAAATTATGATTTTTTGGTATTTTTCCAAAATAATTAATTTTTGGTTAGTAGTGAAAATACTGATAATATTAATTTCGTCACTTTTATAAAATTATTTTTTATATAAATATATATAAAGTTTTTGAAATATTTTTAGTTTATAATTATAATTTTTAAATTATAATAAACTATTCTAAAATATATATTGAATCTATAAACTCATGCTCAACATTAGAAAATTTATATAGCGATATATTGAAAAAATTGACTATTTTTTTTAATTAATTATCACATGGAGAAATGAAATTTTTGATTTATTTAAAGATTAAATAAATAATAATTTTAATCATAATTTTTATTTTAAGTTCATTTGAATCAATGAAATTGATAATTCAACCCTATTCATAAATCATTATTTCTTTAAATGTAAACCTTATTCAAAATATTGGTTACGCATGTTACATGCATTTGTGTTAAAATTATATTACCATACATAATGAATTTTTATTTCATAAATTATATTAGACATTTAAAATCAGTATGTAAAATTACATAATAATTACCATTTAGTTTTATTCTTAAATGATAAATTATCATGGTAAAAACTAGTAATAGTGATGAAAACTAAAATAGTAAAAGTGAGTAACCTTAGGGTTAAATATAATAACATGTATAAAATATATTTATTTTTTAATTTTAGAGGCATGGATCAACATTATATTCCATAAAATTCATTAATTATTAATTTTTTAAGAACTAATTTTTTTTGTGACTTCCCATTATTGAATCATTTTGGGTATTTACAAAAATTTCATTCCTTTGCACTTATAAAAAGGTCACTCTTCTCTACATTTCCCGTCACACCAGAACCAAAAAATATGGTTCAAAACACCTCCCAAGACTCTTCTCTACCCACCTCTATATATAAATTAGGTTTTTATATTCTCAAAATACCATCCCTCAAAGGTTTGATCCCATTCAAAAAGGAGATAATTTAAGAAGATAATTATAACTTCCTAACCCCTCATTCCCTTTTCTATTTCTTTGTGTTCCCCTTGCCATATAAGTTTATTTGTACCATATCATAATTATAAAATAACTATAATTTTTATACTAAAATTTTATTATAATTATTTTATAAGTATTAACCATCCTCACCTTTTAATTAAGAAAAATAAAAAACTGAATTGTGTGTTCTGCGGACTACCGCCTCCACGGTGTAATGTTTTATTATTTTCCTTTGCACCATTCCAACATGTTCGTAATGGTAATTTATTATAATATTATGATATTGATTTTTTATTTAATGTTATTAAATTATAAATCATATGACTCCTCTTCCCAATTCTGTGGAAAATGAAATCGTCAGCCAAATGTACGTGTGGACTACCACCTCCAAGGGGCGACTGATTTCTAATTTTCAATTCAACATAGCCTTACATGGATGGTAATGAGAATGGTTTTAAAGGTTAATTATGAATTTAATGATACAATTTATCTTATTATATAAAAAATTTACATCCTATATTTTATATGATCAAAAATTGATTATTTTATATTCAATTGTTTAAAACAAATGTACAAAGAAGAAAATAATTAATTCATGTTACCTAATATTATCATATCCATAAATTCAATATAAAATTTATTTATAATATTGATACATCTCACTATGTAACACTAAATTATATAATCATGTTATTGTGTTAATTATTTTAGAAATAAATCCCCTCATAATCATCGATGATCATTATATGTTCATGTTTAGTTCGGTTTCCCCACCAACATGAAAAAATATATTAAATTTTATCATGGATGATTATTAAAACAAATTTTTTAGTATATTATGATATAAATGTTAGATTTAGTGGCCTAAAACCAACTAATTTGTACTTTACTCATTATTAAATACCTTATCGCATCATAATTGTTCTTCTACGTGACAATGCATGTGATAATGTCCTAAGGATAGTTGTTGCATTAAGGGGTCATAGAAGATCCCTACTATGATGAGGACCCAGAAGTTCCATAACACTATTCTTGAATATATGTTCTATTGCTGAATGATGTTATTAGACAGAAACAAATAATATAGGACATTAGGGGTGAGGACTTGTAAAACATTGAGGCACCTTCTCATGTTGTGCACCCTTGGAAATATCCCAAAGGATATTATGAGAACAAGACCCTCCAGATAGAAATCCACATTTCATAGTTTCATTGAATGTTCCTCTCTGTGGACGTGTGTATTGATCCTTAGACATTAAGATTATTATTAATGGGTATTGATACTCTTGAACTTATATGTATTGAAAAAACTCTAACAACACCCTATTCGCAACAAGGTAGTCTATGTTGGGTGCTTCATTAGTAATACTGCATTAATAGATAACGTGAGTAAGGATTTGTCCCTTCTATTGCTTAATGGAAGTAGATATCTCAGGAACATTATGGAATTAATATAGCCTTAATTAATTAATGCCCCTGGAAATTAATGGGAAAGTTCAATTCTAGGAAGGAAAATAAAGAGTAATTGAGCACATGGGTTGATGGCACCAACATTAAACCCACTTGATTCGAGATATCGAGATAGAGGGATTATATTACATGGTAAGTTTTCATAGGAGGTGACACGTCATTGTGGGGTTAACATCATTATCTATGGGTACCATGGTGTGTTTTTAGATGCTAACCTTGGAATTTAGGTAGGCTCCGCCTAATTCCATTGATAAAGAGTCCTAGAGGGTCACACACTATGTCGGGAATATCAATAAAATATTAATTTAACAAGTTGAATAAATATTATTCCTGATTGTGGTTTAATAATTATTCAAGGATATGTGACTGTATTTATTTTGACACAAGTTATTGGAGATAATATATTTTGGGTGAAATAATATAATTATTAGCAAGTCATTGAGTGGTGTTTATTTGACAAATAAATAGCCATTATTTTAGGTCTAATAAATGTGGTGGAGGAAATAAAGAAAAATGGAAAAACAAAAGTACATGCCATGTATATTAAATTTACACACCCTGTATTTTTTTCTAGGAATTTATGGGAAATAATATATTTTAATTAATTAAATAATATTAGGTGTAATTCAAGGGGTGCATGCCAAGTAATAATAATAGTCAACTGTTATTATTATACATGGGGTATTACTAAGAATTAACTAAAATGAGTAAATTCTTTCCAATAATTAGTTCATTTTATTATTCTCTGTAATTAAAATACCAATTATATAATTCTCATTAACCTAGACATTCTTTTGATGTTGTGAACAATGGATTTGGAAAAGCTCTCAAGACAAGAGAAAATTATTTTTCCACCAAGAACGCTCTCTAGCCACGAGAGAGAGATCCACCTCCACTGGATCAAGGCGATCAAAGGAAGACATTGAAAGCGAAGCCTTTTCCATGATATCACTACGATATCCCTTCGACAACCTCCATAGATATGTGGAGCATGTGTGGATCACCAATAGAGAAATATGACTCTTGTATTCAATGATACAATAATGGATCACATCGGATCGTGACCGGAAACATCAACGAGGAGAGAATTCCATCAAGGTAATTATTCTATTTTAATTACATTAATTATAACCAACATGTGATGAGCCTCTATATGGTTTCGGTACTCAATTTATTTTCTTTCATTCTTCATTCTATTTTCATGATTCGGCGTTTTATCATCATGACAGATCTTAGATTGATCATTGTTAATGGAAAAATCAAGTTTGGTACCCCCAAAAACTATCTTATGCTGCACCCGAAACCTAAAAGTCGTATTAGAGGGGTCATAGCATTGATTATAATTATTTATTTTTCCATTAGTAATTTTTCCATTTGATAATTTAGTTGTTTCAGTTCATGTTAATAATTCTATAAATCTGAATCTCTTGATCTGTTCCTCCTCTCTCATTTCTCGTTCCCCTTAAAGAAATGACATTTTCTTTTAATTTTGACTAAAATAAAATAAAGGATTTCATCCGGAGGTGCCAAATATTCCTTGATGTATAGAACCATAATACACAGTGTGTATTCAGTAGTACATGTTGTGTAGTCAATATTCAATGCATCAGACCGGTCTGCCAAATTAGGCCACGTGTTGGAGTATTTATAAGTCTTAAATGACTCCTTGTGTTGACAAAGAATAGTTGGAACACGATTTCAGGATTTCACACGGTGTGTCCCATTGAACACGGAGTGTAGTCCCTTCAGGTTAGGGTTCGACCATGTACCCCGTACATGACTCGCCCAGCTAGAAACTGTGTAACGCAGATACAACACGGCGTGTGTCCGACTATACACAACATGTACTCCAAATATTCCAAAGTAAATTTACATGCCAAGTCCTCGAGCATGTCCTTTGGAAGGACAGTGAACAAAAGTAAATGCCATGTAGTCGGAACTACATGTCGTGTACTCATCCATATTACGCAGATTTATTAAAATTTATTATTATATTATCCAAACCCTTGAGACGTGTACCATAGTGCAGGAGAAAAGTTGAGGTACAACACGTGATAGGTGTTTTATATATATGTGTTTAATTTTGCAATCTCTATAATGTTCATTTCTACTCATTGGGTATTTATGAATGGGAATTCACCGGGTTTCCTCTAAGGTACTAGTTACATTCAAATATAATTTTAAATGAATTTATTTGTTTAAAATTATGATGGATTAAAATCTCAAGGAAATTCAGAAAACTGGTTTAAGATAAAAGGATTTATTAATTAAATATAATTAATTGATTCTATGATGATTTATCTTAAATAAGAACGATTAAAGAATTTAATGCTAGTTTTATCGATGCTTAAATATAGTTTCATGTATGGATGATCATGATCTAGATCAAGACCTTTGTATGCGAATGGTATCTTTTAATTTATTTATTTAAATTAAATTAGTTGGAATTTGAACCTTCCCTTCATTAATATGTAGGGACTACTTTCCCAAGGATTCTTTTATGTAAAAACCCCTTTTACCCCTCACCTGCGTGTGAGATAAAATCATATGTAATGGATGGAGCTCCCAAGATAGTGGAGGTGTCTCAAGTTAGGAGCCAATGTGAAACCAATCCAAGGAGATACAAAGGTTGATAGGTGGAATGATGTAAATAAGAACCCAAAAGGTACAAGGTGCCTCTGCCCTAGGTCTTGGGTTAGTTTATGAACCGATAGATAAGCTAATCAATAGAACAATGTCTTGATCATACCATTTATCTTATTTCTGTTAGTTTCATGGTTTATTTATTATGGGTGTGTTGTCATGATCCCACAATTAATTAATTAAACAAGCATGTAAGATGGAACTAAAATAAGACAGGCTAATGCGTAAAATATTATCTTAGATATGGTTAATCACATAAGTATATCACACTTAATATTAACAAGCAACTAATCAAAGATAAAAAAATGTCAATTTACATATAAGGATAAAATTCCTCAAATAAATATTACGTCGGTATATCCTTCCATAATCTTGGTTAGAATAGAATCATAGTTAAAAGTACTTGACCAAACCTAGTTGGGGTGCTTTCAATTATTATGGAATTCTAATTCAAGGTTTTGGGTTGACATTACTTAGTTCACATCAAGGGTTGACTTCCACAGCAGGACTTGGTGTTACCAAGAGGCAAAGGTTGGGGAAATCCAAAATTAAATGATTTCAGGATTGGGGAGTCCACTCAGCAGATCAAGGAGCAGCGAGTTAATGCAGTTGTAATTTGGAATGCCTACCTAAAACCCTTCAAGTTTCATGACCAACCCTTGTTGGGGTAATACAAAGGGGAATAAGGATCATTGCCACTAGAACATTCAAGCAACGGAATATTATAAAATCAATGGTGAGGGCTATTGAATTTTGATAAAATAGTGGGAGACTAATAAGTATAAATTTATTTATTTGTCTCAGTTTTATCATAATAAAGTACTAAACCTTTTCTCGTCTTAATTTTTCGATACAGCAAGAATAATGACTTCAAACATATCATTTCAAACTATACTCAAGAAGGAAAAACTTCTCACTGGCACCAATTTCCAGGAATGGGAGAGGCGTTTATGCATCATCCTTTGCCACAGGAGGAAATTGTATGTGCTAGAAGAGCCTATTCCAGTTGCGCCTATAACAGAGTACAATGATGAGGAACTATCTCTCTATATGAAACATATGTATGACGCCACATATTTCCTATGTTTCATGCTATCGTCCATGTCTAATGATCTCTTGAAGCCACATGAAAACATAGACGCGTATAGCATGATGTCTCGCCTTAAGGATCTCTATGAAGAGATGGTGAGATAGGAGAGATATGATATCTCCAATGCTTTGTTTACAACTAAGATTATAGAGTCTGTGCCATCTTGGCCTCATGTAGTAAAGCTTATTGCCTACATTGAAAGCCTGGTCATTTTAGGGATTAAGTTCCCGGATGAGTTGTGTATAGATATCATCCTATAATCACTTCCCAAGACCATCTCTAGCTTTATTGTCAACAATAACATGAGAAGAAATGAGAATATACAATCATAAATTCTAACCTTAATTCTCCAGGTAGATAAGGACATGGGTCATGACGAACCTGCAGTCCTTATGGTGAATAAGAAAAGGAAGGAAAAAGAAAAGGGGACAAGGACTTATAAATGGTATGAATCCCCAGAGCATCATCCCTCCATGAAAGGGAAGATCTAGAGGTAGGGCAAGGAATGAGAGGCGGTATGTTTTTCATGTGGAAAGTAAGAACACCGAAAGAGGAACTACACCCAGAAGCATGGGGATTATAATGTTGTGTTTGTTATCGAGTGTAATATTTCCATTTCAACACATTGGGCATTAGATACAGCTTGTGGGGCTCACATCTCTATTCAGATGCAGAAACCAAGTAGATTTAGAAAGATTTCTAGAGGAGAGTTGGATCTTCGAGATGCCAATGGCATAAGGATTGATGTGTTAGCCCTTGGAAATTACCACGTCTCATTTCCAACTAGGATGATTTTGGTTTTACATAACTTTTTTTATGTGACTAGTGTTACCAAAAACATAAATTTTGTATCATGTCTGGATATGGATGGATTTATTTTCATGTTTGGAAATAAGGGTTGGTTATTTTATAAGAACAACTTATGTTATGGTATGGTGAATTTAAATAATGGTTTGTATGTATTAAATTATGAAAACCAAGTTTTAGCAATCGATAATGAAACAAAATCACATGACTCATACAACACCCAGTTGTGGCATCACCGTCTTGGTCATGTAAATGAGAAGAACTTGACAAAGATTTTCTAGGATTTTTATTTAGACTCTACTGAGCAAAAATTACTTGATAGATGTCATGATTGTTTACAAGGAGAAGTCATCAAGCATCCTTTTGTTGGACAAGGTGAAAGATCAACAGATCTTCTAGTATTGGTGCACATGGATGTTTGTGGAACATTTCTAATAGACGATAGAGGTGGATATTCTTACATCATTACTTTTACTAATTATTTGAGTAGATATGTCTATGTCTAGTTATTGAGGTATAATTCAGAGTCCTTAGAGAAATTTAAGGAATTAAAGAATGAAGTATAGAATCAACATGGTAAGAAGATAAATAATCTTTGATTAGATCAAGGTAGAGAATATCTGAACCAAGAGTTCATCGATCTTATATGGGAGTCTAGGAATATATCTCAACTCACTCCTCCTTATACACCACAGTGGAATGTTGTTAGTGAAAGGAGGAACCGCACCTTGTTGGACATGGTGAGTTTGATGATGAGTCAGGAAGATCTTCCATTATCCAATTGAGGATATGCATTATAAATAGAAGCATACACATTAAACTAAGTACCAACTATGGAGGAAAATGTAATTCCCTCCGAGTTATGGAATGTAAAGTAAATCATTCTATTGCACACATGGGTATGGGGATGCGAGGCTTATGTTAAGGCCTTGTCAGTCAACAAACTAGCACCCTAGGGCACGAGGTGTATCTTTATAGGACATCCAAAGGAAATAAAAGTATATTACCTATATAACCCTTCAAACAAGAATGTGACTATCACCAAAAAATCTGTCTTTCTTGTGAGGGATCACATCCTCAAAAAGGATATTGGTATAAAGATTGACTTCAATTAAGTTGATGCTCAAGATACATAGGAGTTGGTACAGGAACAAGTTCCACAGGTCCCCATGGAAATGGTTCTAGAAACACAAGTACTACGTATGACCTCAAGATAGATAAGGGACCAAGAGAGATTTGGTTTCCTAGTCACCGAGGACGGTGAATCATTATTGTTGTACAATGATGAGCCTATCTCCTATAAGGAAGAAATAAAAATCTCAGATGCTATAAGATGGATAGAAGTTATGAATTATGATATGGATTCCATGTATCAGAACCAAGTCTGGGTTTTGGTTGATAAGCCAGTTGATGTAAAGCTTGTTGGATGAAAATGGGTATTCCAGAGAAAATTGGACATGGATGGTCATGTTATCACCTTTAAAGCAAGGATAATGGCTAAAGGATTCAGACAGTGTCAAGGAATTGACTATGATGAAACCTTCTTTCCAGTTTCCATGTTTAAATCCATAAGAATCATACTTTCCATAGCAGCCTACCATGAATAAGAGATTTAGAAAATGGATGTCAAAATTGCATTCCATAATGGGAACCTTCAGAAATATGTCTATATGACACAACCATAAGGGTTTATGACACCAGGTGAAGCCAAATAGGTTTTAAATTGCAGAAATCCATTTATGGATTAAATAAAGCATCCAGGTCAAGGAACGTTTGATTTGATGAAGCCATAAAGGAATTTTTTTTCATTAAGAATGAATGTGAGCCATGTATTTATAAGAGGTTTAACATGAATGCGGTCGTTATCGTAGTATTATATGTTGATGACATATAGCTAATTGGAAATGATGTTCCAGTCTTATAGTCAGTTAAGGACTGGTTGAACAAGTGTTTCTCCATGAAAGAATTGGGTCAAGCAGCCTATATTATAGGGATAAAGAAAATTTGTGATAGATATAAGAGGCTTCTTAGACTAAGTCAGGGTGCGTATATTGACCAGATACTAAAGAGATTTAGTATGGAACAATCCAAGAGGGTATTGGTTCCAGTGTCATATGGCCTACATCATTCTAAGAAAATGGGTCCTCAGAAACAATAGGAGAAATATATAATGAGTAAGATCCATTACGATTCGGCTATAGGATCCATCATGGATGCCTCATTATTTACCAGGCTTGAAGTTGCCTATGCACTGAGCATGTTTGTAAGATATCAAGAACATCCATGAGAACAGCATTGGACTTCAGTTAAGACTATCCTTAAATATCAGAGAAGAACTAAGGATATGTTCCTAGTGTATGGAGGAGATAAGGATATTGTCATCATAGGGTATGTTGATGATGGTTTTCAAACATATCATACTGATGTGAAGTCACAATCTAGATATTTTTTCTATCTCAATGGTGGCGTAGTGACCTAAAAGAGTTCAAAGAATCATGTTGTCATCGATTCTATAGTGGAGTCTAGATAGATAGCGTCTTTTAATGTTTCCAAGGATGATGTATGGATTCAGAACTTTATCTAGGATCTTGATGTGGTGCCTAGTAGTAAAGATCCTATCGCATTGTATTGTGATAATACTACACCAGGAGATCTTGAAAAAGAACCAAGGTCACATCAACGGATAAAGAATATACTCTGAAAGTATCACCTCTTGAGGGGTTTCTATCAAAGGGGTGAAGCTGCAGTGAGAAATGTGTCCATGGAAGAGAATGTGGCAGACCCCATGACTATAGTCATATCTCAGCAGAAGCATGAAAATCATGTTATAGCTAGCGGGATAAAGGTTGTTAGCAGTTGAATCTATTCTTAGTGGGTGTCTGTTGGAGTTAGTTTCCTAGAACCAACAACTTTATACTTTATTCATTAATAAATACCTTATCACATCTTTATTGTTCTTCTATGTGGCAATGCATGTGATAATCTCCTAAGGATATTTCATGCATTAAAGGATCATAGTGGATCCCTGCTATGATGAGGACCCAAAAGTGTCGTAACACTGTTCTTGAATATATTTTCTATGGACGGATGATTTTATTTGAGGAACACAAATACTACATGCCATTTGAGGTGATGACTCATAAAACATTGAGGCACCTTCTCTTGGTGTTCACCTGTGGTAATATCTTGGAGGATATTATAAGAACAATACCAGTCATTAGGAAATCGACATTTCATAGTGTCATTGGATGTTCCTATCTGTGGATGTGTGTATTGGTCCTTAGACCTTAATATTATTATTAATGGGTATTACAACTCACACAATTAGATGTATTGAAGAAAACTGTGATTAAACACTGTTCATAGCGAGCTAGGATATGTTGGGTGCATCTTGGGTGATAATGCATTAATAGATAATGCATGAAAGTATTTTTGCCTTCTATTCCATAATAGAAGTAGATATCTCAGGCCCTTTAGTGGAATTGATATTTCCTAAATAAATCCATGGCCATGGTAAGGAATGGGTGAGTTCAATTTTGGGATTTCAAAGAACAAATAATTGAGCACATGGGTTGATGGAACCAACATATAGCTCACTTGATTTGAGATATCGAGGAAAAGGGATTATATTACATGGTAAGCATTCGTAGGAGGTGACACCTCGTTATGGAATTAACTTCTTTCTCTATGGGTACCTTGGCGTGTTGCTAAACGTTAACCTTGGACATTATGTAGGCTCTGCCTAATGCCACTGAGGAAGAGGCCTAGATATTAAAACACTAAGTGTGTCCAAGTATCTCAGTTAAAAATTAATTTAACGAGTTTAACAATGATTATTCTTTATGGTGGTTTAATAATTATTTAAGGATACGTGATCACATTTATTTCGAAACTAGTTATTCAAGATAATATATTGGGGGGGAAATAATGTATTTATTTGAGAGTAATGTAGTGATATTTATTTTATAAATAAATAGCCATTATTCAAGGTCTAATAAATGTAGTGTATGAAATAAAGAAAAATTGAAAAAGAAGAACACACACAGTATTTTTTCTGGGAATTTATGAGAAATAATTTTACTTATTTAATTAAATAATATTAAGAGTAATTCGTTCGGTGCATATCAAGTAATAATAATAATCAATTTTAATTATTATACATGGGTTATTACTAAGAATTAAATTAAATGAATAATTTTTTTGGGTAATTGATTCATTTTCTTATTCTATGTAATTAAAATCCCAATTATATAATTCTCATTATCCTAGCCATTTTTTAGGGGTTCTTCACAACGGATTTGGAAAATCTCTTAAGCCAAGAGAAAATTCTTTTTCCACCACGAATGATCTCAAGATATGAGAGAGAGATCCACCTCCACCATATCAAGGCGATCGAAGGCGGACATCGCAAGAAAAGGCTCTTCCGTGCTAGAATAAGGATATCTCTTTGGTGACCTCCAGAGATACGTGGAGCATGTGTGGATCACTACAAGATGAATCCTACACTTGGATTCTATAAGGAAATAATAGATCACATCGAATCATGACTAGAGACATCAATGGAGAGATAATTCCATCAAGGTAATTCTTTTCTTTTAATTAAACTAATTATGACCAACATATAATGATCCTCTTTGTGGTTTTGGGACTCCCTTTATTTTCTTTTGTTCTTCAATTTATTTCGAAGATCCGGCATTTTATTATCTTGATAGATCTCAGATTGATTGTTGTCAATGGAAAAATCAAGTTGGGTACACCCACCAACGCACATCTGCTATGCCTAGAACCTATAATAAATAAGTACATAATGTTTTTCTTTTGAAATTATACATCCATATTTAACTCGTTAATTAGTAAAAAAACTCCATTGGTTAAAAATCATGGAACAATATTCACTATCAATTTAACCATTTAGGATAAATAATAAAGTAGTTACGAAAGGAAATTTATACTTCACTAATCATTATACATCATATAGTTTAGTAACATTAATTAAATTTTAATTATTAACTTCAGAAGAAGAGAAAATATTAATGTCACTCTTATAAAACTCCTACAAATGAACAAAATGATAAACACCTGATGTGAGAAGATATGAAAAATCTAACTAAAATATATGTAGATAATTATTAAAAAGGGATATTATATATAGTTTGAGGTATAAATATTGTTATATTATATTATATTAAGATATTTTTGTTTGCTTTATAGGATGTTATAGAACATTTAACTAAGGAAACAAGGTAAGGGTTTCTTAATATAAAATTTGAATTCCATAAGACATGTTCAATATATACACAATATTTCCTTTAAAATGGTGTAATAATTTCCAAAATGTATTTTTATATCAATAGTATCTTATATTTCCAAATATTCACTATTTTTTTTAAATTTATACCTCTCATGCGGTTTTGATTCAAATGTTACAATGGTCGTAAAGGGGTTTCACAACTAAAATCTTTTCCTTGGTTTATAATAGCTCTTCTAGGACTATAATCTTAATATATTTATCTATTATAACCTATTAAGATTATATATTATATTTAAACTTTATTTTATAGGAAAATAATGATCTAAACCAAAGTATTTTTCCTTCATGATTCTATTGTTTTAGTGAAATTCATTTTTTCCTGAATTATTCCCATTTCATTTAATGGATTTTTCTTTAATGTACATGATTTTACTTTACACTAATGTTCTCCTTTCCTAGGAGGAAAATTTTAATCTTCTTATATCCAATTATCCTCTTATTCAAATTTATTCATTTTAAAAAAAATGGTTTCAATATTTTTAATGATGTGTTTTTTCAACAAGGTTATTTCAAAATGTCCTAAAGGTTTTTCTATCTTTAAAAATAAATAATTTTGTCGTCTACTCTACATTTTCTTCCCTATAAAATTTCTATCTATTTACAATTTTCCATTATTAAATGTTTTTAAATGTAAATGTATTCAAAGTTTTTTCACTTCCCCTTTTTTAAAACATTAGGACATTCTAATTCTTCATTATTAAATATTATTTTAAATGTAAAGTTATAAACTTATATCCACTTATACTTTTAGAAACATTATGTATTTTTGTGGATATTTTATTTAGAACACTTTTTTTCAAAAATTATTTCCTTTTTATTCTAATTTTTTTTAATATAATTTATAAATTATCTTTTATTATAATGTATAAAAAGGTTTTGTGAAGACTTTTGTAATTTCTCAGAAATTTTTCCACCAAGTTCTATCCCACATTAAGTGATGTTTGGATCATCCTATATATGTAATTTTGTTATTAATAATTTTGGGAAATTAGATTTTGATATCCTAATAACTCTTAAGTTCATGTTATGTGATAATTTAAATAAACACATTATTTTTCCATGGGTTATAAAAGTTATGATGATGATTGATTTTATGTAGAATACATATATATTGATAAGTATGGGAGTGGTCTAATATTTCCCTTCAATGCATTGGTTTAAGTTTATAAATCATGAGATAGTCAAGTATGGACATAATGATTTTTTACATATGTGTTGGAATGATAGGTTTTCTAAAATTTTTAGGAATGTTCTTTTATGATTCCTTAATGATGATTTTAAAACATGGTTTTATGATCATTTATCAAGATATTTGTTTCATCCTCATATTATCCATCATGATTTTTAACTAACACTTTACGACATTTATTTTCCTTTATTAAGTATTTAAGTTTACCCCTTTTTAATGTTACCAATCCCCAGGTTATGAAGATGATTATATCATATGAGATTTATTGAATGGTTCTAGGGGAGCATGAACATATATAAATTTTTTCAAGTGTTTTAAAATAAGATGTTTATGCCACTAATCTTTAATAAACTAAACCCTTCGAAATTTGGGTTATATGATTGTTTGGGAAATTTATGCATTAAATCATGAGAATGTTATGTTATTTATGTTAATTATATCATGGGTATCTATAGTTAGTATCATAGTAGGGTTTATTTATTTTATATAATAGGTTAGTTATTTTAGGATATTAGTTTTGTTACCTTTGATACTAGGGCTAAAGAACTATATAAAAACTCTAGAGATGATCCTAAGTATTGGATTATATCCTGAAATGTTATTAAGGTTTTGAATACATAGTTTTTCCTATAAGTACATCCATATCAAGATACTACAAGTAGACGAAGACTCTGGAAGAATTTTACTTAGGGGTAATAACCCCAAAATGGCATATTACACATAAACTCGATCGTCACATGTTTCATAGTGAGTGGTCCTAATACTATACAACAAGTTTTATTCTCACATGGGATATTATTTGGGGGGGGGTCATTTTCTCTTTATGAAAAACTATGAAGTATTATTTTTTCTAGTGATTTGAGGGATTAGGTTGAGGAGTTTCAAATAACATAACATAAAGTAACCTTGATCAATTTAAGATTGATAAAGTTTGAACTAAAGGAATTATATTCCAAAGAGAGAGAATAAAAGAACAACAGTTTTTAATGTTTAATATGTTCCATTTTTTATGATAATTTCCCAGTATTTTTAGCTTCATCCCTCATGTCACACCTTATGGTTTTAGTAATGGCTTGGACTAGACAGAACATTAGGTGCGGAGGAAAAAATGAATATTTCCCGATAAAAACCCCATTGAAATGACTTATGGAATGAGAAAACCTATGATTAAGACAATAAAACAATCACAAAATATAATAAACAATTTAAACAAATTCTTAGTCTAAAACTCACCAAAAAAGTTAAATGTGAAGTCTCGTGAAAGATAAAGTGATGAATATTATGAAGTAAAAAATGGTCAATTTCCTATATGTCAATAATTTAGAAAGAAAAAACAATAGAATTGTCTCAAGAGGACTAGAAGATTCGTTACTTGTGGTAAAGGTGTCGATCAAGAATTATATTTTTGATAGAAATTAAAGAGTAAAGTTAACATAATTAAAAAAGATAGAACTCATCTAATAGAACCAATGAATATCTTAGGTGAAGATAACTTGGGAATTATCCACTCCAATGACCTAATCCAAGTATTTATAAGGATTATAGGAATCAATAACCTCCTATACCCAAGGCATGAGGAAGAACCCATGTAATTACTATTAATGAATAGGATAATATAAAAAAAAGTCAGTTACTCCCCCCTGAATTAGTGGATGTATTTAAGTTATATCATCCCTATGGTATCGAGGATGTTTTTAATGAAATTTATTCACCACCATTAGTGTTTTTAATTTTAAAAAAAACATTTAGTTTTATAATTATTATGTTTTTTGAAATAAACATTTTATAGAACGTTATATCCACCTTAAAAAATTGATTGGACTTTAAAAATAGAATATCTATACTTACTTTGACTTAAAATTAAATTATGTAATAGTTAAAAACACATTATTAATCAAATATGACAATCTTGTAGTTAAAGGGAAACTATGAAGAAAAATCAATCTTCCACTGGGTCCTTACTACCTAGTTATGATGTGCATTTACTTGAAATTTTAGGGAAACAATTTTTTTTAATTTTTATCTTTGATATTTGGAATCTTATTTCATTAAAGATAATATCCTATGGTATATAAATCATTTATATGCCCTTAACTATTCCAATAAGTATATGATAATTAAATTGTGATCATTCAACTTATTTAAGGGGGTAGAATTTAATAGCCTAGGTTTTTAGATCCCTTAAAGTAACTACTATTCTCTATAACTACAGTCACACATTATAGATAACATAAACAAACCACATTATATTAACCATAAATTATTAATAAAGTTAAAATTAAAACTAAAACGATTAACCATTAATAGTTATTAGCTTTATAGGGTTAATAATTTTTGGATTATTATTGTACATAACGACTACAAGAGGGGGTGATTGTAGTTTATTAAATAATAATGTACAATTACCCTGATTTCAATTTTTAGTAAAAACATTTAAAAACGTTTAATATTAGGAAAAGTAAAATTTATATTTTCAAGAAAATTTTATATAAAACATAAACATTCCTTATAAATAAATAATCATAATAAAAACATTTAAAATTAGGAAAAGTAAAATTTTATAAATTTATAAAGTAAAACTTATAGAAACATTACTAAAGAATAAAAAACATTAAACTTCAGTATAAAGGAAGTCAATCACCTTGATATAAGGTGTAAAGGGTTTAACCTAAATATAAATATCTACCTTAATTCAACAAGATATCCCATAATCACAATGATCAGGATAAATCAGTATTCTTATCCTCGATAGACCTTAATCAAAAGGATTAGATAAAGAAATCTTATTATCATAAGAAGCCCCAGATCAAACCCAATCAGATACATCAAATAAAATCTCATAAAATATTTTAAGAAATTTAAAATCCTCACATGGATTCCTAAAAGCTGAAAACTCTCTAATTTTATAATGAGTGTACTGGTAATAAGAAATTAAAAAAGATACAAATAATATCTAAATTGATTAGGTTGTAAAACATATCATCTCCCTCCTCCTTGAACTCACCACTATTTATATTAAAATCTCTACCGGTTATATTCCATGATTCTTATAGTCGGTTGAAATAGCCTTATATGTTTCCTTTCTTCATGTACATACTTCATATAATGGTTGTTAAGGTAACTTCATCCCAATGATATAATTTCTACTATATGACTGAATAAAATCTATTTATATGATAGGTTTTATACAACTAGAGAAATGAAAAACAACATATGATAGTTTTAAAAAAATTCATTCGGAGAGTATGTTTACCTCTGTTTGATGAATGTCTACCTATTTAATAAAATGGAACTTTTTCTTGATATAATTAGTTATAATTTTTAATTTAGACATTATAAAAACTTAATTTTATGAAATAATAAATCATTCATCTGATTAACAAAGTATGTGTTCATCCAATGATAATTTTATGTCTGATAATAAAATATATTTGAATTATAAAATGTTATTAAATTATAAAATTTCATCCAATTACAAAATTTCAACTAATTAAATATCACCCCATTAAAAACATTCATAAAATTATATATATTGTCTAATTATAAAAGATCATCCGATTAAAAAAATTCTATATCCAATAAAAGTTTTATATTTACTACATAAACATTCTAAAACCATTTGAATTATAAAGTTAGTAAAACATGGAATTTAATAAACTTTGTGGTGATTTTCAAAAAAAAGTTAGAAATTGTTTAAAGTAGATTATTTGACCCAATAATTTCCCATATTTTGAAAATCATAAAACACAACCATTAAAGGGAAAAAATTAAAAAACGTAAATTCCCTTTTATGTACAAATTTAAGAAATCGGAAAACTATTTTGGTTTCTTCTAAGGAAAATTCTTCTTCATTATAAATTTTCACCATAGTTTTTATTTATCCCCCTCTATTTATAAATAGTTTTCTAAAATAATTGTCAAAAAATAGGTTTTCTGAACTTTTTATCATAGGTACTTTTCTAAAATTCCCTCCCTTTTAGATTTACAAAAAAAAAGTTGTAGAAAGTGATCCAAGAAATTTATAAATAAAATTTATCTATCCAACAATTTTTTATGAATTAGTATTCTTCAAAAAAATATTATTCATCCAATAAATATTATAAAATAATTAAACCAAAATTATATGGAGACAAATTCATTAAATTTTCATTCAAAATATTTTTTATTGCTATAAGATCATAAAGAGTTCAGAGAAAATTTATTGCTTCTTTGATAATTTTATCCAAATGGATATTATATTTTTAAACTCATCCTGGATTTTCTATAACTCCTAAAATGAAGAATCCATCTTATAAATCTTATCCTATAATAATTGAAACTTTGTATTCTCCTATTTTAGTATTAGAACATCTTCTTCAAGAAACTAAACTTCTATTATCCAATATCAATTTCAAAATTTCTTTTTCAAGAGACATAACTCCATATATTTGTCCTGTAAATTTTTCTTCTTGATATAAAGAAATATTCTTTACAAAATCTCTACCCTTCGTATTTTTAGAATCATCTAATATCATATCTTTAAAATAATTTGTAAGAATAAATGTATATTTTTTAAAACTTTCAATCTTATCATCATGATTGTTTATATCACTTTCAGTTCCATTGATCTATCTTATTAATTGCTTTAACCTAGTTCTCTCTACTTGAGAACTATCTTTGATAGTTTTGAATTTTTCTTCATTTTAAAAAACTGTCTCCACTTATTTAGTTCAAGTGCTTGAGATTTTTAAGGCATCCATCCTACCTTATATATACTTACTAGAAGATTATATGTGTAGAAAATAATGAATTATATCTTTAAGTTTCTTCAAGATTTCTTTAAAATGGGTTATACTCATCTTTAATTTTGATCTGAGTCACTTCCTAGTGAATTAGTTGAATATAATGAAACGTCTAGAAAATGATTATTAGAAGTACCAACTTTTTCTTTTTCATTATTTCACACAAGTTTATAAATTTCCATAACTTCACCATTTTTTTGAGTCTTAGATTTTTTTTGAAGGATTGGTAGTGACTATTGGTCATCATCTACATCCTAACTTTCTTCTCTTTCTGAAACATCAAAATTGGTATCACTCTCTGACTGAGAAGAAAAAAATTACTTTGAAGAATTTTCTTCTTCTTCTTATAACTAATTTTGTAAAATTATAGTAAGTTCTTCATTATATTTGAAATATATTTTTCTATACTTATTTAAAATTTTCATTAATTTTTTGATTTAGTATAATTATATGGATAAATTTGTTTAACAACCTGAATTTATTTTATTTTTTAAATAGTCTAAGAAACTTTAGAAGTTCCAAATTGATCTCTTTCTAGTGGAAAATACTGAGGAGAAATGGATGGATGCAGAACCTATTGAGTAATTATCTAAAGATTGGACATAGGAGGTATCAGTTAAAGAATTGATAATGGGGAAATAAAAAGAGATAATTCATAAATAAAAACTTTAAAATCTCCATGTACTCGCTCCATGACATTCATAAGGATTTCCACAACCTTAGCATCATCTAATATTTTCTTCTTACTTTTTTTTTATTTTTCAATTCATTTTTATTTTTATTAATTTTCTCTTTCATTGAAATGTATTCATCCTTATCAAGACTAAAAATTGGATCTCTTTATATCATACACTCTTTCCATTTAATTAACTCTATATAATCCTCATCTAAAATAGTATTCAGATTCTTCATAGGATGAGGAGGAGAAGAGCCATCTTTTCTTTTCTCTTGAACATTTTATTTTAGCTATTGAAATTAAACCTCAAACACAGCCTTATTTGACTTGTATAAAAAAATCTCAACATTGAAATATAAACCAAATTCATCCTATTAATGGTATCTTATCTTATTAATGAAACATTCTACCTTATTTCTGTCACACTAATCTGGATGTTTTGAACTTTTATAAGATTCATCAACATTTTATTTATGAAACATGGAAATAAAATAATATTGAACTTGAAGGTTCTTTTCATTAAATAATAAATATATCAAAATGAAAACTACCCCAAATTTAACTTAAAAATGTTTCAAATATACGATAAAACATAGATATCCTAAACCATGAAAGTTTCTCTATCCCCTTTCCTTGGTATAAGATAGTTTTTTGTCCATAGGGAAACTACTCTTACATCTGATCATAAATAACAAACCTTCAAAATTTTCTCAAAAGGAGGAAATCAATATGTTTCTTCCTTTTATTTACCAAATCATTCCAAACCATCTAGTAGTTTTTGGGAATAATATTTTCCATTCATTCTAGAGGAACTCCCACCAAATATTAAACTTTTTGGATGGTAAACGTATTAAAAACATCAAATAAGTTCAAAGGAATAAAGTTCATTACATCTTCTTTACTAAAATAAAATAAATGGTAAAAAATTCTAAGTAAAGATAGATAATGAAGATCAAAGTATTATTTCTCTACATAAATATATTACCAACCTTATAGTAAACTAATGTTCTTCAGAAAAGAATCATTCTTATCAAACCATACCTTTTATATCAATATTTCTTTTGTAACATCTTTTTTTGATAAATATTCAATAGATTCTATATTTCTAAATTAAAAAGATGATTCTTGACCAAATGAATATAAATCTATTGTATAGATAGAAAATTGGGTACTGAGAGCAATTGGTAGAAGAGAAGCTGTGTAATAGGAGTGATGACCTGCACTTCTATATATAGGGTTTGATTTGTCACTCTTTGACTCCCATTGATCCAATAGCTCATAATAAAAAACCTTTCTTATTTGATGGAGAGAATTTATCTATTAAATATATTATATATTTTCTAAACTCTTGATGTTTTCATTTGTACACTTATCATACAAAAACTTTGTCTTAAATAGAGACTACAACATTCGTATTTTTTTTTGGAAATTACTAAACTAAAAAGTTATAAACAACATAATATAGAATGAAACAATATATAGAAAAAAGTGCAGATAAAAAATTACCTATTACTGTAAAATTTGAAATTTCTATTGGAAAGTTTTTTTGGAAATTATTCTTCTTGTTTTTCAAGGTAAAATTTTTTCTAAAAAAAATCAAGAATAAACTTTTTTCTAATAAACTTTTATGGAAATGTTTTTCTAGAAGATTTTATAAAAAACTAAAAAATTTAGAAAACTGAAGTTATTAATAAACTAGAATATTTTAGAAAAAATCAAGACGTTAGAAAAACTAGATATTTTAGAAAAACAAAATTTTCTATAAAAAATAAATATTTTAGAAAAACATAATTTTTTAGAAATACAAAATATTTTTGAAAAATAAAAGATTTTATAAAAAATAAATATTTTATAAAAATAAAAAGTATTTTGAAAATTTAATTTTTCTTGAAAAAAACAATTTAAGAAAAATAAAGTTATTTACACCCCCTCTATAAAGCAATTTATTACTGTAAGAAGATTGTTAAATGAGAATTAGATATGAATGGTCATTTTATAATGATGATTCCAAGATTCAATTTATATATTCAATTCTTTCAA
The DNA here is from genome assembly GCA_963277665.1 of Viscum album. Classification (NCBI taxonomy): domain Eukaryota; kingdom Viridiplantae; phylum Streptophyta; class Magnoliopsida; order Santalales; family Viscaceae; genus Viscum; species Viscum album. The sequence continues at coordinate 1,824,392,498 of OY728160.1, forward strand.
AATTTAAGAATTGAGTAAAACTATCAGCAAGTCGTTCTTGTGTTCCAATGAATTTTAAAATGATGTATCCTCTTTTTGGTTGATCTTGATGTAAATGGTATCTTATAAATATTTTCTTATCTCATGAGTGTTTTTTGGGATTTTATTTAAATCTACAACACTTCTGTTATCACACAAAATTTGACTTTTACTAATACTCAAGACAAAGTCTATGAGTTTTTGTTTGAACCAAAATACTAGCGTACAAAAACATTCAACAACCATATTTTCCTCCTCCATAGTTGAAAGTGCTAAAAAAATTATTACTAGACCATGAAAATAAAGGTTCTCCTAATAAATGACAAGTTCTAAATATATATTTTGATTCCATTTTATAACCTCTAAATTCAGCATTTGAAAAAAAATAAGTTAAAAATAATTTCCCTAAGAATAAAATAATCCCAGATACATAGTTTCCTTTCGATAATGAAATTTTGGTTTATCAACAGTATGATGAGATACTTTATGATTTTTTTGATATCTTGAACATAAGTATGCAGAAAATAATAAATCTGGTCAACTTGATATAAGGTAAAGGAAACTATAAATCATTACTCTCAAAGTCATATGATATATGATCCACAAATTAATCTATAAGGGATTTTTATGTTCAGAGAGATATATTGTCGTCAACATAAATTTAAATAATGATTGTATATTTAAAATCCATTTTAATGAAAATAGTTAGATCTATAGCTCCGATAAGAAAGTTTTTTCGTAAAATTTTTTTTGTTAATCTATAATACCAGGCTCTAAGGTATGGTTTATGTCCATAATGTGCCTTAGTATGTATAAAAACATGATGTCAATATTTGTTTTTTCAAAAGAAGGTTTTTGGTCTATATAACCTTCCTCCAGTATGTAAATACCTGAAAATTTCAAGGAAATTTTTTTCTTAAATTCTATGGGATTTTACGAGTACGTAGTTTCTGATGGCACTTGATTCTGAGGCCCGGTGTGCTTGGAATCAATTTCTGACATTTAGCTGGGGTACATTCAGTGAATGAATGAGCGGGTTTTTCTATCTTTTAAACCTGAGCTGGGAATTGAAATCTGAGGGTACCGATGGAACGGCATCGCCGATAATTGCTTAAGAGGACTTTTACCGTAGATGCGTTTGCACGGGAGAAGGAGTTTAATTTTTTGGTTTAAATAAGAATTGAATAAAAATTGTAGAACAATTTTTATTTTTTATTCTAAGTGTTTATATCCTAAGGGTGGGAGTTTGGATGGGACCCACTAGTTACTAACTTCCCTTGAGAGGATAAAGGTGAGGTAGGGCCCACACGAGCCCCAACTCTTCACATTCCCTAACTCCCCCTTTATTTGAGTAACTCTCCTCTCTCCTTCTTTAATTATCTGACTTCTCCTCTTCCACTTTAATAATGCCAACACACATTATTTTAATTAATTAAACCTCTTCAATTAATTGAGTTATGTGTTTTAATTTTGAAATTTAAATGCTTGGCAGGAATTAATAAAATAAGATGATACTTATTTTATTTTGGAGAGTGGGCTTGTTGTGAGAGGATTTTGGGAGAGAGCTCTAAATCATTTTTGGAATAACTTCATCCTACCGTGAAGAACGACACCCTTCAACGAAGAATGACAACTCTTCGACGAAGAATGTCGAATCGGCGGCTCGGTTTCTCCATCCTCTTCTTCATCTGCGACAAGAGAGGAGACTCTGACGATGACGGAATCGACTCCATCATTCGTGGCGCTTGACACCCACGAACTTCCTTTGATATAGGGGTGTACTTGGATTGAGAAATGATTGGTTTTACTTCCATGTGTTTGTTCCTATTAAACCGCTTGTTATCGGACTAATGCGGAAGGGGTCGGACCAGACGAACACGGTCTTATTCCTTCGCTGTTCTTGTCAAAATATGTGGAGTTCTTAGGCCATTCATTTGCAGTGAATCAAGCTATGTTTTCGGATCCAATCAGAGGCCCGATAACATCGTAAACGGACTCAATGCATCAGGGTGACCTGGAAGTGGATGTTTCGTAGAAATCAGATCAATGGAATGATGAACGGACACCTCGGGAGGCATGCTGGCCAGAGGCATCATTTTCTGGAAAATTCCAGAATACACAGTGTGTACTCTAGAACCACACACCGTGTAGTAAAAGCATATTGTGTCTTCCATTTTGGGCATTAGAAGAGTAACACACGGCGTGTGACCCTAGAACCATGGCGTGTGACTCTAGACACACGACGTGTACTCTCAACACTATTTATTAGAGGAGGCTTCGACGGACATGGAGTGTATTCAGGGAAAATACACAGACACAAAAAGAAATAGATGGCCAAGTAACACAACATGTATTCACTTCATAGAATGGAAAAAGCATCTTCTCAATTCTCGGTGTGTAATTTGGGAGATACATGGACACATGCAGAACCACATGGCCCAAAGGCACAGCATGTACTACCTTCACCAAGGAAGAAGCGGCTTCGTGATGACTCGGTGTGTATTTCGGAAATACATGGACATGGGTGGAGTACACGAGCATGAACTCCACCACATGACCAGGCATGGCCAGAGTACATGGAGCCGACCCCAAAGTTTTGGACATGACGTGTAACCATACCACACGTCGTGTACTTACTTTTTACATGAACAGTCCTTCGACATGGGTTGTGGTACACGGACAATAACCGTGGACTGAATACATGGCGTGTAACTATACCGAACACTGTGTACTTACTTATTTACACGACCAGCCCCATAACACGGTCCACTTACAAGGGTAGTACTCGATGTCTAATAACACAGCGTGTACCTTTTACCTACACACCGTGTACTTTTAGGGAAATGACTTGGTCATCTTTTTCTCTTTGTCATGGACACGTTCTACTTGATTTTTCCCCTATGATGTGGGATGGAACGTTGGGATACATCATCTCTAGTATTCGTGTTGGTTGATGTATCCACCCCTTTTACTCATGGAGCAGACCCTCTCGGGATCGAGCATGCTGTGTGCGGGAAACCTAGAGCTGGTTGCGACTACGAAAACTACCGTACTGGGATCCTCCGTGGGTTCGACGACGATGATGACTGTACATGGATCCGACGTGGGTTCGGTAGCAAGGAGGACTGTACTTGGACCCTACGTGGGTTCAATAGTGAGTACAACTGTACTTGGATCCTACATGGGTTCGGCAGCGATGGTTACAAAACTAGGATCCTACGTGGGTTCGGCAGCGACGACCTCTGTACTTGGATCCTATGTGGGTTCGGAAGGGGAGATGATTCAAAAGCTAAATCTATCACCTCCACCCCTCTTCATGAGTAGTATACCTGAGTGAGCTGATTCATGACATTAAATCATTATCATCGATATTATTGACTTTCTTTGTTGTGTAGATGGGGTTGTGTTTTCCTGTGTGGAATGGGTTGTACTTGGGCTCGTGAGTTGGAGCCGAACTGGAAATGATGACTTAGGTATATGTATTGGCATATACCTAAGTAGAGTTGGTTGAAACCTTGTGTTTGTATCTTTCCATTGTGTTTTATCCTTTGTGGATTCTGGGAGACCTTCGGGGGTCTCGGGGTCCCTAATGAGTATCGTATACTCACCCCTGCACGGGCTATGCCCGCACTACGTTGTGTTGGATGTAGACAACGGATAACGCTGATTGTGGTTGAGTCTTGTGGTGCGAGACGGTACCTGGAGGTGGACCACTTGGTGGGGCATACACAGAGCGGATTGCTGGACTCGAGGAACTGAGGAGATCATCTCTGCCCACCCTTCAGGTCGGATAGCTGGAGGATGACTCGATGGTTGCTGATTTACCTTACTGTTCTTTACTTTCTTTTCTCAGTTGTATTGTAATTTCAGTTGGGTTTGTATACTAGCCCATTTACTTTCCATCACTTACTGTTGTACTCAGTTTACTTAGTGTTTACTTTAGCTTGCGCACTCTATTGTGTTTGTTTTCTTATATAAGGTAATGCTTCCCTTCTATTGGGATTTACGCCTTTGGTGCTAGTCACCAGCCCCTGGCCTATGGAAGGCGGGCTTGGGGTAGTCACGGTACGGGCCCCGAGGACAGGTCGTGACAAATTGGTATTATAGGGAGCTTCTACCGCAGAACTTAAGACTCTGATAATTTCTTCGATGTGAAGCAATAGTGTTTAGGGAATTTAGTGTGGTTATCAGTCCAGGGAGTCTAGTGTTGGTGCAGCGGCTGACATATCCATACACCAGGACCCTGACATCTGATTTCTGACTCAATGCACGAAAACATTGTTTGCATGTTTGTTTTAAAAGTATTATTTGTGATTAATTTGTGTCATTTCACCAGGTATACAGTATTAACCATGGTGCACCTGTTTCTTTCAGGATGGCCCCACGATGGCAGCCAGCTAGGGTTTCGAGCTTTGTGAGAGATGGCGGCCCACTGAGCAACGAGGCCTTGGTGCAGGGGCCCCATTATAGAAGAGGCATCAGCGGTACCTCCAGCAGTGTTCATGAGTCTCATGAACATGATCTTCTATCCTTACCTCGATCGGTTTTTCATAGTCTTCGTCGACGATATTTTTATTTACTCGACTACTGTGGAGGATCACGCTTACCACTTGTGGGTTGTACTGGATACACTCTGAGAGCACCGGATTTATGGTATGCTCTCGAAGTTCCAGTTCTGGATTCGGGAGGTCCACTTCTTATGGCACGTCATCTCTAAGGTGGGAGTTGTGGTGGATCCTGCGAAGATCGAGGAAGTACTAGCTTGGGAGCCACCTAGGTGCGTGACTAAGGTGCGAAGTTTCTTATGTATGGCTGGATACTATCGGAGATTTGTGAAATACTTCTCCAGAGTTGCAGCACCGCTTTCATCTTTGATGAAGAAGGGGAAACCATTCGTGTGGTCAGATAGATGTCAGCAGAGCCTCAAGGAGCTGAGACAGAGATTGACCAGTGCACCCATATTGAGGCTACCAGAGGAGGGAGTAGGGTACGTAGTTTACTGCGATGCATCAGGGACCAGACTCGGGTGTGTCCTGATGCTGGAGAGGGAAGTGATCGCTTATGGACCCTGAAAATTGAGGAAGAACTAGCTAAAATATGCTACCCATGACCTGTAGTTAGGATCAGTGGTCTTCGCCTTGAAGATGTGGTGGCACAATCTTATGGGCGAGCGCTTTACAGTCTACTCTGACCACCAGAGTCTCAGGTACATCTTCTCGCAGATGGACCTGAACCTGAGACAGCGGCGATGGCTCGAGTTCCTCCAGGACTATTACTTTGAGATAGTATATACTCTTTGGAAGGGGAACGTAGTAGCTGATGCACTCAGTAAGAGATCGGGCATTCAGCTACTTGGAGAGGCGACAGAGATACTAGTCGCATTGAAGATATCCTTCGTCGATAGAGATGGAGCAGCCTTTCTACAGTAGCTCACAGTCACTCCTCCACTACTTCAGTGGGTCAGGGAGGCACGGCATGGGGACGTTGACTGTGAGATACGACATGCATAGATATCCACAGGATAGACACCTGATAGATTTTCTGTAGGATGAGAGCACGTCATTTTTTTCAGGGGACGCACCATGGTACCAATTGCATCACAGGAGGAGGTGCTAAAAGATTTTCACACTTCCCCTTTGCTGGTACATCCAGGAGTAGCGAAGATGTACCAGGATCTTAGATGACAGCACTGGTGGCCGGGTATGAAGAAGGATGTGGCAGAGTTCGTTTCACGATGCCTCACCTTCCAGTAGGTGAAGGCAGAGCACCAGGTACCAGGAGGCTTGGTACAACCCTTATGGTCCTGGAGTGGAAGTGGGATGGGATATCTATGGAGTTCATTATAGGATTTTCACATAAATCTAGAGGACACGACTCCATCTGGGTGATCGTATACTGACTCACCAAGTCTTCCCACTTCTTACCCATCAGAGAGCAGGGCTCATTGGAGATCTTGGGACGCCTCTACGTTCAGGAGATCGTACGACTTCATGGTGTGCAATCGTCGATCTTCTCTGATCGAGACAATCACTTTACTTCCCTACTTTGGAAGGGGTTGCAGGAGGCATTTGGGACGCAGCTACGCCTGAGCACTGCCTTTCACCCTCAGACGGATGGCCAGAAGGAGAGGACCATTTAGACTCTCGAGGACATGCTCTGTGCATCTGTCCTTGACTTTTGTCGTAGCTGGGGGGGATCACCTACCCATGGTGGAGTTGGCGTACAACACGGAAACCACTCCACCATCAGGATGGCACCATACGAGGCATTGTATAACGGACTTTGCAGGTTACCTCTGTGCTGGACAGACCCTGGGGAGTCAGAACTAGTAAGACCAGAGATGGTTCAGGCCACGACGGAGAAGGTACAGATCATCCAGGAGTGGATGAGGACTTCTCAGAGTCGAAAAAAGTCATATGATGACAGGAGGCGGAGACCACTAGAGTTCGAAGATGGTGACCACGTTTTATTATGGGTCTCACCTCGACGTGGACTACAGAGATTTCACCGGGGCGACAAGTTATCTCTGCGCTTCATCGGACCATTCTAAGTTCTCAGCAGGATAGGTGAGGTAGCTTATCGCCTGCCTCTTCCACCTCAGTTGCACCAGGTGCATGACTTCTTCCACGTATCTCATCTGAGGAGATACGTGCACGACCCGACGCATATCATGGATCATAGGGAGCTGGACATCAATAACGAGGCAAAATTTGCGGAGGTTCCGGTGGAGATCAAGGATTGATAGGAGCGAGTCCTACGTGGATGGTCTATTCCACTAGTGCGCATCAGGTGGCAGCACGCTAACCTCTAGGAGAGAACATGGGAGCGGGAGGCTCAGATGCATGCATAATACCCTCATTTGTTTCCCTAGTTTATGATGTATCTTTATGGGGACGTAAAGCCCTGAGGTTGGAGTAATAAAAATACCCTTAAATTTCAAGGAAATGTTTTTTTAAATTCTATGGGATTTTCTGAGTATGCAGTTTCTGACGGCACCTGATTCCGAGGCCCGGTGGGCCCGGAATCAATTTCCGAAGTTTAGCTCGGGTACGTTCAGTGAACAAATGAGCGGGTTTTTCTATCTTTTAAACCAGAGCTCGGAATTGAAATCTGAGGGCACCGATGGAACCGCAACACTGGTAATTTATTAAGAGGACTTTTACAGTAGATTCATTTTCATGGGAGAAGGAGTTTAATTTTGTTGTTTAAATAAGAATTGAATAAAAATTGTAGAAGAATTTTTATTCTTTACTCAAAGTGGTTATATCCTAAGTGTGGGAGTTGGGGTGGGACCCACTAGTTACTAACTACCCTTGAGAGGATAAAGGTTTGGTGGGGCCCACACAGTCCCCAACTCTTCACATTCCCTAATTCCCCCTTTATTTGAGTAACTCTCCTCTCTCCTTCTTTAATTAAGTGACTTCTCCTCTTCCACTTTAGTAATTCCAACACACATTAATTTAATTAATTGAGCCTCTTCAATTAATTGAGTTATGTGTTTGAATTTTGAAATTTAAATTCTTGGCATGAATTAATAAAATAAGATGAGACATATTTTATTTTGGGGAGTGGGATTGTTGTGAGAGGATTTTGGGAGAGAGCTCTAAATCCTTTTTGGAATAACTTCATCCTCCCACGACGAACGACACCCTTCAATGAATAACGCCAACTCTCCGACAAAGAACATCGACTCGGCGGCTCGGTTTCTCCATCCTCTTCTTCTTCCGTGACAAGGGAGGAGACACCGATGATGACAGAATCGACGCCATCATTCGCGGAGCTTGACACACATGAACTTCCTTCGAGGTAGGGGTGTGTTTGGATTGAGAAATGATTGGTTTTCGTTCCATGTTGTTGTTCCTCTTAAACTTCTTGTTATCGGACTAATGCGGAAGGGACCGGACCAAATGAACATGTTCTGATTCCTCTGTCGTTCTTGTGAATATATGTGGAGTTCTTCGGCCATTCGTGTGTGGTGAATCAAGCTATGTTTGAGGAGCCAATCGGAGGCCCGAAAACATCGTAAACGGCCTCAGGGAATCGGGCCGACCTGGAAGCAGAAGTTTTGTAGAAATCGAATCATCGAAATGACGAACAGACACCTCAGGAGGCATACTGTCCAGAGGATTCGTTTTTTGGAAAATTCCAGAATACACGGCGTGTACTCCAGAAGCACATGCCATGTAGTAAAAGCATATTTTGGCTTCCATTTTGGGCGTTAGAAATGTAACACACGGCATGCGACTCTAGACAAACGGCGTGTACTCTCCACACTGTTTGTCAGTGGAGGCTTTAACGGACATGGAATGTATTTAGGGAAAATACACGGACACGGATAACAATACATGGCCAAGTAACACGGCGTGTATTCACTTCATAGAAAGGCAGAAGCGGCTTCGTGAGGCTCGGTGTGTAATTTGGGAAATACACGGACACGGGCAGAACCACCCGGCCAAAAGGCCCAGTGTATACTACCTTCACAATGGTAGAAGCGGCTTCTTGATGACTCAGTGTGTGTTCCGGGAATACACGGACACGAGTGGAGTAAACAAGAATGTACTCCACCACACGGCCAGGCATGACCATCGTACACGGAGCCGACCCCAGAAGTTTGGACATGGCGTCTAACCGTACCACACATCGTGTACTTACTTTTTACACAAACAGCCCTTCGACATGGGCTATGGTATAGGGAAGGTAACTGTGGATTGAAGACACGGCATGTAACCATACCACACGCCGTGTACTTACTTATTTATATTACCAACCCGATGGCATGGGCCGCTTACACGGGAAGTACCCAGTGTTTGATGACACGTCGTGTACCTTTTACCTACACGCAGTGTAACTTTAGAGAAATGACTTGGTCATCTTTTTCTCTGTGTCATGGACACATTCTGCTTGGTTTTTCCACTATGAAGTGGCACGGAACGTTGGGATACATCATCTCTGGTCTTCATGAAGGTTGATGTATCCACCCCTTTGACTCATGGAGCGGAACCTCCCGGGATCGATCATGTTGTGTGCGAGAACCCTAGAGCTGGTTGCAATTGTGAAGACTACCATGCTGGGATCCTCCGTGGGTTCGACGACGATGATGACTGTACTTGGATCCTATGTGGGTTCGACAGCGAGGACGAGTGTACTTGGATCCTACATGGGTTCGGCAGTGAGGACCACTGTACTTGGATCCTACGTGGGTTCGGCAGCGATGGTTACTATACTAGGATCCTACATGGGTTCGGCAGTGACGACTTCTGTACTTGGATCCTATGTGGGTTCGGCTGAGGAGATGATTTAGAGGCTACATCTAATCATCTCCACCCCTCTTCGTGAGTAGTATACCTGTGTGACCTGAGTCTTTATTTTCAATCATTATCATCGATATGATTGACATGTTTTCCTGTGTCGATTGGGTTGTGTTTTTCTGTGTGGATTGGGTTGTACTTGGGCTTGTGAGTTGGAGTCGAACTGGAAATGATGTCTTAGGTATATGTATGGGCATATACCTAAGTAGAGCTGTTTGAAACCTCATGTTTGTATCTTTCATTTTTTATTTATCCTTTGTGGATTCTAGAAGACCTTCGGGGGTCTCGGGGGTCCCTACTGAGTATCGTATACTCACCCCTACACGGGCTATGCCTGCACTATGTTGTGTTGGATGCAGACGACAGACAGCTCTAATCGTGGTTGAGTCTTGTGGAGCGGGATGGTACCTGGAGGTGGACCACTTGGTGGGGTGTACACGGAGCGTACTGCTAGACCTGAGGAATTGAGGAGATCATTTGTACCCACCCTTCAGGTGGGTTAGCTGGAGGATGACTCGATGGTTGCTGATTTACCTTACTACTGTTGTACATTCTTTTCTCAGTTATATTGTACTTTCAATTGGGTTTGTATACTGGCCCATTAACTTTCTAGAACTTACTGTTGTACTCAGTTTACTTAGTGTTTACTTCAGCTTGCTTACTCTGTTGTGTTTGTTTTCTTATATAAGGAAATGTCTTCCCTTCTATCGGGATTTACGCCTTTGGTGCTAGTCGTCAGCCCCTGGCCTATGGAAGGTGGGATTGGGGTAGTCACGGAACGGGCCCTGAGGACTGGTCGTGAAACAATACATATCCATTAATAAAATCAAACATAACAACTATTTGAAAAAGAGTGAAATTTAGAACTGTTGTATATTATTGAAGTATAGAAATAGCTTCAATTCTGGCTACTAGAGCATAAGTTTCTGCATAGTCTATTCCTTCTTTTTGACTATAACCCCTTGCAACAAGTCTGGATATATTTCTAAATATGTCTACATTTTCCTCACATTTATTTTGAAAAACTAATTTTACACCAATTACAGGATAATCATTAAGTCATTCAAAAAAACTCCAATCATTTTTCCTCTCTAATTCATTCAGTTAATCTTGCATAGATTTTATCCAATCTAAATCACTAAAAGCCTCATCAGGATTCCTGGGATCAAATTGTTATAGAAGTGTGCAATGTTCAATTTTACCATTGATATTATCATGAGGATTATTGGCCATGACTTGACCCAATGAGTCTTGAGCCACAACTACCCCAAAAATTCCTCCATATGCCAGGGGTTGGCGACAAGTGATGAAAGAAATAACTAATATAGGGAAACTTTTAATAATAACCTATACACACACACACCCAACCATATCTGTGAAGAAGTTCAATTGAATAATAATAAAATATTAAACATCAAGTGAATAAAACATGAACATAAAACTAATTGGGAAAATAAGAGTATGGTATTTTAAACTAAAAGGAAAATGGGGGAAATACATACCCAACTAGATATATGTCACAACCTAACAATAACTAAAAAGTAAATGTTTAGAGATCCCAACTCCGAATCTCTAAGATCCGAATAGCGTATGTGGTTAGATGCACTAGGGTATCACTAAACTCTTATGCAATAATTTTTGTCCTATTTTCCATCTTCATAAGACACGACATGTGCTAGAAAATCCCAATAAAGGGTTAGTATATACATACCATGTATGAATCAGGAAATCTAAAGAGAGGTCAATAAGAGACATGATAGGAATATATAGGTCAACCCACAAAAATAGAGTAACAAAATCTAACAATATGGATATATATTCTCATAAAGAAAACACAAATGAGAGATAAATGGGATCTGTATCTCATATACCATCCTAGGAAAATAGTCTGTCATTTGTTCCAGAGGGCCCATGAATGATTTCGAGAATCTTACACATCTTTCTAGTGGAAAAATTGATGTCGAGTCACAAATAATCACTATAAAGCACTATTGAGGGAATATAATCTCTAGGTAGAGTACCCTTTCCCTGGTAAAACTTGAGGGTTCCACTCAATGGGTTAATAGATAGAGTACCAATGACCTCTCCCAATAATAGGGTTCCACTCCAATTGTTAACAGAGGACCCACACCCTATCCCACAAGGATTATTCCACTATAATGGATAGATAGAGAACCCATGACATGTCCCAGTAGGAGGGTACAAATCTAGTGGTCAAGGACCCATCCTCTTACTTCACAGGATGGTGCTACTTTGATAGTCGATAGAGGACTCATGCACTATCCAAGGAGAATGGTTCCACTCTATTAATCAATAGATGACCCATTCCCTATCACAACCTAAGGGTTACACTATAATAGTCTACAAAATAGCCATTCCCTCTCCGTGTAGGAGGTTTCCACTCTAGTGGTTGAGGACCCATGCCCTGACTCTATAGGAGGGTGCCACTTGAATCCCTCTGATGATCTGGTCTGATCAATGTTGTCATCGAGTGTCACCTAATGAAGATTCAAACTCACAACACATTGCATATTATTTAAAATCACTCTCTGAATTCCCCCATTGTATTCTAGGTAGAAAAACACTAATGATAGGATACTAGAATTATGAAATCCAAGTCCAAACAAAAGAGATATGAGAGGTAGAATATTCTTCAAAAATAGGAACATGTTGTGTAAGAGATCCATGGGGCATGTGGTCCTACTCTACTACCTAACTCTTTCCTTACTAGTACATAGATCACAACCAATGTATCCCTACACTATATGTTTGGGGACTGCATGGTTTTTCTTAGTCACCTAGGGTCAATCTATTTATCTTGGTAATGATTGTGTCCTTCGGTCCATGTCTATGTACAATTCTCATGTCCATATACTCTAGAAATGTCTAGTACATATCATGTCTCTAATCATGAAAATGTCCATTTACACATAGAGTGTATTTCTGGTCACCAACACAGAGTCACATGATATGTGGGGTCCCACATGATGTGTGATACTTCTAATTTCTTGGAAAACCTAGTGTCATGGATTTACAAAGAACACGTCATGTGTTCCTTTAAACTATACAGTGTGTAATGATATTTTTCATAGAATCCTCAACCCTCTATACACTCCTCCATATACTCATTCTCCAATTCTAATTATAACCCTAGGGCTCACAAAATCGATAGTAATTAACTCTATACATCTTCTTTTGGACCTTTGGTTTTCAAAAATTAGATTCTAATTTGTTACTCAAAGACTACATGAACCACAATCTCTATGGAGCCAACCATCACCTCACCAAATCTCTAAATCCATGGTTGAATCACCCAAAATCCAAAAACCATCCCAAAACATTCTTTATGTTCAAATCTTTTCACCAATAATGAATCTATCACACATCTGGGGGTCCGATCATAACTGAATCCACCTGAAAATGTTGAACCATGGTCATCATAAGTCAATGAAAAATAAATTAAAGAACAATGTGGGAAAATCATAAGAAACAGATATGAAACAATATTTAGACAATAATTCATTTCTAATGAATACAAATTGGGGATACTCAGGGTGAGAAACATAAAACAATAGAGATTAATCAAATAAATAAATTAAATCTTATAGAAGGGCCCATGAGAAGTTTAAAATTTTATGCAAATCAAAGAAATAAGAATGATCATGCAAAATAATTTTACCATATGGGAATAAATACACGTATGATGAGTTCTTCCTCAATTCAGATCATTCTCTAGTGAAGAATGTTCTCTATAATGAATTATAGAATTTCTATCATTCATTACGCCTTAATCTTCCTTGATCCAGTCATTGATTTGATTTCCCAATCTCGATCAGCTAAAAAAAATGGTGGATTCCCATCTCAATGGTCCCAAGATTATAATGATGAACATGAAGATTTTCTATAATAGTATATTTATATAAGTAAATAGGTTTAGGTCATTTAATAGAATAAATAAAATTGTTTACTTATTTTATTTAAATGCAATGGCCAATGGAAGCTTTATCCAAACACCCCACACTGACCGACATTAGGTCTCTTTGAGGGTAAACATCTCATTTTAGATTCAACCATTTTTTCATAATTCTGATATGAGACTTTATTTAAGGGATATAACATTTTTCTAGAAGACTACACATGTAAAAAAATATTTAATATTGTTATAAAATTAACTCATGTCAAAGAGGTACTCAAAATCATGTGTCCTCTCAACTCCATGCTCTAAAATTATTTCTAGATATTTTTAAAAGTCTTAAAATGTAAACATAGGTTCTCTACATTATTCCCTCCTTTAATATTTTCATCCTTAAAAAAAATTTAGTAAATTGTTTGGGATACTCATCCCACATCTATCTCTCCCACTATGAGGATCTCTCTTACATGCTCCCATGATGCCACAATACATGAACCAAGGGGATGGTCTGTCCATGAAGGATTCTGACCCACCGGTCCTCAGTTTTCGTTAAGTGTAGTGTGAAAGTTGATCCATCCTCTATGTTTAGATCAACACAGTCAATATAATTTGTGATGTCAACCATGTTTCTCCTTGTCTATAATATGAGGAAGACGTCATACACCCACTCCAAATGTGGGGGTAGGGAGATTTGGTGAGCAACCTCGCCAACCCTTTTCAAGATCTCAAACGGTCTGATTAAACATGAGGATAACCTTCCCCCATCCAAATCACTGCAATCCTGATCATGGGGAGACACTTAGGAAAATATAGTCTCCTATATCATACATAAAGGGCCTAAACTATGAATCTTTATAGCATTTTTACCTTCTTTGAGCAGTCCTCATTCACTCATGGAGGGCCTAGACCATCTCTGTCATTGCCTTCACCATCTCTACCCCAAAAAAGAAATGTATCTCTAACATCAGTCCAGTATATGGTTAACCTGCAGGATCTCTCATAGAGATCAGTAAATATTCCATGTTAATAGTGGATTGGTATATGTTATTAAATGAAAACACTACCAATGGAAATTGAATCTTCCAGAAATAGTGAAAGTCTAACATGAAAGACCTTAGAATATCCTATAGCACCTAAATATTGTACCATGTCTTTCCATATGTCTGGGGGTGAAAAGTTTTACTCATCATCATCTGAATCTATAATTCCTCTTATATGCCTCTCCAAAACCATTATGTGAACCGTGCATCACTTCCAAACACAACATTCAAGGCCACCTCAACCTCAGTGAACTACAAGGAAGTTAACTTCTCATACGACTCCTCCATGAAGTGATCCTAAGACATCTAGCTAAGGGAATCTTCAACCATTTTATCATCCTAGGAGTATAGACTATATCAAATTTGTAGTCATGTAGGAAATCCAACCAACACCTCTATGTCGTGTTTAAGTATCACTACATAAAGACATATGTGAGACTATGATGGTATTATTAAACAATAAAGTGCCTCCTAAAAGATAGTGCATCTATATCCTCTGAGTGAAGAATACTATTTCTAACGCCATGTCATGAGTCTCATAGATTTTCTCATGGGGTGTCAACTACCTTGACCCATAAGAAACACTACTAGAAATTTAGGCTATATCAACGGTTCTAAACTGTTGCTATAGGCTCAAAAACCGTGGATATAGGTTATAGCCAAGGTTTCATGAACCCTGGCTGGTATTGGCGTGGCTATAGGTCGGAGCCTATAGCCACGGTTCGAACTGTGGCTATATCCCTATAGCCACGGTTTGACCGTGGCTATATCCCTAAAGCCACAGCTCCAACCTTAGCTATATCCCTATTGCCATGCCAATAAAGGCCATGGTTCATAGAACCGTGGCTAAAGCATTATAGCCACGGTTTAAAACCATGGATATAGGTTTATATCCATGGTTAGAACCACGGATATAGGGCTTTAGCCACGATTTAAAACTGTGGCTATAGGCCTTTCCACTTCATAAAAAAACTAGCACGGTTCACCGTGCTGGCTGTTGGGAGGACACTACCAACTCACCCCTCCCCCACCCACAGCTTCCCCACCTTGCACCAGCACCCCCCACCCCCTACTCCTGCACACCTCCCCTGCACCTTTCACCCCACCCCCTGCCCCATCCTCAATTCACAACCCCTCCCCTTAGACAGCCCCCCTCCCCACCCCCACCCCCACTCTTGCAAACCTTCCCTTCCCCACCCCCCTCCACCTTACACCCCACCCCCTGCACCAGCACCCCTCACCCCCTGCTCCTACACACCTACCCTACCCCACCACCCTGCACCTTGCACCCCACCCCCTATTTATCCTCATGAGTGACTGGCCTGCAATGTATGCACAGTCTAACAAGGAAAATTGGGATTTATTAATGTTTATAATAAGATAGGATACTAGAATCTATTAATACAAAAAATGGTTAATAAATAAAAATAACTTCATGAGGCACAATCTAGGTATCTTAAATCTGGAAATGACTTAAGGAATATGATATAAGTCTATGAAAATGCGGTGGATATTCCAGCTAAACCATCCAAGGATAATGAGAAAACAAGCCCCATAAAAAAGCTACAACATTTTTCTAAATTATCATGTGATACTAAATATGTTTCCTTTCATTATAAAGATTATGAAACATAATTTTAATATTTTTAGGATGATGAATGGTGTAATAAATTTCTTCCTATGGATGACCTGAGAATGGGAAAACCCCAAGGAAATGGGAAAATAAAGGCTGGAGGATGCTTGGAAAACAAGAAGAATTTTATAAACAAAATCATCAATATAAAGGAAGATCATGTTTGAAGGGATATTAATATGTTTGTAGAAGTTTTCGGTATAAATCTTTTTAGTACTGGTACAACATGTCAATTCACTAGAACTGGGATGAAAAAGGGGGGGGGGAAGACCTGAGAAGAATAGAGGTGGTTGTAATAGAAGTAGGAATACTCTTAGTAAAAAAATCCCTGCCTGAAAAAACTACTGGAAAGGTATCACCTCTTTATTCCCATTAATTTTATGTATACTTTCATATAGGTAATTAAAGAAAAAAATTAGGGAGATGGAGGACTGTTGTATTATTTGGGTATAACAAGAATGAAGTATCCTTCCTAGAATACCATTGAAGCTAGATTTTCCATGATGAAGAAAGTGTGACCAGCCCTCAAGGGTTGAAAAGCGTAAATTAATGTTTTCAATAATGAAAAACTGTATGGATTCTCAAAATCTGGAAAACCTAATTCTAATTAGTCATTGAGGTTATATTCAACAACCCCAATATTAATTTTTATATTGACATCACATGATCAATGATTTATGTACTGCATTGATGGCTTGTTTATAAACTCTTGTTTCTATAATGATTTTTGCTTCATAGACTTATAGTTGAATATCTCAAGTCTTTTTTCCAAGAATATCATGTGATTATATCCTTCTCTCACAAGTGGATAAGTTTGACACTTCAAATATATGGAGGAGAAGAAGATTTCATGATGGGAGTGCTCGGCATCCAGGACCACTATCAGTGAGTTCTAAAAATCCATTCCCACTAACCATATAGCCATTTTATAACTCTAAACCAGGGGGTGAACTAATTTAGATCACCCATTAGCTCCCTAGGACTTGTCTAACACAACCAACAGGACAATAAAAGAAAACATCATATCAATCTCAGGGTCAAATACAGATCCAGTAATATCCCAATGTTCTCATCCTATTTCTAGTACCTATGAAAGGAACTACCTCAACCATCTTTGGTATAAGGTATAAAACACTATTCAATCAAATTCATGAACAAAACATTAAAAAAATAGCCACAATAGGCTCACATTTCCAAACTCTAGTTTCTATGGTAACACCCAAAGACACCAATGATTAAATCACCATTGACCCTCTTAGGGATAATAAAACATGGGGAACCCATGGTCCCCTAGATCACATTTATCAAATCATGATCCAATCTAGATAAGGAAACCTCATTTGGCGACTCTGAAAACTAACCCATCCATGATCATCACCTCACCGACAAGGGAATCATCAAGAAACTCCACATCCATAAGAAAGTCTTCAAGGTTTCCTCAGACCCTTCTCGTTTCTTGTTCGCACCGCATCCTACCAGACAGCAGCCACCCCCCTCCCGGACAGAATCCCCCCAGGATAGAAACCCCCCCTACTGGACCCCCCAAGACAGCAACCCCCCCCCCCCCCAAACCCCCTTGGACAATACCCCCCTAGACAAAAACCTATAGCCCCTGGACAGAATCCCCCCTGGACAGAACCCCCCTGCTGGACAGCAGCCCCCCTGGACAGCATCACCCCCTGGACAGCAGCCCCCCTAGAGCCCCCTGGACAGCAGCCCCCCCCCCCCCGGACAGAACCCCCCCTGCTAGACCCCCCTAAAGAGCTTCCCCCCTACTGGACCCCCCTGAACAACTGCCCCCCCCCCCCCCACCCTGCTGGACCCCCCTGTACAGCATCCCCCCTTACTTTGGATGCTTCTTATGGTTGAAGCTGGGAGATGTTGGGTTTGTCTAATAGATACATATAGAGATTCTCATAGTGGGGTTATAGGTTTCTTGTAGAGAATTTAGGGGGTGAGTTTGTGAGTTTTGTATTTCTGTTTGGAATTATAGGACCTTTGAAGATGGGTTTCAGCTAGGGGTGTTGCTGTTTGGATTTTTCTACATGGTGTAGTACATGATACACTTACATGGTGCATGGTGCTGGTTGGTTTGTTATTTCTACTATGGTTGGTCACATTTTTGGGGTGCATAATGGTTGGATTTCAGGTATTTCTTCTTTGTTTTGGATTACTATTGTAGGATTATGGTTCTCTCGATTGTCTAGTGTGATTATAAGAGAATACCATGTGTATGTGAGAAAATCATTAGCAGGAATCTTTCATAGAAAACTAGCATTATGAAACATCTGTGTATAAGAAAATAACTGGGATAGCTGAAGGGTGGATAGAACTGTGATAAGGTGATAAGAAGAGACTTCAATCCATCGATGCTTTTTATAAATTCCTGAACACCTACACTGGTGGCATGTGCACCTAACCTTCATGGACTAACTGCATGAACCACCAATGAAAGACTCCATAATGGCGTACTTTGGGGGCCCAACCTTCCCCATTCATCACTTCCATGGTACTCAAGATGTAATTTTCTTCAAGACCAATAAATAATGTAAATGAAAATCTAGAGACCAAAAAACAAATAATATTTCAATGTCTGTATTTCATTACATAAATATTAGACCCTCTTCTTCCAATCGGATCAAATCATGAGGGTTTTGTTTTACACTACCATTTCCATATGAGGATGACTACATTCAAAAGAGAATACCTCAAGTAATTGGGTAGTTAAGAAAAAAAATATTAAAATCGATCACCCAATAAATCCCGACAACATACCCAAACAATGCCATCACACAGGGCAAGGTTGTGCAACCCCAGACTTGTGCAAGTAATCATAGAAAGGGAGATTTGTGCCAACACCCAGTGAAATAACCTATGATAGAAACCTATGCAAGACATATCCTTCTCCCAAGGTACTAAAATTTCCTATAAATAGGACCTTAGGCTCTGTATTTATGAACTATGGAAGATCAGAATAAGTCATAAAGCTCTACTTGCCCTATTCCATTTCCTGGTCCATCAAAACCATCGAGGTATCTCTCCAAAACCTGATCAAAAAGGTTAATAAGGGTAATAGTTATTTTATTTTTCCTAAAGTGTTTGAAGAATTATTCACCCTCATGAGTAACCATTCACCCGCAGTCTATAAGTATTAGCTTTATGGTATCCTCCCAAACTAAGGACCTACAAAAAACCCTTCCATAGACACCTAAGGTAACCCTACTATACTAGAGAAAGCCATCACCTAAGTGTTATTACCAAGGATTTCTGTTTTCTAAATTCACCACTATCTCACATAGGTACATACTGCACAAATCAATCTCATGTCGTCCAGGTCTATCCTACAGGAGACATTCCAGTCCATCTAGTTCAATATTGTCTGTGCCATCTAGTCTACCCAAGTCTACACTACGTGAGACACTTGTATCCACCTATTCGCCACCTAGGTGTACCATCCATTAGGATGCATTTTCATGTCACCAATGGTAGGTCTCCTCTTCCCTTAGACACCTCACCTAAAAGAGATGAAGATGAGGCCTTCCCTGAATCCTCCATATATGTATATTCAAACCATAGGGAACACTAGAATGTCCTCTATATTATACATTATAATAGTAATTAAGGTCCTAAATTTATTATATCTAATTGGTTATATCCTTGGAGTGTTGTTAATTATAAAATCTTTTGGTAATAAGGACCACAACTTTATTGACAATGCTAGAAACCTCCCCATTTTAGATAGTGAGGGGATATATTTTCTTATCCTTTGATGATGTCTAGTGCCTTAACCTTATCTCATATTCTAAGAAATAAGGAAAAGGTAATCCCTCCCATATTAATCACCTAGTATTTATCACATAGTGTACTTATACAGTGCATAAGTACTAACTTCTTGCATAGTGCACTTATATGCGGGGTGTCGTCCATGAGCAGGGCCAAATCACAGCATTACTACGGCGTGACTACAACATGACCGCGGCGTGTTGGCCCGATCTTGGTACATCCATGGGGTAGCATCTTCCGGTCAGGAGCGAATAGAGCAGAAGGAGGCAGGGCAACATTACGGTCATCACCCCGCTGATAGAAATTGTGATTAGTCGGTCTCAACACTGATCACAAGACTCATGGAATACTATCACTGTGAACCGTCGTGGGGTGTCGCCCCACCGGCAGAAATTTGTTAGCTTTATTGTTGTTTATGATGGAATTAAAATTTTATACAGAGGTGCGACTTATTCAAACTCATATTATCTTGATTCAAGAAATAATAACAACTATAAAAAAATAGCTTCAGTTCTTGCGGGCAGAAGCATGAGAGATGGAGATGCAAGAGTCTCGTTGATTAGATTCAAGAAATTGAGGAGAAAAAGCTGTTGCATGTACATTTAGTAGACACAATGCCAAGGAGTAGTAGCTTGAAACCAAACCAGTATGTCCTGAAGAGGTAATATCTTATATGTATTTTTTTCATGGATGTGGATCTAATGGAATTGAATAGAGAGGTAAAAAGGTTGTGGACTTTTCAGTCCAGACCGAAATGGATAAATAATGAAGAGATTGAGGAGAAGTTTGAATACTATCTGGAATGGCATGACGTGGTACATTATGATATTATTTCTTCATAGGATAAGAATGAAAGGAATATTGAGGAGGGGAAACATGTTTGTGTTCTAATGGAACAACTATCTAAGGGAAAAGTTTTTAAATGTTCTATCAGAATAAATCTTGATGAAGTACAAATTAGCGACAATAGATGAGTATTTTGATTTTTTTTGAAGTAGAACCCATAGAACCAGAAGTTATTCATGTTGGAACTGCCATGGAAAATGTTATGGATGATGGTATAATTTCAATGAGACAAAAATTTATTGCCTCTTCATATACTCGGATTGGCTGTGAGCATTGTTTTTCTGCCAGTGGTAGAAAGAGTCATGCTAGTCTAGTGACAACTGCAGCAACCAATGTGGAGGATTATTACACACTGGTTCAAAAATTATTAAAGGAGAAAAAGGCCGACCAAGAAAGGTCAGGGCCTCTTCCTTAGGAAAATAGGGTTCTGGATGGGAATTCATTTGTTACTGCAAAGGATTCAAAAGGCTACTGTAAGGGATACATTTCACAAGGATTTTCAAATTAGTATAGATTACCTATTAGATTATTTTTCATCATGAAAAACCCCTGTAATAATTTTATAATCATGGAATAATATTCCCCAAGATCTAATTCATGGACTAGGAGGTCATTGTTTTCCATTAAGGGGTCTGGTATGGGCTGGATGTGGCTGGAGCAGGGCCAAATCACGGCATTACCGCGGCGTGACCACGGCGTGACCGCAACGTGTTGTCCTGGGCCAGCGACATCCACGGGGTAGCATCTTCCGTCCAGGAGAGAAGGGAGTGGGAGGAGGATGAAATGCTGGTGGAAGGGGGTTGGTTGCAGGTGTGGGGGGGATGGTGCAAGCTGATTCGAAGGTGGCAGGTGGGGCTGTTGCGGGCTGGAATGCTGGTGGCAGCGGGCTGAAATGAAGGTGGAAGGGGGTTGGTGTGGGCTATATGTGGCTGTAGTAGGGCCAAATCATGGAATTACCATGGAGTGACCGCAGAGTGACCACGGCATGACCGCGGAGTGACCCCATCATGACCGCGGCATGTTGTCTCGGTCCAGTGACATCCGCGGAGCAGCATCTTCCATCTAGGAGCGAAGGGAGCCGGAGGAGGCTGGAATGCTAGTGGAAGGGGGTTGGTTTCAGGTGCTGGGGGGATGGTGTGGGATGATTCAAAGGTGGAAGGGGGATGTTGCGGGCTGGAATACTGGTGGAAGTGGACATAAATGAAGGTGGAAGGGGGTGGTGTGGGATGGATGTGGCTAGAGCAGGGCCAAATCACAGAATTATCGCGGCGTGACTGTGACGTGACCATGGAGTCACCGTGGCATGTTGGCCCGGTCCAACGACATCTTCACGATAGCATCTTCCAGCCAGGAGCGAAGGGAGCAGGAGGAGGCTAGAATGCTGGTGGAAGGGAGCAGGTTGCAGGTGCTGGGGGGATGGTGCGGGCTGATTCGAAGGTGGTAGAGTGGGCTGTTGCGGCCTGGAATGCTGGTGGCAGTGGGCTGAAATGAAGGTGGAAGGGGGTTGGTGTGGGCAAGATATGGCTGGAGCAGATCCAAATCACGGCATTACCACAGCGTGACTGCGGCGTGACTGCGACGTGTTGGCCCGGTCCAGCGACATCTGCCGGGCAGCATCTTCCGTCCAAGAGCGAAGGGAGCAGGAGGAGGCGGGGAAACATTCCGACCGTCACCCCACCGGCAGATGATAGAATAGATAAACTATTTGAAATGTTATAACAAGGGATCACCAAAGAAGGATGTACTGAGTGGCACAATGACGCAACGTCTAAAGGGAAAAAATAATGAAAAACAACCATACACCCTACACAAACCAATTAAAAATTCATTCACTTTTCCTAAACATGGAAATTTTATTTGTAATATTCAAAGCGTGAAAAGGAAAGTGTCATGGTCAAGGCATATGACTACTTGGGAAATGTCATTTTAGTTAAACTAGTATGATAAGCCAATTTATATTATTCAAAAAAAACAAAAACTAACTATCCACAAAACAAAAACCAACAAGAGGCATATGAAAGACTCAAACCAAATCCAAACATGATACAAATAACTTTCACTACTCTTTGGTTTAGAAGATAGCGCACCTCCGTTGGAGGGGTTTTATTATAAATTCATGGAATTGCATTATCACACAATTCATTTAATTATATTTAAAATTTGTTCTAAAACTCATTCAGCATAAATCAATTGCAATAATTTAAGCAACTAAATAAACATAACTATCACTGTGAGTTTTTGCAGACAGCGGACCTCCATTTGAGGGGTTTTATTATAAAAACATGACTTTATTTATCAAATGAAACAATTATATTAAAGAAAACTTATTCAAGATATGAAATTCAATATAATTAATCAGAATTAAGAAAAAATCTAAATTCAATTTAAAGCATTCTTGAATTGAAGAGGCTAGAAGAGGGATCCTACATCAAGGTGGAACCAGACCGTCCAATTTGGCTCTTAGAGCTTTCTAACTAAAAGTTTATGCTCCCCCACTAGGTATATGAACCTTCACACACATGCAAGGACACCTTGCCCCTATTCACACACATTCATGGCCATGATCATGGGCAAGGGGATCCTTGCGCATATGCTTATATGAATATACCAGTCTCCACTCACCTGCGTATGCATTTATATATATATACATGGGTACACATAGCCCCATACGTGCATAATCACAGCCATGGTTGACTATACACATAACGGGGGAACCCACATACATATACATTCTTACCTATGCACACGCAGGCGAGTCTCCCTTAACTTGGCTACTTGAAACCAACGAGTAGGGATCAACGCACTACACAAAGAATATTAGGAACATTAAAACACATAAAGGATGTTACATAACTAGTGAGAATCCAACCAACGACATTAAATCCTTACCTCGATTAAGAGAACCAAATCCACCCAAACCAACATGAAATGATGCAACTCCCTACTAAAAACATAATAAGGAGTCAAAAACACTGAAATCCCCAAATACATGAGGTGCGATAACATATGAAAACAGTGTGCATTTGATAACACTTTATAATTTAATAAAATATGGTTATCCATTCAACTATATGTGAATCCAAAAAGAACAACACATTTATCCATAACCAATTTCCCTTCATATGCATCATGAACATATTAAAACAGTATGCATTAGATAACATTTTCATTTTAAATTTATAACACTCCATTCACATGACAACTGCATCCACAAAGCATCAATGGTATGAATAATTCTACACATAAAATATTCTTAACATTTTTATGAGCTCCAAATGATTTCACATAGAATATGATATTCTTTAGGAAACTAGAAACACATCATATATTGTTCACCTAAATCAAAAATAAATAATGTTCTCGTGGTATCTTCTATGTGAACTTCCAAGGATTTATATATACAAACACTACAATGATAATTATTTTTATGTTTTGAGTAAACAAAAATCAATCATATATCACAGTTTGATATTGATTTTCAAGAATTATTATTTGGGGGGGTTCCAAACTATTTATAAAAACTGTAGGAAAATATTGTCTAATGTAATCTATTCCCAACGATTTAATGAAACCGTTGGGAAAACACATCAAATTATTACTTAAACCAATAGTTTTTTCACACCATTGGTATGCAGGTGTTGGTATAGGTGGGATTTCCACCAGTGAATGTAATTTAAAATATCATATTAAAACTAGCGATGTACAGGTAAATTCATGCAATGTGGTAGTGGAATCAACCCACCAAAACGAGGACAGATTGTAGGATCCAAATCTATATTTATAAGCTATAATTAAAAACAATTGGACATAATGGACTGGATTTTTAAAAGAAAAGGGGTTAAATCCATACCAATAACAACTAGTGGTATCATAAAAAATATGATTTGTTGCAACTATTATCAATCCATGATTTAGTGAAAACAATCTGTTGTAAATAGAAGGGAATATTTGGAGAAACCTAATCAAGAAGAAATGGGGGAGTTATAGGTGGATTGTAATGGTTATTCAAACTTATCTAAGATTAAAGAAACCTATAGAGACTAACTACACCCCCTGTCCCACCCCCTTGCACCACTACCCCACCCCCCTCCCCCTGCCTTACAGACCACCCCCTTCCTTGCAGACCTCCCCAATCCAACCACCCCCCCTCCCCCTACCCCTGCCCTCCAGACCACCCCCTACCGTGCAGACCTCCCCCCTCCCCTGAAGACCTCTCCCATTCACCCTTACCCTCCACCTAGCCCCCAGCCCTTAGCCCCCCTCCACCCACCCCCTACCCCTACCCCCTGCTCTGCATACCTACCCACCCCCTGCCCCCCTCCACCCTCCCCCTTCCCCCTACCCCCTGCCCCCTGTCCCCCTCCACCCCCCTGCCCCCTGCCCCTTTCCCTTTTCCCCTTTCCCATTTCCCCTTCCCCCCTGCCCTGTAGACCTGCAGACCTGCCCCCTGCCCCCCTGCTCCATGATTGGGTAGTTTTCCATGGATTTCCTTATTACTCCCTAGAATCAACCACAAGATGAATGCTCAAGTCCTTCCCACCTTGTTCCTACATATCTTAAGGGTTTATATCCTTCTCATTCCATTCATGTACAACAGGAATAGAGATTTTTTCAGATGGCATTAAAATGCTTCCGAACGTGCCCTTCTCTTTTTTAGCCTCCTTGAGAATTTTATCAGGGATACTCAGTGAGTCTACCCCTGGTACCAAGTCCTAACTTTCAACATTCCTAGTAGTTTTGAAACTCACTGTTTCCTTTAATTCATGTTTTGAAGCAACAGATGCATCAGTGCCTAGACCAACTTTCTCCTTTATAGCAACATGAACAATATATTTAGCTACCAAATTGAAGTTACAAATAACCTTCTCTCAAGTTTTTTTAGTGTCCACTAGATAGCATTCCCTATTGTAAAAAACACTTATGAATATAACATAGAGAAGAAATTTCCTCCCATTGGTGTCATATCTAACTGAGGGTTACCACCAAACCCTTTACCACTGCTTAGATTAGCCTCATCAGTTGGAGTAGCCAAAGTTTCTTGAATCGCTTTCTTTTTCCTAATATCCATCTTAGCACTCAAAAAAGAAGTAGATTTATATATCCCTTTAGAATCATATTCATGAACATCATCCAAAATAGAAGTGTCTGCACCATCCAAGGTTGACTGCTTCACCCACTTACCTATTTTCTTACCATCCACCGGTGTTAGTACATCAGAGTTTCCAAGACTAGGTTCCACTACCTCATTGGGAACATTCCATGTATCTAGCTCAATTCCCAGTGAGCACATGTTGAAACATGAACCTTTTATGTATCCATCGAGGAAGCAGATTCATATTTACCTCTAAATGAAAAACCATTTTTCTTCTCTTTACTTTGTACCAAGGAATGAACATCAACCCTAGCAGTGTTCTTATTACCTTTACTATCTCCAGAATTCATAAAATCTTCCTCTTTGAGATCCATTGTATCCACATTAGTTTCATTATCTGAGAACCATGGATCTTGAGTCCTAATCTCTCCAACATCTTGGGTAGTATCATTACATGATTTTCTCTTTGAAATCTGATCATCCTGACCTACCTCAACTGATTTAAATGTAGTATCCTTATCCATAAAAATTTGCGTTGGTTGATTAAAAACCACCATAGCAGGAAAGGAGATTCCAGAACCTTTACCCTATTTTTCTCCCCCCATAACATTCCCATCCTAAGGAATTTCAAGCTCCTTATCTAGGATTGCCCCATCCTTGGAAGCAACAACATTCATAGGTAGTTTAAAATTACATTGATCAATCAGATGACCAATATTCTTGTAATTGAAAAATCTTATATTTCTACAACACTTCTCACTCTAGTTCCCAATGTAGTTACACTTACTGAAAAATTCAGGTAACCTTTCAAAATCAGATGATAATTCAAGATTATAACCATTAAGAACAAGGAAAATAGTTTCAATGAGAGGCAAACATAAATCAACCTCGACAATAAATCTTACAAAATGACCATATCAAGCATGCTTTGTCTCCCCATTGAATTTGATAGAAATTCCCACAACTGGTTCACTACCCCAAAGGATTTGAGAATTCCAAAAAAAAAAACAACTTAAGCCCTAAAAGCGAATCCGAGTTTGAATAAATAATTTCTTTACCAAATCTAGATCAAAGAGAGGATCCGAATCTTGAAACCTCAAGATTATAGGTTTGAGGGAGACAAAGCTGAAGCCTCGTGTTCTTTATTTTAATTCATCCTATGGGGAGAAGAGGAAAAGATCCTCTACCAATTGATACCATGCGCCATCCACCGAAGCCCCAAATATGATGGAACCGCTTTAGGAGATATTCAATTTTCCATGGGTTATTATTCTTCTGCAACATTAGACATCCACGAATTAAATACTTCATTCTTCTAAAATATCTTTATGAATTTTAACATTCGGATCAATAAAATCTAAAGTAACATTTCTCATAATTCTTTTATTTTATGAATCAGAACTACCTCTAAGGTTAAAAATTATCTATCTGAGCATAAGAGAGATGGTTATCCATCAAATCATCTCGAACATTCAAATTGAAGGGATCCTTCACATCATGATTCACTAAAATATCTTCATCCAAACCAAAAGACACTTGAATCACACCATGTCCAGTAGAAACCTTCCTCAAAATATCTAATGAAATCCTCCTCTGGATTGAAGTAGCACTCCTATGGGAAATCCATCAATCGAGGGCAAGGGTGAGAATGGCGAGCGATAGTGCGGGTGAGCGCAGGGAGAGTGTGGGCATGCATGGGGTGTGGCATGCATGAAGAATAGGAAGGGGGAATTGGTGAGGGAAATGCACGTACCTGATGGGCCCACTGGGGGCTACTCGACTGAGGCCCTAGTTTCATGGCAGGGGCACATCATTTGACCCCCATGGAAGCTTGAGTTGATAAATCTATAAATTATGGTCTTTTTGCCACAAGGATATCAGGAAATCACATCTAGGGGCCTTTGGTAAGCCATCATATAAGACTTAGAGACATTTCAAATTCTTATAAATAGTTCCAGCTGGATTGGCAATACTAATTTGGAGGGATGAGGCTTGATCCACTAATTTACCTAAGTGTGTATGTGTGCTTGTGTTTATAATTAGCCCAATTGAGGAGGATTTCTTTGGGCTGTTAAGATATTACATCAGGCAAGATGTCTTCAAGATTTCTTTGGCCTGTTATTTGGACCATTCTCAAGATGTAATGAAATTTCTATGTCAGAATCCTCATGCATCATCATCGGCCACATTTCATAAAGGAAAAATTGATTATATTATCTCTAAATATTTATTAGAGGTAAATATATAACCTATTTTAAATGACCAAATTATCGTGAGAACCTATAAGGATCAAAAGGATCTAAAATGGTTACTCAATCTATAAAATCGTCCAAAATCCCATCTCACAAAAAGATAATGTATGAAATTTATTCCTAATTCCCTCTATCATTATCTACCACTGCACCAAAATGTGTTGAATAAGGAATAAACCCAAAATGGGAAACATACTTTAACAAATAAAAAGGACTATAGAGTCATTACTTGAAAAAGAACAAGACCATCTACCATAGCTTTGTCCACATGCAGTATTAGTTTCAGATTCAAGAAAGAATAGAAGAAATCAATGAAATTTTAAAATACCTTGATGATAGGGTATGGAGGTGTCGAACTCGGTGTTTGGGGTGTTGAAGGTTGTGTGGGAGAGCCATTGGGAAGGAAGGGAGGAGGTGGTGAGGCCACTCGGATCAGCTTCGCTGGAGGAGGAGGATCGTGGGGAGGAGGGTCTCGACGAGGAGGTGTCGTGGGTATTGAGGGATATTGGCTTGGAGGTGTCAAGGAGGCATCGGGAAGGAAGAGAGGAGGTGGGGAGGCTGCTCGAAGAAACTTCTCTGGATGAGGAGGGTCGTAGCGAGGAGACGTCGGGCTATTGAGGGGTTTCGTAGAGGATGGATTGAGCGGAAGGAAGAAGAAATGAATAGTTCGGGGTATTCAGCCACGGAGCCGTGGATAATTGTGGGGGTGCAGCCGTGGATATTTTAATCTGTTTCTCTATAGGCGTGGCTATAGCTAAATTTCCTAGTACTAAAATATCTATCTATCTCTGCATCAACACACGGTTGAGCGCTGTTCTAGAGGCATCATAATATACTACATACTCCACACCCCCATCTGGTTGTCTCAAAAAAGGATCACCTATCAACCATAGTCAAAACTCTCTGAAGGCTCTATAGAACGTCTCATTTTAAGAAAATAGACACCCGTTTTACATCAAGGGCCTCAAAGGGTGTAAAATCAAAAATAATTATTCTAGAAAACTCCAGTAGTACCCCTCCAAGCTAATAAAAATATACACCTCTAACATGATGTTGGGTGGCTCCCATGAAAACACTACATCAATATTCATCGAGTCCACATATATTTCATTCTTAGATATAATGTTCCTTATAAATTGATCCATCTAGATCTTAAAATGGAACTTTAATATCTAACCATAAATATGATTCTTCTAAAGAAATTCTAGGATCATCCTCAAGTGATCTACATGCTCCTCCTTTGAAAATGTGTATATGAGAAAGTCACCAATGAAGTCAACAAAAATTCAGTCCAAGTATGGATGGAAGATTTAGTTCATCAAATCTATAAACATAGTGGGGGAATTAATTACACAAAAATCCATCATCAATATATCATATAGTCAGTAGAAACAATAGAATGTAAGCTTCAGAATATCATCCTCACAAACTATCAACAGCTGGTAGTCAAACCTGAGATTGATCTTTGAGAACCGTCTCATAGTTCACAACTAATCAAAAATCTTTTCAATCCCTAGAAAGGGGAAATTTTTCTTTATAATGGACTTTTTAAGGAGATGATAATCTAAACAAATCA
The DNA here is from genome assembly GCA_963277665.1 of Viscum album. Taxonomy (NCBI): domain Eukaryota; kingdom Viridiplantae; phylum Streptophyta; class Magnoliopsida; order Santalales; family Viscaceae; genus Viscum; species Viscum album. The sequence goes on from OY728160.1 coordinate 1,824,421,959, forward strand.
TCATTCCCTCATCCTCATTTTTCATGAACAACACCAGAGTTGCCTAGGGGGATACACTATGTATGATAAAACCCTTCTTTTGAAGGTCCTCCAACTAAAACTACAGATCCTATATCCTAGTAGGGGACATCTAATATAATAGAGAATATAGTGGAATGATCATGAGTGTAAAGTTGATGCAAAACAAAATCACCCACCTTAGATTTATTCTTGAAGCATCCTCAAGAAATTCATCCATAAAATCCTCCACGACTAAAGGAATCCTTATTTCTAAAGATCTTGTTGTTATAAGGTATACACTCTATAAATTATGGTTTATGGGTTTCATCCTCCTCCTCTTAAAACCCACTCATCCTACCATGAGATCTCTCTCAAACCCAAATTAGAATCACATCCCATCAATGTGAAGATATCTAACTCATATGCAGTGACAGTCATTCTGGGCTCATACTATAGAAAACCAATCCATACCAAATATAACATCATAATATATCATTATGATGACAAATAGGTTCCATGAGAACCTATATCTACCAAGAAATATCTCTCATTATCAAAATATAAAAGAAATAGAAGAATTTTTTCCTGTAGGTACCATGCGATAAGGATTTTGGGCTCAAGCCTCAACTCGGAGCTCCTAGTTATCACACCAGGAGTAAATAGTAGAATGAAAGGATTGAAAATTTGAATGATTGAAATAAATGAAGAGTAAAATAAACACATATCATACCTATAATCATCTCATGTGCTATTGGGTCATATGCATCCATATCATGCAGCTACCCAGGGCTTAGATCGCCAGCTCCCTAAGCATGAAGTGGGTTGTCTGGTGGTGGTAGTGCAATGAGATAGAAACATCATCAAACATACATAAATCCTCCTCCTAGAGACCCACCTACTTATATTCCATCTCCTCCTCTTTGGGGGCCACCCTTCCATCCCCTGATAGATCCATGATCATGGTGTTGCCTCTTCTATGGTGGTCCATCCTTTATTTTTATTCCCTCCTCAGCATGTTGGGTCAGCAGATAAAATTCCACGGGACCATGAAAATCATATGCCTAACATTTCAATTCTTTGGGATTACCTTTTCCAATACACAGTCTCTGTTCTACATGACCACATGCCCGAGTCTAATCCTGAGAAGATCTCTTGCTCCAGGATCCTTTTGATTGGTTCCTGCTTGTTGTTTCAGATGACTCAACCCTAAAAAACCCTATAATAACTACTAATACCTGGTGTATATATAGAAACAATATATCCATCAACAATGCCCCTTTAACAGTCATTCATATATAGGAATTCATAGGGGCACCACACTAGAACATATGTATCTATGGAAAACCTAATAATGATCTGTGCATGAAAGTATCCAACTCGAATCATGTAAAAAATATCGCATAAGGACACAGAACCTCATATAATACTCAAAAACCTTCATACCTCTACAATTCATCCCTAGAAGATCCCTAATCTGAACTGATCACAAGTATGAGGTGTATTACTCCCCACGAAATAAATGTTGTAAGTTGAACCATGAGAGTTTTAACTCATCATGCATCTAAGTGAAAATAATCCACAAATTTCTAGATACTCCAGGGAAATGAATGGATTACAACATGAACACCTAATCATTCATTTTCTAGAAAACACAAAAAACTCAGATCAACACCTCTAGAAAATCCTCTTCCACTTAGTTATATGACTCACCGTATAACCTCAGTGGATAGTGGCATTGAAACTCATGGAGTATGCTAATATTTCATGCATCCTCATCCTACTCTATTGGTACTATTTACTACTCAATATGTTTGGGTGCTTCTACTTTCCAACCAATAGGAATAATATCATGCGATGTACCCTAAATTGATGCCTCATCACTTATCAAATTGTCATCATAATCTGAAATTGGTAACCTGGATGGATATCTTCATAGAGGCATCTTGAATATATAATCAAGACATACCATGATCAGATAAACATATTTATATAGGGAATTGACTCAAGAAAGATAGTCAAATAAACAATCCTATATGATGTATATTCCAATCTTTCCCACAACCAATGTCTCGGTATGCCAATTCGACAAGTACATATTCAAAATCCTGATGTATGGATACTTTGGTCATCGTACCAACATTGGTTTCTCTGGCCTGAGAGTCATAGTCGAGACACTTTGACATTGTTTCCCTAATTCCAAACCATATCCGTATAAGGGGAAAAATCCAAACACCATCCCAATGAAAGAACCATCACTGATAACAATCGGTCATGTCCCTAACCCAATGGGGCTCAATCCTCAACTACCCCAAGCCCACCTCTATAGGTCAGGTGCTCACAACATGCAACTAATGGCATAATATATATGGGAGGAATTTTCCTAAGTACTTTTACGAATTCACCCACCAATCTCCATGAAAATGTGTAGCGTAATTATAATAAAAGATGAAACATATAGAGAATAATCTCTTCATATAAAACCTCTATGAAAACAATAGTATTAAAAAATAAACTAAAAAATAAAAAGGAGAAAATTCACACCCCACTAGAAATATATTCCAAACTGATAATCATGGAAGTAAATTATGAGATATACCAACTCAAACACTCCAAGCTCTGTCCACTATGCATGGTCAAATGCACCAAGGTATCACTATGATCCTTTATAATCATGAAAGACATGTCCATTATCTTCATAATACATGACACATGTGGGAAAATACCATGCAGCGGTGAGTACATACATACCCAGTAGTACACCCTAAAAGATGAAGGGGGAGTAGAAAGGGACACAATAGGAATACACACATCAACCCATAATAAGAGAGTAAAAAAATACAATAACAGGGATACATATATGTGCTCATAAAAGAATGAAAAATCAGAGAGAAAGGGGATCTACATCTCACATATTAGCCAAGGAATAGAGTCTTCCATCAGTTATATAGGGTTCATTAATGATTCCCAGCATCTCATGCATCTGTCCAGGAGAAAAATTCTTGTCGAGTCACACATATCCACTATAAAAAATCGCCCAATAGTTACAATATCTTGGAAGAGGACTCATTATTTAATACAACATTGGGATCCCCTAAATGGGTAGATAGATAAAAAACCCATGGACTATCCCAGAAAGAGGGTGACACATTGATTGTCGATAGAGGACCCATGCACTATCCAAGTAGGAGGGTTCCACTCTTATGGATAAATAGAGGACCCATGCCCTCTCCCAGTAGGATGGTGCCACTCTAGTGGTCGAGGACCCATTCCCAAAAATCATAGGAGGGTTACACTCTAATGGCTAAAAGAGGACCCATTCCAAGTCTCAATAAGAGTATTCCACTCTAGTAGTGGATAGAGTAACCTTCCCTTGTACTAGTAGGAAGGTGACACTCTAGTAGCCAATAGAGTACTTATGCCTGGTCAATGTAGGAGGCTTTCAATCTTGTAGTCAATATAGGCCCTATACCCAGTCCTAGTAAAAGGGTTCCACTCTAGTAGTTGATGACCCTTTCCCTGACTCCTTAGAAGGGTGACACTCTAATATCTATAATGATCTTGCCAGATCACTACCGTTATCCAGCATCACCTAAACAAGCACCACACCTTGAAAAAATTGAATATTATCTCAAAATACACAAATAAGTACACCATAACATTCTTTATAAAAATAGAATTAGGATAGGCTACTCAAAAGATTAAATATGAGTTGAGATGAAAGGGATACAAGAGTTATAAGTTTCCTAAAAAAATGTGACTACACACCATGTAGTTCAGAATAACACATGACATGTTCTTCGGAAATCTAAATTGCTAGGGTTTATGAGAAATTATAAAAATAAAATTTCCTGTGGGAACCCCAAAATTCATGTGACTCAATGCTAGAGACATCGAATATTTTATGGGAGTACACAAACAAATAAATGACTAGGTACATTATGTGTACTTGACACTACTATAGTACATGGTGATGACTAGTGTTCACAGACCCAACCTGAAAACTATCCCAATATATTCTATATTCACCAATCGGTTCCTAGTGTGTAAATAAACTGTGTATCTAGGGTCTGATCATTCTCAATATAGCCTGATATTATTGAAATGTGGTCCCCATAGGCTAATTATGAAGAACACAAAGAATAATGGGGAAAGGCATAAGAAAAAATTGTGCAATTTTTTTTCAAGAATTAACAAATAAAATTTTGTGACACTTGGGGTGAGAAACATGGAACAATAGGGATTAATCAAATATATAAATGAAATCTGATATGTGATTACATGAAAAAGAAAAAATCTGATGCAGGTCGAATAAATAAAAAAGATCATGCTCAATTATTTAATTATTAGGGAGGAAATCCACATATCATGAGTCCTACCTCAATTTAGATCATTTTTTGGAGAAGAAAGTTCTCTTCAATGAAGGAGATAATTCATTGTATTCATTTCTCTTTGATCTGAATCGATCTAGTCATGATTTTTTTGCCCGATCTCAATTTTCCAATGAAGAATAGTGGATTATCCTATCAACAGTACCAAGGTTATGTGGAGAACCCAAGTGATTTTGTATAATAGAATACTTATAAAATGAAATAGGTTTAGTTCATTTAATAAAATAAATAAAATGAATTATTTATTTTTTAATAGAGTCTCGGACAGTATCTTTATCTGAACGCCACACACCAACCCAACTTAGGTCGCCCCGATAGTAAGCCTTATGTTTCAAATTCTATTATGGTCTCATATTTTAAATCTGACATTCCATTTAAGAGAATATTTTTTTCCCTAAAAAAATTACACTCCTAATAAAAAAAATATTTAATATTTTATTAAAATTAATTCAATGCACAACGGGCCTTAGAATCCCACATCGTCATTGCCTCTGGCTCCAAAAATAAATATAGTTATATTTCATAGTCCTATTTGGAAAAAATAAAGGTATATACATGATTTATAAGAACTAACTAATTTCTTGGGTTTGTGAAACTTTGTTCCTCAACAATAGGTTCAATTTCTACTTATAGTAGAACTTCTGATAAATTTTCCTCGATTATTCTCTCATAAGAATAACTTTCCATCATTTGTTAAAAATTAGTTTTATAAATAGCATTCCAAGATGTGGACAATACCATCTATGTTCCCATACGGCATCAAAGTACCACTCAATTTTCAAGCGCTAAATAATAAATGTTATACCACTTCACACACAACAAAAAAGTAATTATAAGAAATTTTTTTCATTAGTAACATTTTAAACGTCGCTATTTCACTTACCAACATATTTGAAAAAAGTTGCAAAATGAAGTGTCACTAACATAGTGATGTTTCTAAATGTTGTGAATATAAAAAATTTTATAAATAGTTCTAATTACCAATGTTTATAAACATCAAGAAGTTAGTGACGTTTATAAAGGTCACTATTTATGAAAATCTTATTTTCCATTTTTCTTGAAACATCAGTAAAATAGAGACAATTATAAGTATCGCTATTTAATGACACCTCATTCACCAGAATTTTTTAGAAACATATAAAAATAACACAACATTTTCCAATGTTTCTAAAAAAGTTAATATTTTTTTTAAATTTCTAATTTTTCATTTTTTAAATTTATATTTATTTTTTAAATTTGTATTTATTTTTTTACATTAAAAAAATTCACCAATCATATCAATATATCTCCAACGCACGCCGCCAACCTCTCTTAGTACCCATCCTCATCCCACTTCCCAACCCAAACCCCCATCTAATACACTACCCCCTCTAGTACATGTTGTCTACCCACCAACCTCCAGTACCCGTCGCCTATTTCACTACATGACCCCTCTCCAGTACACACTATATCCATACAACACCCTCTAAGACACATACTCGAAAACAAGCCTAGAATAAATATTCTCTTGAAAGGAATCGTATGGAGGACATCTCTATTGACACCTGAACCAACCAACTCAACCATGGATATTTATTACATTTAATTTTTTTATATGTTATTTATATATATAAATACATTTCAGTATTGAAAAAAATTAATATTATATATACTATTATATATATATTAATATATATATATATTTTAAAATTTTATGTTTTATGTTTATATTATGTTTATATTTTATATTTTACTAATATATATGTCAATAATATATATATATATATCTGGGTGTCTGCATTTTATATTATATATTATATATATTTTTATATTTTATGTTTATTTTTTATTTAATATTACATATATTTATATGAGTGTGTGTTTATATTGTATGTATATATGTGTGTGTGTGTGTTTATATTTTATATATATCTGTGTGTGTGTGTGTGTGTCTAAATGTATTTGTGTAAGTATAAATATATAATAATAAATATATATAAATATATAATTAGCAAAATTTTAAAACACTCTTAAAATGTCACTAAAAAGCCATGTATTCTTAAAAACATTACTAAATTTAAAATATATGTCTGTTTATATATATATATATATATTTTTATTTATTTATATTTATATTTATATTTATATTTATATATTTTTGTGTTTGCGCATTTATATATATATATATATGTCTATATATATGTGTTACTGTTTATATATATTAATATATATATTTATTTATTTACATCGATGCTGGTAAATGACCTATATAAATATATATTTTTAGCAACTAAAAGATTTCAATAATTTAGCGACATTTCCTAAAAATCATGGAGAAATTAGTGAGGTTTCCTTGAGAACATAGCTAAAGTAGAAAGGTTTTTCTAGAAAATCACTAATTTTACTTTGTTTTTTAGGAAAAATCATAAATTTAGTGATGTTGATCAAAAAAACATCCTTAATTTAATGATGTTTTTATTAGAAATCATAAATTTAGTGATTTTTTTTCATGAAACGTCCCTAATTTAGTGACATTTTCCAGAAACATTTCCAATTTAGCGATATTTACCTGAAATGTCAGTAAATTTATGATTTTTATAGGAAATGTTATTAATTAGAAACATTTTTCATGAAACATTGCTAAATTAGCAATGTTTTTTATGAAACATCGCAAAATCAGTGTAGGTTTCAGGAAAAGTTAATGAATTATTTATGTTTTTAGAAAATTTTCTAAATTGGAAACATGACCAAAAAATAACAAAATTTGAAATGTTTCCTAAAAACATCACTAAATTTCAATTTTTTTAGTGACACTTGAGCCAGCACCAGGGTCGACACAATGATACACTTCCACACACCACATGGGGCATGTTTCACCGTTTAAAACCTTACACATTCTACTATGTGCATTGTGTGTGCAATCTCTTATTCTCATGATCCTTTGTTTGCAAACCCACCTACCCAGGTAGGCCCTCACACCCATGCTGCATTTTGATTCACTCAGGTTATCTATCCCTTTCTTGTGGAATTCTATTATTTTTATGAATTTTAATGTTATTACAAAATTAAAATTCCTTATTCCCAAACTTATGGAAATTATAATAGTAACCTATGAATATTATTCTCTAATTTTTTGTGTAGTCTGTCTGGATTTCACTGGGTGTTTACCTTAATATTTTTGAGTGGAACACCCACCCTTGGGGTTACTTCATGGGAAATATATCTTCATACAGCTTCTCTAATCCACCATTGATGAAAATTTTTTGTCATTATTTTCATCATTAATGCAATCCTATAGTTTAGTTTAAAACCTGTACATGAAAATAAAATAACATTAATACATAAAATAGTTTTTGGGTTGTGTCATACCTTCTTCTAAAGCGTTGTTTCTATTTGGTTAGATGATAATCACATGATCTTCATGGAGTCACGATACACAATAAAAACTTGTGTGGAAGCATCTCATTGGACATTAAGTTTTAAAGACTTAACTTATGCATATTCCTTATTTTTTAATCTCGTCTCCATATCTAAAAACTTCATATTGAGGGAGTTCTTTTCAACCTAAACTATTCTAGTATTTTACATCCAATCCTACTTCAGTTTCATCATTTGTTACTCATGTATTTTTCCTATTTCATGTAAATAATTGTCAACATCCTCTACCATGTTTACTTTAACATCTAGTTGAGTATCCTTAACATCCAAATAGATTTTGTGAAATTATTCAGATGTATGGAAATATTCTACAAAAAACGCCTCAAATAAATATTTCACACAAAATTCTCTTTATGATTTTTCAAATTCTTTAGCATGTCTTTCATTATATAGATAAATTGTTTAATCCCTTTATTTCACATGTTTTTGGAGAATATTGGATAATCCAACCTTTTTATCTAATAACCATCCTATAAAATTATCCTCATTTCCCATCTATAATTTCACATTATAAAGATCCTTGAAACTTATAAAAAGAAATTTAAATTTTTTTGGAACTTTCTTCAAATGATCATTGAATTCCAAATGTAGATAACTATGTGATATATCATCATCACATCTTGAGCAAGATTTTTCAGACGAATCAAAAAAAGAGAATTATTTCAAATTATACCAATTAAATGACCTTAATTTGGAGGTGTCTTTCCATTCAATATAAGACTCTTATTTTAATTACTTTCCTATTTTTATTCATGTTCTTATTAGTATTTGAAAAAATATCTAGATTATTGTCCTCCGAAGTAAATTTATTTTTCTCTACCTAAGTTAGCTCACTAATATCTTGAAATCTTCACTTCAAAAGAACTAATTTGGATCTTTACAGATAACCCTACTCTGTAATTAATTATAAATCCATAGGTTATATTTCCCGTTAATATTGGGGGCGAGTCAGTGGGTTAATTTTACAATTTATATTATTTTGATTTAACCCTTTGGAATATGTTAAGTTTCTCAATCCACTCAGCTATATCTCATTTCCCACATCACATGTTGAAATACTGGGATAAAGGGTATATAATAGTTTTTATACTAATACCTACTTTGTACCATGTTGATTATACCCCCAACATGGATTCTTCACTATATTATTATAATTGATAATAATTGTTCAAGAAAAACAAGATATAAACCCCAGTACTTGACTATCTAGTTGATCCTAGTTATACCCTCTATCAATACAAATCTTATTACAAGGATTTTTATAACTCCCAAATGTCATATCTACTTCTGGGATGGTTATACCACCAGCCTCAAGACTCTATAGAAACTAGTAATACCCTATATACACAAGCTCTTCTTTTTCTCCATTGAAGATCTGATCCACTATAGAACTATCTTTTGATGTTCCTCATCCAAAAGAATATTAGAAAAATATTTCTAATATATATTTAAGAGCCTTCGAAACTAATGAATTTGAGTTTCTCATCTTACTCAAATAAATTATAACCACCTATGTATGATCAGTTTCTTCAATTTAATAATTCATAGGCAATTCATTCTTCTGGTATTTAAGTATTGTCCTCAATTAAACTTTTATAAATAATTTACACAATTTTTTTGATATATTTTATAGAATACAGACTTGAAAAACCATAATTTCAGCTTATCACAAACATCATGCATGTAATATACACCATAAGGTCACCATAAACACTATAAAATATAATTTTATTCTTATTGTTTTATATTCCTTTTAAAATCTATTTACATTTTTTTCAAGTGATTATGAATTCACATATGCATGTATGCGTACATTTTCTTCTCCCTAATTCATAAAATCTCTTTCACATAAACTAAAATAATTTACTGGTATATCATGAAATTTATTCTTCACTAAAAAAATAAAGGAATATGTCTCATGTTCTTACTTCTTGTATGTAGTATTGTTCTTCACAAAACTCAAAGAATACGAAGATACAGTGCCACTCATATTCACGGTATCAAAATAGCCTTGCACAAACAATTTCTTCATGAATGTCATGATTGTGAGATTCATAAGTTAATAGGACATTGTTTTCCTTCTTCCAATAAGAAAATAATTCTTCAAGGATTCTTCCACCCTTCGTGTGAAAGAGGCATGCAGATCTCCTCTTTGCAAAACAAAGGTTTCACAAATGCTATGATTTTATGGAATTTAAGTGCCTCAATATTCACTATTGATTGTATTATTTCTTAATCCATGGTGATATCCATTTATAGATGAATATCACCACCTATCCATTGAGTTTTATGTCATGTTAAATCTCCTAAAACTCATTCTGAGTTAATAATTATATCAATATCCAAAAATATCCCATCATTAAAATATTTGAACATAGGTTTCCACATTACACGACACCAAAAAATAACTGTTTTTCTTCCTTTGATATCAACCTATCATACTGGTGAGACTCTCATGATCATTTTATAATAAAATCATAATCTTTTATAGCTCAAACTCATCCATGAATATCATTTGTTTGAGTTTCCTCCTGTTAATCCATATCATCCTCAATGGTTGTCATTTATTTAAACTAATTCATGCATGAGAAATTAAGAGTCCATGCACGCAGGTTATTTCCCTCATCAACACAAAATCTAAACCTCAATACAATTAGGGAATCATTCTGTTTGAACATTAGAGGTTGGTCCATGAACTCTTGAGGATGTGAAACCCCCAGTTCAGAGCTGAGGTTGAATATGATCATTACACAGATCGAACATCCTAGGTGGATCTCATCAGATGTTGCTCCTTATTTGTGTAACTCTTAAAGGGTTAAAATTATCTGATATGTTCTCATCCCACATCATAGTATTACTCAGTTAATAAAATATATTTAAAATATTTGTTTCCACTTCACACTATATTCAACACTATATTTCACACCCTGATAGGCTTTCCCACACCACATGGGGTAGACCTCACTGTTATCACCCTTTTGTGCATCTTCATTGTAAAGACCTAGAAATTTCAAGGAATATTTTTTCTTAATTTTCTTTGGAATTTTACAAGAACACAGTATCTGACGACGCCTGATTCCGAGGCGCGGTGTGCCCGGAATCAATTTCTGAAGTTTAGATCGGATACGTTCAGTGAACGAATGCGCGGGAATTTCCAACTTTTGAACTGATACTCGGAATCAAATTCTGAGGGAACCGATGGAACCGTAGTGCCGATATTTTCTTAGGAATGCCTATTCCGGAGTTGCGCTTAAACGAGGGAAGTTGTTAAAAAATTGTGAAAGTTAAAATAAAAATTTAACGTCATTTTTTATTTTTCCTTAAGTGATTTTATCCATTGGATGGAAGTTGGGTAACTACCCAACTTCCCTTGAGAGGTTAAGAGGGTGGTGGGGCCCACACAAACCCCACCCCTTCATATCCTCTAACCCCCCCAACTCAAAATTAATGTTGTGAACTTAAGTTATAACTTATGACATTAATGTAGTGAGTTTAATGTGAGTTTTTGAAATTCAAACTCTTGAATTTCAAAGGTTTATGTTGTGTTAATAAATTAAGTGTGGGCATAATTTATTTTTGGATAGTTTCTTTGTTGCTTGAGAGGTTTGGGATAATCGTTGAGAGACTTGAAGATCTTCTTCGTCTTCGACGAAGAACGTGAAGAACAGTTCTTCTCCGACGAAGAACATCGACCCCACGACCTAGAAGACTCGGCGTCCCGGATTCTTCTGTCTTCATCTTCCTCCATGAAAAGGGAGAAGTCGCCGACCGTGGTGATCATCGCCAACGACAACGTACCTCCCTTCTTCATCATAGCAACAAGTAAGGAGATGTCGTTTCCTCCTCAGACGCACCCCGAAGTCCACGGAATCTACGTCCGACGCCGCGACGCCATTCTCCGCGATACCCGATGTGCGACGTCAAATATCAAGGTGGGGGTTTTATTTATTTATTTTGTTCGTGAATACCAACTTCACGATCTTCATGGATTAAAACCAATTGTTATCGAATAACGTGAGGGGGACGGACCTCACAAACACAGTCGACCCTCCTCCTTATTTCATGCTGGTTCCTTCGTGGTTTGGTACGGAAAGGCGTGGTGTCGGCACACCACGCAGAATCATGCGAAAGGAAATGCGTGGCGCCGTCGCGCCGCGCCGTGGAAAGAAGATCAAGGATGTGACACCTTCGCGCCTCATCGGAGACACCCGAAAATACCGTGGCCGGTACCGGGGCTGCGGCGCCGTCGCGCCGCGCAGCACGACAAGGCCCGCGGCCGGTTCCGGGCTGCGGCAGAACAAGGTGACCGGCGGCCGGACCGGGCTGCCGGCGTCGGAGCTGGAAGGGGACCGACCATCACCGGTCCCGTTGAGCAGCAACCGGTCGGCCAGGTCATGCCGGCCGGAAGGGGAGGAGCCAGGGGAAATAAATTCCCCCGGCCGGACTTCAAACGGCCCCCATAAATGGGGGGCCGTGGTTACACAAGGGGGACAGGCACCCCCCCCCCCCCCCTTCCAAAATGGCTCGGCCTTTGGCCGAGCTGGACATCGCGCTGGGCGCGCTGTGCCCAGCCAGACCGGCCGCCTGGCCAGTCTGCCAGGCCGCGCAGGGCCGCGCCGGGCCGGGTCGACCGGGGGGGTCTCGGGCCGGGTCGGTGCGGGCCCGAAACCCCCGTTTTCGGACTGTTTGGGTTCAATTGCCCATAACTCGGGCTACGGACCTCCGATCGACGCACCATTAGTTGAGATGCTATCCTTGAATCGAGACGGTCGTTTTGGTATATTGCACTCAAGGTTTCGGAATATTTTGAGTTCGGCCGGGTTGGTTCGTACACGAAACCAACCGGGCCCTCGGAGCGGAAACGCTCATATCTTGAGCTACGGACGTCCGATTGACGTGCCGTTGACTTTGTTGAATTCCTCTAAGTGAGACGGATCTTTTGGAATACTCCACCCGAGGTTTGGATGTAGGTGGAGTACGGTCGGGTTGGTTTTGCCTTAAAAACCAACGGGGCCCCTGGGACGAAAAAGCCAATAACTCTCAGACCGGGCGTCTGATTGGCGCGCCGTCTGCGACGTTGATTTCCTGTTGACGATACGGAACATTTGGATACATCAACTCTAGACTATGTGTCAGTTGATGTATTAGCCTCTTAGCTCGTGGAGCGGACCCTCCCGTACGAGCTTGCCGTGTGCGTGAACCCTAGTGTTGGCTGCGACTGCAACTGCTACTGCGATGAAGACGGTCATACTGGAATCCTATGTGGGTTCGACGATGAAGACTATCGTACTGGAATCCTATGTGGGTTCGACGATGAAGACTATCCTATTGGAATCCTATGTGGGTTCGACGATGAAGACTATCGTACTGGAATCCTATGTGGGTTCAACGATGAAGACTATCGTACTCCAATCCTATGTGGGTTCGATGATGAAGAATATCCTACTGGAATCCTATGTGGGTTAGACGATGAAGACTATCCTACTGGAATCCTATGTGGGTTCGACGATGAAAACTGTCGTACTGGAATCCTATGTGGGTTCGATGATGAAGAGTTTCGTACTGGAATCCTATGTGGGTTCGACGATGAAGATATTTGTTCTAGAATCCTCTGTGGGTCCGACGATGATGACTACAGTGCTTGTATCCTACGTGGGTCCTAGAATATGAATCAGTGATTACATCTGATCATCTCTCTTACTTTATGAAGAAGTATACCTGTTTGAGCTGAGTCTATGACCTTTGTGTTTCCTCATGATTGAGATGGGTTACTTGATAACTTAGGTGTATGTATGGGCATATACTTGGGTAGTGGTTATCCGTTGATTTCACAATCCTTGTGTTTCCTCAGGATTGAGATGGGTTACTTGATAACTTAGGTATATGTATGGGCATATACCTAAGTAGAGGTTATCTGTTGAGATCTTCTTTGTGGTTATCCTTGTTGGTTTTAGTGAGACCTTTAGGGTCTCAAGGTCCCTACTGAGTATCGTTATACTCACCCCTACACGGGCTATGCTCGCACCTCGTTGTGTTGGTTGCAGACGACGGGCAGTGCTGACGGAGGCCGAGTGTTCGAGGACTGGACGGTACCCGGAGTTGGACTACACGACGAGTCAGTACCCGGAGGTGGACTACACGATGAGTCAGTACCCGGTGGTGGACTAAACGATGAGTCAGTACCCGGAGGTGGACTACACGACGAGACGAAACTCGGAGGAGGTCGACGGGCGAGAGCGTTGAGGAGGCTATCTGTACCTACCCTTCAGGTAGGATCCGTGGTGGACGACCAGGAGCTGCGCCATCTGTACCTACCCTTCAGGTAGGATCCGAGGAGGACGACCCAGGAGCTGCTTACTTTCTTCCAGCTATTGTCTTTTTCTGTTGTACTTTGTTCAGTTGTAGTTGTACTTCCATTTGGGTTTGTATTCTGGCCCACTTACCTTTCAGCACTTCTCTTTGTACTTTGTGTTTTACTTTTGCTTTTACTCTGTAGTGTTTTGTTTACTTTTATAAAGGAAATGCCTTCCCAGTTATCGGTATTTACGCCTTTGGTGCTAGTCGCCAGCCCATGGCCTATGGAAGGCGGGCGTGGGTTAGTCACGGCACGGAACCCGAGGATGGGTCGTGACAAATTGGTATCAGAGAAGTTCGGTTCTACCGCAGAACTTAGTACTCTGATCTTTCTCTATGTGAAGCAATAGTGTTAAGAGTACCGAGTGTGGTCTTCAGTTCAGGGAGTCCAGTGTTGGTGCGGCGACCGACGTATCCGTACACCAGGACCCTGACTACTGATTTCCGACTTTTTACACGAAAACACTGATTGCGTGTGTGTTTTCAAAGTATTAAAGTCATCTCAAACCAGGTTAGCTCACCAGGTATAAACATTGACCATGTCGCTTCTGTTTAGGATGTCTCCACGTAGACAGTCAGTTGGAGTTCCAAGAGAGTACTCGATGACGGCTCACCGAGTGACGAGGCTCTGGTGCAGGGCCTTTTTACTATGTTGGCACCCTCGGGTGGTGTACCAGCAGCACCACCACTTGTTGGGCAGCAGATGCCAACAGCTTTACTAGCAAACTATGCACGCTGGCAGAGCACGTTGCATGAGTTCCAGCAGCAGTGGCCTCTGTGGTTACGAGGTGAGATAGATTCCCAGACAGTAGAGCAGTGGCTGGAGGCGACTGCTAGAGTTTTCCGCCTAGATGAGGCATCAGTAGAGTGGATGGTGGACTTGGCCACTAGTTTTTTCTAGTGAATGACCATGAGGATGGTCTGCATAGTGATGAGGCTTCAGTACATGGACCGATGCCTGAGATAGTACATTTGGGTAGTGTGTCAGCTATACATCACTACCTATTGGTCAGCACTTACAACCGGAGGTACCAGTAGGTGACACATGTCAGCTTACTGCCTTACATGTGTTCTAACATCAGATACCCTCAAGTTCCGAGGCAAACCTAACTCACAGGCAGCTGAGGACTGGCTTGAGGGGGGTGGCTAAGAGGTTTCTAGAGCTTATACAGTTTCGGTGGGACGACGTGTTGATAGCTGAGAATTCATCGAGGCATACCGAACATACCGGGTACTCGATGGATGCGTTTCGACCAGTGCAATAGAGGTTGGACCTCTGATTATGGTATGTTTAAGGGCTTCCGAGCCAGCACCTTTTCTCTATGCATTCCTACTTAGGCTAGGGTGGTAGAAGGAACCTTTATGGTTGAGAATTCTTTGCTGAACAAATACAGCCAGAGAATGATAGAAGTTTGGAAAGCAGGAAACTGGCACCAGTCTTAGGGACTTGGGCGTGTAAAATGTTTCAAGAAGAGGAAATGTTAAGGACAGATGAATCTGCAGAACAGCAGACATGGAGGCAGAGCTAGGAGAGAAGCTTGTGGTGGTGTACATTTCAACATGTTACCATCACCCGCCTTTGTAGTCGCCACTAGACTCAGGGAGTTGGAGAGCAGGGGAAGAGATTAGCTGCTTGCGGTCATGAAGTGTGACAAAAAAGGGCTCTAAGGATGTTTCGAAGTACGGAATTTGTCTTCTACTAGCTGACGTAGCCACAGACATCGATACGAATCATCCCTTCCTTCCATGAATCTAGTCCCAGACCTAGAGTTTCCGGTTAAGCCGTTGACTTGACCCTCACGTCTGGAGATACCTTTGGGAGGAGACATGATAGTCACACTTACGTCGACGGTGTGATCTGACCCTTGAGCCGAGAGTCTCGGTTGGGACCTCTTGGTGGAAGCGTCGAGGCCTTACGACGTTAGTTTGAGTATGGATTTGGAAATCACTGTTCATACTCAAATTGACGGTATTAGGCAAGCATCGGGATGGGTTTTCCTTGGTCAGAAGAAAGGAAACCCTGGGCAGCACAAGTTAAACTCATGCACGGGAGGGTTCAACCGATCACTCTTGAGGCGGCCAACCTTACCCTCATGGCAGTAGTGGTTTGAGTTCCAGTTCTAACAGGAATTGGAAACCTCTGAAGTTCGAGGATGATGATCACGTCCTTATACGGGTCTCACCTCGACGAGGTTTACAGAGATGTGGCCAAGGCGGCAAGTTATCTTTTAGGTTCAACGGACCTTTCTAGGTCCTCAGCTGGGTAGGAGAGGTGGTTTACCGCTTGACCCATCCACCTCAGTTGCACTAGGTGCACGACGTCTTCCACGTATCTCAACTGAGGAGATATGTGCTTGATCCTTCACACATCATCGACCTTAGGGATTTGGACGTCGATGACAGGGCATCATGCACGGAGGTTCCAGTGGGGATTGAGGATCGACGGGAGTAGGTCCTACGGGGACGTTCGATTCCTTTTGTGTGTTTTCGTAGGCAGCACAGAAACCTCCAGGTGAGCACATGGGAGTGGAAGGCTCAAGATGCATGCTCTGTACCTCTTTTGTGACCCTGGTTTGTGTTGAAGCTTTACAGGGATGTAAAGCCCTGAGGTGGGAGTAATGTAAAGACCCGGAAATTTCAAGGAAATTTTTTTCTTAATTTTATTTGGAATTTTACAAGAACGCAGTTTCTCACGGCGCCTGATTCCGAGGAACGGTGTGCCCGGAATCAATTTCCGAAGTTTAGAGCGGGTACGTTCAGTGAAAAAATGAGCGGGAATTTCTAACTTTTGAACCAATACTCAGAATCAAATTCTGAGGGCACCGATGGAACTGAAGCGCCGGTATTTGCATAGGAACGCCTATTCCAGAGTTGCGTTTACACGAGGGAAGTTGTTAAAAAATTGTGAAAGTTAAAATAAAAATTTAACTTCAATTTTTATTTTTCCTTAAGTGATTTTATGTATTGGATGGAAGTTGGGTAACTACCCAACTTCCCTTGGGATGTTAAGAGGGTGTTGGGGCCCACACGAATCCCACCCCTTCATATCCTCTAACCCCCCCCCCCCCAACTCAAAATTAATATTGTGAACTTAAGTTATAACTTATGACATTAATGTAGTGAGTTTAATGTGAGTTTTTGAAATTCAAACTCTTGAATTTCAAAGGTTTATGTTGTGTTAATAAATTAAGTGTGGGCTTAATTTATTTTTGGTTAGTTTCTTTGTTGCTTTAGAGGTTTGGGAGAATCGTTGAGAGACTTGAAGATCTTCTTCGTCTTCGATGAAGAACGTGAAGAACGGTTCTTCTCTAACGAAGAACATCGACCCCACGACCTAGAAGACTCAGCGTCCCGGATTCTTCCGTCTTCATCTTCCTCTACGACAAGGGAGAAGTCTCTGATCATGGTGATCAGCGCCAATGACAACGTACCTCCCTTATTCATCATAGCAAAAAGTAAGGAGACGTTGTTTCCTCCTCAGACGCACCCCGGCGTCCACGGAATCTACGTTCGACGCTGCGACGCCATTCTCCGCGATACCCGACGTGCGACGTCAAATATCAAGGTAGGGGTTTTATTTATTTATTTTGTTCGTAAATACTAACTTGATGATCTTCATGGATTAAAACCAATTGTTATCGAATAACGCAAGGGGGCCGGACCACACAAACACGGTCGACCCTCCTCCTTATTTCATGTTGGTTCCTTTGTGGTTTGGTACGGAAAGGTGTGGTGCCAGCGCACCACGCAGAATCATGCGAAAGGAAATGTGCGGTCCCATTGCGACATGCCATGGAAAGAAGATCAAGGACGAGATTCCGTCGCGCCGCGTCGGAGACACCCGAAAATACCACGGCCGGTACCGGGGCCGCGGTGGAGGGGCGCGGCGCCATCACGCCGCGCCGGAAGACAAGGGCTGCGGCCGGTTCCGGGCCGCGGCGGAACAAGGTGACCGGCGGCCGGACCGGGCCGCCGGCATCGGAGCTGGAAGGGGACCGACCATCGCCGGTCCCGTTGAGCCGGAACCGGCCAGCCAGGTCGGGCCAGCCGTAAGGGGAGGAGCCGGGGGAAATAAATTCTCCCGGCAGGACTTCAAATGGCCCCCATAAATGGGGGGCCTTGGTTACACAAGGGGGGCAGGTGCCCCCCTTTTCCAAAATGGCTCGGCCTTCGGCCGTGCCGAGCCGGGCCATGCAGGGCCAGGCCGACCCGGACCTGGGGTGGGTCGACCCGGTTCGGGCCGACCGGGGGGGTCTCGGGCCGGGTCGGTCCGGGCCCGAAACCCCCGTTTTCGGACCGTTTGGGTTCAATTGCCCATAACTCGGGCTACATACCTCCAATCGACGCACCGTAAGTTGCGATGAAATACTTGAATAGAGACGGTCATTTCGGTATATCGCACTCAAGGTTTCGGAATACTTTGAGTTCGGCCGGGTTGGTTCGTACACGAAACCAACCGGGCCCTCGGAGCGGAAACACTCATATCTTGAGCTACAGACGTCCGATTGATGTGCTGTTGACTTTGTTGAATTCTTCTAAGTGAGACGGATCATTTGGCATACTCCGCCCGAGGTTTGGACATAGGTGGAGTACGGTCATGTTGTTTTTACCTTAAAAACCAACCGGGCCCTTGGGACGAAAAAGCCAATAACTCTCAGACCGGGCGTCCGATTGACGCGCCGTCTGCGACGTTGAGTTCCTGTTGACGATACAGAACTTTTGGATACATCAACTCTGAACTATGTGTCAGTTGATGTATCAGCCTCTCAGCTCGTGGAGCGGACCCTCCCGTACGAGCTTGCCGTGTGTGGGAACCCTAGTGCTGGCTCCGACTGCAACTGCTACTACAATGAAGATTGTCGTACTGGAATCCTATGTGGGTTCGACGATGAAGACTATCGTACTGGAATCCTATATGGGTTCGACGATGAAGACTATCGTACTGTAATCCTATGTGGGTTTGACGATGAAGACTATCGTACTGGAATCCTATGTGGGTTTGACGATGAAGACTATCGTACTGGAATCCTATGTGGGTTCGACGATGAAGAATATCGTACTGGAATCCTATGTGGGTTCGACGATGAAGACTATTGTACTGGAATCCTATGTGGGTTCGATGATGAAGACTATCGTACTGGAATCCTATGTGGGTTCGACGATGAAGACTGTCGTACTGGAATCCTATATGGGTTCGACGATGAAGACTTTCGTACTGGAATCCTATGTGGGTTCGACGATGAAGATATTTGTTCCGGAATCCTCTGTGGGTTCGACGACGATGACTACAGTGCTTGTATCCTACGTGGGTCCTAGAAGATGAATCAATGATTACATCTAGTCATCTCTCTTACTTTACGAAGAAGTATACCTGTTTGAGCTGAGTCTATGACCTTTGTGTTTCCTCATGATTGAGATGGGTTACTTGATAACTTAGGTATATGTATGGGCATATACCTGGGTAGTGGTTATCCGTTGATTTCACAATCCTTGTGTTTCCTCAGGATTGAGATGGGTTATTTGATAACTTAGGTATATGTATGGGCATTTACCTAAGTAGAGGTTATCTGTTGAGATCTTCTTTGTGGTTATCCTTGTTGGTTTTAGTGAGACCTTGAGGGTCTCGGGGTCCCTACTGAGTATCGTTATACTCACCCCTGCACGGGATATGCCCGCACCTCGTTGTGTTGGTTGTAGACGACGGGTAGTGCTGACGGAGGCCGAGTGTTCGAGGACTGGACGGTACCCGGAGGTGGACTACACGATGAGTCAGTACCCGGAGGTGGACTACACGAAGAGTCAGTACCCGGTGGTGGACTACACGACGAGTCAGTACCCGGAGGTGGACTACACGATGAGACGACACCCGGAAGAGGTCGACGGGCGAGAGCGTTGAGGAGGCTATCTGTACCGACCCTTCAGGTAGGATCTGTGGTGGACGACCAGGAGCTGCGTCATCTGTACCTACCCTTCAGGTAGGATCTGAGGAGGACGACCCACGAGATGCTTCCTTTATTCCAACTGTTGTCTTTTTCTGTTGTACTTTGTTCAGTTGAAGTTGTACTTCCATTTGGGTTTGTATTCTGGCCCACTTACCTTTCATCACTTCTCTTTGTACTTTGTGTTTTACTTCCGCTTGTACTCTGTAGTGTTTTGTTCACTTTTATAAAGGCAATGCCTTCCCAGTTATCGGGATTTACGCCTTTGGTGCTAGTCACCAGCCCCTGGCCTATGGAAGGCGGGCTTGGGGTAGTCACGGCATGGGCCTCGAGGACGGGTCGTGACATTCATGTACACTATGCACACACTCTCCACTTCTCGTGCTCCTCCCTATGTACAACCACCTACCCATGTAGGCATTCACACCCATGCCACCATGTGATCAGATCAGGATAGTTATCCCTTCTTATTTATCTTTCTATCACATTAAGGTTGATTGATATCTCCATTAAGGCTTGTGTGGTTGGATATATTTTTTACTAAACTATATAAAAATATTTATTAAAATCTTCCATAATTATTACATGACAACTCATAAATACATCATAAATAATTATGAATTCATTTTCACATCCTTAAAATCATGCAATAATATTTATATTTTATGGCCTTCTTGAATTATTCTTCTTCATCAACAAAATTCTTCAAAATGTTATCAAAAAAGTTAAAACACCAAACTCCTTTTTCATATGTTATAGAATTTAAGAAAAACATGAAAATTATCACAATTATGATAAACTTAAAACTAAGTATCAGAACATATATTTACATCCTTCTTCAATCACTAAGATGTCATAACTTATTGGAAATAACTAAAAATCAACTTCATTTTTCTGAATAGAAGGTTTGGTGATGATGGTTTTTTTGGTTGGTTTTATGGTCTAATTTTCCATCATGGTTTTATTCAATTTCATGGTGATGATGGTGATATAGGTTTAATGCTCAGGGGAAAATTTATGGCGTTTTTGGTATGAAGTCTTGGTTCCCGAGGCATTGAAGATGCATATTATTGGGCTTGTGTTTGTTTGTGATTACCAGGTGGGTCTTCCTGTAGCCTAGCCCATTTATCTAGGTATTTGATCTGTCTTTGTCTGTGATGGATCATATGTGATTTAACAGTTTCTACTTATCAATAAAGGTGTCTTTGAAAACATAAAAAACTAAATTGATTATTTCTACCCCCATATTAAGAAAATTTGTATGTATGATATGATATTTGATGATAAGAATAAAGGATAGTCCATGATTTGATTTGTAACCATGAAGACATGATATGTTCAACTATGACTCGTGTTGTTGTGTCATTGTTCAATGGTTTTTCCTTCAGTTTGACATTATATTTTCTATTTTATGATATTTAACATGATGGTGGGGATGGTCTTGACTTAATGATAATGGTGATATAATGATGTATATGATGATGGAATAAGGGTTAATATGGTGATGATGACATAAAGAATATTTCAATGACTATCATAGTGGTTATGATGATAGTAATGATGATGATGACAATGAGAATATTTAGAAAAAAAATATGAAAATGGACCAAGGATAAGGAAAGTGTATATTTCTTGATGATGAAGACAATGGCTCAATGATAACAATGATGATGTTCTTGAAAATAATGATTCCGGTGAGGATCACATGGGGTTTTGAAATGATTCAATTTTTATGGTGGTTGATGATATATTCAACCCCCCTTATTTTATATGTAGTGTTCATATTGAACTAATAATAATTAGTTTTGTATGGGATATATTAGTAGATTCAATCTCCCTTGTGGGTTTAAATAGGTAGAGGGTATTGTGATTACATAGGAATTCATCGGAATCAATTTAAGTTAGCATTTACATGAATACACTCGAGTATTGGGGATTGGTATTCCTTTTAAAATGTTGGATCACCACAAAAGATGTTTGTGGGAGTTCCACTAAGGGTATACTCAAAAAATGAACATGTAACATATTCTAGATTCTTTGATGTGTTGGTACGATACTCGATTCTAGTGGGAGTACCATTTATGGGGGAGATTGACTAGGATATAGGGTGTATATGAGGTTACTTGTCTTCATTGCTTTTTCCTAAAAGTTTATTATTGATAATTATGCAATCACCATCTCAGGGTGTTTTTTATAAGTGTAACCCAACACCCATTGAGGGATTTGGATCATGTGATGGAAATTAATTACACATAGTCCCCTTTGTGACACCCCAATATTTCATAGTATGTCATTTCTTCAAAGTAATTCAATAACTTGCATTACACGCAACACTGAGTTCGAGCGCACCACAACATACCAAACAAGCAATTAAAAAGCGGTTTTGAATAGTATTATATGAATTTTTAATTTCACATATTCCTTATAAATGTTAACATCCATATTATGTGTTTCTTAGACATAAAATAAGAACAAATTCAATTTTTTTCAGATAAAGTATTTTTTAGAAAATGCAATTTTACCACCTTCAAATGGAGACCCCTTTCTAAATCCAATATTTGACACTTTTATATATTCAATTTCACAAAATAAAATTTTTCTTTAGAATCAGGACAATACAATTTAGTTTTGATAAATATTTGGTGTTTTTCTGATAACTTTCATATTTGGGTGAATAGTGAAAAATACTAAAATTTAATTGAAAAAACTTTTTAATCAAAATAATTTATACTGTTCAATTATACATTTGAATGGTTTGGAGGTATAGTTATATTATATTTTTATCATTTAATACTATCTAGGTCATTATATGTAATTTGACATTTAGATTTGACATAAACCCGGATCAATCATTTGATATTTCTTACATTTTAATAACCTGCTTTTTTGGTTTGGACAGCCGGAATTAATTTTAAATTAATAAATGAAACTTCAATGTTTTAATTTGGTAAAATAGACTTCATTTTTGAATTCATAATATAAAAATTATCTTAGGGTGAATTTTTGGCATTTTTCTGAAAACATGCAATTTTTAACGAATAGTGAGAAACACTACATTATTATTTAAATCCAACTTTTTATTTATATAATAATTTATTTTATTTTAATTTATTTTAAGTCAAAATAGATATATAATATCTATATATTTTCAATGTAATTCATTGAAGTCATTTTATAATAACATTAGATGTATAAAATTTTATTCAACTTTTTAGCGTTTTTTTACTCACCATCTAGGAGCATTTGCAAATTCTCATAAAACTTAATTTTACCACTTATGTTTGTATAATTTAAAAAAATGAGAGACTTTCTTGACATACATATGGAAAATGTGGTTCAATAATATAAAAATAATTTTTGGGGAATTGTAACTTTGAACTTTTATTTACCACGATTAAAAGTAGATAGGGTAATTAAGGGTAAAATGATATTATAATTACCGTAACACGTGTCCTAATTCTATTAAATAAGTGTAATTAGACAAAAAACAACCTTATGAATAAAATATTATCCTCTTTGGTCAACTTGGATTAGATTAAGACATTTATTATTATTTTATTTAAAGAAGAGATAAAAGTGTTAAGTACAAAGTTTAATAAGTAAACCATTTTTAATATAGGGTTACACACAATATAAATTCAATTATAAATATTCATTAGAAAGATAAATGTATTTCTTACATAATGTTATTTTATTTATAATTCTTATACATTAAATAATTTAATGTATTTATGACACAATGATGATGTAGTAATTACCTTATTAATTGTATATTAAAATATTTGATATTATAAATATCCAAATAAATCTAAATTGTGACTTATGATGAATTACACTAATTTAATAGGTTATTATGAAATGTTATGGTTTATTAGATAAATTGTTTTCTAAGTGATATGGTTTTTATGAATTTCACAAAAATAAAATACCAAATAGTGTCTAAATTGACATAAATTAATTTTCAAAACATATACTATATTATTGGTTGATATAATTTCCCTAAAAAATAAGGTTTTTCCAAAGGGATTAAATAATATTATATATGTCATTAATGAACCACATGAGGTTATATTTAAATTTTAGAGTAATTTTATTAACCATATGGTGTAAGAATACATGAAAACATGGTAAAAGTTAACTATTTAACTAAGAGTTAAATCTAAAAGATATGGTTAGAATGGTAACATAAACTATTCTAAAACCTATTGTATGAGTGTATTTATACCCATAATCAAATAAGCCTCTAAATAAATTCATTTTAACCAATTATAAATCTAATATGATTTCATAATAAATTAATATTTTAATCTTTTCCTAAAGTGACCCGCACCCCTCTTATAAAAGGGCACTTCCCCTTCTCTCAAAATCACACCTCCAAATCCTTCTGGCTCAGCCAACTCCTACCCAAATATCCTCCCAACTTCCCTCATATCAATATAGAGTCCTTACTTAGATCATAAAGACAACCTATGGAGCCCTTTTTATTAACTCAAAAGGAAACACCCGAAGAAGTGGTAATAATTTCACCACCCTCTTTCAAGTTCTTTTCTTCTTCCACTTCCTCGTTTTTTTGTTTTTTCCATAACAAAATAATAACTCCAGTAAATAATAAATAATTTGATGTTATTATAAATATGGTACAACCATATTCTTTATTCTATCTATCCTATAAATGACAAAGTCACCATATGTGTGTACGTACGGCTTGTCGTCTCCACGTCGTGGTGTAGTTTGTTATTCAAACACATTATTATTTGAATGGGTATAATAACGAGTATAAATGATGTAAATAATAAATATAACATGTTAATTATTCTTAATATATGATATAACATCTAATTATATATGATTTCACCATAAATATAATGGTATTGTCGCTCGTGCGTACGTATGAATTACCATTTCCATGAACGCGATGAGATTCTTTCCCCATCATAATCATTCAAGAATAATTTTCATTTTATGATTTAAAATAATGTTTAAGAACTTAATATCCTTATGTATATGAATAAAATACATCCTATCCATAACAAACTTGGCTTACGTAACCAAGAATATAAATTAAAATGGATTAGTTTACACTCGAAACGATGATACTACTGAAATATTATTAACTAAGAAATATAAGAAGATCATATATGATATCATATTTACATATATGATTATTGAATAATTTAATAACAATGATTTAACTATTATAAAAGATTTTAATTTTCCCTTAACCAAGGAAAAGTATAAGGTAAGGCTTAATTCTACAATCTCTTCATTATTTGAGGTTGTTTTTAGGTGGGTATCTACTGGGACCTCTATATCATCCACATCCATGTTTCGTAAAAATATTTTCAAACGGAATATTTTAAGGTTTAATGGAAGGGAAGCTTTAACAAAACCATCATTTTAAATGGTTTAAATATTTATTCTTCTAAATCATTCTCATTAATGTCCATGTTTTCAAAATGGTTTATAAGGAATTTTTATATGGACATGAATTTTTTTAAAATGATAATTCCATTCAGAAGTTACAAAGTGGTATGGAACACATTGATTCAAAAATTTCTTTAAATATCTTATTTTCAAAATTGTGTGACTTTTAAATGTTTTCATGAAAAAATTATATTTCTCTAAAGGAGTTTTACAAATCATTTTCATCTATTTCAATATCCTTTTATGGATTTTAAACATGTTTAAAGTTTATTTATTATTATAAAAATCTTCTATATTGTATTGAAGGTTTTGTGATATGTTTGACTATGGATATTTTATTTTTCTACCATTCATGGTTTATGAATAAATTATTGACATTTCATATGCTAGTTTTAAAATGAATTTTTATGTTATGTTTAAAACTTTTCATATGAGGAATGAATTGGACTTTGTATGTGATGGGTGGAGCCCGCTATAGATCCTTGATGCATCGGTAGGTCTCAGAAGACAAACTAGTGTCTTGGAACACAACCTTGCCAAAATCTTATTTGTAGTCTTGGAACAAGTCCTTGAAAATGTGGTTATGAATTATGGAATTATGCATTCCATGAATATGAAATTGTCTATAGATATTGCATGTGATTATTTGACTAGTAGAATATCCATGTGAATAAGTAAATGGAATTATTTGATTTATAGTTTTTCCATATTATGCTAATTTTTAAGTTTAAAAGGATTATGTTTTAGTTTTATATGTTTCCTTAAATGTTTATACTTATTTATGAAAGATTACTATATATGTTTATCTTTAATGAGGATCTGAGCTCACCCTTTTCTTATGTTTAGTTTTCCCAGGATTCCAAGAAGTGTATTATGATTGATAAGCAGGGTTATACTAGGGAATTAATGGCTTTCTCAGAGGATAATTTATGTTGTGTTTTATTTTATAATGTGTAATGTAACGTTCATGTATATAATATATTTTCCAAGACTAGTAAACTGATCAATCTTTCAGGACTTGATTCCCTGTAATCATGCCAATACATTAAAATAATGCACCGACTCTGGGCTTCTGGGGTCGGAGTTTTAAACCCTTCCTGTCTATTCCATGTTGTGGGAATTCCACACAAGACCACATGATCTAGGAGTACCACATGAAATTTCATGATTTGGTTGTACCACATGTGATTCTATTAGGAGTATTGGTGACATGTAAGGTTTATGTGTAGTCATAAGAAATTGGTCACAAGGTTTATGTCCTTCGGGATGTGAGACATTTGGAATATAGTTATTAGGTTAGTAAGGATGGTTTGTATGGGTCCTTGATATTATTTTAGTGTGAGTGTGATTACAACTTATATATTTTATTTTTATCATTCTATAGAGAGCATTATTTTTTGACATTTGAAAATTAGTTATAATGTATCATTTATAGGGTTATGCATAGACTTGTTGGATGACCAAAATAACATTTTGTTTAGGATTAATGTGAGGTGAGAT
This sequence comes from Viscum album, assembly GCA_963277665.1. NCBI lineage: Eukaryota > Viridiplantae > Streptophyta > Magnoliopsida > Santalales > Viscaceae > Viscum > Viscum album. The sequence goes on from OY728160.1 coordinate 1,824,448,981, forward strand.
CATAATAATGCCTAGATGATTCCATATACTTATAGGATTACCTAGAGGACCTAGACTTATATGCTGACCTCAATTAATATTGGTGATTTTTAGGAAGTTTTATCCTAATGAATAGTATTTTTAATACCATCTTCATGTTTGGGGATTGTTTTATGTACCACAAATTTGTAAGCATTGTTTGAGATTTATTAAATTATTTGGATTTAGCATTTTTTAATAGTTTTAGTTATCATTGATTTTGCTATTTGTTTTGTGAAATTCATGCATTTTATATTATTTATTATATTAGTTGATCATAGATTCCCTATTACTAATGGTTTGATGGTTTGTATTTGATTTTATCGTCTTTCACTATGTTCTTATAGGGTAATTCTTTTCATTTGTGAAATTTATACCCTCAACACCCGATTTCAAGATGTTCCCAATTTTTTTAAGGGCTTATGGGTCACATTTGGTTTCATCACCACATCAGGCAGGGTTCCAATGGAATAGGCTGGTGATAATTTATCACCTCAATGACTCAAAAAAACAAAGGGATGTTTATAGAAGTAATGGATACGATTCATATTCTATTTCAATTCAATTATTTTATTATTTTATTTTCTATTTTAGTGAATTTGAATGATCTTTAACACATCATAAAACATGAAAATACCATCTTCATTATATATAATTTTTCATTTTTTTCATTTTCACTTCTTTTTTAATTTATTTTCTTTTCTTTATTTATTTTTTATGTATAGTCATTTTCAGTCAATATTATCTTCTTATAGATGGTGTTGTGTTATTTATTTACCATTTTTTATTAATTCTACATGGTATCAAAAATATTCCCCATGGAAGATATGTATTCATGTAAGCATGCAAAGCTATGGATCAATTAAATCCCCACATAATAATTTTATTAATTCACTTTATTTTTACTTTTTATTATTTTAATTAAATAAATTCTCATGGGAGAAAAATCAGTCCCCATGGAAGAATATCGTATATATATAGTTAAATTTTCACCAATTATTAGTATCATCATCAAAGTGAGTCAGCTACTTCCATATATGATTCTCGGTATAAATATAAAATTTAAAATACACTTAATTCATGATTAAATAATTCTTTAATGTTGGATTTTTATTTATAAAAAAAATATGTCATGAATTCAACACATAAAATTTCATGAAAGTAGATCCTTTATACCATTTGGAACCATAAACTATAAAAAATATGATAACATCAAATTCGTAAAGAATGAATTTTGATCTACTCTGATAATGGAACATCAACTACCTTAAATATTAGGAACATAGAACTTCAATGAAAAACTAAAATATAATAATATATGAATACAAATAAATACCTTGGACTAGATATTATTTATTAAAAAATTATTAAATTTTTTTCAAAATCAATAAAAAGCTGTAATATATTTACATACATAAATTGTCTCATAAAATCATCTCACAAATAAGAGAAATATATTTTATAATATTTTATCTAATTTTATCCCTTGTTTTTCCTACAGTTTCATATTATTTATATTTAAGTATCTCCTAAATCTCCCAATAATTTTCCCTAAAAAACTATTTCCTTACATTATTTATGATATATGATCATACTTTATGTTTATAATTCATTTTTTTTCAATAATGAATTGGTTAACTCATTAAATTTGATTCATTTACTTTCTTTGGGGTTATCATTTATTTCCTTGCCCTTGTGATTATGTATTGATATGAAATATTTTATATTATATTCATGTTATGGTTCTTGGACATTTTATATATTGGTTCATAAGTCTAAAATTATATAGTTCACTAATTCATTGGATAATGAAGTTATTATGCATAAAAAATTATCTTGGGATTATCTTGGTAAGCTATCACAATATAGAAAGAAGTATAAGAAGGATACTTGACCGTATAAATATAACGTTCATAACATTTTAATGATGATATTATTGATTTAATACTTAAATATATTTATAATTAAGATCCTTTAAAAATTAATTTCATAATATATTTATCTTCATATGAGTGGAATTTGACATCATGATTTGTCAATGTCTTTCCTTTATTATGATTACTATTCTCATTGTTTACCCCCTGCTGAGATTTATATTCTCACATTACTTTTTTATCTCTATATATTTGATATTTTATGATATATTATGATGTATAAGGGATTCATAACTTGAGCTAAGGACTTTGGATAATGGAATAATCATATGGAATGCTTATGATTTTTTTTGAAAGAAAAGGATACAAAATCCTGTAAATAGTGTATCTTTTTCCTATAATTTTTAGGGTATTTTTATGTTTTAAATAATTTAAAACCATAAATCATGATATTTTTAGAGGTTTTACTTAATAATGACCAAATTATATTTAAGTATTCATAATAACATCCATGATATAATTTTTTATATGTATCACCAAGAATTTCCAATAACTTCATCACATTCTCATCTACACATTAGTATGTATTATTCACATCATGGTCATTAGTCTTGATTTCAGTTCCTTTAGGATAAAACCCACACATAATTTCATTAAAAGTTATATTTATCGAATCTATTTTCATAGCATCAATATCCATATCAATTTTTTGACAACAAAAAGCATATTATTCACTATAGAGAGCCAAATTCTTATAACTTTTCAAAATTTTAATAAAAAAAATGTTTCCTCACAGTATCATAAGTGAAATAATATGAATATTCATGTATTAAGCTTATAAAATTGATATTCTCTCTATTAAACACTTTGTCAAATGTGATAAAAACATAATTTCCTCTAAATATTTTCTAGATGTTCTATTCTATAAAAACCCAAAATTTATCTATATTAAAATTCATATAATATTGAAAATTAAATACGAGACCAATGTTCAAATAATATTAAATGTGTGATATTTTGAATTGATAAAATTTTGACCAAATATATGGATTATTCATATGAAATATATAATGTTTATATTTCAGTGAAATATCATAAGCTGGAATAAATGTCATATAGATTGATAATGTGATGGTTATTATATTAGAAACAAATATAAAGTGATAATATTTAATTGTTTATCTAGAGAATATTCGTAATTCATATTAAATTATTCATTGTTTATAATTACATTATTTTTAAGTTGTTCATAAATGTTTATATCAAGTCTAAATTTGTGAAATGCTAATTTATTTAGTATTATTCTCAGCTTTATTCATTGTTAAAAATAATTTATATTATTAATTAATGTTTAATTTAGATTAAATGTTCTTAATTTATTTTTAAATTATCATATGAGTATATAAGGAGTGACATTCTAAGTTTCATAATTGATTTAAATTTCTTCTACCTCACTTTGTCTTCTTCAAGAACAATTATCTTGAATTTTGAGGTTAATTATAGTTTATACAAATTAGGTGTTAAAAATATGATAAAATTTTGGACTATATTGAATATTGAACCATGTGTAGTGGGATTTTGGGTTGGACTACTCAATGTTCTATTAGCTTAGAATGAGTCTAGAAATAGGGGGGATTCTTGATGCACCATACTTACTCTTCTATGGATTATTTATTTTTCCTGATTCTAATCAAATAAATGAAAGGGTTTCATATAACTTATGATTGTGATTGATTTAAATATGTGTAAATATAATTATATTTTAATTTAGGTCAATAACACAAGATATGAGTTATGTAAGGTGTTATACATCAATATGGTTTGAATGTATTGATTTTTTGGAAGGAATATGGATTCAAAAATAAATCATCGTAATCATGAATACATGTAAAGGAAATACATGAGCAGATATGGGTATATGATATATCCTATTAAAAATAATAAGTGTTAGATTTATTCTAAAATAAACACATGTTAATACATTGATCATCCAATCAGATAAGATCATGATAAATTACTCTGCCTAAGTTTTATAATTAGTAAATAATGATGGAAATGGATAAAAATAAAAATTAGGCAACCAAAGACTATGGAAAGATTTTGGTTGGACTGAGTTATCCTGAATAGTGGTGTGACTTGGATCAAGCCCAACCTCAGGCTGGTTGACTTCATTTTAATTTTTTAAATAATAATATAATATTAGTTTTATATATTTTCTAAAATAATCATATATTTATAAATATTAAAAAATTATAATACGTACAATGCATGGACCAGTTACTCTCAGGGTATCCTTGGAAGCTATAAGTTAGGGGTTTGAGCATCCCCTTTGTAGCGACCCCGATCCTAGGCTGCCAATGAGACATGATATACTTAACATTTCATTACATCATTTACAAATTAGATATCATGTCCCATTACTACAGAAGATCGCGAGGCTCAGGATTCTGGGAAACCAGCTGCTTTTGATAAACTTCATTAGTACAAACCATGCCTGAAAATTTTAAAACAAAAACATAGGGTGAGAAAATATGCCCAGTAAGGGGTTTTTTAAAAAACGTTTTAAGAAAAATCTTTCTCAACCAGTCCTTTTGAAGAGAATAAAACACTTTTCTAAAAACAAAGCATTATCTTTTCTTAAAACATGAAATCCAACATTTTTTAAATCCACTTCCACAGGGAAGAAGTACATACTTAATGTAAACTTTAAAGTAAACATGATCAGAGAGCACAACACATAGATAATGCATAATTTACAACCAAGATAACTTCAGTTCTGAAAAATCTGTGTGTAAGCAGGGAAAACATTCATAACAAGATTCATGGGAACATAAAGTTCCTATAACATTTTACCACATGAAGGAAAATTATTATCACATAATTACATTTTCATAGTCATGGGAATTTTCAACTAGGGGATGTCCTATTAGTTGAACTAACCCCTGGTTGACCATTTATCATCACTTGCAGAGGGAATGTATAATGCCAAACTTTGTCAAGACCTTGCGTCAAGACCGTATAAAATACTTAACGGGTCAAGGCTAACTTCCAATCCTGTTTCTATGGTAGCACAAGCCAAGGCTAACTGCCAAGACCGTCGCACATAACCTCTCATGAGACTCATACTTTACCCATTGCATTGGAGCGTTGTATAATTATGGGTGCACCCGTCACATCATTCATATTGCGCTATATAATTCCGGGTGCACCCGTCACATTTAAGTCCAATACATTCCTCACATATCTTGACATGGTCTTTCATTTATAGGGTTTCATTAATACAATCTTAATCAAACCCCCTTTTTAACAAACATATTCATAACTTGAAGACAATTGAATCATTAATAAAACTAATACATGCATGCTAAAAAATCCATACACATAAGAAATTATCTTAACAATTGAAAACATGGATGAACATAAACACTTTAACATTCCAAAGCATCATAATACCAAGTTAAAAACAAGGTCGTTCATAACTAATACACATGCTGATAAATGGGAAATGTGGGTGTTTAATCAAAACTGTGTGAATATTCATGCAGTTAGGGATACAATGTGCATAATTAGGTCCATCTTGGGAAATCATGTATATATGTAAGCAAACTGCATGGACATATATAATTGTGTAAAAACTCCTTTTTTCACTTTAAATAATATGACCTTTCCTTTGGAAAATTTGAAAACATCATAGGAAGAACTTGTATTTGAAGACAACATATTGATACATGGTTATATATATATATATCAATATGCTCCATACACTTGCATGATTTTACATGTTTATTCAATTACCTGAAATCACTATTTTTCATAAGGCAAAGTGACGCAATGGTTGTATACATAAAAAAGGAATGTGTGTACATGAATATAATGTATTATATATATATATGTATATATGTATACATATATATATACAAAAAGTGTATTCATGTATACAAAAACACCCAAAACCTATGTAAAATTATGCCCAAGAGCTTCTTTTACCCTAGTTTGGTTCTCCATGCAGGATGTGGGAAGATGATATGAATGGGTCTTATTCCTTTATATAATTATGTATATATACCTACGCATGAAGTATATATATATAACCTGGTATTTTCCCCCAAACAAAAGAAATTTGTTTTTTCAAACAGGAAGGGCTCCCTACTCAGGTTCGGTTCTAGGAAGGAAAAAAAATGAGTAAAACTAGGTTTATATGGTCTTGTATATACTTATGCACGTTTATATAAAAAGAGTATATAAATATGTAAAGCTTATAGAAACTGTAGGAAAACGAGGCAGAGGAGTTCTCCTTACTCCTACTGGGTTCTCCATGCTGAAAGGGAGATCCTCACGGTCTGGGTTTGCACCGGGTTTATATACGCTGAATATATATATATATAACACGTATATATGTATAAATTGAAACTTAGACAAAACCAAAAGAAACTTGTCCCTTACCTTTGCTCGGAGAGGAGGAGAGGAAGACGAAGCAGTGATGAGGTCGGTCCGGTGGTCAGAGATCCAAGGAGCTTCGGTGCAAAGCTTCCGACCTTCAGTGCAAACCAGGGTTTAAAAAAAAGAAAACCGAATACTCAACTTGCATAGAGGGTATCCGAAGCAAGTCGGTGCCTAATCTGTGGAAAAGAGGGAGAAAGACGGGGTCTACTAGCCGGCCTATGAGGAGAAGATGAGCTGCCTAACCTACTGGTACAGCTGCACGAAGAAGATGAAGGAGACGCGGGGCGTGGGGGAGGAAGAAAGCCAGAAAAATGGTGGACGACCGAGATTAGAAGAGAGGTGATAGAACAATTCAGAAGCAGTGCAGCTTAAAAAAAACGGACGGCCGCGATTGGGAGGGGAGGGATCGGACGGATCCAGCTGTTGCGGTGAAAAAACGCAGCTCTACGGTATTAAAAAAAACAACGTTGTTTTAATATTATTTCTATTAACTTATTATAACATTGTTTTTATTATTAATATTCAATTATTAATCTAACTTTTATTATTTTAATACAAGTCAATAGTAAATGGTTTATTTAATACAAAAAAAAATACATTAATTAATAAAAAAACATCAATAATTTTATTAACCTCATTATATTAACTTTATTATTATTAAACCATAATTATTGATCACTTATTATTATATCTTGAAAGGTAAATGGTTCATTTAATATATAAACAAAACAATAATTATTTCAAACATATTATCATTTTGTTTATTTTTCTTTTATTAACTAATTATCTTAATTACCTTAATTAAAGATTAATATTATTAATACAATTAAAAATTAAACATAACTATATTTTTAATTATTTTCAAAATCACACATAAGAGTGAGTTGATATAAATATTATCATTATGAAACACATAAGTAAATGAAATCATGATTTGACATAGTTTTCAAAACTGTTAATTCAAAACATTTGCATTAATATTATCACTTATATTTCATTTAGAGATAAAAATAATACATTTAATTTAAGGATTGATGCAACATATATATATATATATATATATATATAACTCATAAAGTAAAATCCATCAGATTTAATATAATTAGAAAATAAAAGTTTAACTTCTCAAGTTAAAAACATGTATAGTAAATAGTGGAAGAAAAATTATATTAATTTTAACCATTTTGAAGCATAAAATATAATTTTCATTTTGGGGGAACAAGAAATAAATTAATTATATTAATATTAACACCATTCTTTAAATATTAAAGAAAGTTACATAATTTAACTTTTCGAACCTTTCAGGGGTAAACAACACTTTTCTCCAACAGTTCAAAAATAAAACATTAGTGGATAGGAGAATCATGGGGGAGCCAACGGTCATATTTATAGCCGTTAGGGTTAAACGGTCGAATTAGTGTCCTTATAAAGAGTCTGGTCTCAGGGTATCCCTAACTCAAGGTGACTTAAGGAGAAAGGAGGAGATGGTTCGTGTGATTCCCTTGGTGCTCAGCACGGTTGCAGTGGCTTCGGTCATCCTCCTATTTATTCTGATGGATTCTAGAAACCCTTATTGCCTTCTTGGGGTCCTGGTGGTTTTAAGCGGTCTCCCTATTATTGTAATCGGGTTTTTAATTGGGATTTTTGGTTAGCTTATCTTCTTGTTCGATCAGTGTGAGTTGTAGCCACCGAGATGTTACTCATTTGAATAAAATGGTCATTCATTCATTTGATGCATTTTTCTATTTTATTATTATTATTATCTTATAAGATGATTGTTTGTTCACTTAACAGGTGGCATTGTAAAACAAACTTGTCATTACTCAAAACTCGGTTTCTAGGGTCATTACACCCTTCCTAGGTTTTTCCAAGATTTTTTTAAAATTTCTAGGTTAGGTTTGGCCAATTGGAAAATCATTCGGTTGGTTTTTGTGGCATCAGTCCCATGGGTTAAGTTTTAAGTCAAGTTAGGTAATCATTAAGCCTTTTGCACTATTTTTACATGCCAACACATAACCGAACACCCAAAAGAGTTGGGATAATATAAGAATAATGTTTTTATAAATTATATATGGATTGATATAAAGAGTTATCCACTCAAGTATACAAGTAATATATGATGTGATTGAAATGATTGAAATTCTAAGCAACAAATTGTAAGAGAAATATTAATGTGGACTCAAGGACTAGTTAAATATAGATCATGTAGCATTTATTAGTATGATGTAATTAAAATTATTAGAATTTTAGTGGAATAAAATTTAATACAGGTACTTCATAATTGAATGTACAACATCATACTAAAATCATAAAAGATTTTCATGTGGATAAAATGAAATCATAATAAAGAATGACTTTGTGATCAATCTTATAAAGATGATAACCTTGATCTAAAAACATCTTATACTGGTACAAAAACGTAATAATCATTCATAAAGAAGTAGGAAATTTATATGTGTTCGATCAATATTTTCCTAAGTAATTGACCGGTGTAGTTTTTAAAAAAATGATCTAAATGCTTATGATAATCATTTGAAGAATTTAATTGATGTGACCACTCTCATACTTCTTTCCATATATCCTATGTTGAAAGAAAATCATGATAACATGGATGTGTTTAAGATGATAGATAATATTAAATGGATCTATCAAGAATAAGCATGGAATGAGAGGCATAAGGTTTCAAAGGAATTTTTTAGATTAAATATGTATGAAGAAACTATAGTCTTCACATATATACTAAATATTATTAGGTATGTCAGTGACTTGGAGTTAATGATATATCCTTTATACTTGATCTATATATGAACTTAATTCTATAATCTATACTAAAAGGGTTTAGGAAGTTTATTATTAACTACAATATGAATGAGTTTAATAAAAATTTAATTGATAATCTCAAGATATTAGGATAGAAAAGTAGTACATGAGAGGTATATGATCAAGTGATCTATTGAAAATGTAAGAGTGTAAAAGTTCAAATAAAAAGAATAAAATGTCAGTTGAAATATCTCATGGCCATTATTCTAGAAACAAGTAAAAATCATTGAAACCTAAGTAATTAGTTGAGAATGGGATGTTTTAAGTTTACTGAAAATATATGAAAATAATGTATATATCATAAGAATAAATTGGATCCAATAAATCCTCAAGAATGCGCCTGATGTTATGTTGATATAAATGCAACGTGGTGGCATGTGGTGAAACATGATATCATGGTTCACCCAACATAATATAGGTTCAGTGCATAAATTTTATATTATTATTTCATATGTTTTCCATATGTCATTAATCCACATTTAAGGGATTAAAATATTTTCAAATGATCATTAAATGATTTTAATTCATTAAAAAATAGGATGTTATTCACTGGTAGAATTTGATGATACCTTAGATGAACGAATGTGTTTTGTATTCGCTCAAATGTGTTGAGAGTGCCAATATAAGTGAATGAGATTCATCTCTTTCTATTGAGAGATATTTGGTGATTGTGATCATCAGTTTCATGAAATGTTTTCTGAAGAACACTCTCTTCTCCCAATCCTCATTCATTGGATTCCAGTGAAGTTTCTTTTACTCCTTCAAGTGTTGTGTGAATCCTACTTATTAAAACTAGGTTCCATTATCTATTTTTCCCCTATATAAGGTAATAGTAATTATTCAATGACTAATTCAATATCATAATCATATATTCTCCCTTGAATAAGGAACCTGGATGCCATTTCTCATGAAATACAATTAAACCATTATTGTTTCCCTTACAAGTTGATTCCAACAAGATATAATTGGATGTTTTTGGGTTTTTATCCACTAATAAATTTATATTATCAACACCACAAGACCCCTAATTGGTATCAAATCCTTATTATTTGATGTATATTTATGTTTGATTCCCTAGTTTTCAAAGAAAACATTTTTCAAAATCATAAAATATTTTTTCACTCTAAAATTTTTGTTTTAAGATAATGTAATATCAAGAGAAACAATTAACATAATGTTAATATTTTAATATAATTTGGGGTTAATAGGTATTATATGTTAAATAGATAATGTACATTGTTTAGTGGCCATTAAAACCAAAGAATCATTTTTACTTGGCATGATGTTACATTGAGTGTCAGTTTATTATTGGGTGCATGCTCAATGTTATGTTATGAGACAACACAATGTTCATCATGGAATATAATTCACACATTAATTATGTAGAGTGTTAATGTTAATTGAGTCACACATCATAATTTAACTTGATAGTGTGCTTCTTCATTACCTAGGGTGCATAGTAGATCTATAGATTAATTTCCCTAAAACCTCCCTAATGCACAACCACTAGCATTATGTCAACTGTCATGGTATTTCTGAAGAATCTTTCACCCTAAAATAATCCTACTAGTTCCTCTATAAACTATTTCTATATACCACGAGAATATGTTGAGTGCTAATATATTTTCGATCATTGTGTTAAAAAATTTATATTTAGATACTTTTTGTTATAGTTTTTAAATTACTTATAAATTATATGTATTAGGATTTATAAAATGATTTTTTTAAAAGCCTAAATAAAATATGGATAGTTAATATTTATTCCACAAATTAAAGAAAATGTTAATTAAATTTATTATTCCAATTATATTCACATTTTTAATTTTTTTTAAGAAATATGAATATTGTGTATGCTTTATTTATACGACAAATTGTATCTATGAAATTGATCCTACCATTCAAATTTGGTGTGACCCCATATGATTTAGTTTTTCATCTATTTTGACCTTAGTTTTTTTATATTTATAAGATTGTGAATAGTTATTGAATATAGTTTGTGAATATTAGTTTTTGTAGATATCATGAATAAAATTCTATCATGATTAAAGTATCCTTGGGTATAGGTACTTTATGTCTGATTTCTCACTATCTAGGAAGAATATGAGTTGTTCAAGAAATGTGTGGGTTGGTTATCTTTAGCTCCATGCGTACTCATGTATAGACATTGAATTCCATATAACTATACTCCTTTACATGGAGATTCTATATATCTTTTGCATGATATGTATTCAAATATAGATGAATATATTAGGATTCTATTTTGGGTGAGTAACACAAACTTGTGGGTTTTGTAAAGAGTTACATATTAATTTGGTGTGAATACAATAATTTAATGGATTGAATAAGGACTCCAAAAATAAATCATCAAAAAAATGTGTACATAAAAGGAATTAAGTAAGAGAAGATAAAGATTTCATAAGATTGAATAGTTATAAATTTAATATGTATATTATTTATATTAATTTAGAAAGAATTTTAAAATGAAAACCAATAAAATACAAATTTTGATATTCTTTATAAAACATCACTTTTAAAAACATTTATCATCCAACAATTTCAGTTCTAGAAAATTTGTGTGCTTATAGATTATATTTTATAAGGAAAGAATGTAATGAGTGGAACTAGATCATCCACACGTAGGTTTCTTGAAAATAGGGTTCCCCTATATTGTCTTTTTTAGCCTGTTCCTAGAATTTTTATTAGGATAAAATTAGTTGGAAACCGCTAAGGAAATATATTATCGGAATATAATAGATTTTTTCTATATGATGGATCTGAGCATAGGTTTTCCTACTAAACTATCCAAGAATCATAATTGTTAATATTGGGATGATTCCATTCCTCAATAATAAACTAGTGAGAGGAATTAAAAAAATGGACTCATTACTTAGTGAAATATTGATCTTGTCACTCTACATAGAGAAGATATATAGAGTAAAAAAATTAGTGGGAGAACTTTAATTAAAATTACTTGACGGATATATATAAACCTGATACTCACCCACTAATTTATATTTTTTATAGATTATGCAATACTAACTAATAATAATATTTAAATAACATATAGGTATGACCTATAAAATGTTGGTTATTGGGGTCTAGAGTTAGAATTATTCTTAAAGAGAATAATTCGGAGCATCTAAATGTAAATTATATAGAGATTAATTCGACAGCAAAGGTATTAGGGATATTATATATTGGGTGTGCATCACACATTTATTCTGAAAATCAATGACATATAGATGGAAGAAAATAAATGGTGAAGTAGATATTCATGTTGGTAATGAAGAAAGAGTCTTTGAATTAGAAGTTGGAACTAATGATCTAAATTTACTAAGTGGTATAATTTTAGAATTAGAAAAGTTTTATAATGTTTCCACTTTAAATATAAATTTTATTTTCATCTATGGTTTTGATAAGAATGGATTTTCATTCTCTATTTATAAAAACATTTTTTTATATATTTGAATGAAATTTTTTATTGTGTTGAGAATATAATAAATTGTATATATATTCTAGATATGGATAATACTATTTATAACATTCATAATAAGGATATTATATTAGATTCTAATCCCATATACCTTTGCTATTGTTACCTTTGACATATAAATGATAAATGAATTCCAAAATTCAAGAAATATAAATTATTTCACTCATTAGATTATGAATCATTTGAGAACTGTGAATCTCATTTTGTTAGGAAATATGACCAAAGTAACTTTTAGTAGAAAATTTTAAAGTTCTACTGAACTATTAGATATCATGCATAGTAATTTATGGGGACTAATGAGAACATAATATATTGGTGGTGTCAAGTACATAATTACCATTATCGATGACTTTATTCGGCATGGTTATGTGTCTCTAATGAAACATAAGCATAATTTTTTTAAATGTTTAATGAGATTAAGAATGAAATATATAGTCAACTAAGATAAAGCATCAAGATTCTCTATTCAAATAGGGTTGATGAATGCTTGATCCAAGAATTTATTGATCATCAAATTAATTGTGAAATTTTTTCACCAATCACTCATCCCAGAATACCACATTGGAATGGTGTGTCTGAAATTTTGAATCATATCTTATTAGACATGATTTAATTAATAATAAGTAAAGCTGGACTTCTTATTTCATCATGGTGTTATGCTTTGGAAACCACTTCTTTAATACTAAAATACATTCCATAAAAATAAATCATAAAGATACTATAAGAGATATGGATTGGGAAATGTCTTTATCGGTATTTTATGAGGATCTGTGGTTTTAAAATTATGTACAATGTTTGGATTTAAAAAAAATGACCCGAAGTCCGAAAAATTATAATTGTTTTATTATCCCAAGGAAAATAAGGGATATTATTTCTAGAAACCAACTGAGCACAATGTTTTCATAGATAATTTTTTTAGATTCCTTTAGAATGAATTTATCAATAGAGGATTTAGTGGGAGGAATGCTGAAATTGAAGAAGTACACTGCCAACAATATAGAAATGTTCCTGAGATGTAATTTGAGCCATTTCTATAAATTGTTTTGGAAGAATAATTCAATCAAGTTACACAATTAACTCAATGTTTTTTTATAATTCATCAAGAGCTTGTGATATTTAGATTTATCACTGAAAATGATGGTGAGATATTGTTAATAGAAGATGAACATGATACCTATAGGAAAATATCAAGATTTATGACTCTGAGAAATGGGTAAAATCCATGGAATCTAAAATATACTCCATATACATTAACCAAGTTTAAAACATGGTGAGTGAACCATAAGGGGTGATACCAAAATGATTCAAGTGTATTTTCCATTAGAAAACTAACAAGGATGGTATAGAGTCTACCTATAAAGCACAACTAGTGGTAACAGTTTGTAAACAAATTCATAGTAATGAATATGATGAAACCTATTCACATTCTATAATGATAAATTATATTCATATATTACATTCCATGTCATCTTATTTTGATTCTGAGATATATAAAATGTATTTCAAACCCACTCTCCATAATGATATTTTAGTCAAGGATGTTTCTATGATACAACTTGAACATTTTGAAATTATTAATGAAAATTTCAATGTATACAAGATGAAATGATATATTTATGGATTTAATTTAGATTCTCAACATTGTAATGTTTTTTCATGGTCAAATAAAAGAGTTTTCTTTCATAAAAAATGATGATTCTTTTTTATATAAGATTATTATTAAGAGCGTTATATAATTTCTAATATTTTTTGTAGATGATATAATGTTTTTTAGAAATAAAATCTTGAAACTTCACTCTGTGAATATGTGGTTGGGTAAGTTCTTCATAGTGAAATACATAGGTAAAGATACTTATATATTGTGTATGAAGATCTATAGAAATAGATCTATGTGGTTGTGTAGAATAAGTCATGAAAAATATATTGGTAAATTTCTGAAGTGTTCTATTATGAATAGTAACAAGAAGGGTTAATTACCAATATTTAATGGAATGAATCTTAGGAAGATTTAGAATCCTTCTATGTTGTGTACTCAATCCAATGTCTCTTATGATTTGAGCACACATAATGGATACCAATATATTCCTGGTGAGTGTCACTGGATTGATATAAAGAATGTCTTTAAGTACATAAGAAGCACTAAGGTTATGTTCTTCTTCTATATAAGTGAGGATAATATATGTAAAAAAGGATACACTAATTCTAGTTTCCAAAACTGATAAAGATAATATAACATCATTGTCTAGTTTCAAGATTTTACTGAATGGTGGACCAATTTCTTTAAAGATTTCCAAACAAGACACCATGGTAAAATAGAAAATAATGGAAAAGTACATCACAAAATCAGATGCTATAAAGGAATTTATTTAGATTCAAATGTTTGTCTCTAAAATTGGGCTGGTTACTTGAATTAAAGGACCTATCATACTTTATCATGAAAACTAAAGATTCATAGCTCATGAAATGGAACATTGGTATCACCAAAGGACCAAACACAATTTTGAAGATACCACCTCATAGAGTAGATCATTAATAAGGGTGATTTAAATATATGAAGGTTGTATATATAATATAATGTTTTTGACAAATTGATAAAATTGTTATCATAGTAAAAATATTATGGTAATGTCGAATACCATTGTGTTAAACACATTATAGATTGATTTTAATGGTTGTAAATATGTCAGGATTTTATAATAAAAGTAGTCTCAACTTATCATTCATTCTTGTCTGTTGTAATTTCAATTTATATGAATATTAATATGATTATATCCCCCCAAATTTTGACTTCGAGCTAACCCAAGTTGATTATCATCATGAAGTATTATATTTTGTGATGATATAAAAAGCTTAATATTAATAGAATCTTATACTCATTAAAAAGGATTGTATATGATATAAAAATAATATATTCATGAAGAGATAAATATAAACATATTACTTAGATAAAATCACTATAGTATATATCATGAAATGTTATACTATCATTGATATACTTAGGAATGTATTCTTATTATAAATCCTTCATACCTAAGGTTAGTTAAATAGCTAGCATGTGAAACTTCACACTTTTATAAATTAATTATGAAATTAAAAAAGGTGACATAGATGATTAGGGGGTGTTCAAGTATATTTTTGGTCAAGTCATCCATTAGAGAACAACCAAGATTGGATTTATTCACTTATATTATGAGTAAATACATATGGCCTTTGATTGAATTAGAATAATAAAATGCATGGAAATGCTAAGTTGATCCAAAAATTATGTGTCCAACTACATGCATGAGAAATATGAGATATTGTGATCTACTAGATGACTGAAATGTGACGTATTCATCGACCTAGTCAGTCTATTTTAGATATTCAACCAAATATGAGTTGCCCCTTTCAATATTGACTTGTTCTATGTCTATTTATCACGATATTTAATCGAAATGGAATTACATAGGTGTATTTATAATTTATATGATACATATTGTGGTGCACATGTTCATATAAAGATATGAGTATGTTTTCTAACGATCTCACCAAACCCCTTAGCAGATTGGGTTCCACTAATTCATTGACTAAAGGTGTGAAATTGGCCCCCAATAAGACACACAAGTATACTTCCCTGGAGGATTCTATAACCCATGTAGGTGGAGCTGAGGAGTTGGAGTGTACAGTATTGGCTGAAGGATCAGATAGGGAGGGAGGACAATTGGGAGTATGGAGAGAGATAAAGTTGGATCCAATTCTAAATTACATGGAGGGAACATTGGGGCTATTAGGAAAGCAGGCTGAAATTGGTGAAGCCTTGTTGGTAATCATTGCCAGGTCATAGCCAGAAGCAAATGCACATGTCATGGATAAACCGTGGGATCTCCTTATACACTGTCACAAAGAGATGAAGGAGATGGTCATGATTATTCAAGCTTCTAGTAAGGATGTGGAAAGGATGAATGGGTGACCAATTCAAGTGGACTCAAACATGGATCAGCGAAATTGGATTGACAATAAAAATTTAATTATGACCAGAGGCTTTAATGATAAGAAGAGTATAGTGGAGGAGTTCTTGAAAACATGGAAAAAATTTCCCTACCAATTAGAATATATTATCCAAGAAAACTATAATAAATAGTTAATGGATATTTCTTTTAAGTAATATAGGGATCTTATGTATAATAGTTTTAAGTTTTCCATTACAAATTTTGCTATCTACTATTTAGTTTGATGCTTCTGGTTGAACTTGAAGGTGTCACACTTTTTCCATAAAATTGTTTATAATAAATATAATTTTATTTAGTATTAGTAGGACCTTAGATAAGGATTAAGTTTTATCCAAAGTGTCTGATCCAAAATAGAGATAGTTATAATATACCATATCCAAAAGAAGTTTTGGGTTGATTCATAAATAGTTATGAAGATTTCTAGTAATCACTTATAGGATTTTAGTATAAGTGATATAGTGACCCTATCCTTTCACATATATTATTAAATTATTTTAAATATAATTAACCTTCATATACCAACCGAGGATCATAAATTCTAGTCTCGTTAAAATACTAGGTACATAAAATAGAAAATATGGAACAAAAATAATGTTACGTTATATTAATAATCTATAATGAGCTCCTAAATTCCTTTCACCTCTTATATATTCATAGTATAACCTAGTGAATACATGAACAAATTTATGAGCTAAAAATCCTAGTATGAGAATAAACCGGGGAATAAACCATAGCACATGGGTTAGAAGGCATAACATGAAGACATACAAAGTCATGGAACATGAATAAACATATAAAGGAAGGAAATATAGAACATGGGATCACGTAATCATGGAAACATAGGAATATGGTAGCAACATATAATATGACATAAAAATGACCCAAGGATAACTTCCAAGATTATATCACATGGTGTGCAAAGTAATATAAAGGAAGCAAGTTTACTCTACGTCCCAACATGAAATCTCATGAGTAAAAAATAAACAATGAATTAGAGTACAGTCTAGGAATACCCATCATAACATGTTCATGAATATGTGTGACACATTAAGAATCAATCATAAGGAATAAATATAAGTGTTTCCCACATAAAGAAATGGGTATCATGACGAGGACATAAGGTATAATAAAAGGGCATATCATATTGGTGTCTATGAAATAATGGATTTATATCATACATGGACATTCATAAGATAAAATTGGCATAGATCATGATAAATTATTTCCAACTAAATTTAAAATTTTTAAAAATAGTGTTTAAAAGACATTATAAATGATCCACTTTAGTGTGGTTTAAGGGAAAATGCTAAAGAACATTTATAACGGAAAAAGGCATAGTGGTTTGTATAAAAGAAGAAATCAACTAACTTAGTTTTTCACGATTAAAAGTGTGATTTTATAAAAAATATTTTTGGATTAAATTTTTATTGAAATGTACATGAAAATGTGAAGGAAATTGGAAATTTCCCTTTATTCAAGCCTGCTTAATGGGAGTAATTGAAAAAGGGAACTTTATAAAACTTATATTTACCCATAAAGGAAATAAAAATTGAGCTTCATACATTATATTGTAACATAAAGAAAATAATGTGGATTAAATAATAATAATTAATAATTACATTGGGGAAAAAAGTGTGAAATCATGGCCAGAAAGAAAAAATGGAGATTCAGAGAGAATCCCTTATGATACGTGTAGAAACCCGAAGCCTGACGTACATGGACATTACATTACTTTTGCGGAATACTTAGTATATAACAAACACACACACAAGGATCGTAATAGTTTAGTGTCTTTGGAAACTCGGAATATAATCTTCTAATCGTGGTGAAAGATCTTCAACATCTCCCATAAAGATCTTCCTTTTTTTACCTAAAACCTTTCTTTATATCCTGGGGAAAAGAAAACATAAAAGGGTGATCTCAAATTCTCAGTAAGGGTAAAAAAAAGAAATATCAATCACATCATTTTCATAAGAACATAACATTTTGGAAATCTTAACCTGCAAAAGAGAGCATAATTTCATAACATGGGATAAATCATAGTAGTGAAATGAAATCCCAATAATCATAACATAAAACATGAAACTTTGTGGCATACACACATGATCATAGAGAATCATATCTTATTAGTCAAGACTCATTGCCAAGACTATCTTAGTGGACAAAGTCCCTTTCTGAACCGAGTCACCCTCGTTTCAGTCCTGCTTCACTGAACCGGTATAACCTACCGTTCCAGTCATGTCTATCTCATGAGATATAAAATCTTTACCCAATGCATTGGATGGAGATATAGGTCCCACCCATCTCACAATTATACCATTCTTATGTGTGCCACAAAATCATAAATCATACATCATTGCATAACCCATGTAATAAAATTGGGAATCTTAAACATCGTGACATCATGAAACATTTCATATATGATAGAGGAATTCATAAAAATAATTCCATCACAACATAATCAAATCAATGTAATAATAGGGATAGAAACATAACCCTTTATTATCTTAGATGGAAAATAATTTTGATAAAACACTTGAACACCATTCTTGAGGAAAATATCCTTTCTACTTCAAAAACAATTTTCCTTTCTTAAAATGTCATACAATTTTAAACTAAAAGAAGTTGATTAAAAATAAACATGAAAAATTGTAAAGGAATATTCTTGGAAATAATGTTTTAAAAATCCATTCTTTCCATATAATTTAAAAAAAACATTCTTCTCGTACTTTTTTTCGGAAAAGTCAAAAAAAGTACCTCGTACGAAAAACGACAAAAGATTCCTTTCATATCTTTTACTAAAAACTTAACGAAGGGTAAAATTGGATTTAAAAAATTGTAGGTGGATGGAAATAATGTTACATATTGAGGTAACATGGATGTGGATGATAAAATACACCCCAGTAAATACCAAAGTATAAGCAATCTCGGATAAAAATGAGATTGTGATATTTCCCTTACCTTTGGTCCGATTTGCTTCGTAAGTGTCCGAACCTCCTGTATAATGATTTAAATAATGTCATTGACTTATTACAGAATCATATTCATCTTTATTATATCATATATGGTTCACTTATGACTTTATATTACATGTTCTTTTGTAAATTCATGTTAAAGTACCATTTTGGGTAAAATCGTCTCATTTTTTGTTCGTGTTTTAACTTGTAATTATTCATATGATTACTTAGATCATGATTAATTAATTACATAATATAAAACATGATTTATATATAATATATATTCATAATATACATATATATAATGGATCGATAAATGGAAATAAATACACCGTTCATGGAGATGGTAGGCCGTACGTACGCATGAACGTTGTTTTCGTTTCCTTATTGAGTTGAATGGAATTAAGTAGATGACATACATATATACATAAATCCAGTAGCTTTATAATGTCATATATTTCATTATTATTTCTTATATATACTTTATAATCATTCTTAAATGGTTAACATGGAGAATGGATCTCATCGCGTCGTGGAGACGGTAGTCCGTACGTACGCACGAGCGATGATATCGTTTCCATAATTATTGAATTGAATTGGAGTGGATGATACAATATATCAGAATCAATATTATGTTCTAATAACTATGTATATTTATTCTTTACACCATTATACCCATCCATGTAAGGTGGTGGTGGAAAATAGATTACACCACGACATGGAGACGGTATTCCGTACGTACGCACGCGCGGTGATTTCTTTTTCCGTAGGATGGATAGATGGTGAAATAGGGTTGTTTCATACTTATAATAACATATAAGTATATGAGTGATACTGATTTGTTACTTCATAATGAAACAACCTAATAAGAAAAAGTGGAAGAAGAAATAAAGATGAAAGAATCGGTAACGGACATTACCTCTTCTTTGAAGTGCTTCTTTGAGACCTCCTTTTAGGGCACTAAAATGGGTCTTTTAAGAAGACCAAAACCTCTAGGATGTTTCTAGGGAAGTGGAGAAGAGAATTTATCAGGTTTTTTCCGATCTTGAAGGCTCAAAGTTGTGTGAGGAAGAGAGGGAGGAGGTGCCCTTTTATAAGGGAGGAGAGGGGCACCTTTGGAATAACTAAAAATATTATTTTATTATAAAGTCAAGTTCGGTTTTAAATAGCTCCAAATTGATTTATTTCAAGGCTAAGGTGGGGATGGGTCGAAATCCTCTCATCCAATAGAATTTAGACAAGTTTAGGTTCCTATTTTAACCTTATCATGTAGATTTAACATTAAGTTAAATAATTTACTTTTACCGTGTCTTCTTCTGTTCTTATACTATAGGGTTAATAAACTAACTATATCAAGAAAAAAGAACCCCAAGTTGTTTATTATTAATATATATAACCTTATATAAGTAATTTGGCCGAACCTTAGATTTTTTGGAATAAAATAACAATTAATAATATAATATGTTTTTAAAAACTATTTTATGTCAATTTTGAAACTATTTAGTAATTGATTTTTGTGAAACTCATAACAGAATGATAAGTTCAAACAAAGTTAATTAAATCAATACTAAAATGTCATATTAACCTATAAAATTAGTGGAATTCATAAAAAGTATCAGATTATATTTATTTGGGTATTTATAACATCCATTATGTCAATATTTTATTAATAAGATAATTACTGCATCATTGTTGTGTCATAAATAAATTAAATTATATAATGTCTAAAAATTACAAATAAAATACCATTATGTAGGAAATATTTGTATCTTTCTAATGAATATTTATAGTCGAATTTATCTTATGTATAACCCCATATTAAAAATGATTACTTATTAAACTTTGATTTTAACTATTTTAACCCTTCTTTAAATAAATTAATAATAAATGTCCTAATCTAATCCAAGTGGGCCTAAATGGTCATATTTTATTCCTAAGGTTGTTTTATGTCGAATTAAACTTGTCCAATAGAATTAGGACATGTGTTATGGTAATTATAATATCATTTTCACCCTTAATTACCCTATTTACTTTTAACCGTGGTAAAAAAAAGTAAAAAGTTACTATTCACCAAAAAAATTATTTTCATCTCATTGAACCACATTTTACTTACTGACATCAACCGTGTCTCTCGGATTTTCTAAATTCCACTCACAGAAGTGGTAAAATTAAGTTTTATGAAAAATTCAGTTTTTTTAACTACCACTTAGTGGTTTCACTATTCATCAAAAAATGAAAGTTTCCTGAAAAATAACAAAAATTAGATCTAAGCTATATTTGATATTATGAATTCAAAAATGATTTCTATTTTATCAAATTCAAAACATATCAGTTTCATTAATTAATTTAAAAATTAATTCCCATCGTCAAAACAAATAGTGTGTTCTTACGAGATAATAACTATCAAAAGATTGACACTTGTTTATGACTGGTTTAAATGTGAAATTACATACAATGACCAACATTGTATTAAATTGTAAAAATATATTCTAAATATACTATAAAACCACTCAAATTAATAATTTATCACTATTAATTATTTCGATTAAAAAAAGTTGTTTTTAATTATAATTTAGTAATTTTCACTATTCATCAGAATATGAAAGTTATTCGAGAAGTACCAAAATTTCACCTTAGGCTAAATTCGATACTCCGAATCCAAAAATGAAGTCCATTTTGAGAGCTAAAATTTCTAAAATTTTAAAAGGTGGTTATTACTTTTCATAACAGCTAGTTTTAATAATATTTTAATAGCATATCGTTGTTTAGCGAAACTTGGTGTTGCGTACAACACACGCTATCGTGGAAGGTCGTGATTGCGTGTAATTCAAGCCAGGTCAGATATGTGTGTTGTGAAAGCTTCTTTTGGTGTAGCGTATAACACAAGACATTAATTAAAAATAGTATTTTTCATAAAATATCGGAGTGTTACATTCTACCCCCCTTAAAATGAATTTCGCCCTTGAAATTCGTCGGGGGTTATAAATGGTTTACTACTCGAAAGTTTCTTTAATAGAAACCCACATCGTAAAAAGGAATACCAAAACCAATCTTTAAAAACAAAAGTATGAAACGTAACGGTTATCCAAATAAACTAATCACTGGGTTTCCACATAGGTGAAAATATGGATATGGAAGAGAAATCTAACCATCATGTTCTGATGGAGAGTGGTAGAGAACATGGCTATGGAAAAGACAGCAATCACAAAGCCATAAATTTGTGACGATCTAGGGTACCATCTGATTCATCGGATATAAGGGCACTAGGACAACATTTTTGGTTTTCAAGATCATTTCCCCAAAGTTGTAGAATTTGAATTAGAATAAATACTTACTTTATTTTGGTACAATATCACTGTTGTTCGTGCCTTGAACATTTTCCACTTCATATCATAAATAAATGAAGTTGAATTTGTTATTCGTGAAGTGTTAGCAGATCATGTGATAGAATGACGGGTCATTCCATCTGTCTCAAACAAAAGGTTAGCAAAAGTTATTAAATATACATAAGTCGATCTATAGTGATATTAATCATATATGGTTCCTAAAATGGACTTATACTTCATATATCATACTGCTTAATATAATAAAACTAGTTTCTACTAAACAGGGACTTCCTGTAGGCCAGTGGTAGGCGATAAAGGTCAGTCGCACTTCGGTTGTGGGTTCGATTCCCACAGCCCTGTCCGAAGTGATGGGCTGTCGCCCGTCCTGCAGGTTGTCCTTTTTCTAAAACTATATTACTATAACATCCCATCAATAATATCGAAAAAAACTTCTATCCTTAAACAATACTAACTTATGTCCAACATAATCCATTCCAATCATTAGGCTTATCCATAATACTGCAGTCCATTCTCATAATATAGTGAAAACGATTACCAGAGATTTAATACCATCGTTGATCCCCATATATCATAAGATATGTCTTTTTGGTCACATTCCAAACATTCAAAGGCCTTAATAATGTATTCTCTTGAATACCCATTGAACCTTAGTGAAAACATGAATGCAGTTAAAAGTTAACACTTTCCACATACCAAAATCCAAAAATTCTATATACTCAAACCTTGATATAACATTCTCCTTATATCAGTCATGAGCTCATGAATACGGTCAAACATTTCATTTTCTCATTTTCCTTTCATTATGCACATATCATCTTATTTCCAAAAATATCTCAATCACTTTGAATACCACATTAGACCAATACATAAATATTCCAATACTCCATGATACAACATTATTTTGGAATCCCATTACATAAACACTTAATCATTCCACCACATTGTTGTCATATTCAACATCGCCAATAGTGATCGCATGTGACTTCCCTTTGTCCTTTTCCTTAAGCGGTTGCTCATGTTGATCATCACTAACCCTTGGATTAGGGCATTTATTAGCATAATTCCCCATTTCCTTGCACATGAAGCATTGAAGTGTTGGTGGTGTGTTCTCTATAGTGTTTGCTTTATTCACATCATTAGAAACCCTTTTTCCATTACTTTGACACTCAGATGCTCGATGACCTTCTTTTCCACACTTAAAACTTTTTCTAGTCCCTTTAAGACAATCACCACCATGCTTATTTCCACACTTTGTGCATAAGGAAACATTCTTTTCACCATTATTTTGAGATTTCTCCTTGAACTCCATCTTTCGTTTCTTGTCAAAACCATGAGATGGATATGTAACACCAACTTCCATTTCTACCTTCATAGCACAACGCACAATTTCTTCATAGCTACTGAAGTCTCTTATAGCTAATGCCCTTCGAAGACTTGGTTTTAAGCCACTGAAAAATCAATCAACTTTACTTTCAGGTTAGATGATAATGCCAGATACATACCTTGCAAGTCTTGTAAAATTCGCTTCGTATATACCAACAGATTCATCATCCTTCTGCTTCAGCTCAAGAAACTCATTTTCCATCTTTGTTCGAAGAATACGAGGGAAGTACTTACGGAAAAACAAGTTCTTGAACTCGTCCCATTCCATGGACTCAATTTCATCTCTTGACCTCGTATTCTTGATAAGATTCCACCATTGATCTGCTTCACCTTCCAAATGATATACTGCTAAGATGACTTTATCATGCTCAGAACATTGAAGAACTGAAAATATCTTTTCAGTGGTACTGATCCATTGTCCAGCAACAAGTGGATCAGAAGACCCACTGAAAGATGGTGGACGTTGCCTCATGAAGGACTCAATAGAATATTGTTCCCTTCTCTGATCATTTGGAAGTCCAGAATGATTCATAGCTTGTGTAAGTATAACAATAAGATTTTTCACTCCATCTCCCATAACATTTGTTTGTTCAAGAGGGCAATCATTGCATTTTCCATTGCATTGATCAACATGGTTCCTTCGGGTTCCAGCCATCGTCTAAAACCCAAAAAGAATAGTGTGAGAGGCAAAAATCATGCTAGGGAAAACAACATAATAAAGGGGGAGTACCTTCAATATCTAACATCTTAGGTTTAATTCTATGATCGTTAGCGTAATTCTAGTACTATAACCTATACGTATACTTAACCTTAGGGACATCCCTAGACATACCTTAGAAATATCTCTAGGGATCTCACTAACGTTTTCGCATCCTAGTTTCCAAAGGTTGACTAAACCTTTCCTATGATACCAACTGTAGAGACCTGAAGCCTGACATACATGGACATTACATTAATTTTGCGGAATAATTAGTACATAACAAACACACACACAAGGATCATAATAGTTTAGTGTCTTTGGAAACTCTAAATATAATCTTCTAATCGTGGTGAAAGATCTTCAACATATCCCATAAAGATCTTACTTTTTTTTACCTAAAACCTTTCTTTGTATCCTGTGGAAAAGAAAACATAAAAGGGTGAGCTCAAATGCTCAATAAGGGTAAACAAAAGAAATATCAATCACATCATTTTCATAAGAACATAACATTTTGGAAATCTTAACCTGCAAAAGAGAGCATAATTTCATAACATGGGATAAATCATAGTAGTGAAATGAAATCCCAATAATCATAACTTAAAACATAAAACTTTTTGGAATACACACATAATCATAGAGAATCATATCTTATTAGTCAAGACTCATTGCCAAGACTATCTTAGTGGAAAAAGTCCCTTTCTGAACTGAGTTACCCTCGTTTTAGTCCTGGTTCACTGAACTGGTATAACCTACCATTCCAGCCATGTCTATCTCATGAGATAAAAAATCTTTACCCAATGGATTGGTGGGAGATATAGTTCCCACCCATCTCATAATAATACCATTCTTATTTGTGCCACAAAATCATAAATCATACATCATTGCATAACCCATGTAATAAAAATGGGAATCTTAAACATCGTGACATCATGAAACATTTAATATAAGATAAAGGAATTCATAAAAATAATTCCATCACAACATAATCAAATCAATGTAATAATAGGGATAGAAATAGAACCCTTTATTATCTTAGAAGGAAAATAATATTGATAAAACACTTGAACACCATTCTTGAGGAAAATATCCTTTCTACTTCAAAAACATTTTTCCTTTCTTAAAATGTCATACAATTTTAAACTAAAAGAAGTTGATTAAAAATAAACATGAAAACTTATAAAGGATGATTCTTGGAAATAATGTTTTAAAAATCCATTCTTTCCATATGAGTTAAAAAAACATTCTTCTCATACTTTTGTCGGAAAAGTCAAAAAAAAGTACCTCGTACGAAAAACGACAAAAGATTCATTTCATATCGTTTACTAAAAACATACTGAAGGGTAAAATTGGATTTAAACAATTGTAGGTGGATGGAAATAGTGTTACATATTGAGGTAACATGGATGTGGATGATAAAATACACCCCAGTAAATACCAAAGTATAAGAAATCTGGGATAAAAATGAGATTGTGATATTTCACTTACCTTAGGTCCGATTTGCTTCGTAAGTGTCTGAACCTCCTGTATAATGATTTAAATAATTTCATTGACTTATTACAGAATCATATTCATTGTTATTATATCATATGTGGTTCACTTATGACTTTATATTACCCGTTCTTTTGTAAATTCATGTTAAAGTAGCATTTTGGGTAAAATCGTCTCATTTTTCGTTCATGTTTTAACTTGTAATTATTCATATGATTACTTAGATAATGATTACTTAATTCCAGAATATAAAACATGATTTATATATAATATATATTCAGAATATACATATATATAATGGATCGATAAATGGAAAGAAATACACCGTTCAAGGAGACGGTAGGCCGTACGTACGCATGAATGTTGTTTTCGTTTCCTTATTGAGTTGAATGGAATTAAGTAGATGACATACATATATAAATAAATCCAGTAGCTTTATAATGT
Organism: Viscum album; assembly: GCA_963277665.1. Taxonomy (NCBI): domain Eukaryota; kingdom Viridiplantae; phylum Streptophyta; class Magnoliopsida; order Santalales; family Viscaceae; genus Viscum; species Viscum album. Next base: position 1,824,475,937 of record OY728160.1, read on the forward strand.
CATATATTTCATTATTGTTTCTTATATATACTTTATAATCATTCTTAAATGGTTAACATGGAGAATGAATCTCATCACGTCGTGGAGACGGTAGTCCGTACGTACGCACGAGCGATGATATCGTTTCCATAATTATTGAATTGAATTTGAGTGGATGATACAATATATCAGAATCAATATGATGTTATAATAACTATCTATAGTTATTCTTTACACCATTATACCCATCCCTGTAAGGTGGTGGTGGAAAATAGATTACACCACGACGTGGAGACGGTATTCCGTACGTACGCACACGTGGTGATTTCTTTTTCCATAGGATGGATAGATGGTGAAATAGGGTTGTTTCATACATATAATAACATATCATTATATGAGTGATACTGATGTTATTACTTCATAATGAAACAACCTAAGAAGAAGAAGTGGAAGAAGAAATAAAGATGAAAGAATCGGTAACAGACATTACCTCTTCTTTGAAGTGCTTCTTTGAGACCTCCTTTTAGGGCACTAAAATGGGTCTTTTAAGAAGACCAGAACCTCTAGGATGTTTCTAGGGAAGTGGAGAAGAGAATTTGTCAGGGTTTGGCCGAGCTTGAAGTCTCAAAGTTGTGTGAGGAAGAGAGGGAGGAGGTGCCCTTTTATAATGGAGGAGAGGGGCACCTTTGGAATAACTAAAAATATTATTTTATTATAAAGTCAAGTTCGGTTTTAAATAGCTCCAAATTTATTTATTTCTAGGATAAGGTGGGGATGGGCTTAAATCCTCTCATCCAATATAATTTAGACAAGTTTAGGTTCCTATTTTAACCATATCATGTAGATTTAACATTAAGTTAAATAATTTTACTTTTACCGTGTCTTCTTCTGTTCTTATACTATAAGGTTAATAAACTAACTATATCAATCCAAACGAACCCCAAGTTGTTTATTATTAATATATATAACTTTATATATGTCATTTGGCCGAACCTTATATTTTTAGGAATAAAATAACAATTAATAATATAATATTTGTTTTAAAAACAATTTTATGTCAATTTTGACACTATTTAGTAATTGATTTTTGTGAAAGTCATAACAGAATGATAAGTTCGAAAAAAGTTAATTAAATCAATACTAACATGTCATATTAACCTATAAAATTAGTGTAATTCATAAAAGGTCTCAAATTATATTTATTTGGGTATTTATAACATCAATTATGTCAATATTTTATTAATAAGATAATTACTGCATCATTGTTGTGTCATAAATAAATTAAATTATTTAATGTATAAAAATTAAAAATAAAATACAATTATGTAAGAAATATTTTTATATTTCTAATGAATATTTATAGTCAAATTTATCTTATATATAACCCCATATTAAAAATTATTTACTTATTAAACTTTGATTTTAACTATTTTAACCCTTCATTAAATAAATTAATAATAAATGTCCTAATCTAATCCAAGTGGGCCTAAATGGTCATATTTTATTCCTAAGGTTGTTTTCTGTCGAATTACACTTGTCCAATATAATTAGTACATGTCTTAGGGTAATAATAATATCATTTTTACCCTTAATTACCCTATTTACTTTTAACCGTGGTAAAAAAAAAGTAAAAAGTTTCTATTCACCAAAAAATTATCTTCATCTCATTGAACAACATTTTACTTACTGACATCAACCGTGTCTCTCGGATTTTTGAAATTCCACTCACAGAAGCGGTAAAATTAAGTTTTATGAAAAATTCAGTTTTTTTAACTACCACTTAGTGGTTTCACTATTCATCAAAAAATGAAGGTTTCCAGAAAAATACCAAAAATTAGATCTAAGCTATATTTGATATTATGAATTCAAAAATTATGCCTATTTTATCAAATTCAAAACATATCGGTTGCATTTATTAATTTAAAAATTAATTCCCGTCGTCAAAACAAATAGCGTGTTCTTAAGAGATAATAACTATCAAAAGATTGACACTTGTTTATGACTGGTTTAAATGTGAAATTACATCCAATGACCAACATTGTATTAAATTGTAAAAATATATTCTAAATATAATTTAAAACCACTCAAATTAATAATTTATCACTATTAATTATTTCGATTAAAAAAAGTTGTTTTTAATTATAATTTAGTAATTTTCACTATTCATCAGAATATGAAAGTTATCCGAAAAGTACCAAAATTTCACCTCAGGCTAAATTTTATACTCCGAATCCAAAAATGAAGTCCATTTTGAGAGCTAAAATTTTTAAAATTTTAAAAGGTGGTTATTACTATTCATAACGGCTAGTTTTAATAATATTTTAATAGCATATCGTTGTTTAGCAAAACTTGGTGTTGCGTACAACAGACGCTATCGTGGAAGATCGTGATTGCGTGTAATTCAAGCCAGGTCAGATATGTGTGTTGTGAAAGCTCCTTTTGGTGTAGCGTATAACACAAGACATTAATTAAAAAGAATATTTTTCATAAAATCTTGGGGTGTTACATTACGTCCCAAAGTGATCCACACTTGTACTTAATATCCAGGTTAATAAAATGAAATCCATTAATTAATTAATTAATACCCTCTTATACTTATATTTAATTTATTATAACTTTTTTAGGTTCATTTACCTCTATTTAGTTGGCTTTTAGTGTTTAATTTCATCATTTTGGGAGTGTTCGTTTCATGGTTCATGACTGGTTCCCTAGTGTATAATTATGAAATTTAACATAAAATGGAATAAAAACTCTATAAATGGAATTATATGGTATTAATTTATTTTTATAAATTTTATTTGTCCCATATATCATATTATTTTCAGGCATGTGGGTGATTCATTAGATAAAATGTTGATGGGAAAATGATTAGTTTATTTTGTCAGTTTTTTCAACCATCATGAATTAGAATCATATGATTTAATTATATTTTTATATACTACTTACAAAGAAATTAAATAATTTCTAATAAACATGTTAAAATATTTTTTTAACATAATAAGGGTTTTATGACCATCCTTGAAGGAGTTAATGAAAAAAACCCATCATCCACGAATAAGGTGAATCGACACCTCCGGGATGATGTTTTCATTTTAATAAAAAAAAATGACATGACAAGAGATTCGATGATGGATATTCCATTAACACAATTAAATTACATTATATATATGATATTTTAGTTATCATGTTACGTTAGGAATATTGGGTGAGTTAAGGATAAGAAAAATAAAATAAATTAAAAGAGAAAGAGTGAGAGTTCTCCCTCTTGAGTGTCATCTCCTTAAGAACCTTTTTAAGGCACTTAGAAATAGCCTTTTGTTGAGGCTAGCAAGTCCAGAACGTGGGGAAGAGGTTCATGAGAGGAATTTTTTAATAATTTAATTAAAATCCATGGTGTATAAGTTTTGAGTAGGAGATGTGGTGAGGGGTGATATTTATAGTGTAAGGAGAATGGTGTTTTTTATTATATTATTCATTTGTTTATTATGTAGGCTCAAGACTACCAATAGTGTTGATTATTTTCAATAAGTATAGTAAATAGATCATGTGGCTTATAGATAATGTTTAGTTACATCATTCATTACTAAACCATGATTCAAAAAATCATTTATTTACTAATAATTTTAAATACTGCAAATTACCATATTTCACTATTCACCAAAAAAATCGAATCTTTTAGAAAAATCCAAACAATTCAATCTTACCTTTTTTTGATGTGTATATTTCAAAAACGGAATCCATTTTTTGAAAATTATTTTCTAAATATGATAAATTTTAATTTTAATTTAAATCATCATTTATTTGAAAAATACGGATTTTGAAATTATAACTGATTTTATGACACATAGAAAAATTAATTATGGTCTCTTAAAACATAATTATAAACCTAATATAACAAAATATTAATTTCAAAATAAATTTTAGGAATACAAATTTTCTTTTAAATCATTATTTTAATGATAAAATTGTAAATAAACATTTACGTTTTACAGAAATACCAATAATAAATTTATTATTTTTTAAATAATTATTTACTTATTCCATGATATAATTATATAATATTTCCATTCATAATGTAGCTAAAATTTGTTTATACTTTTGTAGGTGGGGTTACTATTATATTAGATGGTTTACATTCCTAATAGTCACATTACTATTCTAAATTTCATGTTATTATTCAATTGGTATAAGTTTCTTAATTTATATAAATTCATCCAATTTCATTCCTAATTTATGAAAATAATGTTTAACTTTGTTCTCTTTGTGATGTATTTATTTCTATATATATAACATAATTATAAGAAGGGAAATTTGATTGATAAAATTTTGGGTTATTACATTCTTCCTCCCTTATGAAATTTCTCCCTTGAAATCTCATTAAACATTCTATCTTGAAAAAATGTGAAGGTATTTATCATTCATTGCTTCCTTCAGTTCCAATTTTTTCACTTTGTATTTATGGGTCTGAAATAGTACTTTCAAATGGTGGGTAGTATTGTTGGGTAAATCATTATCACTAGTGTCCGAGATCTTCACTGGATGCTTCTCATAACAGAGTTAATTTTCCAATTGTGACAACTATAATAAAAAATTTGAAGGTATTCATCGTGTACTAGATATATACTAGGGGAAGTGCTATTCAATTGGCCACAACTCCGACATGATCAAGAATCCTGATGGGGCTGATGTACCTAGGACTTGACTTTCATTTATCCTAAAATCTCATTACTCCCTTCCATGAAGATACAAATAGGAATACCATGTCTCTAACCATAAACCCCAAGCCCCATAGAAAATTATCTACATAGCTCTTCTTTGGGATTTGGAAATCCATGATATGTTGTTATGTGGTTCTCACCTTCTCTACCATTTCAACAAATATTTCAGGTCCCAACAGCTTATGTTCACTAACTTCATCCCAACATGCTAGTGTTCTACATCTTTTCCCATAAAGGGGTTCATATGGATCCATTTGGATGCTTGAGTGGAAGCTATTTTTGTAATAGAACTCAACCAAAGGTAGATGTTGGTCACATCCTCCCAAGAAGTCAATAGAACATTCTCTCGACATGTCATTTAGTGTGTGAATATTCTACTCAGATTAGCCATCAATTTTTGGATGATATTCCCTACTAAAGTGTATTTCTTTGTTTTGATAATGTTTAATACATTTCGAAAACATAGATGTAAATCTCATATCTCGATCGTATACAATCGATAGTGATACTCCAGGAATCCTTACAATTTCTCCGATGTATATCTGTGAATGTTGATTGTGTGAGAAGTCCTCTTGAATTATGATAAGGTGAGTTGTCTTTGTAAGATTATTCAAAATAACCCATATATCATTATTTCCTCTGCATGTATTTGGAAGTTTAGTGAAAAAGTACATGGTGATGATTTCCCATTTACATATTTCTATGGGTATTGGTAGCATCATTACCTTAGAATTTTTCCTCCAATAATTCACTTACTAACATACCAGGAATTTTGATTTATAATCTATGATCTACTTATTTATATTGTCCCTCCAAAAGTTATATCAAAATATCTTGATACATATTTGTACTTCTTAGGTGAATATAGAATGTTGGCCTATGTGTGTCATTCAGAATCTCTTTCTTTATCTCTATATTTCATGTTATACATAGTCATTACCAAAATATTATGACTCCTTCCTCATAAATCTTAAACATGTAGGATTCTCCTTTTCTAAAAGCTTCCACCTTCTCTTGAATTACCACATCATTTCTTTTAGCGTCATTTAGTTTCCCCATAGGGGATGGTTGAGAAATCATTTGAGAACTGATTGATGATTATCCTTCTCTAATGACTATCATGTTCATCCTTTGAAGGTCTAATAATATTGGATCCTTCTCAATTATCATCATTGATAGAGTCTTAGGATCCATTCTACTTATATCATTCACCGCTTTATTTTACTTAGGAGGATGGTAGTGGATTGGGCAATCATAATCCTTGATGAACTCTAACCATCTTCACTAGTGCATATAAAGTTCCTTCTATGATAATATATAACTGAGTCTTTTATGATTATTATGTATCTCACACTTCTCCCCAGAGAGAAAATTCTTCCATATTTTCAATGTGAAGATCACAACCATCAACTCTAGATCATGCGTGGGATATTTTCATTCCGGAATTTTTAATTGAATTCAGGTGTATTCTATAAATTTATCATTTTTCATCAGTAAATAGCCCAATACCATCTTTAATGCTTCATTACACACTGAAAATATTTCCCTACCTGGGAGATGTATGAGTAAAGGTGTAGTTATAAGACTCTTTCAACAATTTAAAGTTGTCTTCACATTCGCGGGTCTAGATAAACATTACTCTTTTCCGAGTCATATTGGTTAATGGGTTTAACAATCATGAGAATTTATATAGAAATTTTAGGTAATACCCAACTGGACCAATGAAACTATGGATCTCCATTACAGAGGTTGGCATGGGCCACTCTATAATTTCATTTATCTTGGAGGTGTATATAAATATTCCATTTTTTGTGATTAAATTCCCCAATAATGATACTTCATCAATCCAAAACTCACCTTTATTGTACTTCACATAGAGTTTATCCTCTAGCATATGGATGGTCTTCTCCATCTACTTGTCCATATGGGGATGGAAAAAAGTGTTAATGTGTATGTAAAATGCAAATTTTGGTTGCAATATTCTCTTGTATGACAAAGTAAAATGAGAGTATTTGTTGAAAATAATGAACCTTGGGGATCCAAAACGCCTCAACACAATTTCCCTATATCGTCTCGCTAGGATATCCATGATACTTGACTCCAAGATCACCATAATGTGAGTCAACTTCATCAGTCGATAATTTATCAACATGATATCATCTATTAACCTCGAGCCTAGGGTATCCCACTAAAAAATCCAATGATATTTTATCCCATTTTATCTTGGGTACATATAAAGGCTATAAAAATCCAATCAGGATATGATGTTCTACCTTTAACTATTGGCAGATGAGAAATTGTAGAATGAACTCCACCATTAACCCCTTAATATCTAGCCACCAAAAACGCCTCTAAAATCCATGATACATCATTGATACCCCAACGGTCACCACTAGATGTGTTCTATTAAACTCATTTGTAAATCCCACAAAAATTTCCAATGAGAAGAATATCCTTCCTTGGAACATAACAAAATATTGGTCATCCTCTAACCATCCCTCAAGGGCATCACCGTGAATGACTCCATCATGCATCACCTCTACATCTAAGTCTCCCCGATAAGAATCATCCACTCACTACAACAATGAATGATCTATTATAACCTAGAAAGATTATCCTCCACCGTCAATCTCTTCTTATTCAAGATGAAAATTCATTTACTCATCCATCGCACTCTTGGAATCCCTAGATTCTTGAACGACCTCCCATGACTTCATCCTATGTATATCTTCAAGGATGTTTCCCTTTCCTGTGGTATAGAATATCTTGAAATCATATCCCTATAGAAAATACATCCACCTTTAAAATTATATATTCAATTTTGGCTAAGATAAAATATTCCTTGGGATTTTCTAATATGTGAAGACCAAAAATCATCCCTTTATGAGGTATTATCACAACAACTTCAAGGTAAACACTATTGTGACTGCATATAAATAATTGGTGGCATAGTTATAGTCATAGGGGTGTAAGTACCAAGACCTATAAGGGATCTGTTCACATAGACATACCCAGACACATCCCCAACCTAAGTTAGAATCATTTTAGAATAGCTTAAACATCATAACCTATTCTTGAAGTCGAAGAGCCAAGGTTCATAAAAAGTAATACTTCAATTAATTGAAAGAGGAATAGAACTACTCATTCTAAATTAAATCATATTTCTTATTTGTTTTGTCAATAAATGGGGCCACTACCTGAGATAAGTCAGATACAAATTTATAAAAACAACAAGTGATACCAAGTAACTTATGGTCCTCTAACACTCTCATTGGTCTATTACAAGAAACAATACCCTCATCCTTCTCTAAATCCATCACTAATCCCAGTTAAGACACCACATTCCCATATAAATTCACATCTCCCATCCATTATTCACAATTAAAATATTTTCCATATAAATGGTGGTGTTGAAGAGTCGACAAAATGATCCTCATGTGATTGGTAAAACCCTCCTATGATATTAAGAATGTGAGTATTTAATTGATGAACACAATTATAAACTATTCTAGGAACTCATGAATTATAGATTTTATGAGTCCCATGAATACTTATGGTTTGTTTGAGGAACCTAATGGAATGACTATGAACTAAAATTGACCATACCAACATCAAAAATAATTTATAAGAATACATACCTATTTCCCCCCTCGACTGATGTTATCCAAACCATAGATCAATCTTATAAAACTTGTTATCTCTTTATAACTATGCAAAGAGTCCATTAATTCTAAAAAGAGGGTAACAATTCATGATTTTCACTTGATTAGGTTTCTAACAGTCTGTACAATATCATACTATTATCCACATTTTTGAAAGATAATACTAGAGCTCCCATAGAAAATAAAAAAATCCTGACAAATCCCCTCTCTATCAGATCATCAATATGGGTATTTAACTCCTACAACTCCTAGGTTTCCATATGGTATGATTCCATCAAGATTAATGTAACTCATAGATATAACACTATCCAAACATAACATAATTCCAATGGGGTAGTGTCACAACCTCATTAAGGAATACATCCATAATTTATATAAAAACCTTGGGGACCCCCACCACCTAATCTCTCGGTAAATATACCAAAAACTTATACATCAATGAAATCAGAGGATCACCTCTCCTTCCAGACATATAGAGACATTTATAATGGAATAATACCACAAATAACTCTTACACATTTGAAAAATCAACTCTCTTCTACAAAAATTCAGCCAACATGTGAATTGAATACAACTAATCCATACTATTAATGAAATTTTATGGTTTTATCTCTGATGAAAATAAATCTCTCAATGACCAATGTTTTCCCATCATCATTATATATCATCATTGAACATCAAAAAAACTATCCAAGACTTTAACTAGCAAGGATAACACCTAGGGAATAGATATCCTCTTCATATCTTGTCCCAAATCTCGAACCAAGATGAGTGAAACAAAGGTGTATGAATCACTAAAAAAATTCTCAAAACCATGGTAGGCAACAAAATGATCACACCACTAAGGAAATCTAGGACCTCCAAAACTAGTTTGTGAATCACATGAATTCAGCCTCATCTATCTCCTATACCTCTCTATAGAAGACCTCTATATGTACACTCTAGACTTGTTCCTTAATGGAAAGAGAAATATTGGGGACACCCTATTCAAATCCCACCACTTTTTGGATAAGAAAAATCCTATTGAACAAGCTACTAAACATATGTCTAGAGATCCTTCTACTGAAATAACCTTGAGGAGAATGTAATTTCTATTATAAGGGGGTCTAAATACCAAATCTATACTAAACAAATAGGGATGAATGACACTACCAATGATACGTAACATGAAATCCACTTCCAAATCATAAAATATAAGAGATTAAAATGCATTAATGGTAACTAACAGTCCTCAAGAAATGCAATGTTGACTACTATGTCATTTCCCTGCCGATCAAAACCTTGACTATCCCATAATAAATAACCCTTTCAAAAAAACCCTTCATTTTATTAGTACCCACTAACTATCATCTAGGGTTTCTCATCTCCATCATGCACCCTCTTAATCACCTTAAGTTTCTTCTACACCTTCAAATACTATAGTAATATATATATGGAAAATAAAAATTAAAGGTCATGAAATAATGCCTCCTCTATGTTTCATTATCAAGACTCATCTTCTGGGAGGATGTCAAGGGAAAATCATTGAAGACCCCTAAATATAATACCCAACTCCTAAATTCTCATTAACCCCTAATGAACGTAGATAAAATTATGGATCTATAGACATTATCATTTTCTATAAGAAATCATGACTAAATTTTTGATAGAACAATCCCCACATAACATAAGTATATTTTTTCTAAAAAAGATAAAATATCCATCACTAACGCAATGCTCAACATAGCAATCCAACAACTAAGGCAACCCACTAATCATGTTGGTATCAAATCAAGATCAATGTCATCTCGGGCTCCTCTATTAAGATTTCTATTCCCAGATCGACCATGTTCAAAATAGATCTCAAGAAAGTATAATGCATACACCTCTCTTAGTTATTGAGCTTACAAGAAGTGCCACTTTACCTAATAAATTATGAGAGTCGAGTATCCCACATGGGTCCATAGTGAGGATAAATATTTAACCTACCCCCCAAGACACACTTATATTATTCCCTAGGTTGATAACTAGAACTGGGGGTATAAAGAACTCAAAAAAGATTAATTTCCCTCAATGTCCATGGATCATAACAAAAAACTTCCAACCAATCAACAATAATAAAAATGTAATAAAAAATCCCATAAAATAACTATCCCACATCCATGAATATAAAATAGATACAAACACCTCCAAACATAAAAAAATACAAAAATTAAATATTGTGGCTTTAACTACAGAAACCCAAGATATGATATACTATTGACCAACTCTATTAACAAATTCCTTCTAGAAACTTAAAAATAGTTTTTTTGTAGGGTGGTCATAACATGTATACTCAATAGGATTAAACCAATGGTCTCTTGTGAAATAGTGAGAAGAAAATATGAGTTCCCTAGTGAAAAAATAATAGGATTAACCAGTACCAACAAAGGTCAACTAGTCTTTCCCCTAGCCTCACTATGTCTTTCTCACAAAATTCTGCATCCATGAGTATTAATTTAATAACATAAGAATATAGATAATGGTTCCCCACAAACACTTCCCCACTCATTTTCTACTCTCACACAATGAGAAGTTGTCCTTTAATATCATACCTTCCATATCCACCAACAATGCCACTAACCCTATATTATGTGTCATGAGACCAACCACATAATGATCTCATGGAACCAACCAAATGTCACATCACATATCACATTAATTGTGAAGTAGGGTGTCAAGAACATGTAAGACATAAAACTCATTCCCTCCTCCAACTATGAATGTCCCCCACAACAAATAACATCATTTTCCATCGATAACACTATTAGATACAATTTAATGGAGATAAGGGGAGTGGGGGTACACATCCATCAATAACCACCCCATCTGGGATGTCAGGGAACACCCCTTGGGTCATTGGGTGTAGGTAAAATTACTCTACTCCGGTTTCTAAGAAAGCTCATAAAGAATAAAATTACATAGTAATCTCACACAATCCGACACTGATGGGTTCAAACAAAAAACACCACAGTCATGACACTTTCCTTATGGAACCACCTAGTTATGCCTATAATTCTGAACAAAAAACCTCAAGTATCACACAAAGGGATACAAATCGGGTTACATTTCCCATTATTTAATTTCATAATTAGAAACCAAGATTTATTCATTTAGTTATTTCATTAAATTTTCAAAAATTAATTGTTTATCTATATCCAAATTTATGTATGTCAATATTATCATTCTTTTTCTACTGAACCTCCATTAAAAACCCACTATTTTGAACTATCTCATCATAACCAAGTCCATAAAACCACAAACTACCAAGGATAACAAATTGAAAAAACCAAATCCACCAATTCATACACAACCAATCCCACCAATACATAGACAACCAAGACCACCAATAGAAAAAACATGCCAACCATAAAACAGGCATATTCAGATAAATATTTCATTAGTCAAATTTATGTATTCAACCATTTAAATGGATATCCTAAAAATAATTCATCACAATAAGGATTAATTGAACAATATACATACAACATAAACTAACATCGAAAACCTTAATAAAATCGATAACCACATGGGTGTCATACCATTAAAATTCAATTGCATTAGTCTGGTGTTTTTATCTTTTCTTTTAAAGTTCATAACATTCACCCAATAGAAAAAAATTATGAAAATTCAACAAATTCACATAAAAATGATATAACAAGGATCCCCTTCTAGAAAAAATATATTTTTGAATCAATACACAAATTCAAATATAAAGAGGATGAATTTTGGGGACACAAAAACAAAAAGTATCATCAATCAATCTGAAAAGCATTGATATCACATCAAAATCACAACACAATAAACCCCCATCTCAAGACAACATTTTTTGTCATATATCCAAGTAAATAAGGAATCATTTTGAGATAAATAGAATAATAACGCCCCTAGAATAACAAATATAAAACCTTTATAAGAAAAGGATGGCCACCAATGATAATATATTTTTATAGATCCTAAAATCACCTAGGAATCACCTATAGTGTAAGATAATCAAAGGTAGAATGTGGAAAATCAAGGGGGGGGTCTAAAAATTTAGACATCCTAGAAAATTCATCATTCATGGTGTAAATGTCTAGTTCTTAGGGTGAACATCATACTATTCACATCTATTGAAAAATAAGTTGCTTGATATAACGACCCCATGTAGGCTCTCACATTGAGAATAGATATTTCAAACCTTGAATTATTAAAATCCTAAACCACCAGAAAAATTATCATGGAAAACATTTCACGCCTTGAATTAAATTGTGAAGAAAATATAAAGAATGTTGTAAATACATCATGTGAAACATTAAATATCATGAATGTGTGATTCATGTCATTAATTAGCACATGAAATTTAATAATTGACTCCAGTTCCTCCTCACCATTCCTTAAACCCATATCAAGGATCCCAATATCCAAAAATCACAAATTAATGCCTCAATATGGGTTGGATCGATACACATTTTGTATCTATTCATACACTTTAAATTTATATTATTTTACTGCAAGTTATTTCTCAAAATAATTTCTAAAAAGGTCCGAAAATTTTAGTTTTTTAGATTGTGAAATTTTTAATAGCATTTTGATAATTTCACTTGCAACTGATAAATGATTATTTAACCAAGTAAATGATCCAATAAATATTTTTGGATTCTTTTTACTTTATGATGTGGTGTTTATCCTTGGAATATCATTTAGAGTGGGTAATAATATTATTGAGTCACTCTAAAATAAATAGTTAAAATAATTAAATTTTTAAATTTTTAGTAAAAAGTTATTAATTATCATAAAAAATTATTTTAAAAAAACATAATGAAACTATTGATTCTGAAATGATCATTTACCATAGTATGAAAGTTTTTTGAGTTTTGGACGACATCAAATTTCCTTTTAATTATTTTAATTAAATTATTTAATTAACTATTTTTTTAATTTATTTTTGATTATTTTATTTGTGTTTCGCGAAAATAATAGAATATAATTTAATTTATTAAGTTCCATAGTTCTTAGGGTGCGATGTTTCTATTTTTGATGACGATAATCATGTGAGGATTCAGGTCTATGTGGGGATTTTTTTGTGACCTTAACTATTTTTTCCCATCAATTTCAATCATTATTCACATACTTCAAGGAAATTATTAGAATGAAATGTGTTTAATTATTTTTAGGATATAAATTGAGTTATTTATTGAAATATATTATTATTATTATTGAAAGTATAATAAATAAATCTGTTTGAATTTATCTTCTATTGAAAGGATTGAATTAGGAAAATCATGGATTACTTTGCTATTTATTAAAATAAATTAATCAAAAGTTTTAGGGTTAAATGTATTTATCAAAATAGGTATCAAGAAACATGAATAGGGTTTATGATTCATTTATACCCCAGTGGGAAACATGATTTCTATTCAAGTATCTGGTATTCAATTTTCACTAAATGTGTTAACCACGTTCATTCCCTTTTCTTATTTTTCAAAAAAAAACTTTTGTTCTATTTGTTTTATAAATAAATAAATATATATATATATAGTAAAAATTTAAACAGATTAATATTATTTTATTTTTGATTAATTTCATTATACAAGTTCCAATATATAACTTAAAACTCAACTCATATCTCTATTTTATAAGAGAGTGGGGCTTGACATCCCATAAGGAATTTCAATTGGGGATTCTGGCTCCACATATAAATGTATTTGTATATTAATATTTAATTAATGATTCTTCATAATTATTTATAACTGGTTAAAAATATAATACATAATTAACAATGAAAAAATAGGTTGGGGTTAAGATCCTTTATTAAAAAAGTAAACAAAAATTAGATAGAAAAATGTCAAATTAGAAAATATACCATTAATCCAAAACACCAAAAAAATAAATAACAGTTTAAACACATCAAAAATACCTTCCAAGAGAATATTTTATCCATGTATATTTTAATTCAAGATAATGCATTCTTGATATTGGGCTTACGAACAAAGGCTCAAATGATGATAATCATGATGACCAAACCCCACCACCCTAGTCATGTGGGTGTCATCCTTTCGATGAGTTCTAGTAGGTTACTATGAACTAATCTGATCAAATGAGAGAAATTTAATTGAAACATGGTCAATTATATAAGTCAATGAATTTTAAATTCTAATATAATCATTGTTTTCCATGACAAAAACATCGATTTCCTCCCAATGTTCCTCAATTTTTTCAACAGACTGTTCCTCTTAATATATATGAGTAGTGGTGTTTTTATCATCTGGGATGTGAAAGGGGTTAGAGTTTGACACCTGGAACATTATTTTAAAAGATCCAATTCTAGAGAAAGTTATAAAAATTGTCTCCATTGTGGAAGAAATATTGATGGGGGTAAAAAATGAATTTTCATAATGTATACTAGATACATTCATTGCCATGCCTAGAAAGGAACTGATGATAATCCCTATCATTATTATTAATAAAAACATGAAATCTATCCATAATCACTTTGGATTAATAAGCAACACCAGTTAGAGGGACTATATTTCCTCATATTGACTGCTTCCTCCATGTGTCACTTCTAACTCTGAGTTAAGGATGATGATGAATTAGAAACCCCCATCTTACCAACAATAAGTGAGTAAAAAAATTTAGCCTATATGTAAATAGAATTATGAACCTATAGTCCCAATCCCAAATTATTCTAAATAGGTTCAGAGGATGGAAAGAATTTCCAATGATTTTTTTCAAAGGAACAAGAGCAGCTAACTTCATATTTATTTTCTAGACTTTAGATGGGATCAAATTTTCCTCCTTCCACCAGATAACAACCACACCCTATTTATAATCTAATTAAAAATCAGTTTGATAATTTTCATATTCCTTATTAAATTAATCATCAATAGTTACTTTGGAATGTTTATCCTTAAAAAACACCAATAATAATCCTTTACCACTTAATCTATAGATTATCCCTAATAGTTTAATCCAGAATAAAATTGGGGAAATACATTCTAGATTATACTTCCCTAATAGAAAACGGAAGACCATTACAAACATTATATATAACTAAATCCTCCCATTGTTTATGTACCTTAATAGTGACCAAAGGTTTATTTCTAGATCTTCCCAAATTCCGTTGCGAAGTACCTTCATCAACCTAAACATGAACAACAAAAATAATATCAAGGGAGGCCTATTTTATCCACAAAAATGACCATAATAAGATTTCAAAATAGTTTGGGCTCTTAAATTTTACAATTTATCCTCCTTCTTATAGATACTTTCATTGTACCACTTGATGCAGAGAAAAGAGAAAAAATAATCCTAACAAAAATATTCCTACATGAGTCTAATGGGTTCACACAACAAACACAATATAGGGAACCATCCATAATAAATATAAGGACCAATATCATCCTCATCCATGGAAAAAAAGTCTTATAAACCCAAATGGACCTAAGGTAAACCTCAATAAGAACATTGGATAATAATCCAAATCTAGAAACCTCGGTGGCTCTATCCATTTTTATTATATCACAAATGGTAGAGGAAGTATAAAAAATTATTATCAGATTCCATAAAACCAGTTTATCCCAATAATTCTAATCCATACCTTTTCCCTACTATTTATAATAATAAATTTATTAAAATAAAAATCCTAATCATGGATGTTCATATTTTCTAGTCGAACCACAATGGATCTATGGCCCCATGCTCTCTATTTTAATTCCACCAATGGGAATATAATATGAAATAAAAATTTATCTATTGGGATGCACCTTCAATCTGGGAAGTTGAAAATAAAAGAAATCATACACATAAAAACCTTGAATCTATAGGTCTTCAATCATATCAGATAAACCATTTGTGCAATTATTAAGAATCAATCAATTTGAACTCTATCCTTAATCGCCTTATGATTCAAGATGAAATAAGTAGAAGAACCACTTCTCACAACACACATAGGTAATTAATCCATCATCAAAGAGAATTATACCCTATTGAAATCTTTATCAGTCAAAAACCAATGTGGGAATTAAAATTATGATCCTCAAACACAAAGATTATATCAACCCATTGGACCTATTTTATTACATATCAATGGAACTTTTGGACCTAGAATGTTGAATGCCTAAAATTATTATGGTATAATTCCTTGAATAATTCCACTATTATTCCACTAACATGTTTCATGGACAACCTAAGTGTGGTTTCATCCTTTTAAATAAACTTAGGCTTCATTTTATTATTTCCGTACTATAATCATCATGATCTACACCGTGACATGATGTGATGTAGGTTTTTCTGGACTGCGCCGAGGAGCTCCTCATGAAACTCCAATAAGAGCACCACCACATCCATGTAAACATTTTGGGGCCCTATGTGATGACCTAATGATTCCAGTATGTATCATCATAGAAAACTAGTGATGAACCTAAAAGGAATATTTCAGAAATATTTCCTTGTAAATGAAATAAAAGGATACATATTGTGCGAAAACAAAATGCTTGATATATAGCCATTGCATATGATATGTTTGGAATATGACTGACAAACATTATAATTTGGGTTGAAATTCCATGTATCTACCATTTAATGAATCATTTAATAATTTTAAATGAAGGAGTGGGGAATAATGTATACCATTAATGAATGAACTTGTCATAGTATTTACTCATGAGTTAAAATGCATAGTTAAATGCAATGATGCCCAAGGAGTATCCTTTTTTGTTATATATAAATTCACTGTAATATGATGGTAGTGGTGGTGGTTTTTCATGATGCTTGTCAAAATATCCCATCCCTAAAACCAATATTAATTACTCACTTTTGCGTTTGAGGCACAAGCATGTCATGGAGATAGAATGGACCTCATTTTAATATTGAAAGATTCTCTTAGCCCAGGGATACCTCCAATGGTTGGATGTCATTTTGATGCCAGTTAGTGATCTTTATCACACGCATTCATATTTTTTTGATGGTATTAAATATAAAGATGATGATCTTTAGTGAATGATAAGTGTTTAAAAGATTTTCCATCATTTATGTTCTTATGAATTTTTCATATTCCATGCATCTTTGATCGTGAAAACGAAATTTCAAATTATCTCCACTTTATATAATAAAATTTATTAGACTCATTTAGTCCCTAACATTCATATTAATGTAATATTATACTTTAGATTTATGAAATATTGTGTGATATAAATAATAAAACAAAAAACAAATTAACATTTTTGTATGTAAATCTTATTTAAATTTACATATAATTGATATGCATAAAGTCTATTGAATTTTACCCTTACATACAATAGTTTCTGTAAGGGTTTTTCTATTTTACCTTTATGTGAAATTGTTTTCGTAAAAGTCATCTACATTTTACCATTTTATAAAGTGGTCTATATAAAGGTCAGTCCAACATACCCATACATGATGTGGACTAAGTGTGGGTTATTCAAATTTATACTTATGTAAATTAGTCTTTGTAAGGGTCACTGGGATTTACCTTTATATAGAATAGTCTTCGTAAGGTTCATTTCAATTTACCTCTATATAGAATCATTGTGCGTAAAGGTGAATGTGTTTACCAATACAATGAATGGTTTTGTTTAAAGGTAAATGAATTCACCCTTACACAGAATGATTTTACATGAAGCTAATAGAAATTATCCTTATATAGAATTTTAATATGTTGAGGTAAATGAAATTAACTTTACACATAAAGGGATTTGTGCATAAATGTGGTAAAAATGTATTTTTTTAAATTTTTAAATTTTGTTACAATATATAAATTGGTTATAACTTATAATAAAAAAATATTGGGAATATTTATTAATTAATAAATGGATTATTAATTAATAAATTATAAACATTTTGTAATGAATTAATAAATGTTTATGAGACATTGATTTTTAAATATTCCTTAGATATTAAATTTCACTATTTGAAATACTTTTTAAACTAATTATTTCTCATGTATTATGTTCTATAAAATAAAAAATTTATTTATAAATCATAAGGTGTAATTTAAAGAGTTATAAATTAGAAAATAAGACCAAAATATAAAAATATTTTTATTTTAAATTCTTAATTGTACATAAATTGATTAATTCTAATTTTCTAAATTAAATGGACTTATTTGGGATATTATTTAATCCACATAATAATATTTTTGATGATATGTATGATAATGGTTTAAATAATGTTAGGTATATGGTATTTAGATTATGTTTAATGTTTACATAATTGAAATTTTATTATAAATTGTTTACAATTCATAAAATGTCATATAATGAAATATTTCATATAATAAATAATATGAATGATTTAATATTATAATGAATATAAAGGTTTTATATTCAATTATATGGAATGTCTGTAATAAGAAGAAGAATCATAATCTGTTTATAGTTTTCTTTTATTTGTTAATTATTAATTAATGGTTATCTCATATTTAAATATTTGAATTGTTCCATTATTTAATATTTATTCCTTTCCATATTTATAAAAATAAATTTTTTATATGATTAATGGTATCCTGTATAGTTCAAATATTAGACTGGTTCTATCATATATAGTCAATCAATAAATTCTAGGTAAGATAATGATTTTAGTTTTTTATCTACCATGACCTTGATTTGTAATCGAAGTTTTGGTCTTTAATTCATTTAATGAGTAAAGTTTATACATATTAAGTTTTAGAGTTATGATGAATTGGAATCTCTCTTAAATAAATTCTCCTCAGGTAAAGGGACTTGGGGTCGGACTACTACCTACTGAGTTAGAGGCCAATGCCTAGTCCAGAAAGGTTAATAGGTTTAACTATCAGTCATTCTGAGCTTACTCTTCTGGAAATTTCCAATTTTATAAAATGTTAGGCCTTTACATGAATTTTTTTGTACCTTATACATAGGATACATCTAGATATGTATGGATGTAAAAGAATTCTATTTTGGGGTTTGTAATAAAAATTTGTGGGTTGTGTAAATATTTACACATTTATATGGTTTGAGCATAATAGTTTGGTGGAAAAAATAGGATAAAAAACTAAATTAATAAAATAAAGCCTATATAAAAGGGAATAACATAAGAAAATATGGTGATATTAATTCCCCTTAAATAACTAAGTGTGTTGTTACTAAAAATACTAAGAATTTGAAGACCTCAATCATCCAATCAAATAGACCATGCTAAAGCAGGGTACTTCTGTATTATCTCATGTAGGAAAAATAACTATGTGTAACTCTAGGATATCATTTAGTGGTTAATGTTAAGGTCATGTTCCCCTATATGGTCCTTTTTAAGATTATTCTTAGTTCTTGTTTCGGGTTACAATTATCAACAGACCATAATTGGATTAGGTTATCTAAGAAATAGATTTGGAAAATAATTTTCCACTCAACTATTTTAGACTCACAAATGTTGTGATTGAGATATTTCCCTATCTAAATAGCTAATTTATGGGAGAAATACAAAAGTGAACTTGAACATAATGAATTTTGGATATTTTCCCACATAATAGATATGATATAAGGGGAGTTCATCTTAGTGGGATCCCAGTTAATAAGAGCCTATATTAAATGGTTAATAAAACATGATACTCATCTCATAAAAGCTTTGGATATAGAAGAATCTAATAATAATCATCAAACTAAACTTCAAAATTAGTCCTTGGAGGAATAATTTTATTTTAAGCATCTCATAATACTTTAAACACAATAAAAATTCTTATGTTACAATGGTAACATTCAAAATTCTTGATGTATAATAAATATTTTATATATTAGAGCTATAACAATTTCTAAGTAACAAAGTGTTAAAGTTATTTAGAATTTGAATCTATATGCACATGGAGGCATAGAATGATTCACTAATTATTTCAAAAGAATTAGATGAAAAAATACCAAATAAATATTATTCTCCATTCTTGTAATAAAGATGATTCAGTATGTTAGTAACTTAAGGAATTTTAGTCTTGTATACTCAATAAGATTGGTTTTGACAAATGATTTTCAATATGATTTTATAGGATAATTAATTAGTTCGAGTAAAGGTTTTCTTCCATTTTTCTGATAAATACCTGATATATAATATATGATTTATAAGTGTTGTAAATATATAAAAGGTTAGAAATAGAAAATAATTTAAGAATATCTTTTAAATTGATGGATAAAATTATTAGTTGTGTTAATAGCATAGATCCTTCATGTTTAGAAAAAACATTTCATAATATGTGTATTATCTCATTTTTTCACATGATAAGAGAATGTATATAATTTTTTTTAAACAATGATATGGATTTTTTAATGCACATTGGTTATAATTTGTTTAATTACTTAACATGCTTTAAAGGGGGGATAAATTAGACTATTTTGGATAGGGAATTCATTATATTTCCATTTATAAAAATGTTCCAACATTGAGAATGAATTCAAGAAAATTTTACCTGGTTCTCTAAAAGTATTGAAACTAAATTAACTAGAAATATAATGTCTAGATTCAAGAGTACTATATAGAGAGTAGAAGTGGCTAAAACTTCAAACCAGAAAAAGAAAGTATGTTAAAAAATTGGATAATTTTTTAAAATAAGTCATTATAGGTCATCTAAACCAAGGGTTGTTAAAAATGGGTATTAATAATTCCATATGTTTTCATTATTTAGAATACCAAAAGGAGTTTATGAAACCCCATGGAATTTACATGTCAGTTATGGATTTTATGGAAAATAATTCTTTGATTTGGAATTTTATTCAGTACCAAATTTATAATTTAAAGAGTGTTGAAAATAAAAAGGACTCAAAAATGAAGGGAACAATTTATCGATCTTTAAATTTATATTTCTGTGGTGAAGAAAATGGTTGTTATATCAATGTATTTAATGTAAAGGAATTGATCAAGCTCATACGGATCTGTGTAAAGAATATGTATCTTCATATTATATATACTATGTAATAAGTGATGTTATTCAATAAAAAAATAGTTTTTTTTCAAAATAATGAGATTGTTGATAGAAAATTGTTTAAAATTCATTTGATTCTATGATATAGTTGGAAATAATATAAGGGTAAAATAATTTTTTTATCTATTTGTAAAAATATAATGGAATGTGATTTCATCACCCATAAAAAGAATATTTTAAATAATTTTATTCTTTTAAATAGATATTATTTGAACAAAATAAATAACACATATGATATTGAGGCTATGGTTTATTTCCAAAATATTCCTGCATAGAGGAAAGGATGTATTTAGATATCTTGAATAACTAAAAATCACTTTTTCCTAAAGTATTATACTAGTTGAAAACTAATGTGTTTTTACATAGTATCATAAAATAAATTTAAGATATATGATGATAAATAAAATTTTAAATTCAATTTAGTTTTCATAAAAAGTGAATATCAGTATTTCCTAAAGGATCGTGCTTGTAAAATTATAATGTTAATCACACATCATATCCTAAAATAGTTTAAGGTATGGAATTGAATAAAAATGTAAATAGTTACATTAGTTACTATAAGAAAATAAATATCAATTTTTCCTAAAAGATTTTTGGTTGCATTGGTAAAGAGAAGTATTAATATTTACATTAATTACCATAAAAATGTCATTTTATCCTAAAAAAATTTTATGAGGTACTGGTAAACAAAATTGCAAGGAAAATATAGATGTAATTGGGTTCTAAGGATGATGATGACTCACTTATAAAGAGTTTTTAGTAGGAAATATAATTTAACATAGTGAAATTTAATTTTATAAAGTTAATAAGTTTTAATTGGTCCAATGACTTAAAAGTTAAGAATATCACACCATTATTTAAAATTTCTTAATTTATAGATGTTTATCACCATGGAATTAGTTGTTGGATTTTATCATTTAGTAAAATGGAGATATGATAAGAATTATATATGATGTAATGTGTTAATAAAAGACCTTAAAGTGAAATATACTTACAGCTGATCTCATAGATTATCATATATGATACGATATATAGGAACTTACATTGGGTTTATTAAGTATTAATAAAAGAGATTTTAGGATATAAAATTTATGATATTATAGGAAATATCTAATTTATCATAATTTAACATTGTCTTCATAATGGTATATATAGATTTATTTTTTGTAAAGTGTAATGATTATTGACCTCTCAGTATAAGACATAAAGTTATCCCTAACCAATGTTCATCATGGAGTATTATAGGTTTTGAAAAAAAATGATAAGATTAGAGGGAGTATGATATTTTTATAGAGTTATAGAATATTCTCACAAGATAGAAAACATATAAAAATATTCTTTGTGTGCATTGGATTACAAATTAAGTATTCCACATGGAGTTTCATATAGACGTATTTGGTATACTAAGGGTGTATGGATCATATTTGAGTCCCCATTACCTATTATTGGAGAGATACTAATCTTAAAAATCATCATACTTTGATACCCTAATTATATAATTTACATATGGAATACTTAATACAGGGGTGTTAGGGTATTTTTTTGATCATGCCATCGGTTAGATCTCAACTAAGATAATATTTTTCCTCTAATATGAAAATTACAATATTTTATCCCTCAATTGAGATAGACTATTGAGTGTGTGGAAACACCTAGAAATTATATATGATTTTATTGTCTATTTGGATTGGGTAATGTGATGTGATCATCCATGAAGATGAATGACATGTTATGTATTCATCATGTTTCCCCATACTATATGAATCTTTATTGTATGAGTATCTTATATGGGATTGAAATACTTCATGTCCCACGACCACTAAATTCTTTGGAAAAAATGTAAAATATGATAATGCATGTTTTCTTATGATGTAAACTAGTAGAAATAGGAATATAGATGCATGATTTTGATGAATATCATTTCATATCCAAGTACAGGATGAGTGGTATTAATATTTTACTAGAGGTTTCTATTTACATACATTTATCAATCTAAAGATTGATATTTTTTTCAATGTTGTAAAGTACCAAGTGGTCACACATTATGGGTGAATGAATGGGGATTGAGTTTTGACTCAAGTATCTAGTATAAAAGTGTTTTGGATGAATATTCATAAGGTATTACATATGATTTGATACTAGGTGAAGTTAAAGATAGAATTCTAAAAATTTGTTTCTGAAGATATCAAAAAGTGGTTTTAGATAAGATTTCAAAACTTATTGTATATGATACGATATAAGGTGAATTTACCCTAAGTATTCATTCATTATTTTTGGTTGGAAATTTAAAGGAATCTTCTCTAAATCCTTATTTTTATATGATAGAAGAGGATATATATTGTGGGCTTAATAATGAAAAACTTTCTCTCGTGGGTTGATATTCCACACATTTATCATTTAATTAAACATTTCATAAGATGATATGTGTTACAGGGGAATAATTGTTATGATAAATTCATGAATTATTCATAGAATTTACTCATCCATTACAATGAATGAAAAATTGAAACAACACACAAGGAGCATCCTCAAGTGTTAAATATAAATTCACTATTATATGATGGTATTGGGGGTGGTTTTTCTTGATTTTTTGGTCAATTTACCATCACTAAAATTGATCTTAATTATTCTATTATGCATTTGATTCACTAGAATTTCATTGAGATAAAATGGTTCTCATCTAAACATTATATGATTCTATTAATTGAAGGATACCACTGAATGTGGGTTGGCATTTGTCTTCCACTTATTGATATATATCAAGCACATTAAAAGGTATTTGAATGTATTAATGATAATGAAAATTTTCTTTGGGGAATAATATGTGTTTACATCAGTATTCATCATTTCAATTTATACTCAATTTTCATATTTAATTCATGGGTGGTCTTCAAAATAGATTTTTAAATTGTTTTTTATGCTTTTAATAAATTTCATTAGACTCACTTAATCCCCAATAGAACCAATACTCATGCAATAAATGTCAGAACCTTCTCTTTATTGAGGTCCCTACAATGATCAGTACATTCACAAAGCACATCATCCAAACAATACACTCTCCATCCCACATCGAGAATATTATTGGGTGGGGTAGGTTGAATCACATGACAGCATCCTCCAGTTTATAAATTATATTAATAACTAAAAATATAAATAAAAAAATAACTAATTAATAATTAACAATATAATTAATATTTTAGTAATTAAATATATAACTAATAAAAATGGGCCTTCATACCATGGACCTTTGTTCCATGCTATAAGCTAGCTTGGTTGAGGGCTTATCACTATAGAGGATGAGGTCTAAACCTTACTAGACTAGTCGGTGTGTGTGTGTGCCTATGTGTTTCCTTTGTTTATAACCCCCAAGACCTTAAATAAGTATAATTAATAACTACCAATAAAAATTAATTATTTTTATTTATATAATTAAATAAAATAATGATTATTATCTGTTAATTATTTTAATTATTTTATTTTTTATTATTAATTAAATTCTTAATTATTATTATTAATTAATAATTATATTAACAATTATTAATTACATGATTGGTAAATTCACCATGTAATTCATCATTAGATTTGAATTTGAATACTAGAAACCTTCTTAAGAGGATTATATTTGTCATTTATGGTTTCACAACATTAGATAAAAATATGTTACAGTGCAACTAGGTGGGTGGCGTGATGAAAAAGATAGGCGGTGAAGCATGGAAACACATTGGTGTCACTAGGTGGGAGACATTAAAGAGTGATGGGTGTGTTTGAACCTATCAATTGGACTTATTTATACTCAAATTTTTGATGTGTGTGAGGTGGTTTTGTTCCATGTGATGGCCAGTATAGTGACACCAGTTAGATGACAAGTGTGACTTAGAAGGAGATGTAGTGCGATACCACACTGATATCGATGGGTGGGTGGCATGAAAAAGATATTAGTTCATTAGAACCTATCAATTTATCCTTTTCTAACAAAGATTTATAATGTGTGATTGAGGGTTTCCCTAAAATGGAATAATATAGAGCAGTAAGGTGCATTATTAAATGGTAGGGGAGACATAGAATTTAGAAATGAGATATCGTGCAATGATTGTGGGAAGGGGTGTCATGATGAAAAAAATGTGTCACAACATGATGCAGGATTTTCATTTGGGTCATTGGGTTATCTCCTTCAAGGGCCATTGATCCACACTCATTTAGGTATATTGTTCATCTTGAATTCATCCTACAAAAAAATTGATGTAATAATATAGGTCCAATGGCACTGGTCATTCCTTCTGGTAGAAGATGAGACTCGATCCACTAGGGTGTCTGGATGAGTATGCATTTGTTGTTTGTGACTCCCTCTTCCTAATATTGATTAATTTTACTATTAATTATTAATTATAATAATAATTATTAATTACTCATATTAATTATATTTTTTATTTATTA